>JAQPPZ010001056.1:7200000-8400000 GCA_028583015.1 Wollemia nobilis | reverse complement strand
TATTTCTCTATTTGGTAACATCTTGACATTTTTTGATGTCTCAAGAAGAACATGGATTTATATTAATAAGAGCATGTACATGGAATTTGAAAATTTTGTTAAATTCAAGGATCTAATTGAGAATAAATGTGGTTGTTCTATCAAATGGCTTTGCACTAAAAGATTTGGGGATACATGAGCAATACCTTTAAAGATTTTCTAGTCAACAACAAAGAAACATGGAAAAGGCCAACAACTTATAATCCCAATATATTGGTATTTGCGAAAAGGAAAAATACGACACTTGAGGAAATAGTAGATATATGTTTCAAGCACGAATATGAGATGATAAATTTTTAGGTAAGAAGCTCATATGCAAATTAAGCATTAGAGAATGTTCTTCAACACACTGCATCCAAGCTATAAAAGACATCCTTGGAGGATAATCATCTATACATCCAATAGGATACAAAATCCAAAGACAATAATTACAAAGACATCAACAAGAGGATTATCCAAATATGTCTAGAGGAAGAGGGTTGTCCGTGAAAAGGGTTTAAGAATACCCATGAATGCCCAAGGAAGTGATCAGAGGGACACTTAGGAAGTGGGACATGGTCAAGTAGTGATGGTGTTGTTTGAGGTTGGCTACCCATGCTTTAGGAGTAGGGACAACCACCCATGCATAGGGCCGCTTGGGCATGAACACCTAGGGTCATCAAGAGCTGATACAACCAACAAAAATGGAATGAAATATGACATAGCCACAAAAGATAGAATGAGTCTTGTGAAAGATGCAAATCTAATTCCAAAAATACAAAAAGGGAACAATTCAAAAAGCAACCATATGCCCAGACCTAGGTGGGACAAGGTTCCTAAACCAAAGACATCTTGCATGACTAAGAACACTCGTATCCTTGAACCACAAACGTATGTAGCACATAAGGGTATGAAAGAATGGGAAGATGCCATGAACATGGAGTAACACTTCTTAAGGAGGAACCAGGCTTGCAAACTGGTCCATTAACTCAAAGGCAAAAACATCATCAAATGTAAATGGGTCTATAACATCAAATACACTGCAAAATAAGAAGTGAATGAATACAAAGATAAGTTAGTTGCCGGAAGATTCTCTCAACAAGAAGGTATTGACTACACCAAACCTTTTGCACCAATGGCAAAGATGAACACTATGAGAAGCATCCCATCATTAGCGAACAAACATGAATTTAAAAAATTACATTACATGGACATCAAGAGTGCCTTCATGGTGATCTATATGAAAAAATTGTATGGAACAACCACTTGTATTTGTCAAAGGAAGTGATTCACTTCTACTTTTCAAATTAAAAGACTCTCTATGGGCTAACACAAGCCTTGGCGGCATGGTATGAGAAAATTGATAGTTTTTCATCAACAATGTTTTCACACAATGTGAATACGATCATAATGTTTACTTTTAACAGGAGAGAGATCAAATTTTGATAATTGTCCAGTATGTGCGTGACTTGATTGTTATGGAAATGACACCATGTTGATCCATGAATTCAACACAAAGATGAAGAATACATTTGAGATGACTGGCATAGAGCATCTACACTTGTTTGGCATCCACCTACTTTAAAACAAGTACAACATATTCATATCTCAGTCCAAATATGTCCTTGACCTCTTACATAGGTTTAGGATGGAATATTACACCCAATTAAAATGTCTATATCAATCAGATATCCAACTTTTCAATGACTCTGTTTCTCCCAAAGTTTATGCCACCCTATACCTGTAACTTGTTTGAAATCTTATTTAATTGTCTTAAGTTATCTTGATGTCATTTTTATTGTATGATGGTCTCCAGATTCATGCAAAATCTAAGGGATTGACATGCGAGTTGCGAAAAAAAATAAGCAATTTATCATAAGGACCTATGACCTAGGTAGCATATTTCCAAAGGAGGGGGCAACTTGTAGTTGAGATGCTGCATGACACAGATTATGCCAGAGATGTACATGATCGTAAATTTATATGTATCTTTTTGACATTAGCAAAGGGCCCATGATACGGTCATGCAAGAAACAAAAAGTAGCAGCTTTATATTTTCCATCAGTGATGAGCAGTAACAGGTGAACATTTTTAATTATTCAGTTTCCTTCATTTTGTTCAATATAGATGTCAAGAAATCAATGTTTAAGCTTCTAAAAGCTGGCTAAATTGTTGATTCCAATAGATCATCACAAACTACTTAACTCATTTCTTGTGCTACAAAGGTTTCTCTTACCTGCAACATAGGTTAAATCAGTGGTCTATATATCTTGAATTATTAATATCCAGTTTTGCTGCATATTTCACATAAAGCTAGTGTACTTCCTGAAAGAAGCCACATATGTCTAATTTGATATATAACTTTGCTTAGGAGGGTTGTTCTTAATCTGCTTGAGGAGATTCTCTCTATTTTCAGTTTCTGCGCAGTACTTAGTACATCACACAGAAATGAAGCATGCTTCAAGAGGGACTTAGGCCAAGAATGAAAAAAAGGATGACCAATTATAATGCAAGCACAATTGGGTGCTCAAATTGTGCTAGGAACAGTTTACTTCTCTTCATGAGTATATATTGTAAGAATATAGTCACAGTAGCTTTTATTGAGTTTTCTCTCGCTGTAAGTTGCAAAATTGCTGCTTACATATAGACCCTCGGATGCTTTCTGAATAAAGAGTTCTAAACAATGCCACTGCCACATAAAATAGCAGATTTCAATGATGCACACATATGAGTTAATACATAAGAAAGTACCTTCCATAACTCTCATGTCCACATGATTATAAGAAACAAAACAAAACCTACACATTCAAATGCCAAAGTAAATATCACCTGAAACCAATTGGAGTTTTCAGGGCTCTGTTGAGCTGCAAGTACTTCTACAAATCCCTGATTCCTGTAGTCACCAATGTTTCCAGTATAGGCCCTTGAAACATGGCGGTTGAGAGAGGCAGAGTTGAACTGAGTGAGAACATAGACCTTTGTGATGTTACTGTTGATGCAGTTACTAATAGGAATATCAATCAGTCTGTAATTGGCCCCTAAAGGGACAGCAGGCTTTGCTCTTTTTTTTGTCAATGGATAGAGGCGAGTTCCTGCACCCCCTCCAAGAATGATGCCTAGCACACTCTGTGAAATCACCAAACCATGGATTGTAATTAATGGAAGTAATGAAGATTCACAGCATTCATACATCCATAATTTTAGAACAATGAAGATTAGAAACTGACAATCATGATGCATTTGGGAAGGGAAACAAAGATATGGAAGGAGAGCAAAACACAAGAACACTCTCCCCATGGATATGCTTAGAATCTTTAAAGTGATAATATCTATTTAAGTTATCTCAGTTATTAGCTTTGAGAATATGAAAATAAGTTCAAACAGCTGCGTGGTAAAAATGTCTAGGGCAATTATTTGAACAAAAGAGCATTTGTATGTAACACTTCTTCAGGAACCTTGCTTCAGTTTGAATGCCAATGTGCTTTCGCTTTGCACTTAGCATATAGTTTCAATTTTCTGTCCTTGTTTGCCAACTATAGTTTACAGAGTTTATGTCTTTCACTGGTCAATGTGGTTATTCCAAATTTCTATGTTATCAATAAGAGGATTATTTCCCATGAACATAAAATCCCAATTCAATGTTCTTTTGCCATTGTTCTTAAACTATGCATTTTGTCAAAAAAAGTATGTTGTTGACAATACTCCTATAACTTGTGCCTCTACCAAGAGATTCCCTCATAAAGAAAGTAAATGAACCAGTAAACACTCAGCACAATGCCCAAGGCATAGATTATGAAGGACATTTTCAAAATAATGCCCAAGGCATAGATTATGAAGGACATTTTCAAAATAATGCCCAAGGCATATATTATCAAGGGCAATTTCAAACGCTAGAAGTTCCCATAGCTAATATTGTTTTTAAGATGAAAGTTGATAACATGGGAAAAAAGAAGTCGCTGAAGCATTCCTTTGAAAGCTATGAACTTTGGTAAATATAAACACTTTAACTTGTACAGATTAAGATAGATCTAAAAATGAAATCAAAATTGTATCAAGAAATGATCCTTGTATGCCACTCTCCTTTGAAAGGAATTAAGAAAACATTTCTTTGTAAAACAAAGAGTATATGTGACACAACACAGAATAAAGCTCTCTTAGGGGTAAATACATACAATAAAGGGCCATACTTTGCAAATAGATTCTCTTTGGAATGTGTAAGTAGAAAACAGCAAACCACGTCCTAGTGAAAATATGCATTTATTGGAGGAAAAATTGCATGAGAAAAGTTTTTTCAAATTGAAAATTACAAGATCGCCCTTTGTCCATATGTGCTGTACAAAATCAATCAATAAAGTACATAAGCAAAAGATAATCTAAAGATGAGGATTCATGAATGTTTCAAATTTTGGATCTGTATACACAATGCCCCTCGTTTCTATATCCTTATCAGTCGTCATGTTTCAAAAATCATGATATACATATAAATTTAGAATATGGATTACTTTTCATATTTTATACCTGTGATTACACAATTTGGTGCTTACTTTAGTTATCAAACCCAACCATGTCAATGTCTATTAGAGTAAGACCGTCAGACATCCTTTATTTTTATCCCCATAATGCATTACTAACTTGGGAATCTAATTAACTCTGCCTTCTTTGTCTACCAAAAAACAATCAATCTCCTCCTTAACAACTTAGTATCTCAATAGTCCAATGAGTTGTGGTCAAGTGGTTGAAATGGAGCAATTCCTTGCAAAAGACTTAGGTCAAACCTCGGTGGGCATAGAACCTTGGAAACTATCGTCAGGGAAATAAACATGAATTGGGCTTTCATCACTCCCAGCCAACACGCATACAAATTGAAGGTTCACTAAGAAAAAGTTGCTTGCTTGTTTGTAACCTACTTCTATTTGTATCGTGTGTGCAACCAGTATATGCCCCCACTAATATGCTGAACAAATTAATAAGTGAAATTCTCTACCATGGCAATTGTTGCTCATAGAAATGCATATGTTTTTGGGGGCTGTCTCGTCCTGCTTTATTGGTTGTGTTGGATATATATCTAGATGTCCCAAAAAGACATGCCATCATCTAGCACAGTTCCCATCCACAAAACTTCATGGAACATAGATATATAGGCGCACATGCTATCTCCACTTTCTTGTTTAAATGTTGTTTTTGTATACATCTTCTAATGAATCCCGGTATGCATGCAATAAATAATCACCGCCATTACTGTAGTGATGTTTGAACTTGTTTGCCATTATCTGTATATGCATTCTCAGTATCTATCTATCTAGATATAGAAAGAGATGCACTGGTAGGCCTGTATACACACTCTCTGTGTCTATCTATCTACGTATAGAAAGAGAGATGAAAACATGAGCTTATCAATGAGTTCAATTCTTTACCTTCATCTGTTTTAGACTTCCACTAGGGCCTCGGCGGTTTATTTTGGAGCTTAGTGACAGTTAATTTGATCATTTTATATTGAGGTCCTGATTCTAGGATGTCTGTCTAGGATTTCTCTGGTTCATTGGTTTTCTTGGTCCTTGGTAGCTGTTCAACAAGCCTTTTATATAGATTAAGAAGTATAGCAATCCGCTAATTTGATATTTTCCTCTTCTTTGTGATCTGTGCATAACCATATAAGAACAAAATAAATCCAATCAAAGGATACAGTTGACTAGACATTTCAAAATTGAATGGCAGAGTAGCATTGGAAGGCATCATCCAATTAAACTTCATTGATGAATTATCCAATCGATACAAGAACAAGAAAAACAAAATGTACCTGGCTGACGTCCGGATCAAGACAAGCCTCAGAATCCCTGGAATCAGACACCGCTCTAGGACAAACAACTCTGCTATGACTGGGATGGGCCTGCAATCGCTTCTTTCCAGCAGCTAAACCAATCCCAAAACTCCCGAAAGAATCACTGAAACCCAAATTCCTAGACGATGCTTGCAAAGATATTGGCTTAACTGTGGCAGGCATGGACTTGGGTCTGCACAAATGACCATTGGGTGTATGAAGAGCAAACTTGGGAGCTGTTTTTACAAGTCCACCTGCTGATGTGGTAGCTTTCATGGCCAACCCAGTTCAAAAAGTGTACCCACCAATAAGATAAACAAATGCCGGTATAGCCAAGTGGGTCTCAGCTAAGGGGCTCCAGAGAGCTCCAACAGACTTTATAAGTTGATCCCATATTCCTCCTCCTCTTCTTTAAGGCCAAAGACGAAAGCAGATCATCCCTCTCCTCCTCCTTCTCATGATGGCCTTCCTCTTTGGATGTAAGTGTGAAGTACAACCTGCTTGCCAACTTTGCAAGTCATCTGCAACAGCCCTCATATCTGAAAATGCTGAAAAAGGCCACATCAATGTATGCCGGTACGTTCTTGCATAGTTTCTTGCCATGTCAGACAAATATTCCCATGGAAGTTTGAGGAAAACATAGAAACATTCTTTTGCGCCTGCCAGGCATCTCTTGAGATCTCCTATGCAACTTTTTGTGGTGACCACATTCCCTGGAATTTTTATCTTTTTGTTTATTTTGTCCCATTCTTCCTCTCCATTCTTACACATCGATTCCATTTCAAAACGCTTGAATTGAGTTCATTTCCTTTTCCCTCGCCAAAAGACCATCCATCTCTGGAAGGCCTAAGTCACTAGCCAACGCAACAAACTGACTTCTAACAGCCATTTAGATTTAGAAGGCATCATGTCTGCTGATCGCATCCCATCAACCATCCCGCTTATGGGCTATACACGGATGGTATGAGTATCCAGACCTGGTTCCTTTGTTACTTTAGAACATTAACTTTGCTTTGGCAATGATAAATGGTGCCGGCACAATTCCTCTGCATCTCCATCTCCACGAGTAAAACGTGAGGCCTCGTATCTTGGAATGTAAGCTATTCTTCAATGTTGGCTTTCGAATTTAAATAGAAAGAAGAAAAAAGGAAAATTGAAGTAATTAAGCTAAGCATTACAACTCCAGTTAAGTGTGGGCCGAAGGAAATCTTTGAACAAGTACCTTGCTTGGTGGCACATGGCACACCTCCCGCTAAAGAAAAGAGCAAAAGCCACGTAAAGTGGATGAATATATAAGTTTGCCCAAGCATGGAAGGTAGTTTTTCCACGTCAAAATGTATACAGCCCACATGGTATGTTTGATATTTCATATAATTTTCATGCCTCGCTTTTCTTGTCACCCACGCATAAAAGTGAAGCCTTACCACCCATATAATTTAAGAAAGAATCGCATTACAGAGCGATGCACCCTCTCTTGTTATCTATGTTCTTCTTCCTTAGGCTAATCATTCTACTCCTCAATAATTAAAGAAGGCTTTTATTCGTCACTCGCAAATACGTGATCATCGTTGACAATAAGATGATTCGGGCGAGTGTTTCTGGACAGAGGGTTAGTAAGGTGAATGTTTGGATTTGGCATATGGGACTTAAAAAGTTTTTATAATATTGATATATGTTTTTAAAGTATCAACCATTCTTTCAGCCTGTATTGTAATTTTTATTATTTAGTTTTTAATTGATATAATATAAATGGATTTAAGTATAATTTGAATAGGTTCCAAAAGTATCAACCATTCTTTCAGCCTGTATTGTAATTTTTATTATTTAGTTTTTAATTGATATAATATAAATGGATTTAAGTATAATTTGAATAGGTTCCAAAAGTATCAACCATTCTTTCAGCCTGTATTGTAATTTTTATTATTTAGTGTTTAATTGATATAATATAAATGGATTTAAGTATAATTTGAATAGGTTCCAAGTTAAATAGAATAAGATAGGATTGCACATCATGTTGGTTGAGATAAATAGAGTTTGATTGTATAAACGTGTATATATAGATGGTTAAAATATATCATCTTTTATGGTTTATGATTTTATATATTTTAAAAAAAAATTACTTTAGATTGGATTGAAAGAGATTTTATTTGAATTATTATTTTTACCCTAGTATTACAACATTGCAACTATACCTACATTGATTGGCAAGATTTAAACATGGATCTCCTTTAAAATTGAGGAATTTAACCGAGTAATATCATCTAATATAATCTTTCTAATATATTTTAAAATTTATTTTACTTTATATTGGATTGAAAGAGGTTTTACTTGAATTATGTTTTAACTGTAATTATATTTTTACCGTAGTATTACAACATTGCAACTATACCTACATTGATTGGCAAGATTTAAACATGGATCTCCTTTAAAATTGAGGAATTTAACCGATTAATATCATCTAATATAATTTTTCTAACTATAACTATAGTGTACCACTAATATAATATGTGTAACTATATAACTACATTGTATCGGCAAGGATGGTGTGTTGGTGATTATAAACAACTCCCTCCATTTAAGAGGTCCTAAGTTCGAAACCTTATACAAACGTGACATCCAAGCGGGTATTAAAAAATATCTTATGGCCTCCCTCTAGATAGTGGTATTTTCGGATGGGACGACATTGTCGACCACGAATTTGGAGGTTTCTCTCTCCCCAATCTTGGGGAAACAACACAACATTTTAGGCTTTGGCTTTTCTTTAGGAGGTTCAAGGTTCAAACCACAACATGTGTGTGGTTGTCTATTAAATTTCTATTGATAAGCTCAATTATCCTCTTATGAGAGGTCATGGTGGGATGGGGATGCCCAACTTTGAGGGTACGTCGTAGGGGTTTCTCACACTAACCAAATCTTTAAAAAACTATAACTACATTTCTTAACAAGATTTAAACCTACATCTCCTTTAAAATTGAGAAATGTAATAGACTAATTTCATCATATAATCTTGAATTTGTTCTTTTTTAACATAAGGAAATCCGTAACACCATTGGATGATGACATGTTACCATTACATGTTGGGTTAGACGAAGTCGACAAGACAATCCTTCAAGGCATCCAACTGGGGCAGCCAAACTATAACTACATTGCTTAACAAAATTCAAACCTAGGTCTTCTCCTTTAAAACAAATGAATGTATCACTTTAATGTCATCATATAATCTTGAATTTGTTCTTTAAAAAATAGGAGAATTTGTAACACTATTGGGTGATGACATGTTACTATTACTTGTTGCCACTATAAACCCTAACATGTTGGTTATACGAAGTTACCACTATAAACCCTAGCATGTTGGGTTATACGAAGTTGCCACTATAAACCCTAGCATGTTGGGTTATACGAAGTCAACATGACACCAACCCTCCAAGGCATCCAACTAGGACAACCAACCAACAAACACTTGATTGCTACTATCCAGCCTATTCCCTTGTGGATGTGTCATGGTTTGAACCTTGGACCTCTCAAAAGATAAGCCAAAGCCCTAACCATTGTGTTGTCCTTGTCAGACTAAAAAAAAACATACAGAGGGGTTTCGATCCCCTCTTAACGAGGTTTGAACTCGGGGTTTGAACTTGGGTTTCTTGAACAAAAACCCAAGGACTTACTACTTAAATATAATCTTGAAATTATTATGTTGTAAATTTTATTATAGTTTTAAAATTGTTATATTGTAACTTTTTAAATAAGTAATTTCTATAGTCTTTATCTTATCAAATGACATTAGCTCAACTAGTTAAATTCCTCGAATTTCAAAGAAGAGATAAATTTTTTACTCTTGCCAAGTGATACATGTATAATTTTCAAGTTGTTGTAAATACCAATATGTGGTCATAATGTGATATGGTTGGAACTCATTTCAATCCCATGTAGCCATATATTTTATTTATCTTCCTCAAACTATTAAGTTTTTGCAATCAACTCCTTTATATCATTTGAATTAAGAGATAAAATCTCACTTGACCATTTGCTTTCTAAAATATGACTTTTAGCAAGATAAAGATCAACATTAATGGCCTTTGTCAATCAATGTTGTAACCTTCTTTGTTTCTTTTAATCGTTGTTTCTTATGAATTATAATGGTATTTGTTAGTTGATGTTGTAGATATAATTTCTTTACCTCTTTTTTGGGAGTGTGATATCCTGGATCTAATCAAACTTCTACTACAATATGATCTTTCTTCATCTTGAAGTTTATCTCATGATCAAAAAAAAATTATCTCTTTTTCCATTGCTTTCACTTTGCAACCTCTTGTTATGTTTCTAATCTCACATTATTTGTAGTATTGAAATGCAATGTTTTCATGGTCCACTTGTTGATCTCATTCTCTCATATTTAATCTTAATGGATTGTGGTAAATATTTTGAAACATCCATAGCATCACACATCTATGTATATGTAGCATGCTTTTGCTATTTAGTATTTGGTCCCTTCTGGATGAACTCCACTAGGGTATTGTCAATATTATTCAAAGCATCCTTAAGGCAATATGGAAGTCTAAAAAGCCTAACCCACACTAGAAGCTTTCTAATAGTTTCTATCTTGAAAGAAAAATCTCTCTCCATGGCCTTAAATATAGAGTATTTTTCATATAGATTTTCACCATGAGATTGGAACTTTGGTTGATGGTGTGAAATTCTTTACTTCCAACCAACTGCCCTAAACCCCATAGGCAATTTTAGTTTATTTTTGTTAAAGATATTTTTAGCATTTTTTAAGGGAGTTATTAGTTTTTTAGTTAAATCATTGGTATTGCTTCCATTAAGTGCTAAAATCTCCCTTGGCCAATCATCTTTTAAAATTTGAATTGTACTTAATCATATATCAACATCATAATTGGCTAAATTATCTACGACTTTATCTATAAATGTGATGACATTTTTAAGATACTACATCCATCAATAATTGATGGATATCTAAAATAATGTTATAAGATCTCCACATCCATTTTTCTTGATTAATAATAACATGTGATTGATATGTTAGGGGACCTAGAAATAGATATTTGGGGATATATTATTATATTGTGTAAGGGTTGGCATGGTCCACACATAACCCAAGGTTGATTGTATTATAATATTATATTATATTAAAATATAATATTATATTAGTAGTAGGCTCCCCAAAGTAGAATGAGAAGATGGATATATAAAGAGGATATATTTATCATTGTAATCATCATGGAGATCAATCATATGTAATCGTCTTTGCCCATGAAGTGGCTTATGAGACTTTACCCTCCTTAAGTTGCACTCTCATCTTGGGAGATCTTATGGAGTGATTCCTTCTTTAAGAAGTATTATTGGTGTTTCCCTACCTTAAGGGTATTATCTATCTCTATCTCATTGTATGGATTGTTATTGTGGATAATTATTTGTGGATGAATGATTTAATATTTCTGCATAATGGTGAATGATTTATGTTTATAAGAATAAAGTTATGCAACAAGTGGTATCAGAGCAACGATTTTGGCAAAGTGGAGATTTTTTTTGGAATTGTAGAATTAGGGCAGATTTTTTTGGAAAAATATCTCATCTTTCAAGAGCCATATCTTTGTGAAATTTTATCTAATTCAGGTAATTCTTGGATCATTTTGTGTAGAATTTGAAGAGCTTTAAAGTGAGTGGTCATATAAAGGAATCCAAGCAATATTGAGGGAGATACGACCTTTTGAAGTTAGTCATATTGAACAAGGATAGTGACGAATTTTGCATATTTTTTCTAGAAAAACTTCTCATCTTTCAGGAGTCATATCTCTGTGAAATTTTATCTGATTTAGACGTTTCTTGGATGAGTTTGTGCAGAATTTGAAGAGCTTTAAAATGAGTATTCATATGAAGTAATATGAGTAGTATTGATGGAGATACGACCTTATAAAGTCAGATGTCTAGAACAAGGGCAGTGATGAATTTTTAATTCCCAATTTATTCAAAATATGAAATTTGTTTAGTTCGGGTAAGCAAATCAGTTGCAATTTATTTTGTTTGGAAGAAAAACTATAGATATAGTTGTCTTTCTAGAATTTTAGCTTCAACTCATTTGGAAGATGTTTATTTCCATAAAACCTTAGTTTGCATTAGGGCATGATATATATTGTCAAAAAACCCTAGTTTGCATTAGGGTATCAACTATGGAGCTACAAAATTTGTATGGAGAAGATGATATTGATGTTAGGGATTGGTGAAAAAATTTTAAGTCGTGTATCATCATCATTATATTTGGAAAATTGTGCTTCCTCACTATCTTGGAGGAGAAGCTCTCTCTTGGTTTTATAGTTTTAATAGTGTTGTCACTTGGAACGAAATGGAGCATGCATTATTGAGTAAATGGGATCCATATAAAAAGATAGCTAGTTTGAAGGTCACCATCAAGGGTTATGAAGATAAAATAAACATGCTTCAATAAGAACAAGAGGACCTAGAAAGAGATCTTGAGGGAAGGGATAAAAAGATAGATAACTTGTTGGATGTCATCAAAGACCTTGAAAAGAAACTATAGGGAATTCAAAATGAGCAGAATGAAATAAAAGGAGAATGGGAAGTTTTCAAGAAACAAAATGAAGACTATGAAAAAGAAATAAAATTACTCAAGAAGGAGAAAGAAGAAAATGTTAAGGAAGATAATGAGAAGAATGAAGCTACATATTTGGATTTTCAAAAGCAAGTGAAGGATCAAAAGGGTTTAAATTCATCTAAAAGTTCTATTTTGCAGGTTCATGGAAGCATTCAAAAGGAACAAGTTATTATTTCCATTGACCCTAGTAGCAGATATAATTTTATTAATATTGCTTTGGCTAAGAGGTTGCAGGTTCAAGCAAAAAAAATTAAGGACATACAGTTGGAGGGTGAGAATTTTTAGATTTTTGAAGATTTAAAGATCACCATGGATAAATATGTTTTACATTCATATTTGCAGGCTATTGATATGGATGATGAGGATATCGTTCTGGGTTATCCTTGTTTATATTCTTTGGGTACTATTAACATTAATGTGCAAAATAAGTTTATGAAGTTATGGTACAAGTAAAATAAAACATTACATGATATTTCTTAGTTTAAGGAGCAAGGATCCAAGGAAAAACAAGAAGTGGTTGCAGAGAAACAAATTGAAGAATAAATAGAAGAACCTAAAACAAAATCCAAGAAGGCAGTAGCAATCAAGCCCATGGAAATAATAGTAGCAAAGTCCAAGGAAGCTTTGGTAAAAGAGCACAAGGACACACCAAACAAAGGGAACATGAAAGAACAATGTGCAGAAGAATTTACAATAGTGGAGCCAAATGTGGAGGAGTCAAAGAAGGTAGAACATAAATTTAAGGCTGCACCATATTGCATCCACACCACCATGAGCAGCAACAATCTTGGAGGTATGGTTCAAGGCAGCAATATTATGGTTCTACATGGAATCAGAAGGGCACAAACTATCGCAGTGTTTGGCAAAGAAATCATAGTGATCCTTATTTTAGAGTTGTTCATTAGCATTAAGGAACAAGTGGATCCATTATTCAAGTTATCAAAATACAATAGCAAAAGCGTGGGGCCAACGAAGCATATTTGGATACTCAAGTAACAAAATGGCATACCAGCATCAACGTGTTTCACTTGGATAGATGGATGATCGAGATTGGTACCAGTTGCTAACATTGCTTGGCAAATCATATTATCATGTTTCGAGGACGAAACATTTGTAAGGATGGTGGCATGTTAGGGTACCTAGGAATAGATATTTGAGGATATATTATTATATTGTATAAGGATTGGCATGGGCCACACATAACCCAAGGTCGATTATATTATAATATTATATTATATTATAATATTATATTATATTATAATATTATATAATATTAGTAGTAGGCTTCCCAAAGTAGAATGAGAAGATGGATATATAAAGAGGAGATATTTGTCATTGTAATCATCGTGGAGATCAATCACATGTAATCGTCTTTGCCCACGAAGTGGCTTATGGGACTTTACCCTCTTTAAGTGGCACTCTCATCTTGGGAGATCTTATGGAGTTATTCCTTAAGGAGTATTATTGGTGTTTCCCTACCTTAAGGGTATTATCTATATCTATCTCATTATGTGGATTTTTATTGTGGATATTACTTTTGGATGAATGATTTGATATTTTTGCATAATGGTGAATTATTTATGTTTATAAGAATAAAGTTCTACAACACAATCATATTTTAAAATTTTAATTTTACCTAATCAGATATCGACATCATAATTGGCTAAATTATTTACCACTTTATCTATAAATGTGGCGACATTTCTAAGATACTAAATCCATCAATAATTGATGGATATCTAAAATAATGTTATAAGATCTCCACATCCAATTTTCTTGATTAATAATAACATGTGAACCCTCTTAATCAAAATATATTTCCATCCATTTTAGATTACAATTTCGATCCATATAAGAAGCATGTTAGTCTTTCCGTATTTATTTGTTAAATTTTCATATGATTTGAAGTAAGAAAGGAAATTTTTTCCTTTTATCATTTCAAAAAATACCAACTTTCCAAGGTTTTTTTTAAGTATTATCAAAATTAATTTTGAGCCCAATTTTTAGATATTTATATTTTGTCATTATTTTATGTAAATCCTTTCCACTAACACCAATATTACAAAATATTCTTATGTGTATATGTTCCAATGTTGTAACCAAGAGACCAATGCATCGTTTTTTACACCAAATACTTCCCATGATGAACACCATTCTTGCAAACACTTCCCAAGAGAGACAAAAATAGAGATCCAAATTTGACTATGATTCCAAGATTTATTTTTAAATATTCTATCGTTATATTCAAGCAAGATATTCTATAAATAATGATAGGACTAGTATTCCATAAAATGGTTAATGCTTCTACTTTAAAACAACTAACCTAGAAAATCATCAATTTTATAAGTCATCATAGTAACTTAACAAGTGTTTGTTTTCTTGAAAAGCCAACCTTAAATAGTGGAATCAAAAAGGGAAATAAAGAATTAAATGATTTATAAGTTTTTCTTAAATAATACACACCTAAAAATTTGGTGATGCTCTTTTCTTTGTATATTATCACTTATAAGAAGTTTTCTTTGAACAATTAACCAAAGAAATGCTAAGGCCTTAGGTAGGGCCTCGATTGAGCAATCATCTTCCAAGAGAAATCCTTGGAAGTAGAGAATTTTGATTACTCTAATGCCTTATATCCAAACTTGATTGATTATTTACCATCTCCTGATAGATTTCAAATCAACTCATCCTTCCATGAAAAAAAAAAGGAAAAACAAAACTATAAAAGCATGTTTTGAATATCCTTGCTACATGTTTGGGTCCTCTCTCAACTAGGTTGTTAATAAAAATCAAAGGTCTAGAATTTTGAATCTTTACTAGAAAAATAGTCTCAATTCAATGGTCATTTTAGAGCAAACATAAAAGGATAAGTCGTCAATCAAGCATAAGACCAAAACCTTGTCTTCTTATTATTGACCAACCACCTAACATGTTTCTTTATTAATTTCAAAGTTTGTAAGATGAAATTCTATTTTGTGGATCCTCTAGGCAAATATTGTTTCCTAACAAAAAATTGCATCCATAGAACCTATATATTTTTATGTTAATATTTTTGTCCATATATTTTCTTACCTATGGATAACTAACAACTACATTTACCTCTAAATTCAAACTCATAAATACCCAATTTCATAAACATATCCGTTCTATATTATTTTTCTACAAATACTATTCCATTTACAAAGAGAATAATTAAATTTATCATATCCTTGAATTTTGTCAAATTTAAATGCAATACTTATAGGTAATTTGGAAAGTGACATCATATATATTAGTATAAATTGCAATGTAGCCTCTATGAGTTGCAATCTTCCATCCATGGTTAAGATTTTATGTTTCTAACCAAAGAAATAAAATTTTGCTATATTTAAAATTGATTCCCACAATTTCTTTTTCTTTTAACTAGACATAGGAATATATGAATATATTAATGGTAGTTTCCTCACTTTAAATCATAAAACCTCCACAACAATCCATCACAAGTCAAGCTTAATGTCAATAAAAATACTAGATTTTTCTTACTTACCAATTATCCAACCTTGTCATCAAATGGTTTAACTTAACCTATTAAATTTCTCAACTTTCAAGGAGGAGACCAAGGTTCAAATCTTGCCAAGTGATACATGCATAATTATCTAGTTGTTGTAATACCACTATGTGGTCACGATGTAATACGAGTGGGGCCGTTTAAATCTCATATAACCAATTACGAAGAAAAAATATCCAACTTCATTCTCATACATGGTAGGATTTATTTAAAATCTATGGCCTAATTGATTGAAAGAAGACCTAAAATAAGAGTGTCATCAATAATTATAAGACAATATTTGAAGATATGGTTTTTGAAAACATGAATGCCTTTGATTTTGCCTCACTTTTTTTTTTCAAGAGTGCTCTACACAATGCCTTGGTAAGAATAATGAAAGGATAATGAGATAGTGGGCAACCTTGGTGAAGTCTATGGTATGATTTAAAGTATCTATCTAGGGATATATTAATCAAAATAAATGTTTTGAGGTATTTAATAAAATATAATCTATTCACACCAACCTTGATCAAAACCAATTTTTCTTTTATATATCATATACAAACTATGACAAACATATCATATGCCTTGTTAATATCTAATTTTACAAGCATATTTATAATGGATAAGAATAACATATGACCTCTTAGAAATGATTATACCATCAAGTATTTGAATACAATGAGGAAAACCATGTTCTTCCTTCAAGATGATGTTGGAAGTGTAATCTAACTTATGGCCAAGGCCAACATTGTATGATGTGATTTTGATAGGCCTACGAGCAATCATTGTACAAATATACTTAATTACTTAATTATGTAAGCCCTATGGATTACAATTAACCTTTTTATGGCTAAAACCATCTTACAATTTTTAATTAACCTAAATCCTTCTTGTTATGTCACCTTAGGTTAAATTACTTATGTAATTAGTATTTTTGTTATTGGGATAAACCCCCTATTCACTCCATCCATTATGTCAGATTGTATTGATTATTTTCCACAAATAATACAATGATTATTTATGGTGCATTGGGGCGTCCATTAATTTTGTATCTCTTGCTTTTTCTTTTGTCATTTTTTATGATTTCTATATAAGATTTTAGTGAGTGGTTTGCTTTTATTCATTATTGAAAATAGATGTGAAATCCAATATAGTATCAGAGTGGGTTTGAAGTGGTATTGCTTGGTCATGCTAAAATATTGTATGGAGTCTTTGATCCTTCATCTAAATTCTAGGTTAATTTTTTCTCGGAGTCTCATAAGTGACGTCTACATAAGGGGCAAAGTGGAGATTCCATTATATCTTTCACCATCCATCATTCTAAAGGTTTTGGAGAAAATATAATTTGCATTCTCAAAAGAAATTTTTAGGATTCCAAAAATAAGAAACCAAGGTTTTATTCTATTACATTCTTTCAAATTTTGTGTGCATCCATTTTTGAAAGATTTGATGCCCATAGATATTTCATTTAAGTTCTTCATGCATCCTTCCTTTATAACTTTGGTTCCCTTTCCAAGTGAAGAGCATGATGCCAGTATTTAAGGAGAAAGCACACATATCTATCCATCAAAGAAAGGCTATAACATGAAAAATTAGGTGCAAGTAAAGTTGATTTCTCAACTAAAGTAGGGGTTTGATGTCATTTTTCCATTTTCAAATAGTCTCTAAGTAACATATATTTTGAACACCTTGCTAACATCTCAACTAGAAAGATAGTGTGGTAGTTAAATATGTACTTGTTAGAAAGGAGGTCACAATTTTGAATTGCATGCCTTTCATCTTTTGTAAGACAACCCATTGGGTCATAAGTCTTCTATGGAAGTGCCTATAATTCCATCATCACTGAGCATGTGAGCAAGCTGGTCAAGTGATGCAACTTGGTAGAGATTGTTCATGCAGTCAAATTACATTATTACATTGTTAGTATTTTTTATCTTAATTGTAGTAGGTTACAAGTCATTTAAAATGATGTTGTTTTCATGCCTCAACCAAAGTCTTGGTAATCTAGTTAGTGGAAGGTTTTTAGCACCTAAGAGAGCTAGGTTTGAGCCTCTCTAATATATTTCACATGCATTGAATAAAGAATTGGATTCTTGGCTATCATGTCCATATTTAGCACCATTAAGACCATATTTTCATATTTCTACTCCTTCATCCAATCAAAATAAAGCAAGCGATAAATTTGCAGTGGTTTTAGCAATCTAGTGGTGAATATATAGTCATGGTAGTCATCAACAAATAAGTGGATGCTAAGTGGTAAATTATGATTAGACACAACATTGATAATGTTTGAAGGGCTAATTTTTTTTGTTTTTGAGGTCTATCATGAAAAAAATTCTAGAGGCCATAACTTTTGCATATAGAATTATTTTGAGCTTTTTCGATTCACATGATTTTCAAGCTCTTTATATTGGTGATATTAGTTCAAATATCTATATAGTTTTGGAAGTTACATTATGTAATATGGACCCTCAAGCTTATGTTTCTCATCTTAATGTGTGAAATTATATCATATGGTCAATTTAGATGATCAATTTATTGTGTAGTAAGAACCTATGATGCATATTTCAAGTAAAGAAAGCAATAACCCTTGATGATTAAACTCACAAACATGATCAAGAAGAATATTTTTGTTTATTCTCCTTGTCGATTGAACTAGAATTGTTTTTCCATATTAAGAAGGAGAACCAACTTATCAAGATATGGTCAAAATATCATGAATTATTTAGAAAATTAAATATAATTGAAGTTAATCACTTGAAACTATAGCTTACTTATCTCAAATGGTTGAGTTTGATAATGTTGAGGATTCAAGCAAGTCTTCCTCAAATGCAAAGACCCACTAGAGAATCCACTATGAGTGTAAGATGTTATTGTCACAAATGCCTTCTCTTCTTGGCCCCTCAATTTTGATTATGATACGGTGTTGAGAGTGTAATCTAACTTATGTCTAAGGACAACATTGCATGGTATAATATTGTATAGGTCTACAAGAAATTATTTTTTAAATAAGTTATATGGGATTGAAACATGCCCCACATGTATTACATCATTACCATATAGTGGTATTACACCAACTTGGCTACTATGCATATATCACATGGCAATATTTGAGCCAGAGTCTTTCCTTGAAAATAAAAAATCTAACTAGTTGAAATAATGCCATTTGATAGACTTCAAAGTATTTAATTATTTCTTTATGTAAGCCCTATGTGTCATGGTTAACCTTGTTATGGTTAAACCCATCTTATAAGTTGTAATTTACCTAAATTCCATGTATTATGTTAGCTTAAGTTAACTTAATTTTGTAATTGACACCCCCAATGACTCCATCCATTGTATCAGAGTGTAGTGATCCTTGTCCATGGATAATAAAGTGATTATTTAAAATGCCTAAGGGAGCCCATCAATTCTATGTCTCTAGATTTCCCTTTCATCCTTTTAATGCTTTCTATATAAGAATTAAGTGAATGGTTTGCTTATGTTCATTACAAGAAATAGGCATCAAATCCAACAAATGATACTTTGTTATCATTTGTAATATTATCTTATAAATCATGTTACAAAATTTTATTGGGAAATATAATCAGAATATTTTATTTCACCTTTCGTAGGAGCTAGCATGATAAAGATGATATTAGTCTCATTTATCATAGAATTATTTTCCCTAGAATTTTATATGACAACCAACATACCACTATTCAAAGTATCTTAAGTTTGTGAAAGAAATTTTAAGGAACCAACTAGGTACAATTTTTTGTGAGAATAAAATGAGAATTTCCTATTATAGATACTTGAGTGAATTATTGATGAACTACTTGCTATTCTACCTTTTCATGACAATTAATAGAATTTTTTGTAAAATCTCACCTTGATCCTCCTTATACTACCTCAACTTTCAATATAACACCTTTTAAATAATTAATTATTTCCTTAATGTTTTCCTCTTCTTCCTCAATATGGATTTAACAAAAGGATAAATTTTTATTTTGGTAGTATCATACATTTGTTTTGGAAGTATTGTATAGAATTTAAAGAATTTATATCATGCTTTTTAACCCACATCTGCCATGATTATATTTGAAATATTAATCTTCCTTTTGTAATATGTTATGATTTTGAACAACTAGTGGTTTCTCCTTACATGTGAGAATTTGGTCTATTTTATTGATTTCCAACATATCTTGTAAATCCTTGAGCTTAGATTTAAGTTATTCATTTACCTTAATATGCCACCAAAGCATTTTATATTATAGATCTTCATCCACCCTTAGAATATTCCAACTTTGAATAAACCTATAAATATATGATCCTTTAGACTGTACTTTATCCCACCATATCATAACCATCTAGAAGAATTCATAACCTTGAATCCAAATAGATTGAAAACAAAATGGATTTGTATAACCGTTGTTGAGAATGTTGTATCTCAAGATAATTGGTTTATGATCTAATCCTTTTTTTTTGATAATATGGAAAGAAGGGGTTTTGAAAGGGTCCCCAAATATTTTACATAATTACATCACTATCCAAAAGAGATAGGATAGAGTGGAACACCAAGTGAACATGAACCAAGTCCAAAAAGAAACCAACAAGAGAACACTCCCATACAAGCCACAAAGACCAAAAGAGAAATAGGGGTGAAGCCCACAAACATCATAAGAAACATAAGCAAAGCATCCCAAAAGCAAAATAAGATAGGGAATAAGCCCACAAATAGTGAAAAAACATACGACAAAGAAAGGAGAGAAAATAGGGGAAATCAAAAGAGCAAGAGAACCACCTAAACTACTCAAAATTTCTAGAGAAGGAGACATGAGGGTATTTGAAATACCTCAAAATCTAGGCAAGTTCCTCTACGTAGATAGCTGACATCTTTACACTCTTGGAGAGAGAGGACCAAAGACTCTTGGCAAGTAACATGTTATAAATATTCCCACAAACATCATAAGAACCATAAGCAATGTGTCCCAAAGCAAAATGAGACAAGAAGCAAGCCCACAAACAACCAAAAAACACATGACAGAGAAAGGAAAGCAAATAGGAGAAATCAAGAGAGCAAGAGAACCCCCTAAACTACTCAAGATTTCTAGAGAAGGAGACTTGAGGGTCTTTGAAATACCTCAACATCCAAGCAAGTTCCTCCATGTAGATAGTTGACATCTTTATAGTCCTAGAGAGGGAGGCCCAAAGACTCCTAGCAAGTAACATGTTATAAATCTTCATTGAGATGCTCATAGTCTCTTCTTGTTTCCAAAATGAGATCATGCAAAAAGTTCTCTTTCCACACCTTTAGTCCTTCAATTTGGGTACCCAAATTAGCAAAAATATTTGCAAATGAGTTGCCTTCTTTGTATTTATGTTGGCATTGAAAGTTTTCAAAGTTACTTAGGACCCTCTTTGATTCATCCAAAATATTAGCTATATTCCAACTGGTGGAGGATCTACTATTTATGATGTGGATGATATTAAGTGAATCTCCTTCTATAAGGACTTTGTTGACATCCATCCCAATAATAAGGGTCAAACCTTGGAAGAGTGCTCTTACCTCAACAAAATGGCTAGTTTGAGTTCTAATATTTTTAGAAACTGTGACAATGATCTTCCTCTTATCATTTCTAATTAGACCTCCAATCCATGCTAGATCATGATTACCTTTAGAAGCTCCATTAAAATTAAATTTGATCCAATCCCTAGTAGGAGGAGTCCATGAGGTTTGTTATCCATGAGGATTGACTTGAGGTCCTTTCGGGATAGAGAGGCCCAAGTTAGAAATTAGGGAAGCTTCAAAAGGAGGAGTGGGAGAAGGTCCAAAGGGTATATTAGAAACATTTTCAAAAAGAGCAAAATGAATTTTGGAACTAACCTGGGCTAGGTTTTATGAAAGGTTATTGAAGACCCTATTATTGCACTCTTTCCAGGCCATACAAAAAAAATGGGGAAGGCATAAATTCCACAATGCTCTACATAAGAGGGAATGAAAAGTAGAAAGGGACCACTACTCAAAAAGGTCCAACAGAGAATTAGGAGTCACCTAATAGGTCTCTAAGGAAAGAAGTGAGGAGAGGATCTCAAGGGAGAAGGGGCACTCCAGAAAAATGTGTTGGGTGATATCATTCAAACCATAGAGATAACAACAATTGGCCATAATTAATCCTCTCTTTATAAGATTATCTAGGGATAAAATTTTATTTTGGAGGGTAAGCCAAAGGAAGAAATTCACCTTAGGAATGAGTTCTTTGGACCAAATTTTAGAGCAAGGGAACCATATAAAATTATTTGTAGTGGCAAGATGATAAGAAAATTTAACAAAAAAGATGTCCTTCTCATCCTTCCTCTAAATTATAGAATATTCACAAGCATAGTTTCTAATAGCTTGGGTTCTCAGCTTGAGGGAAAGGGTCTTTAAGGATGTCGCATCATCTTGGTTCAGAAAAGGACTCCTAATATTTTTTCACTTCTTCAATGAAATTTACCACTTTAGATCCAAATGTCTAAGTAAGTCTGGGTCTAAGGGTATCAAGGAAAGGTATATCCATAAGGGGAACATCCTCCAACCATAGATCTTCCCAAAAATTGATTTTAACTCCATTTTTGAGTCTCCACTTGATGCCTCTTTGGATGAGCTTTTTGGATTTGATAATATTATTCCAGAATTTTGAGCCATGGGGGAGGTTTTGATCATTCATAAAATTTTGACCTTTATTCAGGTATTTTGCTTTAATAATGTGGGTCCAATCAATGCTATCTTGAGTGATAAACCTCCAACATTGCTTGGCCAACAAGGCTTCGTTCACAAGTTTGAATTTCCTTAACCCAAGACACCTAACCTATTTTTTTGAGCACACTTGGTCCCAAGAGATGAGGTGAAATATTTTTTGACTTCAATACTTGCCCATAAAAAATCTCTTTGGAACTACTCTAGTTTTCAACAATTTTAACAAGAATTTGAAATAGAGATAGAAAATAAACTGGGAGACTTTGTAGGGTGGACTTGACCAACTGAGCCTTACCTGCTTGGTTGAGGAGAGCTCCCTTATAGCTTGCCAAATTATTTTGAACTCTCTCAAGAAGTGGATTCTAGAGATCCTCCTTGCATATTTAAGAGAACAGGGGTAGGTCAAGGTAGGTAGAAGGAAGAACAACAATGGAACAACCAATAATTTAGGAAATAGCTCTCTGCCTACTGAGAGGGGTGTTAAAGAAAAAGAGTTTACTTTTCAAGAAATTGATGTATTGCCCAATAGCTAATTCAAAGTCCTTCAAGTTTTTTTAAATTTCTTTTGCTTGGGAAATAGAGGAATTAGTGGAGAGCAAAGTATCATCTGCAAAGATGGTGTGTCATAGGATCAATGGGAGAAGCAGATTTTATTCCTTCAATTCTCTTGGTTGAAGTAGTTGCCTTCAAGGTTCTACTCAGGGTTTCAAAAAGAATGATGAAGAGACATGGGGATAAGGGATATCCTTGTTGAAGGCCTCTATTGCTACTAAAATATCCAAATACCTCACATTCACAATAAATGAGAATCAAGGGATAGATAAGCACTATTTAATAAGGGAGATCCATCTAGGATGAAAACCAAATTTGCACAACACCTTTTCCAAGAAGTTCCATGAGACCCTGTCATAAGCTTTACTTATGTTGAGCTTGAGAAACATACTTTTTTTTACCACTCATATGAAAAAATTGGTGTTATTGTCCCCATTTTATAGCCACTGAACCCTAGATCTCTACCTCCATAAAAATTCCTACTACTGAAGAGATTATAATGAAATATTTGAAGAGATTATATACTCTATTTATAACCAACTATTGAATAATAAAATTCTATCTAAACTTTCTACTATACAAGAATTTCAACTACACCTACATGTCATATATATTAAAATATTGAAGGAATTACATTCTAAATACCATTTAGAATAACAAAAGAAGAAGATCCCTCATTAATCTACACTAACCAAATTAATCATCCTTCTTCTCTAAAGGAGATAAATTGTGTTGTAGTCCACTCAAAGCTTACAATTGTGCATTATCATTGAATTTGATATGGATAAATTTAGAAGAGTAAGCATATTTAAAGGATATATATTTATACATATATTTTCTTTTTTAATAGTTTTTTAATAAAAAAGAAAAATTACTTTTTGCTTATAACAACTCTCCATCTAATTGTGATTGTACCACATAGTTACAATAACCTTGAACTTCCATTATAAAAATTGTCAAATAATCTCTTGTATGATAAAGCCTTACATTTGTTACTATCTATGTTTCTTTTTCATGTTAAAATAAATTTGATATTATAACAACTTATTGATTTCTTGGCAATTCTTTTTTAGGGACCATATTCATACCTTGACTATTCAAATATACCATATTTATCATTATTTTTACTCATATTTGTGAGCTTAGCCTCATTTCTTGTTAATATTTATGAGATTTATTTTTTCCTTTCTACATGAAACTCCCTACAGGTGTCCTTTTCTCTTAGATCCTTCAAGGATCTTCGTATATTTTTGTTATTTTGCATATATTTTCATTCTTAATCTCTTCTATTTTTATATTATTCCTAATTTGACTTATCATATATAGTTTATGCTACCTTAAAAAATATAAAGTGCAAGGGATGATCTCCACAATACGTTATTTTATGTTTCCCTTCAAAAACTAAAGTGTAGTGGGACAACTTCCATACTACTTTTCTTTTTATGTTGCTCTTGAAAAATTAAAATGTAAGGGACAACTTGTATACTACTTTCTTCTATATATTTTCCCAGAATTCCTAAAGTGCAAGCAATAGCATCTATACCAATTTATTTTTATTACAAGTGATGAATTCACTATATCTTTTGTCAATCTAGGGTAAGTAAAATTGTGAGGTATCATGCATTATCTATGCATTCTATATTTTAACACTATGATCTTAACTACCATGCCTATTTCTATTTTTAACCTTAAATATTTTAAGTCCCTTAAAAAACTATCATAATTTCATGAATATTGATCTCATTTATTTATTAATAACTATCTATAACTAAACTTAATACACATATGGACAACTAAAATTAAAACATTCATTTAAATCGATAAGAAATTAAAGTCCACTTTAATGCAACTTGTGAATTAGAAATCAAGCAACACCAATACAAAAGATAAAATGACAATAAACACAGTAATACACAACGATTGCACAAGATAGATAAGCTTTTTATTAATGTGGGTGGATCTCAAATAATACAATCAATATGCCCCAATGTGGGGTTTTACAATACTTATGTGATACAAAATTAAAGATACTAGGGTTCTCCAAAATCCTAGATGAAAATAATGGTTGGTGTCATCACACTTGTCTTCAATCTCAACGAGGTTGTGGGTGGGCTTGTGTATCCTAAAAGGGCCACCCTAGCTTCAATAACTTCCAAAAATATGATTCTTATACTTGTAAATAATAAACAACACAAAGAGTCAATAATCCCTATGAGGGCTCCACTGCGTCAGACCCAAAATAAAAATTACTAAACCCTAGATGTTGCAGAATTAAACTGTAAATAAAACATAAGAATGTAAAATAAATGCACATAAAACTATTTACCTTGTCAACACAGTGATTTCTATTTTTGCTTCAATCAGTGATGGTCGTAGGGATTCTTGAACAATGCTCGACGGTTAGGGACTATAGATCTACTACAGGAAATACCTAGAGGTGTAAGATTGCGATAGATGTACCAGGATGTTTTGTGATGGCGGTGGGTACACCAGGATATTCTGTGATGATAGCAGATGCACCAGGATGTTTGAGGACTAAGGAGAATGTCGCTTATGCAAAGGTGGATGTGAGTGATGCGAGGACGATGATGGAGGGTAAGAGTAATGGTGAGATGACTAGGGCAGATTATTAGGGATTTAGAACTTCTGAGAATTCTTTGTAAATGTTCATCGATAGAATTCAAACTCAAAAGAATCAAGAACTTAGAATTAAGGGAGAACTTAAGGAATGTTAGGGGTCTAAGTCATCAAAATGACTACTCTTTTATAATCTTCCCTTGGGCATGTTAGGGTTTCGATGACACAAAATGTGTGGCCAAGATTAAAACATGAAGAAGGGTGGAGATTAAATCTAGGTAAGTGGCATGGATTGAGGTGGATGGATGGTTATAATTAAAACATGGTAGAGGGCTAGGATTAATTCATATATATATATTATATATATAAATATAATATATAAAATATTAATATCCTCAGAGACTGGTGTAATTGCAAATGAAATTATCAAAGTTATCCATGTTGGGAACCCCATGGAGAAGGACATAAATGACAGTTGTGGAGAAAATTGGTCTTGGCATTGTCTCACTCCAATATTGAGGGACCAGAAGTGATTTTGTTTTTAAAAAAGAAGATATTGGATGATGAATATGACCAAGTGTACTTATGGTGATTTACCCATCATACCAAATTGCATGGACAACCAATTGTTGCAATTGCTAGGGAGATAGAATAGACCACAAGATACAAGGTTCACTTGAAATTGTAGGTGAACTTGGAAAAATGTGCAAATGCAATGATTGATGGATGAAAATAAAAATGAAGATTTAATGATGAGAATGATAATTATGGTCGTTTTGTGAAAAATTGGACCATTTTGGTGCATTTTGAAATTTGAAAGATTATTGTGTGCCTTTTGGTCACAATAAAAAATTATGTGCCCAAATCAATTTTGGTTTTCACAAAACATGATATGATGATGAAATAATGAATGGATGCAATTTGAAGTGATTTTGTGGAGGTAAGCTACCTTTTTGGATCATTTTGATATTTTCTACAAATTATGATACCAAACATCGACGAGCATCCACCACATGCGTAGATGTCGACCAAAGTTTGTCATTATATAAATGCAGGGCAACATCTCAATGTGCCTGTGAATGCCCATGGGCATTCCAATGCACCAGAAATAGCTATAAATAGCCTATAGAGGTGAAATAAAATTCATTCTTGCATTCACAAATTTTAGAAGCTGCGTTTGAGGAAGTGAGTGAAGTGAAGTGAGGTGGAGTTTGGTGGTGCGGAAGCTATGGTGATGGAGGGTGCATATGTGGCAGTAGGAGCAAAGGTGCATGTTTCTAAGGTAAGTGGCCTTGGCACTCTTTGTTTGGACTTGTGTAGAAAAATTATGTTTTTTTTGCATGCAAATAAATTTGACATTAATGTAATTGCTTTGTGAATGTGTTGTGTTACAGTTGAAAATTTTGGAGGCTCATCATCGATTCTTGCATCTCATCCCAGGGGTGATAAAGGCATTGCAGGATGATATGTGGAAATGACTAGAGGATGTGGGGCTGGCTGGGGCAGCTAAGATAGTCATGGTGAGGGCTAACGAGGGGTATCTCTCTGCCTTGGCAGAGAGATGGGATCCAGATAGGGGGACCTTTTAGCTCTCTACTAGAGATATTATAGTGAAAATTGAGGATGTATATCACATCCTCAAGCTACCAGTGGAGGGGTTACATGTCGAGGTTGGACATGATAAGGGGCATGAGGTGAGTTGCATCTTTTGATATGGATGGTAAGGTGTGAGTGTGAAGGGTGGAGGGATAAGGTACTTGGATATGCATGTGGATAAGAATTTGGATGCACTACCTTCTTTGGTGATGTTCATTTTGGTCAACATAGTGGCCCTGAATAACACTGGTTGTCAGTTCCTATGGAACCTGATCGATACACCTTGGCTATATGCATGGGCACCTACTTTATTGGTGCAGTTATACTAGGAGTTGTATGAGGTGAGGAGGCAAGGGAAAAAGGGGCTTGGATGCAGTTTGCTACTACAGTGTAGGGTTGGGATCACTTCAGTGTGGCTCATCCTGTAGTTTTACCTACTAAGGCATGGGATAGGGAGAATCCTTATGCTATGATATGGCTTGTGGTAAATGAGGTGCAACCAAGTCATCCTATTTAGACTAGCTAGTGGTACAAGGATCTATGGGTTGGACTATCAATGACTCAGGTACTTTGGAGGCCATGGCAAGGTGCCACTTGGACTAGTGTCTAGGAACATCTACAGAGGGTATGGTAGGCTAGGTGGGTGGTTGGGAGGCATAGGAGTGAGGTGGAGCACATCCATTTTTTATGGGTGCTATGATAGTTTAGGCTAATTCACGAGGTTCCTGAGGCACTAGTTCTCTATAGGCATCATCATGATGAGACGGGTCTACCTTATGCTAAGGCATGGAGGGTGACCTATGAGGATGATGAGGAGATGGATCTCCTTAATTTGGATGATGCGAGGACTACTGTAGAGTACGATGCATGGTTCATTGAACAACCACCATGGGTACTAAGTTTGGTAGTAGATGATGGTGGTAGGAATGAGAGCGAGTTAGAGGTCAAGATGGATGAGGTATATAAGGCTCCTATATGTTGAAGATTCCTTTGATTTAGCAATCGAGGGATATGACCTAAGGATGCAGTAGAGCAGGTTCTAGAGTTTGGAGATGATGGAGATGTTATGGATGACATGGAAGAGGTTTTAGAGGGACCTCCAAGTCAAAGTGAGGAGGATTGGATGAGGCTAGAGCATTTGGTGGTAGAGTGGGATGCAATGATAGTAGCTTAGGTTACAAATATAGCAGCTCGAGATTTGAAGATAGTGATGAGTGTCGTTTAATTCATCATTTGATCATTATTTATCAATCCGGGCAAGTGTCCTAAGGCTGTTTACGATAGTCAATTCAAGCAGGTGTAAGACACTCCATTCAGAAAATGGCTTTATTGGTAGAATAGTTAATGTTTGCTGGGGGTTCTTCTGTCACTCTAAACCCTATAACTTGAAAGGAAACTAAATTATGCTTCCTGAAATAAAACTACAGAAATGAAATGACAGTGAAAGAAACCTATTTACTCTTGTCGAATCCGAAAATGCACTCAAAAACTCGAAGTAAAATTGCTGAAATGAAAGTTGCTGAAATTAGAATTGCAGGAAAATAAACTTAACTATCTTGCAAAATAAAAGAACAGATCTAGAAATAAACTCGAAATGAAAATGTAACTACAAATTCTAAAACTGGAAATAAATTCAAGCAAAATAAGAAAATGCAGAAAAAAATGACAGGTTTCCGCTATTCTCGTCGCAGCATGAATTAAACAAGAAAACCTCGATATGAACCTTCTTCCGCTCCCCGGGAGTGGCCCTTGCTCCCCGGTTCGGAAGAAGGTGAAGAAGTAGCTCCGGTGTTCTACCTAATCACTCCTTCAATCATAAAATAAAATTGATAAAAACTGCACTTTTTATTGATTTAAAAACATGCAGAAAAATTCTGCATATTATTGCTACGAAATCTGATTTCACAATATTCAGAATTACACTAATTGCAATCCTAATTCTTCTTACATAGCTCAACCCAGATGGGAGCCAGTTATTTATATTAAAAACAGCTAAATCAGATGTGGAATGATTCAAATTCAGACATTTTAGGAATGCTGTTAAAACTGCATTCCTAAAATGCAGAATATGGTTACATATGAAATCTATTCATTGCACACTTGCTAGAGGTCTTCTGCGTTGAAAAAGATGCATAACGATTTACATAGCTATCCCTATCATTCGCTTCGCAATTTGCTGTCTTTCCTGAGCTGTTTTGGTCAAAACTGTGCATTTCCTGTTATTCCGGAGCAGTCCTGTTATTCCGGAGCAGAATCCCTATTTTTTCCAGAGCAGCGCCAGAATGACTGTTTTCAACACTATTTGCGGTTCTTTGGCCGAGCATTGGGTGGACCAGACTTATAAGTCTTTCAATAACCTGGTCACACGCTTTCCTAAGTTGAATTTGACCAAATCCCAAGCCTTGCAAATCTGGCCGGAATTTGTCCAAGTCAAAACAATCAAAAACAGTTTTGCACGACTTGCAGCTTTTGACTCGTTTTTAGTGCTATTTTCTGCATTTGACAACTTCAGAGTGCATGATATGAATGATATATATTCCACACGTGATTGCACTTAACATATTTCACAATAAATCATTATTTATCAACAAAACTTATGCAGAAAATACAAAAAATTAGTAAAAACAGAATATTATGCTTCTAAACAGTCAAATATGTAAATAGTAGTAAATATTGCATTTCATCAACAAAATTAACATTAAAACATATCAAAAAGGTCTACTAAGGATGTCCAAAATAATAAAAAATGAGGCAATATTTGGCCTCATCAGATAGTTTGGTTGTGGTCAGAGCTAGAGGTAGGATAGTTGTAGGTGGAGGTGAGGATAGGATCGTGAGGCTCTAGGTAGAGCTACTTGATAGGGATCATCATCAGAGACATGATGTACTATACCTTCGGTATTGGGATGGATATATCCAAATTTTGGAGGATTAATTGATGGAGTACCGCATTGGGCTACCATATCCACCCTCCTCATCCATATCCGAGTCTATTAGGTATTGTAAGTCAATGCATAGCTCTAGGTCTAGGGCTCCTTCAGGGTCACAAGGGTCCTATTATAGGCATTAGCTAGTGCTTAGATGCACTTTTTGTGTATGAGCCTTGGTGCTTCATTGTATATATCCTTTGGGCATTCATTGTACATACGATATATATATATACACACACATGGTTTTTACTTTGTGTTGTGCTTTTGTGTGAATGGTTTTGTGTATATGCATGTTGATGGATTATAATGCAATGATAAAGTGTTATGAATACAAATGAATTAATGCACTAATGATCATTTATAGTTTATATTTTGCTTGACCATCTATATAATTATTGTTTAATCATGGGTACCAAACTAGTAGCATGTGGGATGGAAGACTCATGTAATGATATGGATGTTGATATGGAAGAATATATGGATGTTGATATGGAAGAAGATATGGATGTTGATATGGAAAAATATATAGATGTTGATATGGAAAATTGACTATTTTGCAGAGACTAAGACATACTAGTGGCATCAAACAAACTCACTAAATATTGCCTAATTTTATCTAAGACCAAATGTGTGTGTTGTTGGGCAAAACATTGGTTAGTTTTTCTATGGTTCAATTACTTACCTCCATTTAATTGTCAACCCGGGGTAGCTCATAGTCTTGTGAGCAATCACGCATAATATATGCTTATAATTTCTCCTTTAGAGATGAGTACCTCAGATTTATGGTTTAGGGGGTGTTTGATGTTTGTTGAAGTTTTGATTCTAAATTCCAAACCAATAATCTATCCTACATTTATGAAAACAAGACTAAAATGCACACATAAATTAAAATAGTACTTTGCTGAAAATCACAGAAAACAGGGGAAAATAACAGGAAAATAAATTAATCTACAAAAAATTAAATAATAAAAAATAGGGAAAATTAAGGGAAGAACTCTATTGTAAGTGGGCCCATGCTTCTAGCAGGTTCTGCCCGCGTTAAATCTTCACTGGACGCTTAGACGATTTAACAAGAAATAATATCAAAAATATTTTATTAACAATTTGTAGCAAATAATGTACACGAAAAATCCAGGGTTTTTTTGTCTTCAGGGGTGGCCTGCATATTTATAAGATATGCGACCACACCCTATTACAATTTGAAAAACAAATCAGAAAAATGATTCCCTTTTACAACCGCCTGCATGAATTAAGGAGTCAGGAAAAATATCGAGCTTGGTGAGCTATTTTAGCATATTTTGTTTCCAGAATATGTTTGATATTTGTTTTGCTTTATTTACATAAATATTTCACCTAGCATCTAGAAAAGAGGTGGCTAGTCATCTTTGATGCTGTCCCTTGTTCGGTTTCAACACTGAAACTCCATTTATGCTTGTTGCTAAAATTTTGCTCTATTCTACCGACCATAGAGTCATGCTAGAATTTGGCTTTAGTAGAAATCAAGTTCCTCATATGTAGAAGTTAGGAATTAGGTGTCTTGTCTACAGAAGTCAAGAAGCAAGCGCCAACATGAAAGTCAGGCACCTAATGAGAAGCAGGCGCCTAACGGGAAGTAGGCGTCTAATGGGAAGCAGGTGCCTAACAGTTAAGTGTCGAACAAAAGTCAGGTGCTTCAAAGGGAATTGGGCGCATGACTTCATACTTCACGTCGATGTTCTATAGATGTTTTATTTTCATGAAATTTCAAGTGCTAGGTTTGATTGAGACCTCAACAAAAACATGTCAAAATGCAACAATTTCCACAAAATCTACACAAAATACACTTAAAGACAAATATTAAATAACATGTTCAATAGATTGTTAAATATATATATTTTCATAAAACATGTACATCTATAAAATAAGTGTCATTGTTTTATAAGGAAAGTGGTACAAAAATGAGCATTTTCAAGGCTCATCATGTGTAGTGAATTCATTTACCGAATCATGAGTATGGTAATGACTCGAGGTAATCAAGAACCAATGTGTGTGCAAGTGAGTTCATCAACCCATATTGAGTAAATTGAGATGAAACCTGTTATGGATGAGACCAAGAAGCTAGCTTGTCCTTATGTGTAGTCAAAGGTCTCTTTAAAAGAGACACGTCACCACGCATGAGCGTACTCCACTGCTAATCAAGCATTTATAGCCCTGGTGGAGATTAACTCCATAGTCTAAGCATTTGATATCTAAGCTTTGGGGATTCAGACTACCTAACCGTCCGAATGGAAATGTAGTTATATCCTTACAAATTGAGGATCTGTGGTGTGTGATGTGTAAAATATTTAGAGTTTTGGGGATTTTACCCTACTCTTTCTTTTATTTCAAATTTATGAGAGTAGTGAAAACCACTATTTTGTTTTCACTATACGCATAATGGGACACGTAATACCCTTTTCATTTTGAGGTTCAACCCAATCATGGTGTTATCCCTATTTGACACAAGATTTTTTTAAGATAGGTGATTATGTTTGGTTCAAGAATATTTAGATTCAATTCCCAAAACTCAAGATTTTCTTAGTGAAATGTGTCTTGGTCCTAAAGAAAACTCAACATGTATTGGAGGTTTCTTAAAACACCAAGAGTGGTTGAGTGACCAAAAAAACCTAGGGATTATGGAAATATGGTTTGCAAATGATAATTTAGCTTTATGGAATGGTGTAATGAAATGGATGATGATTTGAAGGTGCCCCTAATTAAGGCAACAAAACTGTATTGGACCAATTATTATCTAAAATCAATAAATGACCCCTAAAATGAAATGGAATGTATAAAGATGAAAGTGCATAATGAGTTTGTGAATGCAATGTGTGAAATGCAATGTTGTTTTTGTGTAATAGCCATGTATATATATATATATATATATATATATATATATAAATCACATTAAGCATAGAATGCTCTCAAATGTATGATATTAAGTGGTTCAGGCTGTTCAACTCCCTCTAGAATGGCAAGCTTATTAGTTCCTTTACCCACTTTTTGAGTAACAATGTATGGACCTAACCAATTAGCCATGAATTTATCACAAAGATGCGACAATGTATTGGTGTTTTGTTGATTCTTTTTAAGAACAAGATCTACTTGGAATTCACGTAGATGAACTTTGGTGTTGTAAGCATATTTTAGGCGGTCTTGATAAACTCATAAATGCTCTAAAGCATTAACATGCCTTTCATCAAGAAGCATGAGTTGGTCAAAATGTGCTTGTCTAGTAGTATTGTCATCTATGAATTCCTACAATGAAATTTGCAATGAGGGGATCTCAAGCTCAAGAGGCATGATTGCTTCGACTCCATAGACCAATGAAAATGATGTTACCCCAGTAGGTGTGTAGATGCTTGTTCGATAAGCCCATAATGCCAAGGGGATTTGAGTATGCCAATCTCTATGATTTTTGTTGACTAGTATTTTGAGAATACAATTAAGGTATTATTGGTAACCTCAAATTATCCATTTGCTTGTGGGTAATAAGAAGTGAAAAATTGGATATTATATTTCTCGCAAAGCTCTCAAACATACTTGTTTTTGAAAGACTTACCATTGTCAAGGATGATTTTTGAGGGAATGCCAAAATGATAGATGATATGATGAAGTAAAAACTCCACAATTATAGGTCTTGTCATACTGGTTCGAGGAATTGCCTCAACCCACTTTGTGAAGTATTCAGTGGTTGTGATGATGAATATATGTTATCCCAAGGAAGAAGGCAATATTTTTCCAATCAAATCAAGGCCCCATTGTAAAAAGGGCTAAAGGCTTTTAATAGGCTGTACTGCTTGTGATGGAACATGAGTTAAATTAGCATGCTATTGACATTGTTGATAATGCTTGACATAAGTGCAACAGTCACGTTCCATGGTGGGCCAATAGTAACCCATACATAGAATACACTTTGCAATGGCCATTCCACTAAAATAACCACCACAAGTACCATCATGAGCTTCATCTATGGCTCTTTGTACCTCTATAGACTCGAGATAACAAAGGATAATTCCATCATAACCACGTTTATACAACACGTCCCCCAAGAGAGTAAAACAAGCTACCTTTTGCTTGAAAGTGCATTTATCAATCCATGACATGTTTGATGGGAGTGATCCAAAATTGAGAAAGGCTATTATTTGGTTTGACCAAGGCTCATATGATTTTGAATGGATAATGCAAATATCTTTCCTATCCTTAGATTCAACATGAACAATTACAAATTTAGAGATCATTGTAACAATGAGTGGTTTTACCTTTCCTAAGGAGTCTTTTAGAATCAATGATCCAAGAGAGGCCATCGCATATGCAAATATATTAGTAAAACATGGTAAACTATCAATTTCACACCAATCAAACTTAGAGAAAAATGCCATTGCTACTTCATGGTAAAGTTTTATGATAGGTTCTTTGCATTGTTATTCTTTATTTATTTTTTAACAAGTTGAGAATCACTAAGTATCCTGATATGCTTTGTGCCCATAGCTATGGCTATTTGAAGGCCTAAGATTAAGTCTTCATACTCTGCATTGTTGTTTATGCATTGGAAGTCAAGTTTAAATGATAAGGGAATAGGTATCCCTTGGGGTGTATGAAACACGACTCCAACACCTTGATATTTTTTGCACTTAGAACCATCAAAGAAGAGAGTGATATTAACGTCTTCCTCCATAATGACATCTTCTTCTTGTTTAGTGACAATGAATACCAAATCATCTGAGAGATCAATAATCAAGGGTTGATCACTAGGAAGTGAAGCTTCTGCAAGTTGATCGACTATGACCTGGCCTTTATTGGATTTTTGGCTAATAAAATCAATATCGAATTCAGTGAGAAGGATTATCCATTTCACAGTGCGGGTGTTATTGTAAGTACAATAAATCATATAACGTAGAGGATTTTTGTGAGCTATGATATATATGGTGTGATTAAGCATGTAATGTCTGAGTTTCTTAGTGGTAAATACCACTATTAAGCATAATTTTTCCACATAAGTGTATCTTGTTTCATAGCTTACCAATGTTTGAATAATGTAATAGATATCTTGCTCTTGATTGTTCTCATTCTTTTGTGCAAGAATAGTTTCTAATGCAAAGTCTGTTGCTGTAACATAAATATGGAGGGGGATCCCCGAATAAGGAGGAGACTGGTGGAGAAGCAAGGTATTTCTTGATGTCATAAAAATATTTTGTCATTCATCTCTCCATGAAAATATCACCCCTTTTTGTAATAGGTGATTGAATGGCCTACATTTTTCAAAATTTTGTGCAATGAAATGACAGATCGATTAAATATTTCCTTGTAAACTATGCAATTCCTTCAGGTTTATTGGAGGAGGAATATCCATGATGGCCTTGACTTTATATGGGTCCACCTTAATGCCTCTCTTAGATACAATGAATCCTAATAGTTTGCCAGAGGTAACACCAAAGACACACTTTTTGGGGTTCAACCTTACATTATGCTCTAGAAGTCGATCACAAACTTTTTCCAATACACCAATGTGTTCTTGTCGAGTTTTAGATTTTTCCAAGAGATCATCCACATAATATTTGATGATATTATGCATGTAATCGTGGAATATGTATGTCATGACACATTGATAAGTGGCACCTATGTTTTTGAGGCCAAAGGGCATCACATTATAACAAAATATTCCCCAAGGTATGAATGCTATTTTGTGTTGGTGATCAGAATTGATTCGAATCTGGTTGTATCTTGAAAAACTGTCCATTAGAGAAAGCATTTCATGACCAATGCAAGTATCGACAAGAGTATCGATGTTTGGTAGAGAAAATTCATCATTAGGACACACTTTGTTAAGGTCTCGAAAATCAATGCAAATGTGTATCGTCCCGTTAGGCTTGTGAATGAGTACCATGTTTGAAAGCCACTCAAGATAGTCAATGGGGACAATGAAATCCACATCTAATAGCTTTTGAAGATCTTCTTTGACTAGGAGGGCAATGGTAGGATGTATCCTTCGAATTTTTTGTTTTACTAGCTTAGCATCAGAATGTAAGGTGAGATTGTGGATGACCAAATTAGGGTCAAGACCAAACATGTCTTTGTAGGACCATGCAAAAATGCCCTTCTTCTTTTTGAGGAGAGCAATTAATTGCTCTTGTTCATATGTGGATAAAATTTTACCAAGTTTGACAATTTGGGGATTGTCTACATCTGAACTAAGGTTCACATCAATGGTATCTTCAATTGACATGTGAGAACCTTCCTCAAGTTGATGGGGTGTTGGGATCAAATGAATGTCATTTAAGACATTATCAAACTCTTCTAATTCAACCTCTTCTATTTCTACTTAGAAAACCTCAAGATTTGAAGGTGAAGGTGAAGGTGAAGGCGAAGGTGGAGGTGATGGAGGAATGTAGTTGGGTTGAAGCCCTTAACAATTCCTCAAAAAGGACAAATTTGGCAAAGGAAGATGGCGAGGAAATCCGGTCTATATCAATAAGGCTCATATCAGTTGGAATTGGCTTTGCCAAATCGTATAGATTATGGAGTGGGGTAAATAAGTCAATAGGATTCATTGCTGAATTAAAGGAGGAAAATGGTTGGCAAGGTGGGGGATGGATGGATCCTATTTTCTAGAACCGATGCTAAAAATATGGGAACTTGAACAACATCAGACAACACAAATAAATGTAATTGGCAAAACACAACCATGTACATGTAATGTAATGATTTTTTTCATTTTTTGAGAGATTTATTTATTTATTTATGTATGCACATATATTACAAGAATGGCTAGTGAGGTCGATCAATTAAGTGGAGGTGGTGGTTCACTGGTTGATTCAGATTGCTCTTGTGGAAGAAGCAAGTGAAATATGGGCTAATGGATGGGAAACATTTTGAGGTAATGCTCATATTGTTCGGTGAATGGAATTATGGATGTTGCCCAAAGGAATAAATTAGCTTGCCCAAAGGATTTATGTATGATGTTACCCAAAGGACTTGTGTATGATGTTGCTCAGAGGACTTAGTGTTTCCCGAAGGACTTGTGTATGATGTTGCTTGGAGGGCTTAGTTAGTGTTTCTTGGAGGACTTGTGTATGATGTTGCTTGAAGGACTTTGTTAGTGTTTCCTGGAGGACTTGGTTAGTGTTGCCCAAAGGACTTGTGTATGATGTTGCCTAGAGGACTTAGGTGTAGATAGCTTAGATTCTAGAATGTATGTATGAATGGATTTGTGCAAAACATCAGTATTTGAAGTATTCACAGTGTGTGAGGGACCCGCAGATAAATTTGGACAACTTATCTGTATCATAGTAATGGGGTTAACCACATAAGTGGTAGGTAAATATGTTGAACACTCCATGGATGAAGTCACTTGGTTGATGAAAATTTGACTTAAGACTTTGTTTGATTTCTAGTTAAAACCATAAGCTAGTGAATCAAATGTGAAATATGTAGGAAATAAATGCAAATAATTTTTTTATAAAATTAAACAAGCAATTCAATCCTACGTTTCTACAACAGATTTTCTTACCTCTTTTTTTTATCTCGCTTTAATTTTTTTTTTTGTGCGGTTTGTGTGTTGTGAATGTTCTAATTTGAATTATGCAAGGTAAAATATATGGATGGCTAGCAAATGAGATTCTTCCTGGTGATGAAATCCAAAAAGTTTTCTCATGGGTGTCTACGGTTGCTAAGGGCAGAGATTGACAGATGGAGATGAAGCCCACCATTGCAAAATCTCAAACAATGGTTGGTGATGAAATCCAACTCACTATTGTTTATTGTGATGTGTGCAATGTGTGTGATTCATTTTAAAATCTATGTTATCTATTGTGTTCATACAATGTTAAAAATAACCTATTTCATAGGTCTAAATCAGAAGCCAAAAACAATAATACCAAGTTCCTCAAAAGAACTTAGGGTACACCACTTAAGACCCACTCTGAACAGTGGAGGGTTCACCTAATTCTTCCACCTCATATCACAAAATATGGGAGTATACTTATGTATTATGATCTTGTTCCAACTAGACAAGTAAAAATGAAGGGTTCACATGAAAACAATATGTAGAAATAATGAATGAATACATCAGAACAACAAAAAATTTAAATATAAAAATGTGAACTACGGTGAATATGAATGTAAGTATATTTTAAATGTAATGTGTATGATGAATGTAAATATGTAAAATGCAAATAAAATGTGATTGTTTTTAACGAAAACTAAATGATTTTCTTTTTGTCAATTTATCTGTAAAAGCAAAAAAAATGAAGTAGAAATGGGTTAGGATTTGAAGCAGGCTTACCCGAAAGCCTACGTATTTCCTCCCATTCTATGAAATGCCCCTAAGAGCCACTAAAATGCATCAAGGCATCTACTAAATACACTAGGGCATCCCTTAAGCACTACAGGGAATCCGTGCAATCTCTGATCAACTTTTGCAATCTTTAGAGACCCTATTTTTTTTGTGAAAATCATGTGATCAAATTTCTAGAACCTACAAAATAAAAACATAAACAAAAATTTAATGACAAAGTAAATTAATATAGAGAACCCTTTTGGGGTCCCACTGTGATTGCCATTTGTGAATGAGAAATATAACAACACCAATACAAAATATAAAATGATAATAAACATAGTAATTCACAAATATTGCACAAGATAGATGAGATTTTTATTAATGTGTGTGGATATCAAATGATACAATCAATATGCCCCAATGTGGAATTTTACAATACTTATGTGACACAAAATTACAGATACTAGGGTTCTCCGAAACCCTAGTTAAAAAGAATGGTTGGTGTCTTCACGCTTGTATTCGATCCCAACGAGGTTGTGGGTGGGCTTGTGTATCCTAAAAGGGCCACCCTAGCTTCAAAAACTTCCAAAAATATGATCCTTATACCTGCAAATAGTAAACAACACAAAGAATCAGTAATACCTACGAGGGCTCCACTATGTGAGACCCTCAGAAGAATAAAAATTACTAAACCCTAGATGTTGTAGAATGAAATTGTAAATAGAACATAAGAATATAAAATAAATTCACATAAAACTATTTACCTTGTCAACACAGTGATTTTTATTTTTACTTTAATCAATGATGGTCACAGGGACGCCCGAACGGTGCCCGAGGGTTAGTGGACTGCAGATCTATTGTAGGAAACACCCATAGGTGTTCTATGATTATGATAGATGCACTAGGGTATTCTGTGATGGTGGAGGATGCACTAGGGTGTTTTTTGATGACAATAGATGCACCAGGGCATTCGAGGGCTGACGAGAATGTTGCAAAACCAGATCTGGTTCTGCACAAGTTATGCGATGATAGATGCAAATGATACGAGGATGACGATGGAGGGCAAGAGTAATGAGAAGATGGCTAGGGCATATTGTTAGGGGTTTAGACCTTCTAATAATTCTTTGCAAATGTTCATTGACATAATTCAAACTCAAAAAAATCAAGGACTTAGGATTAAGGGAGATCTTAAGGAATGTTAGGGGTCTGAGTCGTCAAAATGACTACTCTTTTATAATAATCCCTTGGGCATGTTAGGGTTTCGATGACACAAAATGTGTGACCAAGATTAAAAATGAAGAAGGATGGAGATTAAATCTGAGCAAGTGGTATGATTTGAGGTGGATGGACGGTTAATATTAAAACGTGGCAGAGGGCTAGGATTAATTCATATAAATAAATAAATAAATATATTATATTTTATATATATAAATATAATATATAAAATATTAATATTTAAATATATATTAAACAAATATATATATAATGGATGGTTGTGATTGGAGGACACAAATGGATGACAAGTGGCTAGATTTTTGTGTCTACACAACTATAATGTAGCAACTATATTTGTGATAACACATGCATTAGAGTAGGTAATAATGAAAGAAAATTGTAAGTGTCATTTAAAAAGTGATATATGAGTTCACAAATTGTTATACTAGTAGTTCAAATTTGTTCTACTAAGTGTACATTTTACTCAATAGAATTTTTTAAATACAAATTAATAAGTAGTTTTCTAAGAAAGAAACTAAATGTAGTTTTCTTAAAGAAAATATGTAAACTAAAACACATTAATATGGGCCTTTGTTTTAATGATACGATGACCCAAGTGAGAATATTCAATTTACACTTCAATGAAGCTAATATTTTTATATTATTGTTGAAAATTATTTACAATTATATTCTTTGTTCTACTGTCCTCTTTCTCTAATCCTAACGTGTGCAATTTATACTACTACCCTAATTACTTTTTGTACTATTGTACAACTCATAAGATGTTGCAACTATCAACTACCTAGGACTAAAATATAAATAAACATAAATTTAGCTATAATAATATTCATTTAGAGAAACTTTTAGTTATAACTACTCATTGTTTCCAATCATAGAAAATAAGGGAAGTAAATTAATAGAATATTTGATAAACATTAGGTCCTTCTAGATACTTGAGTATCTTAAGATATTTTCAATAAAAATATCAACTTATTTGTTTATTTATGAAACAAAATATCACATAAAAAATCACTTAGGAATCCCATTTATAGGTTTTAAATGTCGACCACCATCAATGAATCCTTCCAACTATAGATAAAATGACCATTGAAGATAAAATCATCATAGGTAAGATCTAAAAATCATAAATTTATCAATTCCTTATGAAAGTCTTATCTAATATTCATTATTCTTAAGAATTTTATAGATTTTTTATAGGTAAATTTTACCTTCTATAGGTTGTAGTGTGTTTTTTTTTATTATATATAAATTAATAACCAAACAATTAATCCATAGGAAAAACACTTAGTACCTAGGCATACCATAGATAACCATATAATCAAACAAATTATTTATTTATCCATAAAAACAACTTAATCATACCCATGAGATTTGGGGAAATTTTCAGGAGAGTTTCAAACCATAGACCAAGGTTCCAATACCATGGATGAATATTAACATAATTAAATGGCACAGCTTAAGTGGCTAAAAATATGGAATACAAATGGGAAGACCCATGTTCAAAACTTGCTAGGCAATATAATACCACTATGTAGTTTTTTGAAATACCTTGTTAACATAGTGATTATATAATACAAGTAAGGCCCATTTCAATCCCATATAACTAATTAAAAGACACTTAACTACACTATTTATTCAAAAAATCTAAATATTGGATAAAAATGATATTTTTATATATCTTAAGTATAAAAATGTATAATAGGTATACAAACACTCATAAATATAGTATAAAAAACACATATGAGGGATTGTAGTACCTTAGGACTACCTTGAGATTTGTGAATTTTGAAGGAGCATGTGATAGAGGAATCCTATAACAAATGCCGCATAAATATTTCATAATTTGGAAAGCATGGAATAGGTACTTATTCACTTGCAAAAAGAAACTAAATGACTCTAAGGAGTGATTTTCTCAAAAAAAGTTGTTCATTCGCTTACAAATACAAGTGATTCACTTGCTAAATTGGAGTAAAACTCTCAAACACAAAGGTAAATTGAAGGTGCAGATCCCAAGGAAAATCTTCTAGAAAGTGATATTTTGACATGTAGTAGAAAACTAAATTATTTTGAAAGTCTTCTAAGCCTATGAGAGGCATAATTAGAGGCATGTAACATTTTGCATTGCATCATTTTGCTAAAGATGCCCCTAAATATTTAATTTTACTAGGATTAATTGTTTCTCATCCCATGTAACTTAAGGGAAATATTTTACTATGAATTGGGGCCTAGGATCCTCAATATATTCATATTTTTTCCATAAGAATTTAGATCTACACTCTATGAATCCCATATTATGCTTTAACCTCACGAGATTGTAAGAAATTGGCAAGTCCTTAGGCATTCCATCAATGACATTGCCCTACTAGTTTGTTAAGTATATAGCAATTATGGCATAGCCCTTTTGTGAGAAGGGGAGAAATGTAGCAAGGGGCCAACCAAGGGGATCCCATGCCCCTTTATTCCTAGAGAGGAAGGGGATTATCACCTCAAAGGATTAGGGTATGTTAAGATCTAATGCTAGTTTGATGTGTGGATTCATAAACACCTACATTTCCAAAAAGAGAACTAAGTTCCTTATTTTCTTAAGATCCCCTTATGTGTAACCTAAATCTTAATCCATGTTTAAATGAAACACCCACAACCTAAGACTAGATGATTTTTACTTTTAATGATAAAATAAAATAAATGCTTTTCCTTTTTCAAGAACCAAGGTTCAAGAGAAGATATAACAAATAATCTAGCATAAATACAAATTATATGCATTTTGATTTGTTGCCTAAAATGATGAGTTACCCCTATATGTGATTATCACTATGTTAACGTTCTTTCATTTCTCCTTACTAAATTAGTAAGAAAATAGAAATAGAAGCTCTAGATTTGTTATGAACCTCTCTTCTCATTACCATAAATCATTCACTAATATTAGAATATACATCATGCATCCACAAATAAACTATATAAGATGAATCCACATAATAAAATAGAGATTGATAATACCCTTGAGGTAGGGCAATACCGTACAATACTCCTTATTGAAAGGAAGCCACTCCAAAATATCTCCAGCTCCACTAGCCAAAACTTCTACAAGAATACTTCATATATCCTTTTACAATGGAAGTACACCAAGAAATCTCCTGTAATTTTATCTTCTTCTTCTTGTACCATAACTTCATGAAATGCTTTTTCATATTAATGTTTATAGTACCCAAAGAATGCAACCAAGGATAACCAAGAACAATGTCTACATCATTCATCTCAATAACATGAAAATCTGAATGTAAAACATATTTATCCATGGTGATTTTTAGATCTTCAAAAATCTGAACATTTTGACTCTCAAGTTGTATTTCTTTGATTTTTTCTATTTGAACTTTCAACCTCTTAGTCAAATACATATTGACAAAATTATATTTGTTGCTAGGGTTAATGGAAACAATATTTTTTTGATTTTGAATGCAACCATGAACTCATAAAATAGAATTTTTACATTCAAACAAATATTTTTTACCATTGTTTGGCCCTAACACACAAGGTGTAGTTTCCTTAGCCTGCACATTATTATCCATTTCCTCTAATCCCCATTTGCTTAAAAATACAACTTCAAATTCTTCCTATGTATGTGTATGTTTATGAGCATGAGCAAAGTCCATATACCAAGAGAGAGCTTTCTCTTGTAAAACACTATAAAGCTTCAAATTCCATGTGAAAGAAAAAAATTAGAAGAAAAATTTCACTTTCTCAACCATTCCCTAGCATCAATATCATCCCCTCTAGTGAATATTGGCAACTCCATATTTTTTTTTTTTCAAAGCAGCTAGGGTTTTAAATAACTAGAAACTCTCAAAAATTAAAATTTTTGAGATCTCATCTATTTCTTTCTTCAAACAATTAAATCTGCAAATTTTCTTCAAAACAAAACAAATGACATCTGCTTTGCTTACTTGGATTGAGAGTTATGAATGTTTTCCCTTCGTGTAGCCCAAAAAACATCAAAATCCCAACTTCAAACAAATGTAACTCCTTCAATACTTATCATAATTTCATAAGTAAGTAGTTGTTTTTATAGTACTCAAAATAATCTACATGTTGGTGCATTTTTTTTTGAAAATGACTACTAAAAATTTTAATACAATTTTTTTTCTTTATAAAAAAATTCGTGTAGCCAAAAAATAGCCTCAACAGTCAAACTTCAAACAATTATAACTCTTTCAATACTTATCATAATTTCACAAGTGAACAATTATTTCTATAGTACTCAAAATAATCTACATGCTGATGTAACAATATTTTGAAAATGACTACAAAAACATTTAATGCAATTTTTTTTTTTTTTTTTTAAATTCGCATGACCAAGAAGCAACACAAATAACCCAATTTCGAACAGCCATAACTTTCCCAATACTTATCATAATTTAACATATAAGCTGTCATTTTTGTAGTACTCAAAAAGATCTACACAATGGTGCAATTGTTTTTTAAAAATGCTATCAAAAAAATGGGTCCTGCAAAATATGAAATTTTTCTAAAAAACATGTTCTAGCTTTACAAAAAGAACCCCACTTTGCTAGAATTTTTGCTTTGATACCGAATGTTATGAACATCTCTTTTCATTACAATAAATCATTCACCAATATTATAAATATATAACATGCATCCATAAATAAACTGTACAAAATGAATCCACATAATAAAATAGAGATTGATAATACCTTTGAGGTAGGGCAACACCGTACAATGCTCCTTATTGGAAGGAAACCACTCCACAAGATCTCTAGCTCCACGAGCCAAGACTTATACAAGAATACTTTATATATCCTTTTACAATGGGAGTACATCTCTCTTTATACAAGAGTGTGATGGTTCACCTCACATGAGTTACAAGATCACCCATGTGGTGGTTCACCTTCAATGAGTTATAATGTGCATATGACAATATTTATTGATGATTACATATGACAATATTCCCTGATGGTTGCATATATAGTTCTATGACATTATTCTTCTACATATTTCTAACTTGATATGTGGCCTTCCTTACTAATGAGTAATGGTTATGTAAATAACATTTATATCATAACAAGTCCACATTAACCAATAATTGACTTATGGCTCAATACAACATTAAATTATTCAGTACCTATCTTGGGTACCTAGCATTCCATCCTCATTACAAAATGTTTTATATTCAAAACATTAAAAGAGGTTAAATAATATGATCTTTTAATCCATGCTGAGTATGGGTACCAATATCGACCGTCCATCCATCCTAGTGAAGCTATGATTAGTGGTGGTATTTGTTGATGCCATTGCCATGTGCTGGAAGCATAAATTTCACTTTATTTCATCCATATCTTGGTTACGACCAAAGTTTGGGATCCTCTAGTTTATTTTCCCTCATAGCTCATTTGTTGCTCTATAAGTTGTCTCCATAATTGTTACCTCTCATGGCGGTGTGGATGGTGATATACTCCAACCTTAGCCTATTGTTCTTCTTTCTTGCTTCCATCTTTTGATTTGTCCCTTGCTTTTACTTTTATGATTGTTGCTACTTCCTTCTTTTGAGATTCTATTTTAGGTTCTTTTGTTTGTTCTTGACTTTGTTCCTCTGCAATAGCTACCTATTTTTTCTTACACCAAAAATCTCCTGTAATGTTATGTTCTTCTTCTTGTACCATAACTTCATGAAATGCTTTTGCATATTCATGTAAATAGTACCCAAAGAATGCAACCAAGGATAACCAAGAACAATGTCTACATAATTCATCTCAATAACATGAAAATATGAGTGTAAAACATATTTATCCATGGTGATTTTTAGATCTTAAAGAATCTAAACATTTTGACTCTCAAGTTGTATTTCTTTGATTCTTTTTGTTTAAAATTTCAACCTCTTAGTCAAAGACATATTGATAAAATTATATTTGCTGCTAGGGCTAATGGAAACAATATCTTTTTGATTTTAAATGCAACCATGAACTTACAAAATAGAATTTTTACATTCAAAAAAATCTTTTTTACCATTGTTTGACCCTGATGCAAAAGGTGTAGTTTACTTAACCTGCACATTATAATCCATTTATTCTAATCCTCATGTGCTTAAAATTACAAATTCAAATTCTTTCTGTGTATGTGTATGTTTTTTAGCATGAGCAAAGTCCATATACCAAGAGAGAGCTTTCTCTTGTAAAACCTTATAAAGCTTCAAATTCCATGTGAAATAAAAAAATTTAGAAAAAAAATTCCACTTCCTCAACCATTCCCTAGCATCACTATCATCCCCTCTACTGAATATTGGCAACCCATATTTTTTTGTTTCAAAGCAGTTAGTTTTTTTTTTATTAGGGTAAAAACAAGATTTTGAAAGGGACCAAAAACTTTTACAACACAAATTCAGCCCATCAATTACACACCTACCAAGGGAAAATAGCCAGAGATCCCCTGGACGCAAGAAAAATAGTATCCATCCTAGAACCCAGTTAGCTACAGTCCTCCATCGTGAAATTTTCTAAGTCCTCATGGACCACCCTAGGGGGGATTCATATCAAATCCTCTTATTTAATGGCACCAAAGTTTGCCAACCAATATGTTGGTTTGTTACCTTCTCTATAGATATGAATAAAATTAACTTCTTCAAAATGCTTTACAATCTCTCTAGTATATTGCACAATGTAATTAATTTGCCATTTAGCTTCTCCCTCATTTTTTAAATATTGATAATATTCAAGGAGTCTCCTTTAAAGAATTTTTTTTAGCACTTAGATCCTTGGCTAGCTTTACACCCAGATGTAAAGCATTAACTTCAGCTTTATGACTAGTAGTAATTCCCAATAACTTGCAGATTGTCCCCACTAATCTACCCTGATTATCCCTCAAAATTGCTCCTACTCTGGCCTTACTTAGAAAACCTTGGATGCCCCATAAAAATTTAACTTCAACCAGTCATCTCGAGGTGGTTGTCATTTTACATCAGTTTTAACCAAAATATTTGCCTCTCACCACTAATAGGTTCTAAATTCCATACCTTAGCTATCATAGTCTCTTTAGTATTCTCTGGCTTGATAGGGTACTTGGTAAATTTAGTATTCTCCTCTAAAAAGTGGGTAATACTTCAAAAAATTCCCATTGCAGATCTTTTTTTCCCTCTAAAAATTCTCTTGTTCCTCTCTAAAAAAACTCCCCCAAAAAAATGAAATGGAATCAAGTTCCAAATTACATTAATATGAGGATTGAAAAATGGGTTCTCCCATTGTTGTAAAGCAACTAGTGTTTTAAATAACTAGAAACTCTCAATTTTTTTTTTTTTGAGATCTCATCTATTTCTTTCTTTAAACAATTAAACCTACAAATTTTCTTCAAAACAAAACAAATGACAACTGCTTTGCTTACCTGGATTGAGAGTTATTCCCTATGTGTAGCTCAAAAAACAACATCAAAAACCAAACTTCAAACAATTGTAACTTTCTCAATACTCATAAAAATTTCACAAGTAAGCAATCGTTTTTATAGTACTCAAAATAATCTACATGCTGGTGCAATTTTTTTTGAAAATGACTACTAAAAAATTTAATACAATTTTTTTCTTTTTAAAAAAATTCGCACAGCAAAAAATAGCCTCAACAACCCAACTTCAAACAACTATAACTCTCCCAATACTTATCATAATTTTACAAGTGAACAATCATTTTTATAGTACTCAAAATAACCTACATGTTGATACAACAATCTTTTGAAAATGACTACTAAAATATTTAATGTGAATCCTTTATTTGAAAACAATTCGCATGACAAAGGAACAACACAAATAACCCAACTTCAAATAGCCATAATTTTCTCAATACTTATCATCATTTAACAAATGAGCTATCATTTTTGTAGCACTCGAAAAGATCTACACAATGGTGTAAAAAATTTCTAAAAATAACTACTAAAAAAATATGGCCTCTGCAAAATATGACTTTTTTTGAAAAAACGTGTCCTGGCTTTACAAAAACAACCTCACTTTGCTAGAATTGCTGCTTTGATACCAAATTTTATGAACCTCTCTTCTTATTACAATAAATCATTCACCAATATGAGAAATATACAACATGCATCCACAAATAAATTGTACAAAATGAATCCACACAATAAAATAAAGATTGATAATATCCTTGAGGTAGGGCAACACCATACAATGCTCCTTATTGGAAGGAAGCCATTTCACAAGATCTCCAAATCAATGAGCCAATGATTGCATAAGAATATTTTATATATCCTTTTACAATGGGAGTACATCTCTCTTTATACAAGAGTGTGATGGTTCACCTTCCATGAGTTACAAGATCACCTATGTGGTGGTTCACCTTCAATGAGTTATAAAGCATATAATAATAATAATCCTTGATGATTACATATGACAATATTATTTGATAGCTACATATATGATTCTATGACATTATTCTTCTACATATTTCTAACTTGACATGTGGCCTTCCTTACTAATGAGTAATGGTTACATAAATAACATTTATATCATAAAATATCCACATTAACCAATAGTTGATTTATGGCTTAATACAATATTAAATATTAAGTACCTATCTTGGGTACCTAACATTCCATCCCCATTACAAAATGTTTTATCCTTGAAACATTAAAAGAGGCTAAATAATATGATATTTTAAGCCATGCTGAGTACTGGTACCAATCTCAATCATCCATCCATCCCAATGAAACTATGATTGGTGGTGGTCTTCGTTGATGCCAATGCCATGTGTTGGAAGCATAAATTTTACTTTTTTCATCCATACCTACTTGCATTTAATTTCAAAGTTTGTTGTATGTCCCTCATAGCTTCTTTTTTGCTCTATACCTTGTCTCCATGATTGTTGCCTCTCATGGTGGTGTGGATGGCGATATATGCCAACCTTAGCCTATTTTTCTACTTGGTTTCACTCTTCTTTCTTGCTTCCCTCATTTGATTTATCCCTTGCTTTTAATTTTATGATTGTTGCTACTACCTCCTTTTGAGATTCTATGTTAGGTTCTTTTGTTTGTTCTTCACTTTGTTCCCTTGCAATAGCTACCTATTTTTCCTTACATTGAGAAATGTCTTGTAATGTTATCTTCTTCTTCTTGTACCATAACTTCATGAACTGCTTTTGCACATTAATGTTAATAGTACCCAAAGAATGCAACCAAGGATAACAAGGAGCAATGTCTACATCATTCATCTAAATAACATGAAAATATGAATGTAAAACATATTTATCCATGGTGATTTTTAGATCTTCAAAAATCTAAACATTTTGACTCTCAAGTTGTATTTCTTTGATTATTTTTGTTTGAACTTTCAACCTCTTAGTCAAAGACATATTGATAAAATTATATTTGCTGCTAGGGTTAATGAAAACAATATTTTTATTATTTTGAATGCAACCATGAACTCGCAAAGTAGAATTTTAAAATTCAAACAATTATTTTTTACCATTGTTTAGTCTTAACACACAAGGTGTAGTTTCCTTAGCCTGCATATTATTATCCATTTCCTCTAATCCCCATTTGCTTAAAAATGCAACTTCAAATTCTTCCTGTGTATGTGTATGTTTTTTAGCATGAGCAAAGTCCACATACCAAGAGAGAGCTTTCTCTTGTAAAAACTTATAAAGCTTCAAATTCTATGTGAAAGAAAAAAAATTAGAAAATTTTTCCAATTCTTCAACCATTCCCTAGCATCACTATCATCCCCTCTAGTGAATATTTGCAACTCCATATATTTTTTGTTTCAAAGTAGTTAGGGTTTTAAATAACCAAAAACTCTCAAAAATTATTTTTTTTAGATCTCATCTATTTATTTCTTCAAAAAATTAAATTTGCAATTTTTCTTCAAAACAAAACAAATGAAAACTGTTTTTCTTACTTGGATTGGAAGTTATGAATGTTTTCTCTCCGTATAGCCCCAAAAACAACATCAAAAGCCCAACTTCAAACAACTGTAACTCTCTCAATACTTATCATAATTCCAAAAGTAAGCGATCATTTTTATAGTATTCAAAATAATCTATATGCTGGTGCAAATGTTTTTGAAAATGACTACTAAAAAATTTAATACAATTTTATTTCTTGTTAAAACAAATTTGCGCACCTAAAAAATAGCCTCAATAACCCAACTTCAAACAACTGTAACTCTCTCAATACTTATCATAATTTCACAAGTGAACAATCATTTTTATAATACTCAAAATAATCTACATGTTGATGCAACAATCTTTTGAAAATGACTGCTAAAACATTTAATGCAAATTCCTTTTTTTTTTTTTTAAATTGCATGACCAAGAAACAACACAAATAACCCAACTTCAAACAACCATAACTTTCCCAATACTTATCATAATTTAACAAATGAGTTGTTATTTTTGTTATTACTCAAAAAAATCTAGACAATGGTGCAATTTTTTTTAAAAATGACTACTTAAAAATATGGCTTTTGCAAAATATGACTTTTTTTCTAAAAAATCGTGTCCTAGCTTTACAATAAACAACCCTACTTTTCCAAAATTACTGCTCTGATACTACATGTTATGAACCTCTCTTCTCATTACAATAAATCATTTATCAATATTAAAAATAATCAACATGCATCTACAAATAAATTGTAAAAGATGAATCCACATAATAAAATAGAGATTGATAATACCCTTGAGGTAGGGCAACACCGTACAATGCTCCTTATTGGAAGGAAGCCACTCCACAAGATCTCCAACTCCACGAGCCAAGACTTCTACAAGAATACTTTATATGTCATTTTACAATGGGGGTACATCTCTCTTTATACAAGAGTGTGATGGTTCACCTTCCATGAGTTACAAGATCACCCATGTGGTGGTTCACCTTCCATGAGTTATAAAGTGTATAATGACAATATTGTTTGATGATTACATATGAAAATATTCCTTGATGGCTACATATATGATTCTATGACATTATTTTTCTACATATTTCTAACTTGACATGTGGCCTTCCTTACTAATGAGTACATAATTAATATTTATATCATAACAAGTCCACATTAGCTAATAACTGATTTATGGTTCAATACGATATTAAATTATTAAGTACCTATCTTAGGTACCTAAAATTTTATCTCCATTACAAAATATTTTGCCCTCGAAACATTAATATAGGCTAAATAATATGATCTTTTGAGCCATGTTGAGTACTGGTACCAATCTTGATCATCCATCCATCCTAGTGAAACTTGATTAATGGTGGTCTTTGTTGATGCCAATGCCATATGTTGGAAGTATAAATTTCACTTTTTCTCATCCATACCTACTTGCATTTACGACCAAAATTTGGGTTCCTCTAGTTTATTGTATGTTCCTCATAGCTCCTTTGTTGCTCTATGCGTTGTCTCCATAATTGTTACCTCTCATGGTGGTGTGGATGGTGATATACTCCAGCCTTAACCTATTGTTCTACTTGGTTTCACTCTTCTTTCTTGCTTCCCTCATTTGATTTATCCCTTGATTTTAATTCTATGATTGTTGTTATTGCCTCCTTTTGAGATTCTATTTTAGGCTCTTTTGTTTGTTCTTTTGTTTCCTTGCAATAGCTACCTATTTTTCCTTACATCGAGAGATATCCTGTAATGTTATTTTCTTCTTCTTGTACCATAACTTCATGAAATTCTTTTGCATATTAATGTTAATAGTACCCAAATAATGCAACCAAGGATAACCAAGAACAATATCTACATCATTACCTAGATTGAGAGTTATGAATGTTTTCCCTCCGTATAGCCCCAAAAACAACATTAAAAGCCCAACTTCAAACAACTGTAACCCTCTCAATACTTATCATAATTTCACAAGTAAGCGATCATTTTTATAGTACTTAAAATAATCTACATGTTAGTATAATTTTTTTTTTAATGACTACTAAAAAAATTAATACAATTTAAAAAAAAAATCATGCAATCAAAAAATAACCTCAATAGCCCAACTTGAAACAACTGTAACTCTCTCAATACTTATCATAATTTCACAAGTAAAAAATTATTTTTATAGTACTCAAAATAATCTAAATGCTGACGCAACAATATTTTGAAAATGACTTTTAAAACATTTAATGTGAATTCTTTTTTTTTGAAAAAAATTCATGACCAAGAAACAACACAAATAACCCAACTTCAAACAATCATAACTTTACCAATACTTATTATCATAATTTAACAAATGAATTTTCATTTTTTAAGTACTCGAAAAGATCTACACAATGGTGCAAAAAAATTCTAAAAATGACTACTGAAAAAATATGGCTCTTACAAAATATGACTTTATTTTTCCTGAAAAACGTGTCCTAGATTTACAAAAACAACCTCACTTTGCTAGAATTGCTGCTCTAATAACCAATGTTATGAACATCACTTTACTTCCATGATTGTTGCTACTGCCTCATTTTGAGATTCTATTTTAGGTTTTTTGTTTGTTCTTCACTTTGTTCCCCTATAATAGCTAGCTACCATTTTTCCTTACACCAAGAAATCTCTTGTAATGTTAACTTCTTCTTATACGATAACTTCATGAAATGCTTTTGCATATTAATGTTAATAGTACCCAAATAATGCAACTAAGGATAACCAAGAACAATATCTACATCATTCATCTCAATAGCATGAAAATATGAATGTAAAACATATTTATCCATGGTGATTTTTAGATCTTCAAAAATTTGAATATTTTGACTTCAAGTTGATGTCTTTGATTTTTTTTGTTTAAAGTCAAAGACATATTGATAAAATTATATTACTTCTAGGGCTAATGGAAACAATATTTTTTTGATTTTGAATGCAACCATGAACTCGCAAAGTAGAATTTTAAAATTCAAACAATTATTTTTTACCACTATTTGGCCCTAACACATTGTTAGGAATGGAGTCTAATTATGAGGAGGCTAAACAGAAAAAGTTTTTGGATTTATTGCAGGACGGGTAGGGAAAGTTTCCAGATTTACAGTCTGTTAGTCTACCAGAGAAAGTTTCCATATTTACAACAGGACAGCCAGGAAAAGTTTTTTTGTTTTTATCCCAAAATTAGGTGTTGGGAACTCAGTGTTAATCTTGGAATGTATTAAGAAAAGCAGTTTTTTTTTTTTTCTTATATATAGTTGTGAGGAAAAACATAGTATACAATGAAAATTACTGTGTTGATTCCTTGTAAATATAGAGAGGAAATTACAACATATGTTTGTTGTAGGTTGTAACCCTCTATTGCTTGGATTGAGAAAGAAAGGACCGAAAATTCTCGGTGGATGTAATCCACATTGGGTGAACCACGTTAAAATCATTGTCTCTTCTACTATGTGTGTTTGTATTATTTTGTTAATTATGTTGTTAAAGTTTGAAACACTATAATTGCTTTTCTATATTTTATATAGTGATTTACTCTAACAAGTGGTATCAGAGCGTTTGTTTTATTGGGTGCACTTGACAGAAGGAGAATTTTTGGATCAAGTCTGAGAAATGGTGGAAGAAGGGAGGTTTAGAGTTCAAAAATTCAATGGCCAAAACTTTCAATTCTGGAAGATGCAGATGGAGGATTACTTGTACCAGAAGGATATTTACTTACCTCTTGAGGGGGAAACAGAGAGACCTTCAACTATGTCTAATGAGGAGTGGAGTCTCCTTGATAGAAAGGCATTGGGTACTTTGAGGCTGTGCTTGGGAGCCACCGTAGCCTTCAACATATTCGATGAAAAGACTACCAAGGGAGTCATGGATAAGTTGGCCAAGATGTATGAGAAACCATCAACATCAAATAAGGTATTATTAATGAAAAGATTATTTAACATGAAAATGAGTGGAGGATCTGTGCATGATCATTTAAATGAATTTAATACTATCACTAATCAATTGCATTCAGTAGGATTAGATTTTTTTTTTGGTAAATAAAAGTCTTCATTAATTACTAGGTTTTGTAGGTTAACCCAAAACCTACTACAATATCCAGCCTTCTGCTGAGATTGTAGATCTTAGTCATCCTTGAAACTTTCTTACCAAAAATTGTGTTGAATCCCGTACAACACCTTACTAACAAAGCACACCCATACCTAAACATAACTGTAAACATTACTTACATTGACATGAATTGAAGTTTGGAACTTTGCACTTGTGAAACCTGTTGCTTGCCCATTTCCTATTCTCTGTAGGAATATTCCAAGGCTTACACCCTATTACCTTTATTTCCAATTTGGTATGATTTAGAGGGAAACCCCATAGTTATTACCAGCTCCATGGGAAAAGAACACCCATTCATATTTCTTCTTAATGGGTAGGTTTCTTTTCATGAATAATAATGTTTTCCACTTCACGTGGCACACCTTGTGTCCATGTCACCAAACTACCAACATCAACACCTATGTTGGCTAATTTTTTAGCTGACCTATTGGCCTCACGGTACACATGACGAGCCCTCCTGTTCTGTCTTACCGTAAAAAAGATCCTCAAGTAGGATTAGATTTTGATGATGAGCTCAGGGCCTTATTAATATTATGCTCTCTTCTAAAAAGTTGGAACAGTTTGGTAATGGCGATAAGTAACTCTGCTTCGAGTTCAAATAAATTAGAATTTGATGATGTGGTTGGTGTGATACTCAATGAGGACATGAGAAGAAAAACCACAGGAGAATCATCTAGCACCGCCTTAACTGTTGAGAATAGAGGAAGAGGAAGAGAAAGAGGCAATAGTTCACATTGTGGCAAATCCAAAGGCAGATCCAAATCACATGGAAAAGGAAAGCTACAGTGTTGACACTGTGGCAAAAAGAGTCATCTCAAGAAGGACTGTTGGCAAATAAAGGGTGATGGAAATGAAGGTAATGATAATAATGGTAACACTTCAGAAGCCAATATTACTAGACAAATTTTACAAGATGCTTTAATATTATCTCTTGATAGAAATAGTGATTATTGGATAATTGATAGTGGTGCTTCATCCATGCTACCTCACATAAGGAATACTTCATAGATTATGTTTTTGGATATTATGGATAGGTTCTGTTGGGAAATGACCAATCATATAAAATCGTGGGTATTGGAAAGATTTTGATTAAATCCCCAAATGGATGTCAATGGGCTCTTAAAGAGGTGAGACACATACTAGATTTAAAGAGAAATCTTATATCGGCAAGTAAGCTTGATGGTGAAGGATACACGGTTGCATTTGAAGAAAATGCTTGGAAAGTTACTAAAGGTTCATTGATAGTAGCTAGAGGTAAATTAGTGGGTACTCTTTATTTACTTACTTATTTTTCTCACTACTCCATGAATTTAGTTTCTACAGGTGAGAGTGCATCTTTGTGGCACCAAAGACTTGGCCATATGAGTGGAAAAGGTATGGAAATTATTTAATTGCACTTGCATCAAGGTTTGAAGAGAGATGAGATATGAACATTATTGTATTGGAGATGGTTAAGTTTATACAATAAGAAAATATTATTGTGCTGGATTTTTTCCATAAGGGTTTCCTAGGTGAAATACTATGTTATGTGTATATCTGTTATCTTCTTTTTTCCTTTGATTTTGTATTTACTATTTTTCTAGATTTAGTTTATCATGGTCTTTTGCTCTTCATTTTGTATTGATGCTAGATTTTTTAGCTTTGTTCAAGGAGTAAGGGTTTCAACCTTGTGATAAATTAATTCTTGAGTAAGTCATACGTGGAAGAATCTGGGTGAAGAAAAATAATAGGAAGCACATGGGTAGATATTAAAAAATTTAATGGATAGAATTTTGAGTTATGGAAACTCAAGATGAAGGATCTATTGGTTGATAGAGATTAGTGGATTATAGTCTTAGGAATAAAACCAACGTCAACTACATATGAGGATTGGTTGAATATTGATAGGAAGACAAGGAGTTCTATGAGATTGTGCTTATGTAATTTGTTATTGTTGAATGTATCGACATAGACCACTATGGGATAAGCTAGAAACTTTGTATCAGATAAAGTCACTAGTAAATAAACTTTTTCTTTGAAAGAAGTTGTATTCACTTTGGATGAATTATGGTGACTTTGTGGTTGAACATTTGAATGCTTTTAACATTGTGGTAAGTCAACTAAAATCTATTGAAGTAAAAATGAATAAAGAGAAAAATGCATTAATTTACTTTGTTCATTACCTAATTTATGGGATAACCTAGTTATGGCTATCACCAATACTACTGCATTGGAAGTAGAGGATATAGTAGGAACATTGCTATATGAGGAAATAAGATAAAAATATTCTGAGGATTATCATCAAAAATATGCCTTGGTTATGAGAGGCCATTCTCAATAAAAAACAAAAAAAATTAAGATAAACGAAATCAAGATCTAGGGATAAATTTGTTGCTCTAGAAAAGAGAAAATGTTGGAAGTGAAGTAAAATATAACATTATAAAAGAGATTGCAAATCTAAAAATGCTGATAATAGCTGATCATCTAATAAAGGAGCTTCTATAGAAATAAAGACCACAAATGAAGATTCATGGGACTTATTCTTAACTGTAGCATGATCAAGTTAATGTCATGACTCATGGTTAATTGACTCAGGTGCTTCCTTTCATATGAATTATTATAAGGAGAGGTTCTGTGAATATGAAAAGATAAATGGAGGTGAAGTCTTCTTGGGAAAGACATAAAATAATAGATCGAGGAAGAGTCAAGTTGAGGTTAAAATATGGAAGAATTAAAACCCTTTCTAGTGTGTTGCATATTCTAAGTTTGGCAACAAATTTGATATCTATGAGTAATATGAATAAAATGGGTATGACTGTGGTATTAAATAATGATAGCTACAATATGGTTCATGGAGTCTTGGTGTTGGCAAGAGGAGTTTATATAGGAACTCTATTTAGACTTGAGGTTAGCACTGTAAGTATTGATTGCAATAACTCTTCAGTTGTAGAGGTTAATAATATAGTAGAAGTGGCTCCAAGTATTCTTGTAGTGAAGATAATATTGTGGTATAAATGCATGGGGTGTATTCATGAGAAAGACATTCGAACATTAAAAATGAAATGTATGGTTGAAAGAATTTTTGATTGCCAGTTAAATTTTAATTTTTATGAGCACTGTGTTTTTGGAAAGTAAACTTGAGTCAAGTTTCCTAGTAGTGCTACATGATCTGAAGGAATTTTACATCTAGTTCACAATGATGTGTTTCAACCAGTTAAAGTACCATTGTTAGGTAAATCTATCTATTTTTTTACATTTATAGATGACTTTTCAAAAAACATGGGTATATTTTTTATGAAATAAAAATGATATTTTCAATAAATTTAAAGAATTTAAGGCTCTTACAAAAAATGAGATAGAAAAAATATAAAGGTTTTGAGAAGTGATAATAAAAATGAGTATTTTTCTAATGAATTTGAGCAATATTGCAAGGACTATGGAATAGAAAGATAGAAAAAACTTTGTTTACTCCATAATAGAATGAAGTTGCAGAATGGATGAACATAACATTGATGGATAAGGCTAGAAGCATGCTAAGTGGTGTAGGGTTAGAAAATAAATTCTTGGTAGAAGTTGTATTAATTTATTATTACCTCATCAATAGACCTCCTACCCCAAATTTGGTGGATAAGACTCCATAGGAAGTATGGACTGGTAAGAAACCCTCTCTTAGTCATATAAGGATTTTTGGTTGTGATGCTTATATGTATGTCCCAAAAGAGAAAAGGACTAATCTAGACTATAAATATAAAAAATGCATATTTGTGGGTTATAGTATTCGTGTTAAAGGATGTAAGTTGTGGAACCCAGACATGAAATGCAACCAAGAAAAGAATCTGAAATAGTTCAAGTAAAATTGGAACATGAGGAAGAACATGTGGTAGAACCTAGTACTATAGAAGAATATGAACTATAGAGAGAGTCTAAAGAAGAAATTTTAGATGAAGAAGGTGAGGAGGAAGCTGAAGATGTAGAACCTAGAACTCAAAGTTTGAGGAGATTAGATTGAGTGAGAAGACTCCCAAAAAGGTATAGCCATTCAAATATTTTTTATGCATTTAATATATCAGTTATTTATGAAGAACCCAATACTATAAAAGAGGCACTTTAGTCAAGTGAGAATAAGTCTTGGCAAAAGAGCTATGGAGGAAGAAATAGAGTCCTTGAATAAAAATAAGACATGGGATTTGGTGAAATTACCCCTAGAAGAAAACATATTGGTTGTAAGTGGGTATTCAAGAAGAAGTACAATGTAGAAGGAAAGTTAGAGAAGTACAAGACTTTCATAGTAGGAAAAGGATTTTTTCAAGTTGAGGGAATTGAATTTGGTGAGATTTTTTCTCCTATGGATAAACTAACTTCGATTAGATTTATGTTGGTTATTTCTATTGCTTTTGATATTGAAATAGAATAGATGGATGTAAAGACAATATTTCTACATGGTGAACTTGATGAAGATATATATATGTTTCACAACTAGAATGCTTTAGGGTAAAAGGTAAGGAGGATTTGGTATGAAAGTTGAAAAAGTCTGTTTATGACTTGAAGCTATCTCCAAGAATGTGGAACCAAAAATTTGATAGGTTTATTTTGACACATACTTAGAAAAAACAAAGTAAATCCGTGTGTATATTTTAAACGAGAAGGTGAAAATATTGTTATAATTATTTTGTACGTGGATGATATGTTGTTAATTGGTAACAATAAGGAGATGATAAAGTTAGTAAAAAATCAATTATATTTTGAATTTGACATGAATATTTGGATGCTACAAAATTTATTTTGGGTATGGAAATAATAAGGGATTGTGTAAATAGAAATTTGTGGTTCAATCAAAGGAAATATGTTGATTTGATACTACAGAGGTTTAGGATACATGATTGTAAACCAGTATGTAATCCATATCCTATTGGTCAAAAGTTATACGTTGAACAATGTTCTAAAACATATGAATAAAATGGAGAAATACCTTATGTTACTTATGCTAGCATTGTTGGTAGTTTTATGTATGCAATGGTATATACTAGACCTGTTATTGCACATGTAGTAGGAGTAACTAGAAGATATATATCCAATCTAGGAAAGGAAAATTGGACTACTGTGAAGAGGATATTCAAATACTTGCATGGAACTTCAAACTATGCTATTTGTTACCAAGAAAAATCTATATATAGTAATATTGTAAATCTATAAGGTTTTATGGATGTTGACTAGGTTGGAGATTTGAAAAAGAGAAGATCCATGAGTGCTTATGTGTTCAGACTATTTGAAGGGGTAGTAATTTGGATGAGTAAAAAGTAAATAATAATTGCTTTATCCACAAGAGAGGTAAAGTACATTGCAACAACTCTAGATTGTAAAGAAGAAGTGTGGATACAAAGGTTATGTTCAACATTTGGTCTTAAGAAAAAGGTTGTGACAAATAATAGTGACAATTAGAGTGCAATATTTTTGGCCAACAATCCCGGTTTTCATAATCAATCAAAACATATTGATATCAAGTACCATTTTGTGAGAGAGATGGTTGAAGGGAATTGGGTGATGCTAGAGAAAGTTGATATAGAGAATAATATTGCTAATTTATTAACAAAGGTTGTCCCTGCTCAAAATTTTCTTGGTGTAGAATATCTATGGGTATGTTTGCCCTTGACAGTTGACAATGGTAGTTTTTGAACCCTATGGAAAGTATTCAACAAGTGGTAGAATGTTGGAAATATGTTGAATATTTTCCATGTTATTTTGGTGGGGTTAACTCTAAAAGGTACTAGACACTCTCCATGTATCCTCGCTAGGATTCAAGGGTAAAAATCCCCAAAAAGTAGGGGTATGGGGGTGGCAGTCCTGATGAAAGTTTTAAGGTTTCTTATGATATTTTTAGACCCATATGGGTTGTTTATGATTAAATATTTGAACCCAAGGTTTTTTGCACATGGTATTGTAAAATTCATTCTTGTATTGCTATTATTTAATTACACTTCCAACAAGGTTTGAAGAGAGATGAGAGATGAACATTATTGTATTGGAGATGAATAATTTTATACAATAAGGATATATTACTATGCTAGAGTTTTTCCTGTAAGGGTTTCCTAGGTGAAATATTGTGTCATGTGTATTTGTTATCTTCTTTTTTCTTTGATTTTGATTTACTATTTTCTAGATTTAGTTTATCAGGGTCTTTTTCTCTTTAGTATAGTAGGTTTTTGAGTTATAGGTTGATTCATTATAGGTGTTTGGACTATCATTATTTGATTTATCATTATTGCTTTTGTGCCTAGCATTATTGATTATATATCATTATTTAGGAATTTCAATTTTCCATGACACATTCTATCATATTATGTCCAATATTATAGAAGAAACACCATAGAGTGTATATATCTATATTTATATTAACCATATTGTTCTGCACTAGACTAGTGCCTTGATTATGTGGAACTTGATCCATTATGATATATAAGGTCCATATTTGCTTTCAAATTTTATTTATTTCCATATACTACTTGGTTTCTTCTTTATTTTGAATTGATTTTCCTAGTTCTTCATTGATTATCTCATTTCATTTATTTGACTCTCTAACCTAACAATTTTATTTTAGGGTATAAGAGAAATGGTTTCATTATATGATTGAGGTAGATCAAGTACTATTGGAAATTATGGTTGGAATACAACAATTGTTAGCTTTTGAGGATATATGCAATGGGAGAGATCTAACACATGTCCTAATAAGATGCAAAAAATATGAAAGAATAAAATTTTGCAATATGACTAAAATATACTATAAATAGAAATGACAAAAATAAAATGCAATATGGAGGTAATGTTCACTCCATTAATATCAGCTAGAGAACTACATTGTGCTCCATACAAGAGTTCTACTCCTATCTACTATGCACTTGATAGAAACTTGATATGCTTGATATGAACTTGTTATAGTCTATCACTATGAGGTTCTTTATATAGGAAGATAGATTCCTTGGCCAAAACTCTACCTAGTTGTACAAGTGGACACCTTGCACATTACAACTTGCACCTTGATACTTGTGCATTTATTACATTGCTTAAAGTAACTAGCTAACTTCCCCCTAAAGTAATATTCTATTCTAACTATGTACCAAAGGTGGTAAATTTACATGACCCAAATGATGTAATATACTCTAACTATAACACCCCCTATATTACATTATTTGGGTATTGAATATTTCAATATTCAATATGAATCTTCTTCTTTTGGATGCTCTTTGACTTGATCTGGTTATTTCAATTCCCATGGCATTGTATGCTTCCTTGAGATGGTATATCTTCTTCTTATTCTTGGAGTCAAAATTATAACTTGTATTATCCTTCATTGCTTACTGTAATCTAATCAAGCAAGTAGTTAGTGTCTTCATATGATGCAAAGAGAGTTGTAGCTGGAGATTCTTAAATCTTTACGATTTCTTTGTTATTCATGTCTTCTTTGCTAAGATCTTTTTTAGCATATCTTTTCTTCCTTTTCCTCCTACAATTTTGCATTGATACTAGTGGAATTTCTACTTCATGAGGAGTTAGTCTATCATAAAAATAATATTTATTTGTATTGCTAGCTTGCTTCATGTGTTGAGTGACTATAAATAAAATTAATGATAGGTAAATCATCAAACACTCCTCGGATGTGAATATATATTTTGTGAATTCCACCATGCCCTGAAGAGGTTTTCATGAAGATAACAATACTTCAAAGCTACCCTATTTTGATTATTTAAGAAATAAGGAGAATCTCTCTTTCTCACTAGTTGATAGATTCTCATATCCTTCAACGGTATCTATCAAGTTTTGAGAATATAGTTCCATTTCATGAAATAATTCTTCATTAATAAAGGCATTTCTTATTATTTCATCCATATTTTTGATATAGTGTTTCTTGTTATTCCTTATAATTTTAGATATGGATTTGATAGAAGTCCTTTGAATACTTTAAATTGAGTCCTTTGAAGTAGTCTACCTTATGACTCCCTAGTTTAGAGTATGTGTATTTGATTTAATAAGATCCTTATATTTTTTTGGAGGCCTTATGACTCCCAAATGAATTAAGTACTTGATAAAATTTGATGAATGCTATTATTATCAAGTTTTGTAGAATACATTATATCTCCCTAGTGATTTTGGATATGCTATATGATCAATAAAGTGATTTTAAGAATAGTATTTTAATTTTGAATTGATTATGTAATTTTTTGTAAGTAGCAAAAATAAACTTCTATTACACCTTATTACTCCTATTGAACTTTATAAATTTCTAATTTGATAAGGTTCTATTGGTTGGATTTCTTTTGTCCCTTTAATATGGTTTTGAGACAAGTATACCAATTTATTTCCAACTCTTGATTTTCCTTAATGAACCTTCTTTTATAGCCTTTGATATTTTGATATTTAATGTTTCTAAATTCCAATTACCTACTTTGGTGTAGTATTCCTTATAACTCCCTAATATGGAATATTAGAAAACAATAATATTTGCAATAATAGAAATTCTAATTTTTCCAGGTAGAAATCCTTATTTCTCCTATGTATTAAATTGTAAATATTAGGTTATTTTAATATATATTTTTCTTTTAATTTTGCTTTCAAATATGGTTGATTTCCATTAATGTTTCAACTTTATATTATATCCTTATAAATACCTTTCATGAAAGTAAATTAGAGTAAGGTAAGCTCGTACATTTATAATGCTTCAAACCTCTACATATTCGATGACGGATTTGAACGTGTATGATAGCAATTTTCAACATTCTTCTTGGGAACTATGAGCAATGACAAACTTTTATTCTCCATTGAATTCAATGCTTGAATGGTGGTACCTCAAGTTTGACCTCTTTGACCTACTTTGAATACCTTGATTGAGAGCTTTTAATGCTCTTCTTACTGTAACTCATTGCTACTCTAAATACTTTCAAATACTATTTCCTCAGTTTTATGCACCTTAAATAGGAGGATGATCTTCTTAAGAAGTTCGAATGTCATGATGGTTTCTTTCAACGCTCTAAGATGCTATTAGATACTTAGAATTCACTGTAGAATTAAGACATTATAGTATTTATGTAAACACTTGTATACTTTGGTTACAAGTGTCACCTATTTTCTAATACACCCAATGCTGACATGCGTAACACTTTTTGAGTGATTCCTCTCATGTGTGTAGAATTTTGAACATTGTTTTGAGTTATCATATGAAAATCGTTAGGGTTTCTTCTAAGGTGACAAGTGACACCTTCTTTCCTTTATATGTCCCAACCTTATTAACGTATTCTTGCAAGCTTCTCCAATGTATGTTTCCACATTTTTCTTTGTTATGTTTTGATAGCACTAAGTTGATTCCAGCTGAGCAATGCTATGGTGGAGCTCGAGTGGCTTTGAGCTAGAGTAATGAGCAACACTTTGATGGATACTTCATGATGCTCCAATGATGATATAGAATTTTCCTTGGATATACATATAGCTTTGGTATTGCTTGCTTTGATTTTATCCTAATTCCAAGTTGTTGGGTTTCTTCCTTTGTGAATGATATATCTCCTACCTTGTGCTTTGCTTTGTGTGTTCATAGGTTACCTATTGTGGCTATCCAAACTATGGGTGATGTGAGCCTTTTTATGGTTCTTTTAGCCTTGCATGGATTATGATTTTCTACGACCACTTTGAGATGATTATTCCTTGTGAATAATATGTTTTTGAGACACTTAAGCCTTGTCCTTTCTTCTACGTAGGACATAATATCATGGTGCAATACAATGTAAATAAACTTTGTAAATACAATACCTTTTTGCACCTCTTTTTATAATCTCTTTATGTTGGTTTTAATGGTAACTTTCTTGTAGGTAAGTACCTATTTGATGTTGTATTCTTTGTTGGATGACTCTCTCCTTTTGATTTATTAATTTGTAGATAGAAGCTCTTGTAGAAGAAATTTTTGCACTAATTTTTAGCTGTATAAAAACATTTAGTGCACCTCAATTTGTAGCTTATTTTGCTAATTTTGATGGTGGTTTTCTTCTCCACTTCTTGGAGGAATCTAATCTGATTTTAATGGCTTATTTAGGCTATGAAATGTTATAGATTATATGCACCAAATAGTGTCTAGACATTTTTGTAATCTACTAGTTTTGTGCTCTTGATCTTTAGCAATCAACAAACATAAACTAATCCTTTTTTAGAGTAACTAGTTAAAGATTAACTAGTGTAGTGCTAATGGATTAATATCTCCTACTTAATGCACTTTAAATTTAACAATAATATCACCTTATTACTCATGTAAATAAACTCTCAAAATAATTTTAAATGCGCTTAATAATATCTACAACTTTTAAGAGTAATCTATAATGAACCCTTAATTATGCATTTTTTCACAACAATCAATATTGTAGGATATAGTCTTCTTGATTTATAGATATATAATAGATAGGTGATAATTTTATTTCTTTCAAAAAATATCCAAATCCTATTTAATATGAAAATATATCTTAAAATGAATTCTCCTTTTTGCACTTTTTTGAAGACTATAATATGAACCTTTCTCCTTGCAACTTTAATCCAAATATGGTGCTTAATTGAATTTGATAATGAACCCTAATTTTAAGTTCAACTAAATGCACCCTAGTTTCTTACCTTTAATGGCTTGTACATATGATGTAGATCTTGGTATTTTGATTCACTAAGCTGCTACCTTGTAATAGATGAATTCACATCTTCTTATTGACTCTATAGAATAGCTTTCTGCTTCACCAAACTATGGTCTTGAACTTTTTGTCTTGAGCGTAGAGTTTAGTGGCTTGATCCTTCCAATGATCTTCTATTTTCTACTATAGATTTAGAGAAATATTTTCTCTGAATTGTGCCTTCTTGCTATGAGAGGTAATCTCCAAATATCTTGGATTTGGTAGGCTTCTTCTGTTTGAATATTTCTTCAAACTTCTTGTCAAATTTTAACTTCAAATAGGATCTTATTCTTCTTAATATTTTGAATGTCTTGAGGTCTTCACTGGATTCTTCTTTTGGGATTTGACACTCCTTTCCAAATTCTTCTTCTATTAGGCTTGTTGTCGAATGAAAACAATTATCCCAAGTCATTCACTATTAGGAGCTTCTCTTTGGTAGTGGATTTCTCTAATGAGTTATTATAGAAACTCTTTTAATGACGCTTCTTCAAGCTCTGCAACAAGGTTCTCCAAGCCTTCTTATTTTTACTCCTTGATACCTCTCCAAGGTCTTTTATCTTGCATCATATTTGGTCTTCCAACTAAGATATTTTATTCAACCTTCTACTTCTAGAAGTGTTGGTGATGAGGTATTCTTCTCGTATCTTTGAAATCTGATGCTTCTAGATTTGAAAAAGACTGTCCTAGTCCTTCTATTTCTTCCAAGAATGGAAGTTATTCAATGAGATCTTCTTTCGATCTCTTCAGCTTCTTCTAAAAGAAGTTAATAAGTAAAGGAGATCACCAATCTCCTATTTCATGGACTCTTCTCTAGAGTCTAATTTAGGAAATCTTCTCTAGAATTTTATTCTAAATCAAGAATTCTTCTCAAAATTTTTCTTTAGAGGCTTCTATGGGCTTATCTTCTGGATCAATGCTTTTATGGATTTTTCTTCTAGATCAAGGCTTCTATGGACTTTTATGATTCTACACTCTATAGGTATTTATCTTGAATGGAGATCACCAATATCCTATATCCTCCTTGATTCATATTCTAGAATTTCTTCTACCTTGAATCTGCTATAAGACTACTATGGCCTTTTCTTCACTTTTACAATTTACAGGACTGCAACTCTAGTAATGGGACTTTTTTTTAGGTATTTGAAATATTGAGTCTTCTTATTGTTGCTAAAAGTGCTGGAATGATTCTAAGAATATATTCTTCCTAACTATCTTGTAGGAAGCTTCCAAAACTTTTCTTGAATCTTATTTTCCTACAACAAGTTGCTAGAAACTGGAACAAAAGAATAGAGATGATAATATTCACTAGTTGATATGTCAAACTAGTAGAATGAATGTTGAGTCCTAGTCTTCACGCATTGTTCTACAACTTTGTGGAAAGACTCTAGGCAAATGTAATCTCAAAATTTCTGTAGCTAAGATTTGTTTTAGATCTTACTTATGAATCTCTGTATTGACTACTGTGGCTCTCTGTATTCCTCTTAACCTGTTGGACTTCTCTTATGACAAATTTTGTAAGTGGTGGTGTGCAATGGTGAATCCGATTTACAAAAATGCAAAGAGAAATTATGATAGATGTAGGTCCTCCTATTTTTGATTCACCATGGCTCTGATACCACTATTAGCTTTTGAGGATATATGTAGTGGGAGAGATCTAACACAAGTCCTAATAAGATGCAAAAAATATGAAAGAATGGAATTATGCAATATGAATAAAATATGCTATAAATACAAATGACAAAAATACAATGCAGTATGGAGGTAATGGTCACTCTATTATTATCATCTAGAGAACTACATTGTACTCCATACAAGAGTTCTAATCCTATCTACTATGCACTTGATAGGAACTTTATATACTTGATATGAGCTTGTTATAGCCTAGCACTATGAGGCCCTTTATATAGGAATATAGATTACTTGGCCAACACTCTACCTAGTTGTACAAGTGGACACCTTACACATTGAAACTTGTGCATTTATTACATTGCTTGAAGTAACTAGCTAGATTTCCCCTAGAGTAATCTCCTATTCTAACTATGTACCAAAGGCAATATATTTACATGACCCAAATGATGTAATAGACTCTAACTCTAACAATAATTACTAGGTATACTTTATCGTAGAAAGGTTATAGTGTAAGGAAAATTCATTTATAAATATAAAGGTATGATATGGGGTAATTAGATAACATGAGGTATAGTAGACATAGTGAACTTTTACATTTATGCTATTTGGTATAGAACATTTGGGATTGGTGCAATTTATAGAGGTGGATATTGTATTTTTAGAGTTTGAGGTTGGAATATATGCGTAGTATAGGCTATGGATAGAGTAGGTCGTAATTTTACTTATTGCATAAGCACACATTTAGTATGGGTTGCTTCTTAAACTACCCATGTAAGGTAATATTATTTGCATTTAAAACCATCAAGGTCATATCAAATTGTTGACCTCTTATATAATATGGAAATGTTTACTCATCTAAGGGTTTGATATTTAGAGGTATAAGGTGTAATGTTCTCATAAACGACCTATTACAATCATGGATATTCTATTAGGGTGCCTTGAAATATTACATTCAAGAAAGTTATTGCCTAAGTTAAAAGAGATTGATTTGGAATTCTGTGAGGATTGTGTTTATGGTAAAGCAAAGAGAGTTATATTTCTCAAGGATGGCAAGGAAAGGAAGAAAAAGAAATTGGAGCTTGTGCACTCAAATGTTTGGGGCCTAGCTCAGGTAACTTCTCTTGGAGGTTCCTCTTACTATGTACTTTTTATTGATGATGCAACAAAGAAAACATTGATATATTGCATTAAGAATAAAAGTGACATTTTTAATACCTTCAAGAATTGGAAAGCATTAGTTGAAAATGAATATGGAAAAAGGTTAAAGTGTCTAAAGTCGGATAATGGTGGAGAATATTGCAGTAGAGAATTTGATGTGTTTTGTTCTAAAAATGGAATTATAAGAATCAAGGTAGTTCCAAGAACACCTCAAGAAAATGGGGTTGCAGAAAGAATGAATAGAACCATCATGGAGTGTGCTAGGAGCATGAGAATACATGCAAGCTTACCATTATTTTTATGGGCTCATGCTATTGATACTGTAGTATATCTGATTAATAGAGGACCATCTAGTGCCTTGGATGGAGGAATTATGGAAGAGCTTTGGACAGGTAAACCAGTAAATTATTCTTTCCTTAAGGTATTTGGATGTGAGGCTTTTATGCATATAGACAAAGAGAACAGAAATAAGTTAGATGCTAAGGCCCAAAAGTGCTATTTTAGTGGTTACGATATTGATGGCTTGGGTTACAGATTATGGGATTGTAATAACCGAAAAGTCATTAGAAGTAGGGATGTCATATTTAATGAAAAAAACTTGTATAAATATCGATTGCAGGGAAAGAAAAAAAGAGAGGAAAATATTGAATACATAGACCTTGATGGACACATAGAAAAGGTAACTCCAAAAGTGGTAGAAGATCAAAATGTACAGCAGTAGCAACAAGCACCTCAATCTCCAGAAAGTGTTGTTAGATGATCTACCAGGATAAGTAAAATTCCTCAACGTTTCTTTGATTATGTTTTGTATACTGATGCTGGTGAGCCAGAATGTTTTCAGGAAGCATTACATATGGATACCAAGAATAAGTGGGAGCTTGCAATGAATGAAGAAATGGACTCTTTATTCCATAACCAAACTTAGGATTTGGTTAAGCTACCCCAAGGTAAAAGAGATTTGACCAATAAATGGGTGTACAAGATTAAAGAGGATAATGAAGGGTATAAGAGATACAAAGAAAGACTAGTGGTCAAGGGATTCGCTCAGAAAAAGGTATTGATTTTGATGAGATTTTTCTATAGTTGTAAAAATGACCTCTATTAGAGCTATTTTGAGTCTTATAGCTATAGAAAATTTGTATCTGGAGCAATTGGATGTGAAGACAACATTTCTTCATGGTGATTTGGAGGAGGAAATTTATATGCACCAACTAGAAGGCTTTCAGGTGAAAGGTAAAGAGGATTGGGTATGTAAACTAAAAAAGAGCTTGTATGGGTTAAAACAAGCTCCTAGACAGTGGTATTTAAAATTTGATAAGTTCATGGCTAATCAAATGTTTGAAAGATGTCAAAGTGATCATTGTGTATATTTTAAGCAAACTATAAATGGTAACTATGTTATTTTGCTATTGTATGTGGACGACATGTTGGTTGCAGGAACAAATATGCAAGATATAAACATGCTCAAGAAGAAGTTGGCTAAATCCTTTGCCATGAAGGATTTGGGAGAAGCCAAACAAATCCTTGGTATGAGGATAACAAGAGACAAGGAGAGTCACACTCTAAAATTGTCACAAGAAGAATACATTGAAAAAGTTCTTAAGAGATTCAACATGAACAATGCAAAGTCTATTGCTACTCCATTGGCAAAGCATTTCAAACTCACCAAAGATTTGTGTCCCAAGACACAAAAGGAACAAGAGCATATGGCTAAGGTTCCCTATGCATCAGTGGTTGGAAGTTTGATGTATGCAATGGTTTGTACAAGACCAGACATTGCCCATGCAGTGGGAGTAGTGAGTAGATTTATGAGTAATCTAGGAAAAGGACATTGGCAAGCGGTAAAATGGATACTCAGGTACTTGAGAGGAACTTCAAATTATTCTTTGAATTTTGGAGGCTCTAATATATGCTTGAAAGGTTTTGTATATTTTGATATGGTAGGTGATCTTGATGGTGGAAGGAGCACTACTAGCTACATCTTTACTATAGGAGGAGGAGCGGTTAGTTGGATTTCTAAACTCCAACACATAGTTGCCCTTTCAACCACTGAAGCTGAATATGTTGCTGTTGTAGAAGCAAGCAAAGAGATGGTTTGGTTGCAAAGACTAATGGAAGAACTAGGGAAGAAGCAAGAGGATAATAGGTTGTGGAGTGATAGCCAGAGTGCTATACACCTTACAAAGAATTCGACATTCCATTCAAAAAATAAACACATCAAACTCAGGTATCATTTCATTAGATCAGTAGTGGAAGATGGATCTTTGAAATTAGGGAAAGTTCACACATCATAAAATCCTGCTGACATGCTTACAAAAGTGGTGTCAAGAGAAATGTTGAGCTTTTGCTCAACTTCGATTGGCCTTAAGGAATAAGAGGCCATGATGAGAATTTTTCAGTCCTTGGTTGCAGTATGGTGCAATGGAATTAGTCTCCAAGTGGGAGATTGTTAGGAATGGAGCCTAATTATGAGGAGGCTAAACAAAGAAAGTTTCTAGATTTACTGCAGGTCGGGCAGGGAAAGTTTCTAGATTTACAGTCTGTTAGTCTACCAGAGAAAATTTCCAGATTTACAACAGGACAGCCAGGGAAAGTTTTTTCATTTTTATCCCAAAATTAGGTGCTGGGAACTCAGTTTTAATCTTGGAATGTATTAAGAAAAGCAATTTTTTTTTTCTATTTTTTCTTATATATAGTTGTGAGGAAAAATAGAGTATACAATGAAAATTACTGTGTTGATTCCTTGTAAATATAGAGAGGAAATTACAACAGATGTTTGTTGTAGGTTGTAACCCTCTATTGCTTGGATTGAGAAAGAAAGGACTAAAAATTCTCGGTGGATGTAACCCACATTGGGTGAACCACATTAAAATTGTTGTCTCTTCTACTATGTGTGTTTGCCTTATTTTGTTAATTCTTTTGTTAAAATTTGAAACACTATAATTGCTTTTCTCTATTTTATATAGTGATTTACTCTAACACACATAAGGTGTAGTTTCATTAGCCTACACATTATTATCCATTTTCTCTAATCTCCATTTTCTTAAAAATACAACTTCAAATTTTTCCTGTGTATGTGTATGTTTTTTAGCATGACCAAAGTCCACATACCAAGAGAGAGCTTTCTCTTGTAAAACTTATAAAGCTTCAAATTCTATGTAAAAGAAAATATTTAGAAAAAAAATTCCACTTCCTCAACCATTCCCTAGCATCACTATCGTCCTCTCTAGTGAATATTGACAACTCCATATTTTTTTTGTTTCAAAGCAGCTAGATTTTTAAATAACCAAAAAATCTCAAATATTAAAATTTTTGAGATCTCATCTATTTTTCTTCAAACAATTAAATCTGCAGGAAGGTCCAAATTATTCCCATGAGAAAGACCAATTAGAGATTGATACTTATGTGATTGTAGAGGAATAGACTGTTAAGAAAGGTCCATTCTTTGTTACTCCAATGTAATAATTACTAGTAGTTATCGTAAAGCCCCTAAACTAGATCGAGAAAAGTCCATAAAAGTGGGTAGGAAGTCTCTCAAGGAGAAAAGATACAAGGAAGTAGAAGAAGAGAAATCTATAGGGTCTCAGCCTACTATTAAGAAAATTCTTGCAGGTATGAAAAATTCTACACTCTGGAAATAAAAATTCTAAGCTGGAATGTTAGGGGTATGAACACCCCTAGAAAACATAGGTTGGTTATGGACCTTGTCTGCTCTTACCAACCAAATTTTTGCTTCTCCAAGAAACTAAACTGAATATTTCGAACTGGATAAAAGTTTAAAAAGGTATTTGGAAAAATACTGATAGCTTTTAAGAGAAATATAAAGGGGCTTCTGGAGTGATTATATCTCTTTGGAATTCCAATATTCATGAAATATATATGCTAGCTAAAAGTGAATATTAGGTCATAGTTCTTCTCACAGCTAAATCTTCTAAAGTTTCCTTTGTGATTACCAATACCTATTTCCCTAACTCAAGTAAAGCCCGTAGATAACTATAGATATATTTAGGGGAAATGGGTAAGTAGTTTAGAGGTTTAAAATGAATTATGGTAGGTGATTTTAACACCTCTTTATCTCTAGGTGAGGGGTGTGGCTGAGTTCTCAGAAAGCATGCCGGATTTGGAGAAGCTTTTAGTTGATGGTGGTCTGTTTGATGTGGATTTATATGGTAACATGTTTACTTGGATAAACAGACGCTTTGGTAGAAACTTGATTTAGGTTCGATTGGACAATTGTTTTTTAGAGGATTGGTCTACTTCATGTTTAATATGAAATCTCTTCCTAAATCTAGATCTGACCATAATCCTTTGCTATTTTGGTGTAGTGTGGAAGATCAGAAGCATAATGGCCCTTTCAAGTTTGAATTTATGTCACTACACCACCCAAATTTTTATAAAGAAATGGAAAAATGGTGGAGTATTCCTTCCTAGGGTACTAAGATGTAAATTTTTGCAAACAAGCTTAAAAATGTGAAGAAAAAATTCAAGAAGTGGAATAGGGAGGTATTTGGAAATATCTTTCAAAAGAAGAAAGCTATTCGATTAGAGTTGGATATTTTAGAAGAAGAGATTAACAGGTTGGGTATGAAACAAACCCAATTCCAAAGAGAAAAGGAGCTTAATGTTGAATTGCGCACCATAGTAGCCAAGGAAGAAACCTATTGGAGGTAAAAGTCCAAGATCCAGTGGTTGTAGGAAGGTGTCAGAAATTCTAATTTTTCCATATCTGCACTATTAGATTTTTTTTTTTCTTGCATTGATGAAATTCTAAAGGATGATGGTCAGGTTATTAGAGAGAGCAAAGAAATTGAGCATGAGGCTGTGGACTTCTATCAAAATATTCTATCTAAAGATATGGAAGATGATGAAAAATGGTTAAGGATGACTAATAACATTCCTAGGTTGATATCTAAGGAGATCAATGCTCATATTCTAAAGGATATTGAGGAAGAAGAGGTAAGAATATCCACTTTCTCCCACGGTAGAGATAAATCTCCAGGCCTAGACGGGATCCAAGCAGGTTTTTTCTAAACCTTTTGGGATATTGTTAAATTTTATGTTATTGAAGCAATGAATGAATATTTAAATTGGGATAAGATCCTAAAGGAGTTTAACAATACCTTCCTTTTTATAGTTCCTAAGAAAAAAGGGTTAAAAACCTTCAAATATTCTAGACCTTTAAGTCTTTGGAATGCTATTTACAAGATTATCTCGAAATTTATAGCCTTCATATTGAAGATCTTCCTCTTTTCCATTATCTCTAATGAGCAAGGAGGCCTTGTTAAGGGTAAACATATTTTAGATGTGATTATATCTCTTCATGAATCCATGCATTCTATCAAGTTTGGTGAAAGAAAAGATAAGTTATTGAAGTTAGATATGAGCAAGGCTTATGATAGAGTGCCAAGGAGTTGTTTGGATGCCTTTGATTTTTGTAGATAGTGGAGAAGATGGGTTGGTAGTTGCTATAAGATTGCAAGGTACTCTATTCTGATCCATAATAAAACAACAGGTTTTTTTAGTAGTAGTAGAGGTCTTGCACAAGGTGACCCCCTCTGTAAGAACCCTCCAAAAATATACTTTCTTTTACATCAAATTTATCTGCAAGAATGAGATACTGCTAATGTATATGTGGTTGCAGGAGACATGTATTGTTACTGGTAAAGCAATGCAAAAGAAAGAGGTCTCCTCAATAGGCAAAAGGATTATTCCGGTGCAAGGTAAGTCAAGGGAGATGATGAGCGGTGGTGTATTCGCCAGTTGATAGGGGTAAGGAACCCTATAGGCAATGCATTCACCAGTGGTCCATGTAGTTTGCATATCATGTAGCTGCATTTGTAGGAGTGTTCGATGTCTGGTAATTTGTGAATTTGTGATGTTGGATGGCAATGAAAATGCTTAACGCATGGGAGCCATAGTTAAAAATTAATAAAACAAATATGGAGTAAAGATATGATTAAGAGTGCTTTGATATTTAAAGGAAAATATGTGTGCTCTTTTGAGGAATGGATTTATTTAAAAATTAATTATATATAAATATATATATATTAAAATACAACTAATTGTATGAATATCAATATATATAAGTAGAATAAAAACAAATAATAATTATTTGTTTTATGAATGTTTTGGAGGCAAGGTAAATAAAGGAATTTAAGCAAATGTCATATTAAAATAAATATTAAAGAAAAACAAAATAAAAATATTAATAGTACGAACATCAAAGAGTAATGTTTTGACATTCTTTGCAAAAGATAATTGGAGAAAATGTCGGCATCTCGGTGGAAGTTGATATGGTTGTTGAAAGTGGAGTAGTGGAGACCACCTGGAAAAGCTTTCGAATAGACAAACTTAAAACTATCATCGGTTTCTACGTACGGATGATGGTGGAAGAAACCATCTTCTAGATGGTGGATGGAGGAGAGGAGAGAGTAGAGTGTGGATGTATGGTTTTGGGCGAAAGACGAAGCGAAGCATGGAAGAACAAGGAGGAGAATTGAGTGCAGCAAAAGAAGAACAAGGAGCTGGAGGCGGGGAGTAAAATAGTAAGTGTTCTTGATATAAATATTTAAAAGAAACAAAGCAAATCAAATGGAAAGATTCGGCTATGTTTAATTTAACAATTCTAGATAGCATATGCATTAAAGAAAAATCAAATGTTTTGTGTGAGATGTATAAGCTAGTGTTGCATGCGCTCTCAAAGAATTGTTGTGATATCTTTATATATTGATGTATGACTGTAAGTCTATTTGGTTGGAAACTAAGTCCAAGTTAGCCCTTCTTGAATCACTGCCACTTCATGCAGTGTTAAATATGTTGTGATAGCTCTGAACAATAGTGAGTTGTTGTGTGATTGTTTGGTTATGAACCAAGACTGCTTTTAATTCTTCTGAAAACAAATAATTGATGCCGCATGTTGTGTAATAGATTGCTGAGATGTATGAATTAGTGTTGGATGACTATTAAGAATATTGCATGCTATTTTAAATTTTGATATTGATGTTTTCATGTTAGAATTAGCTGCATTGCATAATAGTTCAACTATTCTGACCCTTGAAACCATCGGATAATCATGTGAGGAGGAAAATATCCGTGGAACATAGCAAATAAAGATGCATGCTATCTTTTTATGGTTACTTCAGCATCCGGGTATCAAGAATCATGAATGGAAAGGGGAGAGTAATGCTGTGATATTTTCTTTTAAGTATTTGGTAATTCTACTCAGGAGTAGACTGATGCCTGAGTCATAAAGGATTGTAGCAAATCCATTGCATGCTCTAGTATTGAAACATGTGGCTCTTGGGTGAAACACAAAGCATAATTTGTAGACCTTGTATTGATGTTGAGAATATAGCCTAGAAAAGTGCATGGTTGAACTCTGGAATATAATGTATAAATTATATCTTTGGTTGTATATACTGCTTATGTTTAATTCATAACCACTATTGATGATGAGAGCAATTCTTATTAATATAAAAGCAGTTGTTTCACGTAAAACCTTACGATAGAATACCAAATGTTCAATTCTTCTCTTGCATGTTGAGTTTGTTTGCATTAGCGCAGTATGTAATTGCTAAGGATTGTGATAGATATAAAATAGTCATATGCTTATGAAAGCCTTGATGCAAAGGATGTGATTATTTTTAACGTAAATTTTGTAGTTAAAATATGGATGTTCCTGACAATGGAAAACTCTTTTTACTTTGGAATTAATCCAGATGCCTAATAAAATCTTAGAAACTTATTCTCGTACTATGTAAACATTATCTTTTCATTTTCTCATACAATATGTTAGCACACCTGGTTCTAGCTTACTACAGTATAGATTGAGTATGAAATGTTCTAGTTTTAAAATGCCCTACTTAGTTTTTAAAATTTTATGGTGGATTGAGGAAATGAGTAACCTGTGGTAAGCAGAATGGGCTGGATTTGTCATTTGATTCATAGTTTTTTTATGTCTATTTGTAATCCTTATATCAAGTTAAGAGTATGGGTTTAAGCATAGGCATCGTTGAGACAATTAGTAAGAATTTTTCAACATAGTAAACAATGGAAGCCTTATCCTTAGTTGAAGGATATCCAACACACACCAAGATCAGGTCTGAGAGTTTTTAGGTAAAACATTTCTGATTGAAACCATTGCAAGAGTTTGAAAGAGACAATAGTTGGATACCTTAGCATGGAAGTTGTAGATTATTATTGTTTTAGTCAAAACAACAAGGGGATTAGCGAATAGTGTCTTGCAAGAATTACGTATGGTGTTAGGCTTCCTTAATCAAATTAATTAGAGTTAAAATTTCTTTTAAAAGCTCTTTCATATTGTACATTATGGAGTCTTTACCCAATAATTAATTTGATGAGAGCAAACCGCTTAATCTCATGTTTATGTAGTGTAGGATTTATGGAATAATATGGGGACATGAAATGTCTTACCTTTAATTAATTTATAGGTAGCTTATATTGGTTAAAGAAAATGTTTAAATAGCAATCTCAAAACAAAAATGGTATTGTGGTTTTGTAATTCCTTAATTGACTTACTATTTTTCTAAAATATTTTATTTTTAATCAACCTTAATGGAAGACCCGCACTAGAGAAAGGTGGAAACTAGATAACTCATATCATCTTATTAAATTTCAAGGCAATAGAAAATGGTGATTATTTAACCTTTAAATAGTCAAACCTTATAGTCAAATTCAACTATAGCTAAACCTGAGAAAAGTGAATTTCGGGATTGTGGATTAAACAATATTTAAACACAACCTAAGGTTGTGGGTAGGACAACCTTGATAAAAATCAATATTGTAGCGAGGATAATATTGTGGAGATGAATTAAATGGTGATGTGGGTAGGCAATCACCATGATAAATAAGTTTTAATGATGATGCGGGTAGGCATTCATCATGGATCATGGCTCTAACCATACTTTTGATGGAAAAGGGTCAGAATGGGAGGTAACGAAGGGTTGTATGGACATATCTTCTAGGTTATCCCTGCTAGTGATGAGTGGTGAATTATGATAGACTAGGTGTAACCGACAACACAATGGTATGGGACATCATGTTGGTTAATCTACACAAGACATCGGGTGCTACCAGGGTATTGGTAAGACCTTAGATGATGCTCCAAAAAGAGTGGATGATCATCTAGCTCGAGCATGTATGCGCTAAGTCTTACATGACATAAAGATACAAATTCATAAATTCATGTTAAGACACGAGAAAGTTATGCATCACACCTCTAGGTGTTATGGGCCCTAGAGGAAAAGAAACCCACTACCTAAACTTGGAATCTCAAGAGGAGAGTGAAGTTCAAAAGAGGCAACTATACGAGATTTGGCCAATCTCGATCTCATGAGTATTTCGACTGTAGTGAAATGGCACTCATGAAGATGAAATTAACATGCTCATACTAGAAAATAAAATATATATAAAAAAGAAATTTTACTCAAAATTGAAACCTCTGATGTTAGACAACCAAGTGGGTAGACTTGGGGTGAATGGAAAACCAAGTGGGTAGACTTGGGGTGTTACATTTGGTATTAGAGGTAAGGTTGTGAATCTTTTAAATACTAAAATTTTAGAAAACCCATGTCAAATCTAATTTGATGTTACCAATGTGTTCACCTAGAACTTTAAACATTGATAAGGCTCTTATTTTTTCTGGGTAGGCAATGACATCTGGAAAAAAAGCTAGTTCCTCGAAAAGAACTGTGACAGTTATGCGGATTGGGACATTAGAGGAAGCCGTAAAATATCCTCAAGAAAAGAGGAAGGAAAAATAACTAGTTAATAAGGAGGATAAAATGGTCTAGATGGTACAACTATTGCAGGAGCAAATGAGCCAATAGAAAGAACAAATGGAGCAGCAAAATGCTTAAATGGCTGAACACATGGCACAACAAAATGCCTAAATGATAGAGCATATGGAGCAGCAAAAAGCTCAGATGGCTCAGTAGCAAGAAATTATTTCCCATCAATAGAAAATAATAGAAAATCTATCTAAGGGAAAAGAAATGGTAATAGTTGAGTATTGACAATTTCATATATTTTTTTGTTTCAAAGTAGCTAGGGTTTTAAATAACCAAAAACTCTCAAAATTAAAATTTTTGAGATCTCATCTATTTATTTCTTCAAACAATTAAATTTGTAAATTTTCTTCAAAATAAAACAAATGACAACTGCTTTGCTTACCTGGATTGAAATTTATGAATGTTTTTCCTCCATGTAGCTCAAAAAACATCAAAATCCTAACATCAAACAAATGTAACTCTCTCAATACTTATCATAATTTCACAAGTAAGTGATCATTTTTATAGTACTCAAAATAACCTACATGTTGGTGCATTTTTTTTTTGAAAATGACTACTAAAAATTTTAATACAAATTTTTTCTTTTTAAAAAAAAATCCGTGTAGCCAAAAAATAGCCTCAACAACCCAAATTCAAACAACTATAACTCTCTCAATACTTATCATAATTTCACAAGTGAACAATCATTTTTATAGTACTCAAAATAGTCTATATTCTGATGCAAAAATATTTGGAAAATGACTACTAAAATATTTAATGCGAATTCTTTTTTGAAAAAAAATCGCATGACCAAGAATTAACACAAATAATCCAATTTCAAACAACCATAACTTTTCCAATACTTATCATAATTTAATAAATGAGCTATCATTTTTGTAGTACTCGAAAATATCTACACAATGGTGCAAAATTTTCTAAAAATGACTACTAAAAAAATATGGTTCCTGCAAAATATGATTATTTTCTAAAAAAAGTGTCCTAGATTTACAAAAACAACCCCACTTTGCTAGAATTACTGCTCTAATACCGAATGTTATGAACCTATCTTTTCATTACAATAAATCATTCACCAATATTAAAAATATACAACATACATCCACAAATAAATTGTACAAGATGAATCCACACAATAAAATAAAGATTGATAATACCCTTGAGGTAGGGCAACACCGTACAATGATCCTTATTGGAAGGAAGCCACTCCACAAGATCTCCAGCTCCACGATCCAAGACTTATACAATAATACTTCATATTTTTACAGTGGGAGTACATCTCTCTTTATAGAAGAGTGTGATGGTTCACCTTACATGAGTGACAAGATCACCCATGTGGTGGTTCACCTTCAGTGAGTTATAAAGTGCATAATGACAATATTCCTTGAGGATTACATATGACATTATTCCTTGATAGCTACATATATGATTCTATGAAATTATTATCCTACCTATTTCTAACTTGACATGTGGCCTTCCTTACTAATGAGTAATGGTTACATAAATAAAATTTATATCATAATAAGTCCACATTAGCCAATAATTGATTTATGGCTCAATACAATATTAAATTATTAAGTACCTATCTTGGGTTCCTAACATTACTTCCCCATTACAAAATATTTTATCCTCAAAACATTAAAAGAGGTTAAATAATATGATATTTTGAGCCATGCTAAGTACGAGTACCAATCTCGATCATCCATCCATTTGAGTGAAACTATGATAAGTGGTGGTATTTTTTGATGCCAATGCCATGTGTTGGAAGCATAAATTTCATTTTTTTCATCCATACTTGCTTACATTTACGACCAAATTTTGGGCTCCTATGATTTATTGTATGTCCCTCATAGCTTCTTTGTTGCTCTATTTCTTGTCTCCATGATTTTTGCCTCTCATGGTGGTGTAGATGGCAATAAAATCCAACATTACCCTATTGTTCTACTTGGTTTCACTCTTCTTTCTTGCTTCCCCCATTTGATTTATCCCTTAAGTTTGCTTCTATGATTGTTGCTACTACCTCCTGTTGAGATTTTGTTTTAGGTTCTTTTGTTTGTTCTTCACTTTGTTCCCCTGTAATAGTTACCTATTTTCCTTACACTGAGAAATATCCTATAATGTTATCTTCTTCTTATTGTACCATAACTTCATGAAATGCTTTTGCATATTAATGTTAATGGTACCCAAATAATGCAACCAAGGATAACCAAGGACAATGTCTACATAATTCATATCAATAGCATGAAAATATAAATGTAAAACACATTTATACATGGTGATTTTTAGATCTTCAAAAATCTGAATTTTTTGACTCTTAAGTTGTATGTCTTTGATTATTTTTGTTTGAAATTTCAACCTCTTAGTCAAATACATATTGATAAAATTATATTTGCTGCTAGGGTTAATGGAAACAATAATTTTTTTGATTTTGAATGCAACCATGAACTTGCAAAATAGAATTTTTACATTCAAACAATTCTTTTTTACCATTGTTTGGCCCTAACACACAATGTGTAGTTTCCTTAGCGTGCACATTATTATCCAGTTCCTCTAATCCCCATTTGCTTAAAAATGCAACTTCAAATTATTCTTGTGTATGTGTATATTTTTTAGCATGAGAAAAGTCCACATACCAAAAGAACGATTTCTCTTGTAAAACCTTATAAAGCTTCAAATTCTATGTGGAAGAAAAAAATTAGAAAAAAATTCCACTTCCTCAACCATTCCCTAGCATCACTATCATCCCCTCTATTGAATTTTAGCAACTCCATATTTTTTTGTTTCAAAGTAGCTAGGTTTTTTTTTTATTAGGGTAAAAAAAGGATTTTGAAAGGGCCCGAACCCTTTTACAACACAAATTCAGCCCATCAATTACACAGCTACCAAGGGCAAATAGCTAGAGATCCATTGGAAACAAGACAAACAATATCCATCCTAGACCCCAATTAGGCGTAGTCCTCCGTCATGAAATTTTATAAGTCCTCATGGACCACCCAAGGGGGTATCCATCTCGTATCCTCTTATTTAATGGCACCAAAGTTTTCCAGCCAGTCTGCTAGTTTGTTACCTTCTCTATAGACATGAACAAAATCAACTTCTTCAAAATGCTTTACAATATCTCTAATATCTTGCACAATGTAATGAATTTTCCAATTAGCGTCTCCCTCATTTTTCATAATATCAAGGGCTATCTTCATGCTGAATTCCTTATTCTTAGTTCAACTCCAAACCACAGAGTCTCTATACCTGACAACACCTAAGTAATAAGCATTTAGTTTAGCTTTAAGGAGATTTAAAGCCTCCAAATTCTTAGGGTTTACCTCTAAATATTTCTAGCTTAACTGGTTATCCAATAAAGTCATGTAATCACAAATATTTTTACCATATCTATCTTCTAGATCCTCTTTTAGATTAGAGAAAATATCATTGTTGGCTAAAAGGTTGTCATCTAACCAAGCATCTTCCCAAAAAACTTATAGAGGCCCCATATCCAACATACCATTGTACACCCTTCCACAAGGCCTCCTTAGCCTCCACCAAGTGGTTCCATAAATAAGAGCCACAAAAAGGGTCCTGAATTGTGAGAAATATGGTATCCTCCTAGTTGTTAAGATATTTTTCTTTAAGAATCCTTGCCCAAAGAGTATGACCATCCCTTAGAACTCTCCATCCCACCTTGGCTACCATAGCACTATTAACTAGGTTGAGTCTTCTCATACCAAGGCCACCATTCTTCTTTTGATGGTATATTTTTTCCCAAGCTACAAGATGAATCCTCATCATCTCTTCAGTCTTGACCATAAGAATTGTTTTTGAATTCCTTCTATGATTTTTGAAACTTTAGAAGGGATCTTAAAAAGGAAGAGAATATAAATGGATATTTCTTCTTCAAACAATTGAATTTGCAAATTTTCTTCAAAATAAAACAATTGACAACTGCTTTGCTTACCTAGATTGAGAGTTATGAATGTTTTCCCTCCATGTGGCACCAAAACCATCAAAATACCAACTTCAAACAATTATAAATCTCTCAATACTTATCAAAATTTCACAAGTAAGCGGTCATTTTTATAGTACTCAAATTAATCTACATGGTGAATTTTGTTTTGAAAATGACTGCTAGAAAATTTAATACAATTTTTTCTCTTTTAAAAAAATTCGTGTAGCCAAAAAATAACCTCGATAACCCAACTTCAAACAACTGTAACTCTCTCAATACTTATCATTATTTCACAAGTGAATACTTATTTTTATAGTACTCAAAATAATCTACATGTTGATGTAACAATCTTATGAAAATGGTTGCTAAAACATTTAATGCGAATTTTTTTTTTTGAAAAATATTTGCATGTCCAAGAAACAACATAAATAACCTAACTTAAAATAGCCATAACTTTCCTAATAATTATTTTAATTTAATAAATGAGTTGTCATTTTTATAGTACTCGAAAAGATCTAGACAATGGTGCAAAAAAATTCTAAAAATAACTACTGAAAAAATATGGCTCCTACAAAATATGACTTTTTTTCTAAAAAACATGTCCTAACTTTACAGAAACAACCCCACTTTGCCAGAATTGCTGCTCTGATACCAAATGTTATGAAACTCTCTTATCATTACAATAAATCATTCACCAATATTAGATATATACAATATGCATCTATAAATAAACTATACAAGATGAATCCACACAATAAAAAAAATATTGATAATAACCTTGAGGTAGGGCAACACTGTACAATGCTCCTTATTGGAAGGAAGCCACTCCACAATATCTCCAGCTCCACGAGCCAAGACTTGTACAAAAATACTTCATATATCCTTATACAATGGGAGAACATCTCTCTTTATACAAGAGTGTGATGGTTCACCTTCAATGAGTTAAAAGATCAACCATGTGGTGGTTCACCTTCAATGAGTTATAAAGTGCATAATGACAATATTCCTTGAGGATTACATATGACAATATTTCTTGATGACTACATGTATTATTCTATGACATTATTCTTCTATATATTTCTAACTTGACATGTGACCCTCCTTACTAATGAGTAATGGTTACATAAATAACATTTATATCATAACAAGTCCACATTAGCCAATAATTCATTTATGGCTCAATACAATATTAAATTATTAAGTACCTATCTTGGGTACCTAACATTCCATCTCCATTATAAAATGTTTTATCCTCAAAACATTAAAAGAGGCTAAATAATATGATCTTTTGAGCCATGATGAGTACGGGTACCGATCTTGATCATCCATGCATCCTAGTGAAACTATGGTTAGTGGAGGTCTTCATTGATGCCAATGGCATGTGTTGGAAGCATAATTTTCACTTTGTTTCATCCATACCTGCTTACATTTATGACCAAATTTTGGGCTCCTATGATTTATTGTATGTCCCTCATAGCTTCTTTGTTGCTCTATGCCTTGTCTCCATGATTGTTGCCTCTCATGGTGGTGTAGATGGCAATATACTCCAACATTACCCTATGGTTATACTTGGTTTCACTCTTCTTTCTTGCTTCCCCCATTTGATTTATCCCTTAATTTTCCTTCTATTATTGTTGCTACTGCCTCCTTTTGAGATTCTATTTTAGGTTCTTTTGTTTGTTCTTCACTTTGTTCCCCTACAATAGCTACATATTTTTCCTTACACCGAGAAATATCCTGTAATGTTATCTTCTTCTTATTTTATCATAAATTCATGAAATGATTTTGCATATTAATATTAATGGTACCCAAAGAATGCAACCAAGGATAACCAAGAACAATGCTTAAATAATTCATCTCAATAGAATGAAAATATAAATGTAAAACACATTTATGCATGGTGATTTTTAGATCTTCAAAAATCTAAACATTTTGACTCTTAAGTTGTATGTATTTGATTCTTTTTGTTTGAAATTTCAACCTCTTAGTCAAATACATATTGATAAAATTATACTTGCTGCTAGGGCTAATGGAAACAATAATTTTTTGATTTTGAATGCAACCATGAACTCGCGAAATAGAATTCTTACATTCAAACAATTATTTTTTACAACTGTTTAGCCCTAACACACAAGGTGTAGTTTCCTTAGCTTGCACATTATTATCCATTTCCTCTAATCCCCATTTTCTTAAAAATGCAACTTCAAATTATTCCTGTGTATGTGTATATTTTTTAGCATGAGCAAAGTCCACATACCAAGAGAGAGCTTTCTCTTGTAAAAATTTATAAAGCTTCAAATTCTATGTGGAAGAAAAAAATTAGAAAAAAATTCCACTTCCTCAACCATTCCCTAGCATCACTATCATCCCATCTATTGAATTTTAGCAACTCCATATTTTTTTGTTTCAAAGTAGCTAGGGTTTTTTTTATTAGGGTAAAAAAAGGATTTTGAAAGGGCCCGAACCCTTTTACAACACAAATTTAGCCCATCAATTACACAGCTACCAAGGGAAAATAGCTAGAGATCCCTTGGAAACAAGACAAACAGTATCCATCCTAGACCCCAATTAGCCCTAGTCCTCCATCATGAACTTTTCTAAGTCCTCATGGACCACCCAAGGGGCTATCCATCTCGTATCCTCTTCTTTAATGGCACCAAAGTTTGCCAGCCAGTTTGCTAGTTTGTTACCTTCTCTATAGACATGAACAAAATCAACTTCTTCAAAATGCTTTACAATATCTCTAATATCTTGCACAATGTAATGAATTTTTGAATTAGCATCTCCATCATTTTTCATAAGATCATGGGCTATATTCATGCTAAATTCCTCATTCTTAGTTCAGCTCCAAACCACAGAGTCTCTATACCTGACAATACTTAAGTAATAATCATTTAGTTTAGCTTTAAGGAGATTTGAAGCCTACAATTTCTTACGGTTTACCTCTAAATATTTCTAGCTTAACTAGTTATCCGATAAATTCATGTAATCGCAAATATTTTTACCATATCTATCTTCTAGATCCTATTTCAGATTAGAGAAAATATCATTGTTGGCTAAAAGGTTGTCATCTAACCAAGCATCTTCCCAAAAAAATTATAGAGGTCCCATATCCAACATACCATTTTACACCCTTCCACAAGGTCTCCTTAGCCTCCACCAAGTGGTTCCATAAATAAGAGCCACAATAAGGTTCCTGAATTGTGAGAAATCTGGTATCCTCCTAGTTGTTAAGATATTTTTCTTTAAGAATCCTTGCCCAAAGAGTCTGACCATCCCTTAGAACTCTCCATACCACCTTGGCTACCATAGCACTATTAACTAGGTTGAGTCTTCTCACACCAAGGCCACCATTCTTATTTTGATGGTATATTTTTCCCAAGATACAAGATGAATCCTCCTCCTCTCTTCAGTCTTGATCATAAGAACTATTTTTAAATTCCTTCTATTATTTTTGAAACTTTAGAAGGGATCTTAAAAAGGAAGAGAAGATAAATGGCTATTTCTTCTTCAAACAATTGAATCTGCAAATTTTCTTCAAAATAAAATAAATAACAACTGCTTTGCTTTCCTAGATTGAGAGTTATGAATGTTTTCCCTCCATGTGGCCCCAAAAACATCAAAATACCAACTTCAAACAATTATAACTCTGTCAATACTTATCAAAATTTCATGAGTAAGCGGTCATTTTTATAGTACTCAAATTAATCTACATGGTGAATTTTGTTTTGAAAATGTCTGCTAAAAATTTTAATACAATTTTTTCTCTTTTAAAAAAATTCGTGCAGCCAAAAAATAGCCTCGAGAACCCAACTTAAAACAACTGTAACTCTCTCAATACTCATCATTATTTCACAAGTGAATAATTATTTTTATAGTACTCAAAATAATCTACATGTTGATGCAACAATCTAATGAAAATGATTGCTAAAACATTTAATGCGAATTCCTTTTTTTTGAAAGATATTCACATGACCATGAAACAACATAAATAACCCAACTTAAAATAGCCATAATTTTCCTAATAATTATTTTAATTTGATAAATGAGTTGTCATTTTTATAGTACTCGAAAAGATCTAGACAATGGTGCAAAAAAATTCTAAAAATGACTACTGAAAAAATATGGCTCCTACAAAATATGACTTTTTTTCTAAAAAGCATGTCCTAACTTTAAAAAAACAACCCCACTTTGCCAGAATTGCTGCTCTGATACCAAATGTTATGAAACTCTCTTATCATTACAATAAATAATTCACCAATATTAGATATATAAAACATGCATATACAAATAAACTGTACAAGATGAATCCACACAATAAAATAAAGATTGATAATACCCTTGAGGTAGGGCAACACTGTACAATGCTCCTTATTGGAAGGAAGCCACTCCACAATATCTCAAGCTCCACAAGCCAAGACTTCTACAAAAATACTTCATATATCCTTTTACAATGGGAGTACATCTCTCTTTATACAAGAGTGTGATGGTTCACCTTCAATGAGTTAAAAGATCAACCATGTGGTGGTTCACCTTCAATGAGTTATAAAGTGCATAATGACAATATTCCTTGAGGATTACATATGACAATATTCTTTGACAGCTACATGTATGATTCTATGACATTATTCTTCTACATATTTCTAACTTGACATGTGGCCTTCCTTACTAATGAGTAATGGTTACATAAATAACATTTATATCATAACAAGTCCAAATTAGCCAATATTTGATTTATGGCTCAATACAATATTAAATTATTAAGTACCTATCTTGGGTATCTAACATTATCTCCATTATAAAATATTTTATCCTCAAAATATTAAAAGAGGCTAAATAATATGATCTTTTGAGCCATGATGAGTATGGGTACCAATATTGATCATCCATCCATCCTAGTGAAACTATGGTTAGTGGAGGTCTTCATTGTTGCCAATGGCATGTGTTGGAAGCATAATTTTCACTTTTTTTCATCCATACCTGCTTACATTTATGACCAAATTTTGGGCTCCTCTAGTTTCTTGTATGTCCCTCATAGCTCCTTTGTTGCTCTATGCCTTGTCTCCATGATTGTTACCTCTCATGGTGGTGTAGATGGCAATATACTCCAATAGTACCCTATTGTTATACTTGGTTTCACTCTTCTTTCTTGCTTCCCCCATTTTATTTATCCCTTACTTTTACTTCTATGATTTTTGCTACTACCTCCTTTTGAGATTTTGTTTTAGATTATTTTGTTTGTTCTTCACTTTGTTCCCCTACAATATCTACCTATTTTTCCTTACACCGAGAAATATCATGTAATGTTATCTTCTTCTTATTATACCATAAATTCATGAAATGCTTTTGCATATTAATGTTAATGGTACCCAAAGAATGCAACCAAGGATAACCAAGAACAATGTCTAAACAATTCATCTCAATAGCATGAAAATCTAAATGTAAAACACATTTATACATGGTGATTTTTAGATCTTCAAAAATCTGAACATTTTGACTCTTAAGTTGTATGTCTTTGATTCTTTTTGTTTGAACTTTCAACCTCTTAGTCAAATACATATTGATAAAATTATATTTACTGCTAGGGATAATGGAAACAATAATTTTTTTGATTTTGAATGCAACCATGAACTCGCGAAATAGAATTTTTACATTCAAACAAATATGTTTTACCACTGTTTGGTCCTAACACACAATGTGTAGTTTCCTTAGCTTACACATCATTATCCATTTCCTCTAATCCCCTTTTTCTTAAAAATGCAACTTCAAATTATTCCTGTGTATGTGTATATATTTTAGCATGAGCAAAGTCCACATACCAAGAGAGAGCTTTCTCTTGTAAAACCTTATAAAGCTTCAAATTCTATGTGGAAGAAAAAAATTAGAAAAAAATTCCACTTCCTCAACCATTCCCTAGCATCACTATCATCCCCTCTATTGAATTTTAGCAATTCCATATTTTTTTGTTTCAAAGTAGCTACGATTTTTTTTATTAGGGTAAAAAAAGGATTTTGAAAGGGCCCGAACCCTTTTACAACACAAATTCAGCCCATCAATTACACAGCTACCAAGGGAAAATAGCTAGATATCCCTTGGATGCAAGACAAATAGTATCCATCCTAGACCCCAATTAGCTGCAGTCCTCCGTCATGAACTTTTATAAGTCCTCATGGACCACCCAAGGGGGTATCCATATCGTATCCTCTTCTTTAATGGCACCAAAGTTTTCTAGCCAGTCTGCTAGTTTGTTACCTTCTCTATAGACTTGAACAAAATCAACTTCTTCAAAATGCTTTACAATATCTCTAATATCTTGCACAATGTAATGAATTTTCCAATTAGCGTCTCCCTCATTTTTCATAAGATCAAGGGCTATCTTCATGCTAAATTCCTTATTCTTAGTTCAACTCCAAACCACAGAGTCTCTATACCTGACAACACCTAAGTAATAAACATTTAGTTTAGCTTTAAGGAGATTTAAAGCCTCCAAATTCTTAGGGTTTACCTCTAAATATTTCTAGCTTAACTGGTCGATAAAGTCATGTAATCACAAATATTTTTACCATATCTATCTTCTAGATCCTCTTTTAGGTTAGAGAAAATATCATTGTTGGCTAAAAGGTTGTCATCTAACCAAGCATCTTCCCAAAAAAATTATAGAGGCCCCATATCCAACATACCATTTTACACCCTTCCACAAGGCCTCCTTAGCCTCCACCAAGTGGTTCCATAAATAAGAGCCACAAAAAGGGTCCTGAATTGTGAGAAATATGGTATCCTCCTTGTTGTCAAGATATTTTTATTTAAGAATCCTTTCCCAAAGAGTCTGACCATCCCCTAGAACTCTCCATCCCACCTTGGCTACCATATCACTATTAACTAGGTTGAGTCTTCTCATACCAAGGCCACCATTCTTCTTTTGATGGCATATTTTTTCCCAAGATACAAGATGAATCCTCCTCTCTTCAGTCCTGACCATAAGAACTATTTTTGAATTTCTTCTATGATTTTTGAAACTTTAGAAGGGATCTTAAAAAGGAAGAGAAGATAAATGGCTGTTTCTTCTTCAAACAATTGAATCTGCAAATTTTCTTCAAAATAAAACAAATGACAACCGCTTTGCTTACCTATATTGAGAGTTATGAATGTTTTCCCTCCATGTGGCACCAAAAACATTAAAATACCAACTTCAAACAATTATAACTCTCTCAATACTTATCAAAATTTCATGAGTAAGCGGTCATTTTTATAGTACTCAAATTAATCTACATGGTGAATTTTGTTTTGAAAATGACTGCTAAAAAAATTAATACAATTTTTTCTCTTTTAAAAAATTTCGTGCAGCCAAAAATAGCCTCAATAACCCAACTTCAAACAACTATAACTCTTTCAATACTTATCATTATTTCACAAGTGAATAATTATTTTTATAGTACTCAAAATAATCTACATGTTGATGCAACAATATTATAAAAATGATTGCTAAAACATTTAATACGAATTCCTTTTTTTTGAAAAATATTCGCATGACCAAGAAACAACATAAATAACCCAACTTCAAATACCATAACTTTCCTAATAATTATTTTAATTTAATAAATGAGTTGTCATTTTTATAGTACTCAAAAAGATCTAGACAATGGTGCAAAAAAAATTTAAAAATGACTACTGAAATGGCTCCTACAAAATATGACTTTTTTCTAAAAAACATGTCCTAACTTTACAAAAACAACCCCACTTTGCCATAATTGCTGCTCTGATACCAAATGTTATGAAACTCTCTTATCATTACAATAAATAATTCACCAATATTAGATATATACAACATGCATCTATAAATAAACTATACAAGATGAATCCACACAATAAAAAAAAATATTGATAATAACCTTGAGGTAGGGCAACACTGTACAATGCTCCTTATTGGAAGGAAGCCACTCCACAATATCTCCACCTCCATGAGCCAAGACTTGTACAAAAATACTTCATATATCCTTATACAATGGGAGTACATCTCTCTTTATACAAGAGTGTGATGGTTCTCCTTCAATGAGTTAAAAGATCAACCATGTGGTGGTTCACCTTTAATGAGTTATATAGTGCATAATGACAATATTCCTTGAGGATTACATATGACAATATTCCTTGATGACTACATGTATGATTCTATGACATTATTCTTCTATATATTTCTAACTTGACATGTGGCCTTCCTTACTAATGAGTAATGGTTACATAAATAACATTTATATCATAACAAGTCCACATTAGCCAATAATTCATTTATGGCTCAATACAATATTAAATTATTAAGTACCTATCTTGGGCACCTAACATTCCATCTTCATTATAAAATGTTTTGTCCTCAAAACATTAAAAGAGGCTAAATAATATCATCTTTTGAGCCGTGATGAGTACAGGTACCGATCTTGATCATCCATCCATCCTAGTGAAACTATGGTTAGTGGAGGTCTTCATTGATGCCAATGGCATGTGCTGGAAGCATAATTTTCACTTTTTTTCATCCATACCTGCTTACATTTATGACCAAATTTTGGGCTCCTATGATTTATTGTATGTCCCTCAGAGCTTCTTTGTTGCTCTATGCCTTGTCTCCATGATTGTTGCCTCTCATGGTGGTGTAGATGGCAATATACTCCAACATTACCCTATTTTTCTACTTGATTTAACTCTTCTTTATTGCTTCCCCAATTTGATTTATCCCTTACTTTTACTTCTATGTTTTTTGATACTGCCTCCTTTTGAGATTCTATTTTAGGTTCTTTTATTTGTTTTTCACTTTGTTCCTCTACAATAGCTACATATTTTTCCTTACACCGAGAAATCTCTTGTAATGTTATCTTCTTCTCCTTGTACCATAACTTAATGAAATGCTTTTGCATATTAATGTTAATAGTACCCAAAGACTGCAACCAAGGATAACCAAGAACACTGTCTACATCATTCATCTCAATAGCATAAAAATCTTAATGTAAAACATATTTATCCATGGTGATTTTTAGATCTTCAAAAATTTGAACATTTTGACTCTCAAGTTGTATGTCTTTGATTCTTTTTATTTGAACTTCCAACCTCTTAGTCAAAGACATATTGATAAAATTATATTTGTTTTTAGGGCTAATGTAAACAATATTTTTTGATTTTGAATGCAACCATGAACTCATAAAATACAATTTTTACATTCAAACAATTATTTTTTACCACTGTTTGGACCTAACACACAAGGTGTAGTTTCTTTAGCCTACACATTATTATCTATTTCCTCTAATCCCCATTTTCTTAAAAATACAACTTATGTTTTTTAACATGAGTAAAGTCCACATAACAAGAAAGAGCTTTCTCTTGTACAATCTTATAAAGCTTCAAATTTTATGTGAAAGAAAAATATTTAGGAAAAAACTCCACTTCGTCAACCATTCCCTAGCATCACTATCATCCCCTCTAGTGAATATTGGCAACTCCATATTTTTTTATTTCAAAGCAACTAGGGTTTTAAATAACCAAAGATCTCATCTATTTCTTTCTTCAAACAATTAAATCTGCAATTTTTCTTCAATACAAAACAAATGAAAACTGCTTTGCTTACCTGGATTTAGAGTTATGAATTCCTCCGTATAGCCCCAAAAACAACATCAAAACCCCAACTTCAAACAATTGTAACTCTCTCAATACTTATCAAAATTTCACAATTAAGTGGTCGTTTTTATAGTACTCAAAATAATCTACATGCTGGTGCAATTTTTTTTGAAAATTATTGCTAAAACATTTATTACAATTTTTTCCTTTTAAAAAAAAAATTGCACAACCAAAAATAGCCTCAAAAACCCAACTTCAAACAATTGTAACTCTCTCAATAGTCAATAGAACAATAAATGTCAAAAGGATTTATGAAGGGTTTTTGTGAAAACCAAGGCAAGGAAAATAAAAGGTTTTATTTAAAATCATGGACAGTAGATTTGATCTGGGTTTTCCTTAAAACCCACGTTGGGCTTTTGTTTCGTCGAAAAAGGTGCCCCGGTGATGGAGTTATTTGAGTTTTAATGTTTGGTTTAAATTTTAAATTCAAATTTAAATAGAAAGTTTCCTACCGACATCATCACGCAAATACAATTTTAATATTTTTGTCAACGTATTCAAAGTGTTATTAAACACTATATAAAGGGGTGGCAATTAAACCAAATAATCATCCTTGCTCTCGTGTGTTAATTGCCTTGGAATTCGAAAGAGCTCGTGCGAATTGTTGAAAAGGAAGCAACGAAGAAAGCACAACAATTTGGAAATCTCAAACGTGGTATGAGGCATGGCGCATTGGCGTATCAATTTTGCTAAGACTATGGGCAACACAAATATTAGGGATGGAATCCCCTTGATGACAGTGTGTGGGAAGCGCTTTGGTGCTTTGTCCTTTGCGGCAGGCGGAGGAATATTAAAGGCCCTTTTGGCCTTTGCTTTTCCAATGAGCACTTTGGCTCAGTTGGAAGCCACGGCTAAGACACTCGCAGTGTGTGGCGGACGAGGGTTCGAATCCCCTTGATAGGTATTTACGTTTTTGCCTTTAATGATTTTTATTAGCCCTAAAGTTTGGAGTTATAAGGTATTTAATGGAAATTAAATTTTATCATTAGGGTTGTGATTATTATTGGAAATTAAATTTTATCATTAAGGTTGTGATTATTAGGGTTGTGATATTTTATCATAATTTCACAAGTGAACAATTATTTTTATAGTACTTAAAATAATCTACATGCTAACACAACCATCTTCTGAAAATGACAACTAAAACATTTAATGCGAATTCCTTATTTTTGAAAAAATTCGCATGACCAAGAAACAACACAAATAACCCAACTTCAAACAACCATAACTTTCCCAATACTTATCATAATTTAATAAATGAGCTATCATTTTTGTAGTACGCGAAAATATCTACACAATGGTGCAAAATTTTCTAAAAATAACTATTGAAAAATATGGCTCCTGCAAAATATGATTTGTTTCTTAAAAAAAGTGCCTTAGCTTTACAAAATAGTGCCACTTTGCTAGAATTGTTGCTCTAATACCAAATGTTACGAACCTCTCTTTTCATTACAATAAATCATTCACCAATATTAGAAATATGCAACATGCATCCAAAAATAAATTGTACAAGATGAATCCACAAAATAAAATATAGATTGATAATACCCTTGATGTAGGGAAACACCGTACAATGCTCCTTATTGGAAGGAAGCCACTCCATGAGCCAAGAATTGTAAAAAAATACTTTATATATCCTTTTACAATGGGAGTACATCTCTCTTTATAAAATAGTGTGATGGTTCACCTTCAATAAGTGATAAGATCACCCATGTGGTGGTTTACCTTCAATAAGTTATAAAGTGCATAATGACAATATTCCTTGAGGATTACATATGATAATATTCACTGATGGCTACATGTATGATTCTGTAGACACCTAAAACACGTCATGTCGAGGGTGACTACTCATATGGGACATGCTACAAGACCATATGGAAGATCTTGGATAGACTCCAAGATAGAGCAGTGGTTCTAACCACTCAATTTGGGCTCCTTGGCCTAATCAGTCTGAACCACGGTTGAGACCTACGGTCTATAGTCTGAACCACTACTGACACCTATGGTTCATAGGCTAGGCCGTAGCTGTCACCTACGGTCTAAACTAAAGTTCAGTTGGCCTTCATCCGAGCCAAATCGGTTTGAACGACCATTTGTTCTAGAAGAAGGTAGTTAAAGGATGGAATATTCCAATCCAACTATCCTAACCACCTCTTCTTGATCTTGGCTTCTCCATGAAGCCACCCCTAGCCCTTGGGTAATCCTATAAGTACCCCTTCAAATTAGGGCAAACGATCAGAGAGAGCATTGGAGATTAGAGCAGCGAAGCCCTATCGGATTGTAGACTCACTTGAGTGCATTGAGAGAGAGTTTAGTTGCCATTCACTTGCTAATTCATCAAGCATCATGTCAATTTGTGCCATGGATGCCCTAAGGAGCTAGAACACCAAGAAATGCAAATTCGGGCAAACAGAGGCCCAACTATGCAATTCAACCACCAATCCAGTCAGAGGACACCAAGGCGACCCTTGATCATCAATTGGACAAGGAGGATCAAGCCCACAACCCTAGATTTGGAGGGTAAAGTTACTTGATTGCTCATTGCGACTGACAACCATGGTGTACAGTGCAGACCGCTCATCAGAGCTATGGTTTGCAACTGGTGAAAGATCTCCTTACTATTTCTTTTGCATTGTACTTAATTAGACTAGATTAAGCATTTTAGTAGTTTATTTCATGTTTTAGAGACACTAACCGATTTAATTAGGGTTTTATGCAAGTTATTTCCATTTAGGCAACTTTGCACTAATCTCTTGTTTCCATGCATCATTTCATGCAATTAGTCTATTAGATAGAGAGCAATACTCTTCATTTCTATGTTTCAAGCAATATTTATGAATTTGGTATAAGTATAGCATGTTTTGTTCATTTTCTTGATTTCATTAGTGTTATAGCATCTTTATGTTCACATTCCTCAAAGGGCCTCATCATGAGAGGTTGCCTATGCTATTAATGCTTTTGTGTTGTTTCTTGACCACAGGAAAGCAGATTCAAAGGAGATTCAATCATCTAATTCCTTCCTCAATGTGAAGAAGAGGGTCAACTCCACCCTAGAGCAGTTCGTGTCACCCCAAATGGCTTGAAACTCACATTCACCCTTGAGAGGGATTTCATATGCTTTTCCTACTGTAATAAGAGTATCAAAATGGTATCCCTAAGAGGGATGTATTTGTAACTGGAATTGGCTTCTTTCTAAATGGAATAAAAGTGTTCTTTTCTTTCCAATTTGTTGTCAATATTGCAATGCATTCTTTTGTATCTCTTATTTCTTTTATGTAGTAGGAATCATAGGTGTGAGGCCATTTTGGTGGTCATAGATGGTGATCATGATGGAACTCCATAATTCATGCCCCTGATTTTTGATATTTTTGGTTTTCTTATATCAGGTGCAAACCATAGCTTATAGTTGTGGTCTCATTGTTGGCTCGTGGTTTCAAGATGTGGTCTATAGTAGCAACTGCACATAGATCTATGGTTCATAGTAGACACAATAGATAGTAGGAGTTAAAAGCTAGATCAAATGAGGACCTGAGGTAGGCCCTTCTGACACTCTCTATCTCTGTATTTTACTTCTGTGTTTTTCTAGAACAACAAAATTGAAACCTAAATTGATTAAGGATAAAAAGAACATGGAAATGAATTAGGTCCTTAGGGTTTCTTTTTTTATGTTTTAGCTAGGTGTTGCTAGGAACATTGGATCTCTGAGTGTAGTCCGCCCTAGAATCTAGTGTGCTAGATTAATTTGTGTGTTGGTTTGCATGTTTTGAGGCCCAATCAGAGGCCATATCATCATAGATTGCATTGTCAAAAAGAGCATGTAGTATATAGCTTGCATTTTCTGAATTTAAAAAGTTCTTTCACTGCATAGCATATAGAAAATGAGCATTTATGTTGTATGATGCATTTTATTTTCATGCAATAATTAAAATGAACCACACACACCATGTTTCAATTAAATGCTAGTGAGTTGGGAGTGACATCCAACCACTAGTAGGGTTCAATGATGGTGGAGGTGATTTCCATCCATTGGCCCAAATCCTATGTACCCTTGGATACTAGACCAATATCAGATCCGAGAACCTTTCGTACCCTAGAAAATTTACATGTATTCTCTTCGGAGGGTATAACATTGACTAGGGGAAAATGGGTGAGGATCTGGGAGGACCTGTGCTCCCTGACCATGTGTGGGCTTCATTACCACACATTATAGGTTGGATTACGTGACTTGGAGTTCATAGCCAAGTTGTCGAGTTACGAGTATATAGGTGAAAGCCAATTAAACTGAGATTATCATCCAACAAGATTTCAAACATGATAAGAGTTTCTAATACTGATACAACAAATCATGAAACAACATCAAATAGTTTAGGGCTCACATTTAAAATTTAATACAAGATAATCACCATTGTATACCTTGTTTGCATAATAAAAGATAAATCTAGACACTAGGTGCACCATGGTGGAGATATGGGGAGGTCAACAAAGGCTTAAGCCTGATGCTATTGACCAAGCCCCACTAAATTCACAACAAAATGTGTCGAACCCTCACCCACATGAGCTTCTCGGACATCGTTCGATGAGCATTAGAGGAGACAATTCGACATGAGGGGACACCATTGAGCATACCCCTGATAGAGGAGCTTCTGTACACTCTTCTAGACATAGGATAGAGCATGGAGCCTCTCAGCATGAGGGTACTCCACTTGGAAGCCATTATCGAGATCACATTGCACGTGCATCCATGGGATCGATCGATGAGTATGTCATACAGGGAGCCAAGTTGGTACCCCTACATACTAGGTCTATAGGAGGTTCCATACCTCCAACTTTAGAGTATAGAAGAGATCGAGATCCACCCATACAGGGGCATGTAGACAGGCCCACTTTTGAGCATAGGTCTATCCACACTCCCATGCATAGTGAACCTCATAAGATCACTATCGACGTATCCAAGGTGGGAGCCAATGGGACACCATCGCATGAGCCATGGTGATCCAGACAGTTGGATGGTTTAGGTAGCATCCTCGAGTAGTTAGGCTACAAGCCTTCAGCTCCACCCACTCGTGCTCCGAGTGAGCATGGCAGGAGCATTATTAGGACTACTAGAGAATATGGAGAGGCTTCCAAGCACCCTCATGGTTTGCATCCACCATCCATGCATGGTGGCACACAACATAGGACTCAACATGATGCCAATGTCATCTTCATGGACAAAGGCAAAAGCATCGCAAATCAGTCATATGGGTACATAACCCATAAGGTCACTCGCATGGAGCACATATACCAGAGGCCTCTTATGATCGATCACATTGATAGATCACATAGACTGGTATCCGAGTAGAGATGACAACTCCTCCAAGATCAATTGGAGGATGCTCGCCTAGAGAGGCAGCGCATTGAAGAAGAGAATCTTCAATCACAAAGGCTCATTAGACAAAGATTATATGAGTAGCGTATGCATGAGGAATGCATCCTTGCCCAAAAGGAGCATGTAGAACAAGAGGATAGGCTAGCCAGGGCTGGTTTATACACTCATGTTGAGCATAGAGAGCACATTCATAGGAGGGATTTTTCACAAGCCGATGTGCATCAGGAGCGTAGAGATGCTCACACTCATATTAGTGCCCAACACAGAGAATGACCACCACCATTCGAATATCAGAGGCAAAGATAATATGAGGAAGAAGAGGGAGATGGAGCCGATCAAGGATATCCTGAAAGCTCCTAGGTTGAGGAGGAGGAAGAGCAATGTCCTCCACCTCGATAGAGGAAGAATGTACCTCCAAGACCTCCCCCATGTCAGCTTAGGGAGGAGGACTTTCTATCCTCGTAGGCTTATAAGGCCTTAGCAGAGAAAGTGAAAGCAATCGAGAGGCAAGGCATGACTTTTCAAAAGCTGACATTGAGAAAGATTCATAATGAGCCTTTGGACCCCTCGGTGCCTACTCTAGCATATCCTGAGCATTTTGTCATGCCCAGGCTAGATAAATTCAAAGGTGATGAAGATGCGCAAGAGCATGTCATAAGATTTTTGGATGTATGCTTCCAGATTGCAAGCAACAATGCCTTGCTTTTGCATACATTCATCACAACCCTCTCAGGCCCAGCCTAGGAGTGGTTTAATCAGTTGAAGAAGCATAGTATCACCAGTTTTGAGCAATTGGCTGATGCCTTCCTTGAACACTTTTCTTTTGGCATCAAGAAGCAAGCTAACCTTTCTGATCTAGCTGTGCTAGCTCAGCATGATGATGAGCCAATCCTAGAATATGAAAAGAGGTGGAGGAGATTAATGGTAAAGTTGCCATTCCCCATTCCTACTATAGAATTGACCCAGATGTTCACAAAGAGTTGTGCCAAGCACATCTCATTATTGTTGCAACTATAGTAGTACCAGACATTCGAGGAAGCTTTGGTGCAAGCCAAAGTAATTGAGGATATCAAGTTGCAAGAAGGCAACTTGAAGCTCAAAAATAGGAAAGAGGGGCACAAGAAGAGCTCCATGAAACATCAGGGCAAGCAGGCCCATGTCAATCAAGTGGTGTTAAACCTCCAAAGAGAGGATAAGGGGCAACAAAAGTAGAACTATCAGGCCCAACCTCCTCCTACACAATACGAACAATGCAAGAATAATTATAAGGGTAAAAATAAGGAACAACGCCCACCTCACCAATTCACGCCTTTGACAGAATCATTGACATCGATATTCCATCAATTGTGCGAGGCTAAGGCAATCAGGTTGCCCAAGATTAAACTGGTCGATCCTAACCAGCCCAAGTCAAAGGGGTATCAGGATGATCTATTTTGCATCTTCCATCATGCGAAGGGCCATGACATCGAAGTGTGTTGGTCCTTCAAACATATTGTGCAAAATATGATCGATAAAGGTGAGCTTGTAGTGCCAAATAATCCATTGGCACTCAACAACCAAAACATGGGGATTTATAAAAATCCATTGCCAAACCATGAGGCATCATGCAACAATGTTGGCCATGTCAACCAAGTGCACGTCGAACCACCTACCCAGGGGTTCGTAGGTATGGTTAATGTTGTTACTAGACATGGGAGATATGAGCAGCCAAATCAACCTCATGCTCCCATCAGGATACAAGCTACGCCGAATCAATAGCCAACTCAGAATATTCTAGGCCCACCAACTAGATCGATGGTGACCATACAAAGTAGGTTGGTTCAAAACCTATAGACAACTCCTATGAAGTTGTCTATTTATGAGCTGATACAATAGTCCCCTAGGCATAGGGAGACTCTCATGGACATTCTGAGGTCCATCGAGGTACAGTCCTAGGATGCTCAAGCATTCACCAATTTTGTGGGACACGTACAATAGTGCCAGGAACCTACGATCCAATTCTATGATCATGAAATCAGGATGGTTCCTATAGATACGGTTGACCCACCATTACATATCATCACATGTGTCAATCACGTGCCATTCAAGAGGGTCTTGATCGACACTGGTTCATCGATCAATATTATAATGACCAAGGCGTTAAGTCCTTTAAAGCTACCCAAGTCACATATTGTGCCCATCACATTCACATTGAGAGCGTTTAATGATGTGCTATGTTCGATGGTTGGCATGATCATCCTACCTATTTAGGTGGGCCTAAAGACCATCCCCATGATGTGTCATGTGATCGAAGGTACCATGCAGTATAACATCCTTCTGGGGAGGCCTTGGATTCAAGAAATGCATTGTGTTCCCTCTATATTACATCAATGTGTAAAGTACATTCATGAGGGATAAGTTCACGTGGTGTCGTCAGACGAAGAACCCTTCAAATTTGTGAACATAGCTGATTTTCCTAGGGGTTTCATACTCCCATCAATGCACCTGGACGTCCAGCCATCGATTAAGAATCTAGGAGGTAAACAAAGTGCATGCTCAACCATCGACATCTGTATCGCATAGATCTGAGCACACTACTACTTCTTTGAAATCGACTACATCAGCAATGCTTCGGGATGAAAGGAAGCTAAAGGTGAAAATGGGCAAAAAGGAAAAGAAGCATGTGCTCGAACCAGTCTCCAATGAGGCTCCCACTCCTATGGAAGTAGAGGAAGCCCAAGATAAAGTCGAGGAGGTACCTCAGCCTGCCTCACCTGCATCGTCAGCAGGGTCATCCACACCATGGGTGACTATTCATCTGGCCAACATAGGGTTAGGTGAATATATTATGCAGAATGTCACCTTTGGACCAATCCTAGAGACTACACAAGAGATGGGCCGACCCCATGCTCATCATTTTTTGGTTGGATCAGTAGTGCCATTGGGAGAGCCACCCAATCAAATGAACTTCATCTATGCTGGGCTGGATCAACTTCCTACTCGAACGCCCATGGATGAAGATGATGATGAACCATTCATAGTGAATGTTCGTTATCTATCCAACCTTGAATATGCCATGCATATTTTTGAATTATATCATTGGCATGGGTATGGCCTTGGTATTTTTGAGCAAGGATGTAGGACTCCGCTTGAGCCACATTATCAATTGGCAACTGATAGGTTTGGGCTAGGGTTGCAAATATGAGGATAGGATGATTTACTTGCAGCATCTTTAGATCACCTGTACCTTAGTCTAGGGGATGATGTGGATTTCAACCCATATCACCCTAATCCTTCTACATTCTAGAGGGATAATCGGATGGTGTCTTACGTCACCATAGCACCACCCGAGACATATCATGAGGATATCTTGGTGGATAGTGAGACCTCACCCGATAATCAGTCGAGGAATGAGGCTGAGCCGGTTTATGAGGTAGTATCGTATTTACGATGTTTATACCTAATTTTATCGGATAATGATGATAGTGATCAGGAGATAGCCTATATGGGGCCACATTTTCTAGAGCATCCCATGCTAGTGGATAGTGGTGAAGGATTGTATTATGATAGTGATGATGAGGATGAAATAGAGAGAGCCTATCTAGGACCTCCTTACCTACATCATCGTAATGCACCTTATACGGCTGAGGACATGCATAGAGAGATCAATCTCAACCCTCACCTTAGGGGAAGACCACCGAACTTCGATGTGATCTATCACATGGTGTTTCCTGACCCACCTATGTACATGGAGCTCATTGAGCTGAATGATCCAATCTTGCAATCAGTGCATAGAGAGGACCCAATCATCCGTAGCCCACATAGAGAGGACCCATTTGTGCCCATGTCGCTAGAGCTAGATCTCGGGTATGGGAGCTGCATCGATGATTTAGATGTTTGTCCATGTGGTCCTGGAGATCAATTCCATTCCATCAATATGGTCTCCATTGATTTGACCACTCCACTCCACAATCCAGCCGATCCATCCAAACCATTGTCTCTCAATGTAGATGCTATCGATTGGGATCACGCTGACTCACCTATTGAGCCTAAAGATTTCTTCCCTAATGAAGAAATGCTACAACCATTTCATTTTGCACTAGGCTATGCTTATGATGTCTATCATGCTGAGGATGCTTCCAATGCGGAACCTATAAACCCAATAGATGACATCCACTTGATCCCTACGCCTCATCAGCTTGAGGAGGGATCACACATGTCAATAGAGGAAACCTTCGATGTGGATATCAGTAATGATCCCACCAATCCAAGGAAGGTTAAATTTGGAGAGAGTCTCACTCCCGATGAGCGTGCCACCCTCATCCCTCTACTGAAAGAGAGACCTAATATTTTTGCTTGGACTTACAAAGATATGCCAGGTCTAGACCCAAAATTGGTTACCCATAACCTTTCGCTAGATCTATCAAAGAAGCTAATCAGGTAGAAGCTTAGAAATATGCATCCAATAGTAGCCTTAATGGTGAAATATGAATTGCAAAAGTTGTTGGATGTAGAGTTTGTTATCTCCATCGACTATCCAGAATGGGTATCCAATATGGTGCCTGTAGGAAAACCTGATGGAAGGATCCGTATTTGTATGGATTTTAGAGACCTGAATAAGGCAACACCTAAGGATTCATTTCCATTGCCGAATATTGATGCTCTTGTAGATGCAACTATAGGTCATGAGATGCTCTCCTTAATGGATGATTTTTTTGGTTACAATCAAATTCAGATTAAGCCCGAAGACCAACATAAAACCATGTTTATAATGCCATGGGGAACATTTTGCTATAAAGTTATGCCATTTGGCCTCAAAAATGTTGGTGCCACATATCAACGGGCCATGACATATATCTTTCATGACTATATGCATAAGATCCTAGAGGATTATATGGATGACTTGTTGGCCAAGTCATTACTACATGCTGAGCATGCGGAGGTCCTGAAGAAGGTCTTCGATCACCTGATAGACCATAATGTCAGGTTGAATCCTAAGAAGTGCGTATTTGGCATAACTTCTGGAAAACTCTTAGGATTCATCATTTCAAAGTGAGGCATCGAAGTTGACCCGACAAAGGTCAAGGCTATTCTAGAGATGCATCCCCCACAAATATCAAAGAGCTAAGAAGCCTTCAGGGCAAGGTAGCATCGATAAAGTGATTTATCACTCAATTATCGGATAAATGTCGACCCATGAATCGACTGCTACACAAGGGGGTCCCATTCAATTGGGATGAGGACTATCGAGTAACCTTTGCTAAAATCAAGCAATACCTAGCAACGCCACTAGTACTAGCTCCACCAAGGCTAGATGTGCCATTTTTGCTATATATATCGGTAATCAACTTTGCATTAGGGACCATGTTAGCCCAAAAGAATGTGCAAGGCAAAGAGCAAGCCATATATTATATTAGCTGAACCTTGGTGAGTTATGAGCTAGGATATGCATATGTGGAGAAACTATGTTTAGCAGTAGTGTTCGCTACAAAGAAATTGTGGCACTATATGCTAAGTCATACGACATATGTAATATCAAAACAAAATCCTTTGTAGTATATGATGAGCAAGACATATCATAACACACGTACTACAAAGTGGATCATGCTATTGATAGAATTTGATCTAGAATTCATAAGCCAAAAGTCCATTAAGGGATAAGTCATAGCTGATCAGCTGGCTGAGGCACCACTGTCAAATAGTAGGCCTCTTACCATTGAGCTTCCGGATGATGTGGTCTTCATCGTATCCGAAGCTCCCAAACCTGAAGAACCAGAAAATAATGCTGATATGACCTTGTTCTTCGATGGTTCAAAGTGCGAGCAAGGGGGTGGTGCAGGAATAGTGTTTTTCATGCCACAAGGAGCTCCAATGCCCTTGTCATTCAAATTAGACTTTCCTTGCACCAACAACAATGCTGAATACGAAGCCCTACTATTGGGCCTCCATACAACCATCGCCATGAACATTAAAATATTAAACATCTTTGGTGACTCCTTGCTCATAGTCAACCAAGTTAAGGGGCTCTTTCAGTGTCGATGTCCCATACTGAAAGCTTATAAAGATCTTGTTGTTACATATTTGGCTAAGTTGGAATGGTATGACATCGAGGCAATCCCTCATTCATCAAATAGGTTCACAGACACCATGGCATCTTTGGGATCCTTAATCCCTCAGAATCCATCTACTGATTTCACTACCATCCATGTTAAGATGCTCTCGCATCCTACAGTGGAGCATGCAGCCTTTGATAATAAAGAGTCAATCAACATGATTAGCATGGAACCAAAAGTTGAATGGTTCTACAGAGCTGAAGACTTTCTAAAGAAGGCACCCTAGGGGTCATTAACCTCTCAGAGTCCGATGGGGAGTGGTACTACCATTCACCACAAGGTTGTTTCCCAGTCTGCATTTGCACATGTAGATACGCAAGGGGAGCAAGTCATCTTGGCAGTCGAAGCTGAGGCTTATCAGAGCTGGATGTCACAAATCCAAGACTTCTTAAAACTTGGTCTGATCCTAGAGGGATTGTCGCATGTCGCAAGATGCACATTCAAGCAGAAAGTGACTAAATATGTCTTTCTAGGAGATATTTTGTACCGATGAGGTTACGATGGAGTTCTCCTTCATTTTCTAGAGCCCCAAGAGTCATCTTGGGTGATTTCACAAGCTCATGATGGTACGTGCGGTGGCCATTTCAGTGGCATGGCCATCGTCAAGCGCATCCTTCGAATGGGTTACTATTGGCCCACTATGGAGAAGGATTGCAATGTGTATGTCAAGAAATGCATCAAATGTCAGCATCATGCTAATCTTACGCACTTGCCATCATAGGCCTTACAACCCATCCAAGCGGCTTGGCCATTTTCTCAGTGGGGATTTGATCTCATCGGTAAGATCTCTCCCCCATCATCGGGTTAACATACATTTATTATCATGGCTACTGAGTACTTTACAAAGTGGGTGGAAGCAATACCCTTAACAATGACTACTGGAGCTCGCATAGCAGAGTTTATACTCGAGCATATCATATGTCATTTTGGGATTCCATCCAAGATAGTTTTGGATAATGGAACATCATTTAAGAACAAAATTGTGAGAGCTTTGACGTCTAAGTATAGAATCAAACATAGTTTTGTGACTCCATACTATCCACAGGAAAATGGTCAAGCTGAGGCCTCAAATAAGATAATGGTTTCCATCTTGAAAAATATGGTACAAGAACACCATAAATATTGGCATATCCAGCTGCCCCTTGCATTATGGGCTTATAGGACTAGCATTCGGACACCCACTAGGGCAACTCCATTTTCACTAGTATATGGCACTGAGGCCATTATGCCCTTAGAGTTGGAAATTCCAATGTTGTGCATCGCATTGAAAGAGTTCATTGATGATGACACCATGAGCAAGCTCACCTAGATCAATTGACGCTACTTGATGAACATCGCGTGAATGCCCTTGAGCACCTTCATGTTTATCAGGAGTGATTAAAATGAGCTTATAATATCAAATTCCATCAAAGAGACTTTGAAGTTGGGGATCTTGTGCTGAAAGAGAACCAATATAACTCTAATTTTTTGCCTGATATGCGAGACAAATTTATGGCTAATTGGCTAGGACCTTATATCATATCTAAAAATATTGGTCTGGGTACCTATCACCTAACATCGCTAGGGGGTGTTGAAGAGCTTGAACCTCTCAACATCATCCATATTAAGGCATTCTATGCTTGAGAGCATAGTAAAAGGCTCCAAGGGTTCCTAAAAGCCCCGAGGGTTTGCTTAAAGCTCGCTTGGTCATCCTAAAAGGCTAAACGCCTAAAAGCCCCAAGGTTTTTAAAAATCGCTTGGTCATTCCTAAAGGCTCCAAAGGCATGTACTCATCGTTTGGTCAAATATAAAGGCTCAAAATCCAAAAAAAATGGTAAAGCATAAAATCCAAAAACATTTGCATTTGCATTATGCATTTTTATTTTGCATTCACACATGCATTTCATCATTGCATTGCATATAGGCATTCTTCATCCATTGCATTCCATAGTAGAATGGATTGTGTTTGTCAGTCTTACAAATGACACCACGTTTGTGTTTTAATCATGCACCTCTGCATTTATCATAATCCATCATTCATGTGAGTAATTGTGTTTTTCAACACAACCCCTAATGTTTCTATGAAATATGTATATATACTAAAGTTTTTCGGTCACTCAACCATACCTAGTGGGTTTCTCAGATGTCGTAGAAAGCTTGCTTTGCTTTTGTAGATGAGGTCACTAGTTGTGATAGTACTTGGCATATCAGGATCCCATCACTAATTGAAACATTTAAAATCCTACTAAGATGAGGGAAGATGAAAGCTACGAAAGTGATCCTGGGTGTCTAGAGAGAAGGGTTTGATTACCTGCTTATCTTGCAAATAGTTCGGTCTAGAATGGTGAACCTTGGAAAAAGGACAAGATTTCCCCTACCCATACATTCCCTTGCTTACAAATAAAGGAGCAATATCCTAGAGTAACATCCCATATCAACATCAAAGGTTGATACCCCACATCGATATCCTAAAATCGATATCCCAAATTGACATCTCAAAATTCAAAACCCCTAGTATTCAAATAAAAAATCAAGATCAAATGAAGATCAAAATCAAGTTCAAATTCAAATCTAAAGTTACATAGTGAATCAAAAGCACTATATAAATCCCTTGCTCAAGAAAAATGAGAATAAATAGTGATTTTTATCACTCAAAGTAAAACGTGAAAAATAATGATTTTTATCACTACACATGAGCAAGTATCCCTATGAATAGAAAGAAAAGAAGGGTGAGAACTTGAATCCCTGAATTGTTCACCATTCAAAGCCATAGAGTGAACCCTGATTGTAGTAATGGGTTGAAAGAGTCCCACCTACTTCTGGAGTAGTAGTTCTATTGGGTGATCCCCAATCATAGCAATGGGTTGAAAGAGTCTTGACTATTCTTGGAGGGGTAGTCCTGATCAATTTGCAAGATGAGCTAGCTCTGGGTGCTTGGGGTTGTCTAGCATTATAGTCCAATCAAGTCTGAAACAAGGATGATACGAACATAGGAGGAACCCGATCTCACATATGGGTTGGAAGAGTCTCGACTGACATCGGGGTATGCCTATGGTCTATCTAAAAATACTCACGTGCACACACAGGGGTAATGAATAGTTGGGTCATTCGTGATGAAAGCTTTGTCCAACAAAAGCCTTGTACAGTTAGTATGTGACGTTTGAGAAGTCTACTAGGGTGTTTGAGTCTCATGGAAAACCTCAAAAATTTCTCTAATAGCAACAAAATACCAAATATCACAAACCATAAAAAATAAAAGTCATTCAATCATCAAATTGCAAAGTATCTAATCCGTGATACATCATTACATTGAGCACAAAGTTTTCAAGATATAGGATAGATACCGGATGGATATCAAAAATGATATTTAGATGACCACTGACTATATTGTGCATATCTTTCAAAATTACAAAAGGAAATATAGAGTGACATATTATATCATTCGCATCATACCACTGCATATCATTGCATTTCATATATGGGTGATTAATTGATTAAATTCTTGTAATGAGGATTTTCAATTACATTCATGATTTTTACAAATTCTATGGTGTCATCCATTAGATTTTTAAACACATATCACATTCATTCCTTATGTTTTAAGTGATTAAAGCATACAAGTTCATTTACATTAGATTACCATCATGTAAATAAAGCATAACATACATTACACCACATCATCATCACAAAATTAAATGCATACAATAAAGCAAAATTAAATATGCATTTAAAAGTAAATATCGCATCCATATGCATCCATCATAAATAGCACATCTAAGCATCTAGATCATTGCATATCATCATCATCATAAATTAAAAATAGCTATCTAGTGCATGTCATCCATACATCACATCATATAAACATAGCATCAATATAAACATCTGCATCCATGTGCATAAACATAAAATATAAAACATATAAAATGAAAGTACACATAATGAGCCAAAATGATCAATATCATATATATATGTGTATCAATGAGTACATAGAGGTATATCAAAATGCTCGTAGGCTACAACTATGTAGGTCCTCGACCTTACACTCAAAAATAGTACAATAAATATCTTTAGATATATGTACTAAGGGCCTACACCCCCATCCTGTGAGTCATCGCCATCACCCCCACCATCCCTGTGGCTCTTGTGTGAGCTAGCTCCATGTGTGCTAGAGGACCTATGTGTCCTCTCGGTCCTATGGGTCCGATGGCTCGAACTAGTAGAGGACTACCCTGTATCTCTAGTCCTAGTCCTAGTATGATGTGACCTAAAGCATGTGGATCCTCTGGGACCTACCCGTAAATCAACCTGATGTAGCCCTCTAGCTGGTCTATGCGGGCTACCCTACCTATGTGCCTATCATTGCCCTCCTCCATGAGGGCCTGTAAGCATCAGATCTCTGCCATGGGGTCATGACCACCTAGTAGTAATGATTATGGTGTGGTTGGAGGTCCCATGATAGCTTAGGAGGATGAAGGATCCCCCCTCTGTACCCTGAGTAGATCTCTCTCTATAATAGCTACACTCAGTCATGCTTATGCTAGATCATGTGCACTAGTGAGATCATGGACCTATGTCTCCACCCTATAGCCCATGTTGTGAGAGCTGTGATCTCCTCTTGGGCCTATTATAGCTACCTCTCTCTATGAGATAACTTCACCTCTAGTGGTGATAGAAGTGTCCCTATAACTGTTGGGTCTGCAGCCTCCCAACCTGACTCTAAAGATCAACAATCTGAGCTAGTAGCTACCCCACCTCACTATTTGGAGGTGCCTCACCCTCCTCTAGTGCCTCCTCCTTAGCCTCAACCTATGGAGCATCCTCTATGGTGGCCTCTGTACCCCATCTACCCTCGGTCCATTGGCGCACATTGCACCCCTCTGGATCAACCTCTACCCCATCATCTATCTGATCGAGGGGCCTCGATCCCTACCACTATAGTAGGGACCACCAAGTATCATACATTGGGGTGGTCCTAGCCCTAGCCATGCTTGACTCTTGGAAGTCATCGACCTCATCTCCAAGTGGTGTCGATTGAATCCAGGGCAAATCCCTCTCCAGTACTAGGTGTCGATAGATGGTAGGCAGTGGAATATCTTGTACAATCCCAAACTGGTGGAGGATGCATAAATAAAATTGATACTCATGGATCTTGGCCTTGTGGACGAGTAACCACCTATCTCTCCTAGCCTAGCATAGTCACTCGCCAGCCTCCTCCCATGCAGGACAATCCATGTATGGATGCCACTCTATGTCATCCACCCGAAGCTATGCAAATATAGTGATATAGTGGTCAATGTCCCTAGCATGGGACCTACTCTAGAACCCCTCCTCCTCATGAGGCCAGCATGTCACATAGCACTGGCATGCATCAGGGATAGTAGTGATGATGAGTGGAAGTCGATCGCCACTCGATCCTGATATGCTGCCAGCCCTAGATCTAAAGTAATAGGCTATAGTTGATGCCAACTTGACTCCTACGCATAGCCTAGTATAACTCTTGGTATAGCTAACATAGTAAAGTGCTCCCCCAAGCTAAGAGTAGTGGCTGCTACGTGGAGCTCTATGTAACTATCTTGACATTGGCTAGGAGGTTCTAGGGGATCCTCATGCTCGAGGAGTCTGGAAGCACAATCTGAACAACTAGGTGCATAAATATGGCCTCTCAAATAGAGAAGATGCCCTCCTCCTACTAGTATCCGATGTGGATGCCCCCATGATCAGCCTTGCCTTGGGCATCCTCACTATGGTCACCAAATATATCATCAAAGACATCCTCCTTGCTCTAGAAGGGAGAGGAGGTGATGGGCTCACCATCAATCGGGATCCTAAAGATCCGGTAGATGTCCTCCAATGTAATAGTCATTTCACCTATGGGCAGGTGAAATGTGTTGGTCCATGCATCCTAGCATCGGGCCAACATAGTCATGTATGCCTGATCTACCCTGATCATAGGTAGATCAAGCACATAGCCAAAGCCAACCGCACCGAACCACTCCCACTCCAGGTTAGTGAGCTATCCATGGAGGGTGCATAGGAGATCCAGCTCCCTAGCTCTAGAGGTCAATTTCTAAAAATAAATAGTACATAAGGGAAAAGATAACTAAAAACAACTAAAAATAGCTAAAAAAGACCTAAAAAAGACAAAAAAATCTTAAAATACAAAAACATGCAAAAATTAAAAAATTCAAAAATGCATCTCAAAAGTGCAATAAATGGCATTAATTGCCAAGAAAAATAAAAAAATCAATAAAATTTGAAAAATTTCAAAGTTGGGAACCATAGGTCAAAGCTGCGGTCCACATAACGGTCAAATTTTTGACCATTGGGATTTGAATCCCACCATGGCTGATAGTTGTGGTCCCCAATATGACAATTGGGAACCGCATCTAGTTGCTGGTCTAGGAACGTGACCTTTTCTGGGTCACTTCCTAGCCTGGCACCCAAGAAAATTAAAATCTAATCTAGCCTAGACTACTGTGAGGTTCTTTACCAACAATTTAGTGAGGTTAATTAACCCATTACTTAATGAGGTTCATTTTAAACTGGTAAGGAGTGCGAGGACTAGGTTTAGGGTTACCTTTCCCACACCGATCCCTCTATTGGATGAAGGTTGTGAAGGGTCCACCATCGGGATGTGTGTGAGGTCATCGAAAGTGGTTTCAGCAGCGTCTCATGTTAGTAATGCTTCCTCACCTCTCAGAGCTCTCTAGTTGCAAATCACTTTCAAGGAATAATAAAGAAATTTTCAAATGGGAAAATTTATATACCTTTTTCTAATTTTGTCGACCTAGCTTAAAATCATGGTCCCAAAATTAGGGTTTTGCAACCGTAGCCCTGAGCCAGGTTCCCAAAATTTGAAATACCAACCATAGGCCATGTGTGCGGTTTGCAACTAGCATTAAATGCACTAAAATCCCATCGTGGGAATGTTTTAAATGATAAATTAATGATTCCTAATGGATCAGAATCTCAATAAGAGCAATCAATTTATCAAATTTGGTGATTTTCAAGCACCAGGATCAATTAAAAATTAAAATATAAAAAATCAAATAATAAAAGGCCAAATGCACCTCGTATTCAGTTATTTACCCTAGACACTTGGTGGTTGTAGTGATTGACGCTCCATGCAATCCGATGAGATGAGTAAATAACCATAAGGACATTTGGGGTAAAATTGTCATCGTTGATTTGATATGCTTCTTTTCAATCTCGAAGAAGGCCTTCAAGGCTGGACCGCTCCATGGGAATGAGGCATTTCATGTCATTTCCCCTATGACATCCTTTTAATAAGATCATCGATAAATTGATTCAACATAAATCTAATTGGATTTGTATCATTTTGATTCCCTAAGAAGGCTATTGCAGCCTGACCGCTCCATGGGATAGGAATGTGCAATTACTATTAATAGTTGTAATCATAAGTTGAACTAGGCCTAGCCAAGTAATTAAATGCTAAATTCTAAGTTTGTTCAGATCATTCATAATGGTCAAGCGACCTCGTCACTTCATTCATTGTCATTACCCTCATCGACTCATCGCTTGAGGGGGTAGTCATGCTTTCAAATCATAATCAAAGTCAATAGAAGATCCTTAAAATCGTAGATCCCTTGATCTTGTCAAAATTGTGTTCATCCTTGCGAATCATTATCAACAACTATCATAAGCTTACCCCTTTTCTTGGGGAAAATAGAAAATATGATAGTTAGTTTGTAGCTCTCCTCCTTTCGGTTATATAGGCCTAACTCCTATTGTAGCACCAAAGCTACCCGAATGCCTGATGATGAGTGCAAACCCTTTCAAATTAAGCCTCCAATGAGTTGGAAGCAATGATTCCAAGATGCGCATCCTTTTTGCAGGACCTGGGGCATCTAATGTTGATCCGACTAATGATCATCATACAACCTTCGACATCATTTTAGGTGGTGTATTTTTTCTCATGCATTGTTCGATCTCACAATGCATCTCAAAAGGGGCATCTGTAGACACCTAAAATGCATCATGTCGAGGGCGACTACTCATATGGGACATGCTACAAGACCATATGGAAGATCTTGGATAGACTCCAAGATAGAGCAGTGGTTCTAACCACTCAATTTGGGCTCCTTGGCCTAATCATTCTGAACCATGGTTGAGACCTACGGTCTATAGTCTGAACCATTGCTGACACCTAGGTTCATAGGCTAGGCCACAACTATCACCTATGGTCTAAACTGAAGTTCAGTTGGCCTTCATCCGAGCCAAATCGGTTTGAATGACCATTTGTTCTAGAAGAAGGTGGTTAAAGGATGGAAGCTTCCAATCCAACTATCCTAACCACCTCTTCTTGATCTTGGCTTCTCCATGAAGCCACCCCTAGCCCTTGGGTAATCCTATAAGTACCCCTTCAAATTAGGGCAAAGATAGAGAGAGAGCATTGGATATTAGAGCAGTGAAGCCCTATCAGATTGTAGACTCACTTGAGTGTATTGAGAGAGTTTAGTTGCTATTCACTTGCCAATTCATCAAGCATCATGTCAATTTGTGCCATGGATGCCCTAAGGAGCTAGAACACCAAGAAATACAAATTCAGGCAAACGGAGGCCCAACTGTGCAATTCAACCACCAATCTAGTCAGAGGACACCAAGGCGACCCTTGATCATCAATTGGACAAGGAGGATCAAGCCCACAACCCTAGATTTGGAGGGTAAAGTTACTTGATTGCTCACCATGGCTGACAGCCATGGTGTACAGTGCAGACCGCTCATCAGAGCTATGGTTTGCAACCGGTGATAGATCTCCTTACTATTTCTTTTGCATTGTACTTAATTAGACTAGATTAAGCATTTTAATAGTTTATTTCATGTTTTAGAGACACTGACCAGTTTAATTAGGGTTTTACATGAGTTCTTTCCATTTAAGCAACTTTGTACTAATATCTTGTTTCCATGCATCATTTCATGCAATTAGTCTATTAGATAGAGAGTAGTACTCTTCATTTCTATGTTTCAAGCAATATTTATGAATTTGGTATAAGTATAGCATGCTTTGTTCATTTTCTTGATTTCATTAGTGTTATGGCATTTTCATGTTCATATCCTTTAAAGGGCCTCATCATGAGAGGTTGCCTATGCTATTAATGCTTTTGTGTTGTTTCTTGACCGTAGGAAAGCAGATTCGAAGGAGACTCAATCATCTAATTCCTTCCTCAACGCGAAGAAGAGGGTCAACTCCACCCTAGAGCAGTTCGTGTCACCCCAAATGGCTTGAAACTCACATTCACCCTTGAGAGGGATTTCATATGCTTTTCCTACTGTAATAAGAGTATCAAAATGGTATCCCTAAGAGGGACGTATTTGTAACCGGAATTGGCTTCTTTCTAAATGGAATAAAAGTGTTCTTTTCTTTCCAATTTGTTGTCAATATTGCAATGCATTCTTTTGTATCTCTTATTTATTTTACGCAGTAGGAATCATAGGTGTGAGGCCATTTTGGTGGTCACAAAAATTATTCTTCTATATATTTTTAACTTGACATGTGACCTTTATTACTAATGAGTAATGGTTACATAAATAATATTTAAATCATAACAAGTCCACATTAGCCAAAATTTATTTATGGATCAATACAATATTAAATTATTGAGTACCTATCTTGGGAACCATACAAAATTATAGTAGACAACATACATGACTAGGCTACAATAACAAAAATAGAGGATCTAGAGCAAAAGCACATGGTCCTGCCATAGGGGCAAATGTGTTGCCTAGTATACAAATGCACTATTAGTGTAAATGTTTGTAACCGGTACAAATGTAAATACTTGAAAAATAGATAAAATGTAACTAATGTTAGTGTGGAGGGGTTTGCCTGATCAGATGAAAGACAAAGAGCTTCCTTGTCATGATGATCAGACTATTGTTTTGATATGACACAAGTGATAAAATGTTGAAAATTAGATAAAACATGCAATAAATACAAAAGTGACAAATTCATTGCTAAATCAAATGCGCTTGTGACATAAATAATCTATGTGAAATAGAGGACCAATGTAATGTCTACTTGTAATCAAGAAATTTAAATGATTGATAATAAATGAAATATTTAAATAGCTAGAAAATCAAAGATAAAATTATTATAGATGCACAATATGATCCTAAAAATGATAAAGACCTTGATATATATTAGATTAATAAAAAAATTATGATCAAATGATATGATTAAATGATAAAAACTTAGCTAACATGTAAGTATGAAATATAAGATTAACTAAGCTAACAAGGAGATAAATTGAAGTAAACAAGAATAGAAACAAGATGAGATGCTTAATGACAATTATTTTTAAGATAACAACAAGAAAAAGTATTAGTATTTTTAAAATATGACAATGAGATAAAGAAGTTAGCCAAAATAAAGATAGGTTTTGGGCCAAAGGAGCAATAAAGAGAGGGAAGAGACATCCAAATGATAACAAGGTTGTTATCCTTATTTATCTCTTGATAGCTCAATAAGTTCTTTAAATGCTTGCTAGTATGCTTAGCTTCTAGCTAGATCACCTCAAATGCTTGATTCAATTAGTATTGGGAGAGAGAGAGAGAGAGAGAGAGAGAGAGAGAGAGAGAGAGAGAGAGAGAGAGAGAGAGAGCTAACAATTTGGTATTGTGAATGTTGTTTGTAAAGCCCTCCTCAAGGGCTATATTTATATATTTTTAAGGTCTCTCAAATGGAATATGCTAAAGTATGAAAGGATAAGGTCAAATATACTTGCACAGATCAAGAAGGTTTAGGCATGATCTATGGATTGGCATGCATGGTCATGCTTGGGAGTGGAGGATAACTTAAGCATGTATGAGAGACATGCCTTTAAGATTCCACTCATGCCAAGTCAAATGCACTAGCTAGAAAAAGTATTGATAGCACAAATGAGGTGGCACAAATACTACATGACTATTAAAATTCAAATTTGGGTGGAAAAAAGTTAGACAATCAAATATGACAAATGTGTTACTAGGTGCAAATGCTTGTCAGCTAGCACTTTTTCTTAGGAGAAATAAATTCTATAAATTTTGGTCTAAAACTAATTGAGTTAGTTTGGTTGACTAGTGGATTGACTTATGAGAGTCATGGATAATTGGTGTCTAATCATATGTGAAAATTTGGATGTTTACATTTACCCATTTTTGATGCATTTATTACATAATAAATGCATCAAAAATTAATGTTGATACCCCAATTTTAAGATGAAATTTTTTCTTCTACTTAAGGTCAATGATGAAAATATTGTTTTATTAACAATGATGTTAAAATTTACATCTTCAAATAACATTCAATGTAGTCATGCCCTTATGTACCCCCTCGAGTTTTTGAGAGAAACCAAGTTTGACAAAGGAAACTCGACTTGGCTATGATATACAAGGAGGCAATGATGAGAAATAGAAATAGATGACAAAAGGTGGCTCAATTAGCTTGGGGGACAAAAGGCTAGGGGGAAATGAATTCATTTTTTACTATATGATTTGAGAGATTTTAGGTCTCTAGAGGCAAGAGTCTATTAGACCATGCTCTTGTGCTTTCTAGTATCTAGAGTATTGGTGAAGGACACTAGTAGAAGTGTAGTGCATTGGTCATGGGGAGATGTGGTCATAGAGATGTGTCATTGATAAAATGTTTTTGCATGGGGCTTTGTCATCTTGGCCCGACTCTACCATACACTACATAGAGTTTTGTATTGAGGTGGCAGGAGCTTAGTTTGCTAGACATTGATCTAAGTGCGAGCCTTGAAGCACCTAGCCATTTTATGGTTACAAAGGATTTGAGAGTAGTGGAGGACAAAGAGACACCCACAACCTATCTATGGACACACCACTTTGAGGGAAGATAGAGGAGACTATACAAGGGGTCATTACAAGCAACTTGACAATAAGATAACTACTCAACATGTGACTTGGTAGCCATGGAGGGACCACCTAGGCTTGAGAGAGGATGCAAATGAGCTAACATAAGTACAAAGGGTGATATGGATCATCAAGCCTAGGGGAGTGGAATTTACTTTGATAGAGTTTTATGATAGTTTGATGATAGACAAGGGATACCTAAGAGGCTCGTATAGTATAGGTAGATGATCCCCAAGAGGGGGTTTATTAAGGCATTAGATCTAGATAACTATGTAGAGGTAGATGTTGATGACCCAATGATTATAGATATGGGACATGCTGATGTAGGTGTGGTCCCTAGTTATTAGTAATGGTATACGTAGATCCATCCTTGAAGGGTGATGATGCCTATGGCATGACCATCAAGTGTATGACAACAATAGACATTGATATTGAGGTGTAACATATAGGATACCCAAAGGAGACATCGATAGAGGCAATAGGAGGTAGAGAGAGATGTAGAGGGGGTATTAATGATAATATCACCACTCTTGGAATTGTCTCCACCCATGAGTGTGGTAGAGGAGGTGGGATCCAATAGGTCACCTTATGTCATAACAAAGGCAATGAGAACCATATTGATACGATGAGTGGAAAATTTAGAGGTGACACTAGTAGCAACCACACTATAGATGGCCACTAGGAGGTAAATTTAAGGGTGGAATACAAAAAGTGAGAGGCATATGTCCAAGTTCTAGAGGGACTAGGATTAGGTGATCGTCTTGTAGAGTGAGAGGGATTAATTGATTGGCCAACTTGCTAGGTTATAGGAGCAACATATTAGGGAGGTATTAGAGTATATTACATTATTTTATACATATCAATGTATCACCTTGAGTACATTTTTGATTAGAAATATATCTTAGATTAAGGTTTGAGTAGTTACTTCAAGCAAGTAATAAATACACAAGTGTTAGAATGTGCAATAGTCCACATGTACATGAGTCATAGGATAGGTAGATGAAGAGTCATGGGTAGAGTAAAGGCCAAGGTACTTATCTTCATATATATATGCCTTTGAGGTATAGAATGAGAAATATTGAAGTTACTATAGTGATTTGTAGTTAGGGTACAATGTAGTTCTTTCATTGAAATTATGGAGTGTTCATGTCCTCCATTATAGTACATTGTAATATTTTCATGAGCATCCATTAATGACATATTTTTGAGTTATTTCAAAAATTTATCTTATAGTTTTTCGACATATTATAGTGACATTATCATATACTTATCATTGCTTGCTCATTTTACATCTTGTGGTTGCATTTCCTTTAATATAAATCATAAAAATATAATAATGGTATCAGAGCACATGATAAATAGATAGGAAATAGGGATAGCCACAAGAAATTTTGAGAGGATATAGGAAATCTCATTTTCAATTTTTTTGAAAATATATTTGGCTGGAGTCTTTCCATAGAGTTGCAAAAAAAATCATGAAGACTAGGACTCAACATTGATTCCACTAGTTTGATAAATCAACTAGTGAAGATTCATTTAAAGTTTTTCTATTGTATATTCTAATATTTTCTATAGGAAAAGGAGATTAAAAGAAATTTGGGAAGCTTCCTACAAGATCTAGGAAGAATATATTCTTTGGAATCAATCTAGCACCTAAAGCAATAAATGGAAGATTGAATATTTGGAGGCCTAAGGAAAAGGTCCCATTGCAAGATTGCAAACCTGTAGGGTGCATAAGAGGAAAATACCAAAGGAGCCTTATGTAGATTAAAGGAAGAAGAGACTCCAAAAAAGAGTCTAGGAGAAGATTGAAGAGAAGACCCATAGGAGGTCTCATTGAAGAACTTCTATTTTTGGAAGATTGAAGATATAGAAGGACTAGAAAATGTCTTATTAAAATTTTTAGAAGTTATAAAATTTGAAGGCACAAGAGAAGGTCTCAAGCTAGCCCAAAATAAGAAAGAAGGATAAGGCTTGTAAAAACTTACTAAAGAATTTGAAAAAGTCCATTGAAGGAGTTTCCATGAGAACTCAAGAAGATTGCTAGCAAAGAGAAGTACCTTATAGAGAAGAATTTGGGATAATTATCTCCATTCGACAACAAGCCCAAAAGGAGAAGGATTTAGCAAGGAGTTTGCCAAATTTTTAAGGAGAATAGTGAAGACTCAAGACTATCAGAATCTTGAGAAGGCCACTAGGCCAAAATTGAAGCCAAAATTCAACAAGGAAGTTGAAGGAGAAAGGAGTTAGAAGAAACCTCCAAATTTGAGATAGTTAGAGATTGCCATCAAAGGATTGAAGGCTATTTTAGAGAATATGATTTTTCTGATTTAATAGAAGAAAATTGAAGTTCTCTAGAACACAAATCTCAGTTGTGATTTGGAGGAGTTTCCTACCAAATTTGGGAGATTTAAAGACAACATATAGGATAATACATGACTGCATTACAATCTGAAAATTTCAGATTTGAGGATAGCAAAAGGGCATCAATTTGGGCAGAATTGGTAGCTAAAAAGGTTTAGATTTTTAAAGGGCATTCTGAAGGAGATTTAAAACCACCAAACTACATTTTTTGGGCAGCATGTTATAAGCGTTTCAAAGCTGAAAATTGGTAAACTAAAAGAGCTATGATTTCATCTAATACAAAGCAATAATTTGGTGAATCTAATCACCAATAAATCCATCATCTAAAAAGTTATAAAGGTAAGTAACTTAGGTGCAAAAGGTTCATTGTTTGGTTCATTATTAAGTTTCATTAAGCACCACATTAAAATCTAAAGTTGCAAAGGAGTAAGTTTCAAGTTTTAAGTCTTCAAGGAAGAGAAGAAGATAGTTTCTACAAGGGTTAAAACCTGCACAAAAAAGAGGAGTTATATATATTTCAAAAGAAAAAAAATATCAACATCCTACCTTCTAGTGAAAGCAAAGAAGAAATTATCCTTAAGTGAAAGTTGCATAGATTAAAGTGCATATTTCGAGTTACTTTCAAGAGTTCATTCAAATGAGCAACAAGGAGAAAATTATAGTGCACTAAACTAGTTATTCTTAAAAGTTATTAAAAGTGCATTGAGTTTTTAAGTTAAGGAGGAAGATTAAGTGCACAAAACTAGGTAGAAGTGAAGTGTCAAAAGACACTATTGAGCATAGAAAACCTGCAACATTTTATGGCAAAGAGAAACCACCAAAAGGAGTAATATAACCTCAAAATATTGGAAACGAAAGCCACCATATTAAATCAATAAAATAAGATAAAAAAGAGATTAATAAAGTCTCAACGAAGTACAACTAAGGTATTTTATCTTAGTCTAGTGCAGATTCAACTAAGGGTTTAATATATTCATACTTGTCTTCTACATCATAGCAAAAGAAGATGAAGGTAAAGTGTCTTAAGACATCAACATAGCACAATATTACAGTCCTTAAGCGACAATATTAAACAAGTTAAAGTATAAGCTACGGTGCTAAGGAGATAGAGACATAAAAAAGGGTTCAATATCATCATCTTCAAGGTGCCAAAAGATATCATATTCAATGCCATACTCTCATGAAAGCAGTGCCATGGGAAAGATACTTATCATAGTAAAAGAACTTGCAACAAGAAGGAGATTAGCAAGGGAACAATAGTTCAAGTTGGAAACAACTGGTAGGGACAAGATGCAAAGGAGAACAATACCAAAAATTACCCAAGAAAAATCTTGGATGAACAACCATCATCGTTGAAGCCACCTGCATTGGAGAAATAATCATACACCTTGTTGTTACAAAGAAGCCAAGCAAACCAGCAAAATAAGTTAGAAAGAATAGGCATTGAAAGAAAAAATAAGCAAGGATAGGAACAAAGAATAAAAGGTACATTGAAGTGTTTGATTCCATGCAAGACAAGGAGATTCCACTTGTCATAGAAACACAAGGAATCTAGTGCCACTTGGCACAAGGTAAGATAAAGCTCTTGCAAATCCTCATAACACCTGCACCAAGGAAGAATAGTACCCCGAAAGGAGTAACACATCAAAGAATAATAAAAAATCATTATTTAATGCTCAACATAAGGTCTATGCCACCTAACTAATACCTCCAAATAATGTAACCTCCTACACCATGTTGCATACATTTCTAAGAAAGAAAGTGCCACTTGGCAGACACCTCAAAGGGAGACAAGAGGTATTAATAGCCCTGGATATGAAAGAGTGCATATATCCATCAAGAGAGGTCAAAGAGCATTGAAGGAAGGAGGAAGACTATCATAGAGGGTATCCATTAAATATTGAGCAATAATTACTCATTTTCATACTTAGAAGACCAAAAAATGCAATGCCCAAGCTTGGATAAAGAGTCAAAACAAGAGTCAATAATATTGCAACATACAACATTTGAAGGAAGGTAAAGTTTTATATAATTAAATATTTTCTATCTTCAAGTATAAGGAGTTATAAGGTGCTTCCTTATATAAGTTTGAAGTTATTTATTATTTGCATTGGAGATATAAGCAAATATCAACCTTAGTGAACTAGAAAGTAAATTTAAACAAGGAGTTTATATCCTTAAGTGACATTTCAAAAATGCACTAGTTGGAAATTAATTAAAATTGGAGTTATAAGGTTTTCTAGCTTGGGAAAATTAAAGTATTACTATTTTGCAAATATTATTATTTCTAAACTTCCAAATTAGGGAGATATAAGGAGTACTAAATCAAACTTTATATCATTGAAATTTAGAAAATTAAACCATTGAAAAATAAGGACAAAAGAAGCAAAATCATTGATTGCTTAAAAGAATTGAAACTTATTGATTATACTTGTCTCATATTCACATTAAAAGGGACAAAATAAATCCAACCATAGAGTCTTAAATTTAGATAACTTCATCAAAATTAAAAAGTGCATATATTAATAGGGAGAAACAAGGTGATATAGAAGTTTATTATTATCTTCAAAACATTAAGGAATCAACTCAAAAGAAAATATAATAGATGTTAAGCACTTTATCAAGCCCATAGCATACTATAATCACTTGGGAGATATAAGGGATACTACAAAATCCATGATTTGATAAGGGTTTATCAAGTTAGTTCACATACTCTAAACTAGGGAGTCATAAGGTAGACTACTTCAAAGGTACTATCAAAAGTATTCTCAAAATACTAAAGAGCTAAAAGAATTTTATTGATTGATCATATACTACAATTTCTTAATGGATAAATTAGCAAGATGGACATATCATCACAAGGCACACTAAAAAAGGATTCAAGATCAAAATACATACAATATACCATCTCAAAGATGCAAAATTACTTCTAGCTCAAACAATTCTACAAGTCAAATTGAAAAGGACATTTGGTATATTGATTCCGGTGCTAGTCATCACATGATAGGAAATCTACAATGGTTTTATTGTCTTGAAATCACTAATAATTATAGGTTGAAAATTTCAGATGGCAAAACCTATCTTATACATGGATATGGGTGTGTAACACCTAGTAAATTATTTCCAAATATTTTATTACATAATGTGATGTATGTTCCTGGATTAACATCTAATCTTATTTTAGTAGCCAAGCTAGTGGAAAGAAAAAGGATGGTAGATTTTAGATACATAAATGGAGTCAATATGTGTCTCATAATAAATAAAAATGAGATAGAATCTACTAGATCAATCCACAAAGATATATATGCTCTAGATTCAATTGAGATCTCACAAGATATTGTTGTATTTCAAAACAATACTAATGCATTTTATGAGGAACAAATTGCAGAAAATGAAGAACCCATATATCATAAAAGTAGACGAGAAAATAGAAGATGCAAAAATAAAAATATGAGAGGACAACAAAACTATGGACTACTTGGCCATATACAAACTAAAGAAGAAGAAGAAGGACCATATAAATATGAAGAATATTTGAAAGACGAAGTTCCGTATTGAATATTAAAGTCTTCAATACCCAAATAATGTAACACAAGGGGGTGTTAGAGTATATTACATTATTTGGTACATGCCAATGTACCAACTTGAGTACATTTCTAGATTAGGAATTTATCTTAGATTAAGGTTTGATTAGTTACTTCAAGCAAGTAATAAATGCACAAGTGTTAGAATGTGCAATGATGTAAATGTGCATGTAGTCCACATGTACATGAGTCATAGGATACATAGATGAAGAGTCATGGGTAGAGTAAAGGACAAGGCACATATATTCCTATATATATGCTTTTGAGGTATAGAGTGAGAAATAGTGAAGTTACTATAGTGATTTATAGTTGGAGTACAATGTAGTTCTTTCATTGAAATTATGGAGTGTTCATGTCCTCCATTATAATACATTGTACTATTTTTCTAAGCATCCATTAATGGTATATTTTTGAGTTATTGTAGAAGTTTATCTCATCCATTAATGGTATATTTTTGAGTTATTGTAGAAGTTTATCTTATAGTTTTCCTACATATTATATTTCCATTATCATATACTTATCATTGCTTGCTCATTTTACATCTTGTGGTTGCATTTCCTTTAATATAAATCATCAAAAGCTAACAGGAGGTCATCAATAAGTGACAAGAGATTGACCACTTGATTACAAAGTGAGATATAGTATCATAGGCATATATTATAGGGTCATTGAGTGGGAAATTTTATGTGAGGATTATGGTAGAGCAGCTAGCGTAGGTCCAAGAAGAATTGCAATCAAAGATAGATCACTCAACACACTATCGAGTAGTTTATAATGCAATTATTTGATTAGATCGTAGGGTACCATCACCTACATGGACAAGGTCATAGTCTTGCTCAATATTGGTGACTCAATATTTGTAATAATCTATTATGATGTCACCACTAGCACTAGTAGGAGAATCAACTCCTCACATGGGTTCAAAGAGCTGAGAGTCAAGTTATAGTCATCTATCAATATTAGGGGAGAGGATTGGGAGAATGATATATGACATTGATATATCATGGGTTTGTACCATTTTGATGTATTGCATATTGTTGACATTGTACTATTGTTGATATAATATAATGGATATGTTGACACTTGATGATATAATTTATGATTTATTTTTGATGTCCTATGTATTTTTGATGCAACGTGAATTGATGTACAACATTGACTAATGATTTTTTATCATCATTGATGAGATATATAGATTGACATTGATTGTTGAATTTGTATGTGTTCATGATGTTGTGATGATGATTTAATTATTCATGTGACATGATTTATGTAATTAATGCTATGCTATTTTAATTTAATGTATGCATGACATGATTAATTGCTTAATTAATAAATAAAAATAATAATTATATATTTATATACATATGATTACTCAAAGGGAGTTTGGTTAGCTTGCCTAGGGGACTTTGGTTATCTTCTCTAGGGGGACTTTCATTAGCTTGCTCAAGGGGACTTTAGTTATATTATATTATGTTACAAGAAGAGATTCACCCTTAAGCAATGGCTTTTTTGCCTAACTATTGGACAAATGCTTAAGCGGCTTGTGATAATTTTTAGATTGCCTAGGGGGACTTTAGCATTATATGATACAAAAGATATACAAAATATTTTCTAAGTCAGCTCTCATTTTTTTTTTTAAGCAAAAAACCCCTTGTGGGGCCGCCTTGGTCTGAGAGACCACGAACAGGGGGTTCTACACCGTCAAAGTCACCCGGGAGTCGCACCCAACCCTACCCGCACCAACATTATCAATTGGATTTTGGGTACCCAATTCAACTTTTTGGTAGGGTGGAGATTCGAACCTGGGACCTCTTTTGGAGGATTGCCCTCTCCTCTCCAAATCACCTACAAAAACAGAGTAAGTCAGCTCTCATTAGTTTTCCCAAGGGGACTTTTATTAGCTTGTCTAGGAGTCTTTTGTTAGCTTGCCCAGGAGGACTTTAGCATGATATGATACAAAATATTGTCTATGGGGACTTTCATTAGCTTGTCTAGGGGGACTTTTTCATGATATTATATAAGCTATATATAAATATTTGTCCTCTACAAGGACTTTTAACTTTTGATAATATTGTAATATTAAACAACTTTTGATAAATTTGTAAAATCTAAGTCTTGATAAATTTGACAATTTTGGATTAAATTTGACAATTTTTTATAATTTTGAGAAGCTTTAACAAGTTTTGCTAAGTTTGAAAAATGTTCATGATCTGAATGATTTTGACAAAATTTAAATTTTTTTATGATTTTGGCAAATTTAGAATGATCTGAAAAAGTTGAAATTTTTTAATAATTTGAGTTAAGTTTCACAAATTTTGATGTTCTTGAGAATTTTGACAAATTTTTGTAATCTTTAAAAATTTGAAAATATTGGATAATTATATCAAATTGTTATAATCTTAAAAAACAAATGATTATTGTTGATAATCTTGACATTTTTTTATGATTTCAAAAAATATAACGAATTTTAATATCTTCGATAATTTTGAGAAACTTTTGTAATTTGGACAAGTTTTAAGGACTTGAAAAAAATGGCCAATATAGTGATCCTAATCATTTTGATACAAATTTTGTGAGTTCAATATTTTTTTGATTAGATAACATAAGGGGTTTTGAAAGGGTCCCCAAACATTGTTACATCAAAAAGGAGCAACATGGTCTCCAAACTAACTTGAAGAACCATGCAAGAAAACCAACTAGCTTAACTAAATGACTCAAAAACATCCTAGTTGGCCAACCACCCAACAAGAATTGGACCACCCAAACCAGCAGGGAAGAAACCCAACACGAATAGAATCCATAGAGATAAAATCGAGACCTACATCAATGACGGTGAATTGCCAACATTACTCGACTCCTTATGGAGGAACATCTCTTTTTTATTCTAGGTCATCGCTTGGATATTTTTGATGTAGACAATGGCCACCTATAGAGAACCATAGAGGACCTGATGCTTATCCTACAAAGAGCTAAGGAATGAAATGGTATCAATAGAAGCTAGCTTTGGATTCTGATCTTTATCTCCAGCTAGATCAATTGATGATCTACTTTTATTCCTACTAGGGGATTGGGTATCATTGTCAAACATATCCAGCATCACAAGAGGAGATGTTTTTTAGGTCACCTTTGAGGAGATCCTATTGGAACATATAATTTGGCCACCCCAAAAACCTTTGGTAGAGATAGAGACACATCTTGATATTTTAATTTTACCCTGAGTAGAATTCCTTGGGCTTTTGAATTTCTCAAACTTCAAATTAGAAGAGGTACCAAATGAAGGCCTCTTATATCTTTTGGTTCGGTCACCCCAAAAACCTTTAGCCAAAATAGAAATACTCTTGATAAATTATCTTTCCCATGAGCAAAAAACACTGGAATTTTGAAAACCTCTTACTCTGAATTTGAAGAACCACCAGAGGAGTCTTTCGGAGGTGGATTGAAAGCTGGAGGAATTTTTTGGTTTTCAAATTGGGTCAATGCTTCATCCACCTTCACTCCTCTCTTTCTTGCAACATGCTAAAAAATTAGCAATTTTAAATTTTGATGAATTGGATCCAAACATTTACCATATCTAACATCAATCAAGGTCTTATCCAAAGAGTAGAAGAGGAAAGAAGGAATGTGCATAGGTCTCTTCCACCTAAGGATATTTAAAAACATGATATGGAAACTATGTAGCATATCTTGGTTATAGTCTAGTGTGAAAAAATCCATAATAACATTAATAACCCAACCCCAAGGGTCTTTTAGCTCTTCAGCATCATAATCGTTCTATAACTTGGGTAGATATTCATCCTAAGCTAGGAAGAAACCTAGCTCTCTAAGCAGAGTGTTTAGGCATATTGTGATAAATTCCATCAAAAGGGAGACCCATCACATCTTCAATCAAGGCCACAAATATTTTGAAAATTAAGCCCCACACTGGACCCATTATTTTCTCCAAGAAAGAACCATCATCCTAGAAAGGCCCCTATGGTGATCATGGAAAACCTAAAGGTACTATAGAAGACCACCTTTGCATAGGATCTTATTAACATCATCATCCACCATAAGAGAGTTGGATTCTAGGGGAATAATCTACCCTTTTTGGCCCATCTTCTTCCACCCACTAGCAAGCTTTAACCACTCCAAACAATTGCAAAGCACCCCAAGATAATTTGAGTTGAAGAAGAGGTCCTCCTACAAGTAAAAAGAGCTATAACCACTAAGTGAGCCTAGGCAAAAATTTTCAATGGCAGGTTAAAAAAATACCCAAAATCTTGATACCATAGATACAGAGGATGGACTCAATGAGCAGAAATAATTCCCCACACATGGGGCTAACAATCCTTACATTTGCACCAACCAGACGGTGAGAGGATTTTAAAATTATAAAGCTTACCCTCTTTCCAAAATAAACTATTATGAGATAAGCCAAAGAGGTGACACAATCAAAGCCAATCATGGGAGGGAGATTTGACACACAACCATCTTGAAGAATGAAATCTTGAGAATTGGTAAAACAATAGGATAATCCAAATGAAAACATCAAGAGCAAAAGCAGCCCAAAGAATGTGTATGCTAACATGGCACACCGACTAACAACCAAGCAAGTGAGTTAATGGAGACACTATGCCATGGATAAAGATAATGGATTCCATGTAAGCAAAGTTTATTATCCCACATGTGACTCCAATAGCAAGCTGACTTCCACAACTAGGCACACTTGAAAAGGACACTATCCCATGCCAACCCACAAGGCTCAAAAAAATAGGTCCATTGAGGATGCTATTGAGGTCTGAACAAAGTCTTCCAATAGAGAAAACCCACCACTAATCCTGCTAATGAAACCAACCAATGGAGCAAGCCCACCACCAATCCTACCAATGAAGCAAACCCACCACCAATCCTACCACTAAAACCTACCAATGAAGCAATCCCACCACCAATATTGCCAACGTGTCCTGCCAATGGAGCAAACCCACCACCAAAATTACCACTTTAACCTACCAATGGAGCAAACCCACCACCAATGAGACCCTAAAAGCCAAATAATTCTAGAATCATCTGATTATGGGTCCAATAGAGAATGGAACCAAAGCATCGTAAACAATATTTGAAATTAAAAAGTGCGATAAAATTGAATCTGAGTTGTGGGAAACCTAGGAAATCCATAAAACATATAGAGGAAGGGCCCAAACACCATAAAAAGGAAATAAACTCTGACAAAGGCTCCCAACTAAAAAATTAGATCATAAAAAATGAAGGGGTGTCAAATAACTACTTTGTCCAGAAGCCTTAGAAGGTTCTAAGGGTATTTAGAGTTCTAAACAGTAAGACCCTATTGAGATACACCAATATTAGCCATGAGGTCCACCAAATTATTTCCTTCCCTAAAAATATGTTGAACCAAAAACTCCTCTCTCGAATGAAGAATTTTGAAAACTTCAACAATCATATTAGCTATGTTCTAGCTTGGATTTTTAGAGGAGTTGATTAGATTAACCAATTTTAAAGAATCCCCTTTGACATAGATTTTCAAATTATTCTAAAAATAATCCTTTATACAAAGCCCAGGCCTCAGAAAAGTGGGAATTTTAAGAGGGTAAACACTCGACATAAGAAAATAAAATTTCACCTTTATCATTTCTTACCACCCCACCCACACCAGCTAGACCTGGATTTCCTTTCAATCACCATCAAAATTAAGCTTCACCCATCCAAACAAGTGGGGAGCCAAAGAACCGAACCATGAGGATTCTAGTTAGATAAGTCAACTTGGACACACAAAGGAGGAAATTCAAGTGTAGTTTCCAAGTCAGCTTCCACCTGGAAACCTTTGCCCAAGTTAGGGAGGTAGGTGACCACATTTTCAATGGTGGTTAAAAGCACCCTAGAACTAACAGAATCTAAATATATATATATTTTTATCTTAGAATGCTTTTTGGTTTCTTTTCCACCAGATGCCCTAGTAGAGGTGTGGAAGCAATAATTTATAAAGATAATTAAGAATCTAAGACTTAAATGGCAGGTCCCATTGAGAATAAAGATCAACCAAAGCATTGGGAAGGACCCAACTGATCTTGAGGGACATAATATTTTTACTAATGACATCCAAGGAAAAGGAGCGATGAAAGAATAGATGATCAAAATTTTCCTCGTAGGATTCATAAAGATAGCAGTGATTAGGCAATATCATACTTATTTTATGTAAATCTCAATGGTAAGAGGTTTGTTTTGAACAACCAACCAAAAGAAAATATTGACTTTGGGAGTCAAATGCTTAAACCATAGATGAAATGGGGTAGCAAAACAACGATATTCAAATCAAGAAGAGCATAAGTAGACCTAATAGAGAAGGAACCATATTTCTCACCTTTCCAGACTAGAGCATCCTCAAAATTTAACTATTTTATCACTTGAAATTTGAGAAGATGGGAAGTAGCAGACTAGACAAGCTCTATTTCTCTATTACAATTAGTTATAGGGGGAGATTTCCAAATTTTCTTTTCGTTCTCCATCCCAATGAAATCATAAACCATGCACCATCCCAATTGAATATTTTATTCAATTAGTGAGTTGAATGAAATTTGATATATGATTAAATTTGACAATTTCATCTAAATTTGATCATTTTGATAATTTTTCCAAATTTGACAAGGTTACAGTTTTTTACATGTCAAGATAATTTTGATAATCTATTGGCAATGGGTATCTTTGTATCAAATTAAAAAACAATTAACATATTTGCAAAGTTTCTAGAGAATTTGTTAATTAATTTATTAATTATAAGATGAAGTGAAGTAGGACCAATATTAATGGGATATGCTTGATTAATGATTGATCCTACAATTGAATGATTAAGTGGCTTATAATGAAAATATTAATTGATATGTTATGATTAAATAGTTAATTTTATTAAGTGGATTGGCATAATTTTATTGAGCAATTTTGACTTATATTTAATTGGCTCAAAACTAGTTTTGATCAAGGATTAATTTAAGAATTTTGCAATTAATGTAGCTTATGATTATATGATTAACTTTGTCTTATGAATAGTTAATTTGATTAAATTTAATGAATTTGATAATGGATTTGTTGTAGCATTAATTCATATTACTTGAAGATTTGAATTTTTTTATTAGGCACTCTAGAATTGATTTATGATTAAATGATGGGGAACAATTATCAAGTTATGTTGACACATTTGATTAATTTCATTTATGAATTTGAGATTAAGTTGATCATAATAAAATTATAATAATGGTTTAATTTAATTATCCCACTCATTACGAGGGGACCAAGACCCCTCATAAAAGTTTGTGTAAAGTCATTGAATTTTTTAATTATGTGACAAATGAGAATGACCAATTTGAGTTATAGTAAAAAAATTAAGGAACTTTGAGATAATTGTTTGATTGTCATGATTTAATTGAGTTGATTGATACTTGAAGGAATAACTTAATGTGGGTTTAAAGGAGTGATGTGATTAATTGTGAATTTTATTTAATTAATTAATTTAAAATTAAATGATTAATTTTATTTTGACTTAATAGATTACCTTGATTGGTCCATTTAAGAATACATGATTGGACTATCTAAAGACACATTTGATTTAATTTGTCTATTTAAAGACACATTTGATTGGCCTATTTAAAGACATCCTAGATTTGATTGGTCTATTTAAAGACATATATGATTTGATCGATCTATTTAAAGATACATGATTTGATCTATCTAATTAAAGATACATTTGATTTGATTGGTTTATTTAAAGACACACTTGATTGACATATTTAAAGATTTATTGGATTTGATTGATCTATTTAAATACACACTTATTTAGTCTACTTAAGGCCATACTTTATTGGTTTATTTAAAGATACATATAGTTTTATTGATCTATTTAAAGATGCATTTGATTTGATTGGTCTATTTAAATACTTTTTAAGAATATTAAATTATTTAGTACATGCAAATGTACCCCCATGGTACCTTCATGGTACATAAGTGTCAATGTGCAAAAAATGCACAAGTGTCATGTAAAAGTGCAATGTGTAGAAAATGCACAAGTGTCATGTAAAAGTACAATGTGTAGGAAATGCACAAGTGTCATGTAAAAGTGCAATGTGCAAGAAATGCACAAGTGTCATGTAAGTAAGAGTGCAAGTGTGTGCACAAGTGTCATGTATGTAAGTGTGAAAATATGTAAAGTGAGGATGTGCATAAGTGTCTTGTATTAGGAGTGCATGTAGGAGAGTAAGAGTCATGTAGAAGTGTGCAAGTGTCATAGAGTCAAGTATGCATGTAAGAAGAGAGTGAAGAGTATAGTATACAATTGGTAAGATGAGAAGCCAAAGGTCAAGAATAGTAAATATTGCATCTCTCGGATATGTAAGGACAATGATAGACAAGTAATGAAGGATCACATTATTATGGCTATATTATGGAGGTAAAGCTCCATACAATGAAAGGAAAAATGGTTTGTAGCAATCACGACATAGCAAACATTGATAATAAAGTTTGTATACAAATTTTGAGCAATTTTCATATTGTAAGTATTCTTCATGCATGTACATGAATTATTTTGGCCATTTACATTCATATTTGATATTATAAGTGAATGCTATTTTATTATTATATTGGCATGAATGTAAATTTGATTGCTCACATATATAATTATGCTCTTGATATTGATATTTTTACCTATTATATTGTTGGCTTATTTACATTGGGACCTATGATATTTTGAGATAATTAAGATTAAAAACCAATAAAGTTACACTTGATTGGCCTATTTAAAGGCACACTTGATTTGATTAATCTATTTACAGATGCATTTGATTTGATTGGTCTATTTAAAGACACACTTGATTGGCCTATTTAAAAGCACACTTAATTGGATTGGCCTAGTTAAATACACATTTGATTGGATCGATCTATTTTGAAGACACGCTTGATTTGATCAGTATATTTAAAGACACGTTTGATTGATCCATTTAAGGACACATTTGATCAGTCTATTTAAAGATATGCATTTTATTTGGTTGATATATTTAAAGATATATTTATTTGATTTGATCGATCTATTTAAAAACACTTGATTAGTCTATTTAGAGACACATTTAATTGGTCTACTTAAAGATGCATTTATTTAATTTTATTGGTATATTTAAAGACATATTTGAATGACCGATCTATTTAAAGACACATTTAATTGGTCTATTTAGAATTATGGAAAAAATATTTATATTTAACTTTCTTAAGCTTGTATAGGTCACTAATAATGACCTTCTCTTCAATATAGATAGGGAATTATTGGACAAACATCTCAACAAGGTTCCTAAATCTCTTTAGGGAATGCATTGTAATTTGATAGTACCACCCTAAGGTGGGACCACTAAGGCTCATAGGAAATATTTGAGCAACAATATTTCATGAAAGGCGATGTCATTATAGGTGATCCTAAAGAATATAAGGTGATTAATAGGGTATTCCTTTCCATTATACATTTGAAATTTAGGTGTTCCAAAGTTAGGAAGAAAGGGTTAATTTCTATAAAGAGATCTAGGGATTGATTGTACAAGTCCTCGTAGGAGTACCTATGGTTAGATAAATATCCTTGGATAAAGGTCATTTGTTGCTTTAGTTGCTCTATTTATGAAGTTAGGGTTTGAAGTTTAAAGAAATAATATTATATTCCACATTAGGTATGTGTTGTGGGATAAGAGGACCTTGATAATTGATGTAGGAATAAGGTTGAGGCAATGGGGCATACAATGTTGAAGGTACCATTGTATGTATGATATCCAATCTGCTTGGAATGAAAGGATTAATAGATGTGGGATTAGATATTGTAGGAATAGAATTTTGAGGGAAACTCATTTTTGCATTGATTGAATTAGAAGAAATAGTATTGATAAAAGGATTGGAGATTGAGGTTCTAGGAGGTACATCCAATTTAGGGATGTATCTTGTGCTTTGTTGTTGAGATGTGGGATAACTTACATTGAACCTTAATAATTCCTTAAGAGGTGGAAGGATGAGTGATATCTTGAGGATGATGGGATATTCTATGTCCCATCACCTATTGAAGTAGTGATGATAGGAGTAGCGTCAATGACACATTAATATTTGTGTTTACTTGATTAAAATGTAAGGAATTAGAATTTGGTTGCTGAGGATGGTCCAAAAGTGAATATTCACCTACAAAAACACCTTGGTTATCTTGTCCATTTCTAAGGATGGAAGACATAATATCTTTATCTTTCACTAAAAAAACACCATGCGATTAAAGAATTTGAAGACTACTCTTCCTAGATCATCAAGAAAGGGGGTTAGAGAACCTAAGGATGTAACACCCTCATATTATTCCTCAAATTTGGGGTTCTAAAATGTGAGAGGATGATTAGGATATTATACCAAAGGGGTAGGATGAATGGCCAATTGTTGTACCACACTACATGTCATATAATGTTTTTTAATGATTAGATTGGGGGTAAGGAAAGGGAGGTTCAAATAATTAAGGTTTTAAAGTTTAGAGAGTTCATTAAGGAATAAAAAGAATATTAATATGCTATAGATCCTTATATCACCTTCCTTCGATATACTAATATAATCGATATATCTTAGGTGCCTATATACCTAACCGCTCTCTATATACTCATCATACATGAGAGACAATTGATACATGGGATAACAATGGTACATGGAAGTGCTCCTTTAAGTATGTGATCCAATACAATAGATGAGGGGTAATAAAAATACTCCTTATAACTCCCACAAGCCCACTATGTTATACTCCTCAATAGGCTAAAAGTATGCATGAGACCCTATGTGGGAGGCTGGCATCCCGGGCTCACAATATACCCAATATAACCTAGATAATTGCATTTCAATTATTCAAAGGGTTATCAAAAACCTTAATAGGACTAACACTTGGTTAAGTTCTTTTTATATTGATTAATGTTTTCTAACTACACAAACAAGATTTATGTGGTATTGGATTAAAGTGTGATTAGTTTTATCTTGATTAAGGTACTGGTTAGGGAAAAAGGGGTCTTGTGAACCATAATGGTGTTCATGTTGGGTTCACCAAAATATGAGAAGAGAAGAAATATGAAGATGGACCAACCAAGGAGATCCCACATCTCTTTCTCCCTAGAGAGGAAGGGGTTTCTCACCTCAAATAATTAGGGGATGTTAAGATCTAATGCTTGTTTGATGTGCAAATTCATAAAAACCTATGTTTCCATAAAGAGAGCTAAATTTCTTATTTTTTTAAGATCCCCTTATGTGTATCCTAATTCTTAATCTACATTTAAATGCAACACACAAGCACCCAAAATATAAGACAATAATTTTTTGCTTTCAATGAGAAAATAAAATAAATATTTTTCTTTTTCAAGAGCAAGGGTTCAAGAGAAGATGCAACAAATAATATAGCCTAAATGCAAACTATATGCATCTTTATTTATTGCCTAAGACAAAAGTGATAATTTATCCCCTATATGTTATTATCACTATGTTAAGGCTCCTTGATTTCTCCTTAATAAATGAATAATAAAATAGGAACATAAACTCTAAATCATAGAAAACAATAGACATGTACTAAGCTACAAAAATAAAAATAGACGATCTAGGAGCAGAAGCACTTGGTCCTCCCACAGAGGTAAATATCTTACCTAGTATGCAAATGCGATACTAGCGCAATTGGCTATAGCTAGTTCAATTGTAGTTACCTACAAAATAGACAAAATGCAACTAATTTTAGTGTACAGGGGTTTTTCTGATCAAAGGAAGACAAATAAATTCCCTACCATGATAATCAGACCCCTATTTTTGTATTACACAAGTCATAAAATGTTGAAAATGAGATAAAGCATGCAATAAGTACTACAAAAGTAACAAATGTGATGCCTAATCAAATGGGCTTATAGTGAAAATGCTAGTAGCTCAATTGCTTTATGTAAAATAGAGGACCCATGCACTGGATACCTACAATTAGGCAATACAAATGACTGATAACTAATGAGATAGGTAAATAGCTAGTAAATAGATAAAATGATTATATATTCAAAATATGATCATAAAAAGGGTAAGAACCCTAATATACGTTATATTAATGCATTGAATGATCAAAATTAGCTAACATTGTTGAGCAAGGTGCAGCGACAATATTGTCATTGTTGTCAACACAGTCAGATAGATCGGTTGATGCAGTGGACAGGAGTTCAAAGGTTATTCAGAGTATGTACAATGATGTTAAATGCTTATGAGGATGTTTTTGATGTTTGGGTGAAGTTGTTATAGGTTGTTTGTGCAAAGTTGAAAAATTGTCATGTTGTGGCTGCTCCACAACGTACCCCAAAATTGGGGACCCACCTTTTTGCATATTTTCCAAGAAGACCGAAGTGGCCCATATGCTAAAGATAAAAGAAAAAGCAAAACAAAGTAAAGAAAAAAAGCATCGCGATATCGCGACATGTTGCATTTTCGCGGCCAAAAGAGAAGAGAAAAAGCAAGGAGAAAAAAGTGTCGTGATATCGTGACATGTTGCATTTTCATGGCCAAAAGATAAGAGAAAGAACAAGAAATAAAAAGTGTCGTGATATCACGACATGTTGCATTTTCGCTATCCAAAGCAAAGAGAAAAAGCAAGGAGAAAAAAGTGTCGCGATATCGTGACATGTTGCATTTTTGTGATCTAAAGCAAAGAGAAAGAGCAAGAAGGAAAAAGTGTCGCGATATCGCAACATGTAGCATTTTCATGACTCAAAAAGTGCAAGCAGGCAAAGAAAAAAAAGTGTCACGATATCGCGACATGTTGCATTTTCATGACTCAAAAAGGGCAGGCAGGCAGAGAAACAAAAGTGTCGCGATATCGTGACATGTTGCATTTTTGAAAAAGGAATAGAGTAGTTGACAATGCGTCTGATATTAGTGATGAACACCAGGATAGTGAAACTAAAGACTGCATAGTGACGTGGACCTATAAGGAATAAATCGAAGATTGAATAAGGTAATTTTTCACATAAGGACAAAATTCAATGAATAAGACAAAATGTTACATAAGGAATATTTAATGATTTGAAATCATCTAAGATGGTAGTTACACATGGAAAGAAGCAAATGCATGCCCATGTGGAGAAAAGGAAATGAAGGGCCACAAAATAGAAACAAAAAACCTTTTTGAAAACCAAAACACATGCATGCACAAGGGAAGGAGAAAATGAATAGTCATGGAAGGAGAAAACGAACAATCATGGAAGGAGAAACACAATTTTTTTAGAGGTTTTAAATACACCATTCAAGGAGGCCATAAGTAGTTGGTGCTCCTTTCTGTTGATGTAGATAAATTAGGGGTTGGTGCTCCTTTTTGTTGGTGCAGATAAATTAGGGGTTGGTGCTCCTTCCAGTAGGGGCTGGTAAATTGATTGTAAAGTTGGTGCTTTGCAAAGGCTGGATTTGGATGGGAGTCCAAACAATCATTGTGAGGATGTAGCCAAATCGGTGAACCTTGATACATATTGTGTTGTGTGATGTTCTCTTGTTATACTTGCTTTATTTGGTTTTAATTTTTCATTGTTTCAGATTTAAGAGTTGAAGATTTAAGTTTTTAAAGAGCTACACTGATTCACCCCCCCTCTCAGTGTCATTGTGATACTAAAAATTGGTATCAGAGCCAATTTCCCTTTTCAGGCTAAATCAATTAGGGTTGATCTTGGATTAGTATGCAATGGGTAAGAAGAATAGATCCTCCTCCAATAAGGCATCTCAGTCAATTTCAGTTCCTATGGAAGAGAAAATTGAACTAGAAAAGGTTGAAGGAGTGAATTTTGAAGTATGTGATGAAAACATTGAGGTTGAAGTAGATCTAGAAGGTGAGTTGATCACTACACTTGAAGAGTTGAATATAGAAAGGAAAAAGAACAAAATACTATCCAAGAATTTGGAAGAATATGGGGATAAGATTGAAGATCTCTTCTTACAAATTCATAAAGCCAAGAAAATAGAAGAAGCCTTGAAGTCACACTTGGATGATAAAGTCGATGTATGTAGCAAACGTGAAGAGGAATCTAACAAAGTTATTAGTGATCTAAAGCTACAAGTAGAAGAGTCCAAAAGGATTGAATAAAATCTCAGGTCATAGATCAATGAGAAAGAGATTGCTGCAAACAAGAAGAGATTGTTTTATTGAGGAAACAACTAGAAGAGGCCAATACAAATCTCAAATTTGAGAAGAGCATAGAGTTGCTAGATAAAATGATAAGGCAACAAAGAAGCTCCATGGCTAAGCTTGGTCTTGGATGTGAAGCTAAACAACCTTCATCTTCTAAATCTACAGAGAAGAAGAAGTCCACTGCTAAAGGATCAAAGCAAGAAAAGCTTGAAGTTGAATCTTCAAAAGGAAGAAAATCTCAAAGGAGATCTACAGCAAAGCAACCACAACAAAAGAGGTTCTATCACTCACTTTATTCATAATAATGCTTTTAATGGCTATTGTTTTAGATGCAACCATTATGGTCACAAGGCAATTTATTGTGGATTGAATAATAGATCAAAGAGTTATGCTAGTAGAAATACATCTATTTTTCTGATTGAACACCATGTGCAATGTTTTAAATGTAATGGTCATGGGCACATAACAAGGTTTTGTCCAAGAACTTTTGTATCTAATCTAAGGCAAGACAATAGATTTCATCAGACACAAAGAATGCAACACAGAGGGGGAAGAAATCATGTGCATAAAAGAAAGGAAAATAATCATCCATCAAGGATGCACAAGAGACAACCACCTAAGAGAAATGTTCAAGTTCACAAAAAGGTTAAAAATAGGGATGCAGTTGAAAAACTCAAACCCAAGTTCAAGAAAGTTTGGAGAAAGAAAGAAGAGAGGAAATCATGTCTCCTTGGACTGAAGGAGACTACTACTCTATTGCATTAAGCAGCTCCAGTTAGCACATCCTTAGGGGGAGCAATCTTAAAGTTTTATTTTAATGCTCCTATGTTGTTTGGTTATCTGAGGATGAAAGGCAAGTAGTCAGGGGGAGTTGTCGTATAGTTGTCAAAGTGTGTTTTAGTTCATGTAGTTGTTTGTGGATAGTGTTGATGTTAAAGTTGATGAAGGTAGGGAACGAGTAATTAGCTATGAAGAGAACTACCCAATTTATGAAGAGGTTATTGAAGGAGATGAGGAAAAGGAAACATAAAAGAAAAAACAATTTGACTCAGATGATTCAAAAAGTGATTTAGAAGTGGAAGAAAATAAGAAATTCAAAACAAGCAGCTGGCAGAAAGATCATCCTAGAGAGCAAATAATTGGAGACCCCACAGTTGGTGTTCAGACAAGAAGAAGAGTAGTAAGTAACTACTCTCTATTATCTAGCATTGAGCCCAAAAATGTTTTTGATGCAAGCAAAGATGAAATTTGGATGAAGGCAATAAATGAAGAATTAGATCAGATTGAGAAAAAAAAAACTTGGAAGTTAGTACCTGTTGGCATTTTTGCCACATTGATTCTCATTGATTAATGCATTGGTGTATTATTTAAAATCTGACCTTCAATATCAGCTTTGATGCAGCTTTGGCGAAAAAAGAAGAAAAAATGAGCAAAAAATGACTAAGTCTAAAAGCTGCAGCGATTCGCTGACATGTCGCGAAATCGCGGTCAACGCAGTCAACGCAGGTTGGGCGGAACCGTCGCGATATCGCGACGTGTTCCATTTTCGCGACTTTCGAAGGCAAAGGAGGAACAACGACAAAATGTCACGAAATCGCGACAAAAAGTCCAGCCGAAGACACAAAGCAAAAGTTGCAGCGCAGCGCCGACGTCTCATTTTCGCGCGGTGTTTGGCTTCGAAGACCCAAGGTTAAAAGCTGCAGCGATTCGCTGCATGATTGTTAAGAAGAGGAAGCCATGGGAAAGTTGCAGCGACGCGCTACCTGTAGCATTTTCGCGATGGCAAAGTGGCAATTGGTACGGAAGGAGCAAAACGTAGCGATATCGCTACATGCTTCAAAATCGCGGCCATTTTGGTCCAAGAAGCAAAGGAGCAGTAAGTTGTAGCGATTCGCTGCAATATCAACAATAAGGCCAACTGACATGAATATGCAACGAAATCATGCAAGGGATGAAAATTGATCAAAAAGCATGAAAATGGTTAAGTGCTCAAATTGGTAGCGAAATGGAGACAAGGAAGAATTGAAGACATTCAAGTGCAAAAGGTGTTATGTTTTCACGGACCGTCTTCAAGGCCGTACAAGGTGCCTGAAACATGTAGCGATATCGCTACATGTTCCATTTTCGTGGCGTTTGGCTTCAAAGGTTTCAAGTGTTCAAAAGTGCAGCGATGCGCTGACTGCTTTCACAAAAGGCATAGAAAATGCAGCGATTCGTTGCAAGTTCTGGGCGACAAGGCGAGTGCAGTGCAGCGATGCGCTGACTGTTTTCACAAACGGCATAGAAAATGCAGCGATTCGCTGCAAGTTCTGGGCGACAAGGCGGAGTGCGAAGAGAATCATGCAAAAAGCAAAAGGCGTCGCATTTTCGCGACCCATCCAGAAGACCGTACAAAGTGCCGAAAAGTGCAGCGATGCGCTGCATGTTCCGTTTTCGCGGTGCAGGAAGGAAGGAATAGCCAAAGGCCGCAATGCGTAGCGATATCGCTACATGTGCCATTTTCGCGGGATTAAGCTAGCGATAGAGAAGACAAAGCCGAAGATGCAGCGAAAGCGCGACAGGGAGCATTTTCACGGGTGTAAGTGACAAAAGTGTACGGCATGAAAATACGTCACGATTTCGCGACCCGTCGCGTTTTCGCGACCTGCGACAGTTTCCCGCCAAAACATAGTATGAACGCCCGAGGAGATTTTTTTGATTTCCGATGATTTAATGCTGACCCGAATTTAATGATTTGCGGATTTCCAAGGCATTCAAAGTAAAAGACGCGCCCAGGCCACCAAGATTGAAGATTTAATGCATTCGAGGCTGCTGTTCGTGGATTGTCGTAACGGTTTCATGCACATGTTCGAAGAATCAAATTTAATGAAGGACCGCGAACGTTTCATTGCATTTAATTTTTGTTTCTTCGAGGCCGTAATCAAGGGATCGTGTATGTAATTTCCAATGCACAATTGTAGATCACGAGGAGGATGGTGGCAAACATTTAATGTTGTAGAGAGGACGGACCTCTATAAAAACCAATGTAATTCTCATTTCAAAAGGTTGGGAAAAATTCTCTGCTAGAGACTGGAGATGCATTTGCAGGAATAACAGAGTTGGCTTCTAATTTGTCAAGCGGTTGTATGGGTGATTTCCTTTCTGTTCTATTGCATTTCTAATAGCTTTGTATTTCTTCATGGCTGTTGCATTAAAATTCTGCATATTGGATTTATGTACCGCCGTGAGAGTATGATTTCTGGAATGTAGTTTTGGAGGGTTTCCCTGCATACATCGTGCGAAGGTTTAAGTTAATAATTTTTATTACTTGTCGTTGTTGCATTTTTAAGTTTCCTGTTGCTATTTTCCCGGTCTTATAACTTCGGCCTGTGGCCATATTTCCCATTTCTTTCTCGCAGTTTTTAAATCTCTTTCCCGCAACCCTTATCTTAAACCAAGTTTAGAATAGTGAAGGGAACCAGCCCACTCTAGAGATTGGTCTGGGAGCCATTTCTTGCTTCCAGCCTTTCAATGTTGGCCAGGTCTAGGGTGCACTTGTAAAATCCTTTCCTGTGGCAGATTTTGGACCAACAGTTTTTGCCATTTTGCACGCTGGTGGGACAGATTTTATTTGTCTCTAAAAGATCCCATAGGGTCGAAGGTTTAATGTTCGCCTTCATACTGTAAATTAGAGCATTTGGTGACTCTGTTGTTTTTGGTGACCCTGCTGAACCCGGAAATACTTCATGTTCACAAGATCACAACAAAGAAATTTGGCGATCTTGTTCAGTTTTTTGAGCTCGATAGTTCGAGAAGTGGTGAGCATTCTAGATTAGTTTCCTCATCCCTTCCATCTTCTGTTGTACAAATACCCAGTATTGTTGCTAGTGTTGCACCCCTACAAGTTCCACCAATGGCACAATTTCCTCCACCCAAAAAATTCTTGGCATGGAATAGCACTGGAGCCTTGAATCTGCAGGCTCATAATCCAGTACCTCAGGCTGCACTGAAGGCTTTGCCCACTTACGATGGTACTGGTAAAACAGCCTATGAGCACATAAATGATGTGGCTTCCCTGGCTGCTATCCATGACATTACCGATGAAGATGTGATGATCAAATTGTTAGTATGTTCTTTGAGAGGTAAACTGCTATTTTGGTACATAACTCTGCCTCCCGGCACCATAACATCATGGGATCAGTTTGGTGATTTGCTGGTGAAACATTTTCATGAACAGGCCGACCCTTTCTCATTGTTAAATCAGTTTACTATCATACAGAGACATCCACAAGAAGAGATACCTGATTTTAATGTCCGGTTTACCAGAACTTGGCAAAGGATTCCTGATGGTATTCGGCCTGTCGATGAATTAGCTGCGATGTACTACCTCATAGCGTTTCACTCAGATATCGGTCGGGCGGTTCGGCAATCTAATGTGATAACGTTTCCAAAAATATTTGAACAAGCAATTAAAGCAGAAGCTGATCTGGTTGTTGTAGGAAGACTGCCTCCAAAGGTAACTATGCCTCTTATTCCAGATTTGCCTCAATATTTATATGGTTCACAACCACACCCCATGCCAGCTATGTATCCTACACCCTCATGGAACTCTAAAGCACCTCAAAGTTGCACCCGTCCCGGCTTCCTCGCTTGCTCGCTTTAACTCCTTTACCGCTCCCCGCACCCAACATTCAACCATCTCCCGTTTCCACCGCATTTCCAGCTTTGCCAAGACCACCCACCTCCTTTGCCCTTACCAAGGACCTCCCCGCACCCGCAAATCCTGATCCATATACAACATTATTGCAAGAGGTGAAGTCTGCAAATTCTGCCATTAGAGCCATGGGAAATAAGATCACACTCATTGAGAGGAAGCAGGCTGAGAGAGATTTCCAGCCAAGGAGATTTCAACCTCCTCAAATTACTAGAGATCAAGCTGCCTCCACAAGCAAAGCACCTGAAAAGGGCTTAGCTGTTCTAGCAAATGAAGATGCAGCCCATGCAGATGGAGTATATTGGTGTTCCACTTGTAATGATCCTCATGGAGAAGATACATGTATGGTTCACTTAAATTATGTGCAGACCTTGGCGTGCCACTCTTCAGGTGACCATGTTAATATGATCTCAGAAGCTGGTCATAGTTTGATGACTGCAGTGGAAGATCAAGTTTCAGTTCTAACAAGGACTGGAAAGAAGCCTATGAATGTTGATCCCGCTGACTTAGAGCCGTTAAGAGTACCGACTGAAGTGAAGAGGCCAATGAAAGCTCCTGTGCCAGCTCCAAAGTCTTTGCCCAAAGATCCAGCTTTTAACAGAGTTCAAGAAAAGGCAGCAGCTGCACCAGTAAGATCAGAAGCAGAGGAGCAGGCACGTGAAAAATTGAAATATCCATCACTGACCAAGAGGTTAAGAGTGGAAGCTACACAAGAACAGAACCAGATTTGAGCAACCTGCTGAGAAGAAAAATTCTGCTGCAGTTTCATACAATATTGTTGATGATCTTAAGAAGACCCCCGCTAAGGTAAGCCTTTATGACGCTTTGCAATTACCTCGGTCAAGTAGATTTATTACAAGAGTCATTGAAATCTGTGAAGGAGAATGAAAAAGGGCCTACCAAGACCGTCTATGCCCAAACTTTAACCACCTCTCATTATCGGTAAGAACATACCTCCTCCTTTTTACTTGTCATTGCAAATAGAAGGTTGGGTTGTACACAATTGTATGATTGATTCTGGAGCCGCAACCACTGTCATGCCCAAGGGAGTCTGTGAAGCTATGGGAATGGAGTATACCCGGAGTAGTCCTGGAGTTCTGCAATTGGATGGTACGCCTGTAAAAATAGTAGGTGTCATTAAAGATGTACCCATTGTCCTGCATACAATGCCCCAAATCACTGTTATTCAAGAAATTGTTGTAGTAGATTTAGAGCCCTATTTTAGCATGTGTTTATCCAGGGAATTTACTGCAAAATTAGGGGGTTATCTGGCATTAGATTATTCCCATCTGGAAATTCCTTTTAAGAATAGACGTCTCAGAATACAGAATGAAAAGCCTTCCCCTTTTCATATTGAGAAGTTGGAAGATGTTGGAAAAGACATGCAGTCGGTCCATATGCTCACTGAAGAGTCTGAAGATGCTGTTTTAATGAGTGAAGTTTTAAACAATCTTCAGTTGGAAGACCAGTTTTCAATGCTTAACTTCAATGCCATGCTGGAGACAGAAATTGGCTGTTATGCCATTCAGAAACCTGAGAGTGAGACAAAGCAGGAATTGTCTAACCCAGTTGATCAGAATGATGTTACAGATCAATTATGGCGACTGTATTTCGATGGAGCTAGATGCAGGAATGGTGCCGGAGTAGGTATTGTGTTAATTTCTCCCTCTGGTGTACAGAGAACTTATTCATATCGGCTTACATGGAGTTGTACTAATAATGCTGCTGAATATGAAGCATTGTGCTTGGGTCTGAAGAAAGCAAAGAAGTTAGGAATAGAACAACTCAATATTTTTGGTGATTCCGAGCTTATTGTAAATCAGGTCACAAATAGATGCATCTCAAAGAAGCATTATCTGAAAGCATATCGTAATCAGGTTTGGGATTTGTTTGAACTTTTCACCGCGCTTAATATTCAAGTCGTTTCCAGAGAGATGAATAAACATGCCGACTTATTAGCATCTCTTGGAGCTAACTTTTCTCCTGCCGATCAAGTTGTGAACAAGCCCAAGACAAGTGAGAATGGTATACTAGACTCAGGGTGCCGGATAAGGAAACTTTCTGGCAGCGTGTCTTTGAAACCGATGAGCAGATTGTTAATTTCCTGATACATGAAGTTGCAGCTGTTGAAGGCAGAACTTTGGAAGATGAGGAAGCCGAAGGTCTTATTCAATTAAGGAATAACCATATTCCAAAGGGTCTAATAACTCTGGAGAGCTTGTTTGACCAACATGATCATTCCAGAAAGCCTCGAATGGAGATTGATAGAAAGGAATACATGGAGTTAGAGCTTCAACCCGACAAAGTGATTAAGGTTGGCACCGACTCAACCCCGTAAGAACTCGCAGAAAATCAGGCAGCTCTAGAAAGAGTTTTCTCGATATTATAGCTTGGAGCTATGAAGACTTGAAAGGCTACAACAAGCAGATTATACAAACATACAATTGAACCGGAAGAAGGAGTTAGGCCTTTTCGACGTAAACAGAGACCCCGTAAATCCAAAGATTGAGGCATTGATGAAGGCCGAGCTTGTTAAAATGCCGCAAGCTAAGATCATCTATCCGGTCAAGCACTCCACATGGGTCGCCAATCTGGTCCCAATCCGTAAGAAGAATGGAGATATTAGATTGTGCGTTGATTTCAGGAATTTGAACCGTGCTTCATTAAAGGATCATTATCCTTTGCCGAGAATAGATCAAATATTGCATGTTGTGGCTAGGGCACAACGTTTTTCTTTGTTGGATGGATTTTCTGGGTATAACCAGATCTGGGTAAAAGATGAAGATCAGTTTAAGACAACATTCACCACGAAGTGGGGTACTTTTGCATATCAGCGAATGCCCTTTGGACTGTCAAATGCTGGAGCTACCTTCCAAAGAGCAATGGATATTGCTTTCAAGGATTTATTGAATAGGATCATTGTAATATACCTTGACGACATGACAGTATTTTCACATAGAAGGGAAGACCATTGTTCTCACCTGAGGCTGATTTTTGAGAAATGCAGAGAATTCGAATCTCCATTAATCCAAAGAAGTCTGTGTTTGTTGTAAAAGAAGGTAAGCTTCTGGGTCATGTGATTTCTGAAGATGGATTAGCAATTGATCCAGCCCGTGTTGAAGCCTTGAAGAAATTGTCACTCCCTGCAAACAAGAAGGAACTTCAATCTTTCTTTGGACAGATAAATTTCATTAGAAAATTCATTGCTGATTTTGCTCAGGTTGTTAAACCAATGACCGAATTGTTGAAGAAAGATGCAGTTTTCCAATGGACAGCTCAAAGAAAGGAAGCATTTCAGGAGATCAAGGAAAGAATAGTGCAGGCCCCTGTCCTGATTAATCCTGACTACTCCAAGGATTTCATCTTATATGCAGTTGGAGAAGATGACAGTTATGCTGCAGTTTTGACGCAAAAGGGAGATGATGGGAATGAAAGGCCCATTGCTTTTCTGAGCCAAGTCATTTTACCTCACGAAGCAAAGTACAATTTTATTGAGAAACAGGTATATGCTGTGATGAAATCCCCGAAGAAATTCAAACATTTTATTTCCCGGAGCAGGACATTTGTTTATGTTCTTCACCCGCATGTGAGAAATTTCATTCTTCAAGGAGAGTTGGGTGATAAACGTGCTGGCTGGGTCACCAAGATCCAGGAATTTGATGTAGAAATTCACCCAACTAAATTAGTGCGTGGTAAAGCTCTGTGCCAGCAGTTAGCAAAGATGGCAGCATTTGATGTATGCGAAGATCAGGGAGAAGCTCTTGCTGGTAATGACAGTTTAATGAATTTCTTAATTCTGGAAAAGGATTGGACAGAGGACCTGATTGATTACTTCACAACTGGAAGATGTCCATCACAATTGACTACTTCTCAGAGGAGGAGATTTCGGTTGCAAGCTATGCGGTATGTTTTGTTTTCAGATGGTTTATTTTTTAAAAATATTGATGGTGTTCTTTTGAAGTGTGTTAAACAAGGCAGACAAGGATAGGATCTTGGAAGAGTTCCATTCAGTGTCTCTCGAGAGGTCACTATGCAGGAAGACCGATGGCCTTGAAAATCATTCGAGCTGGTTACTACCGGCCGACCCTCGTTCTCGCATTCTTTCAAGATTGCACAAGCCCCGTGATAAGTGTCAAAGATACGCAGGAAGAGTAAGGAATGCAGCTCTGCCTTTACATCCAGCTCAGGTTGAAGCACCCTTTCAAGGAATGGGGTTTGGATTTTATTGGAATAATTGATCCTAATTCCTCAGTTGGTCACGGATACATCTTAACAGCCTACGATTATTTCACAAGGTGGTCTCGAAGCCATACCTACAAAGATGGCCAATCAATCTGTAGTGATTTCTTTTGTTGAGAGTTTGATTACACGTTTTGGTGTTCCAGACGCCATCATTACGGATAATGGGACTCCATTCATTGGAGCTGAACCGGCTGAGTTTGCTAACAAGTTTGGCATTTTCCTTAAGACATCTTCCAATTACTATCCACAGGGAAATGGCTTGGCAGAGTCAACGAACAAAAATTTGCTCAAAATTTTGAAGAGGTCATTGGGAGAGAACAAAAGATCATGGCACTTGTTATTGAATCAGGCGTTATGGGCAGACAGGATTTCCGTCAAGAAGTCCATTAAAACCTCACCATATGCCCTAGTCTATGGCAAAGAAGCAAGGTTGCCGGTTCATCTTGAGTTGCCAGTATTACAGCAGTTGCAGTCTTTTCAAGATGATGAGACAGACCTGAGTTCCTTGGATCTGCGAATAGCACAGTTGTTGGAATTAGAGGAGCAGCGTTCCAAAGCATATAATGAATTTGGCAAGCACACGCAAGGGATTTCGAAGTGGTTTTATAAGCATTCTGCAGCCCGTACATTCAAGACAGGAGATTTGGTGCTGAAATGGAATGAGAATAAAGCTAAACCTGGCAATCATAAGAAGTTTGATGCATTCTGGGAGGGTCCCTTCCGCATTTCTAACACAGTGCAGCTAATTCTTTCTATTTGGAAGACATGGATGGTAGCTCACTTCCAATTTCAGTTAATGGCTTTCATTTGAAAGCCTACTTTTCATGAATTCGCAAGTTCAATTTGAGTTTGTATATAATATAAAAAAATATATATATATATATATATATATTATAAAGAGGAAGTGAAGAAGAAGAAAAGAGTATGTATATATGTTTTGCCTTTTGTTGTCACCTTGGCTCTTGTTGCTTGTGGGCTGTAGGTGTTTGTTTCCCTTTTGTCCTTCCTTTCCCGTAGTTTGTGGCTTCCAAAGAATTCTTCTTTTCCCTCCCCTGCTTTCTATTTCCTTTCTTCATCTTCCTCTTCCTTCTTTTGTTTCTTTCTTATTGCAATATAAAAAAAACAAAAAGAATAAGCCACGACTGTTGTTTCTTCTCCCCTTTTCTATTTTCCCCATTTCTTCTTATCCCTTTCTTCCCAGTTTGGTTTTTGTTTTAAAAAGCATTTATTTTCCAGCTTAGTTCATTTTCATTTCACGCTTCAAAACTTCCATTTCTGTTCCATCTATTCGTTCATTCCATCTATTGCCGCTGGTAGTGTAGCAACATGCTGTTGTTATGTCTACTACGTCACTTTTGCTCCATCATTTTATTATTCACACCACTCCATTGCAGTCACCGCCTGCGCAATCGCAGGAGCTCACTCCACCATCACATTCCATTTCTTCAGTTTATAACCGCTTCTATGCAGGTTCTTCCGGTTCTAGTTTTCAGCAGCAGAAGAAGTTTTGCAGCAGTCCTCTGACATGTTTTGCAGCAGCCAACCTTCCTGTTCTGATATGACTCTGTGCCCAATGGACTAAGGCCTGGATTCTTGCATACAGCAAGCTGTATACCCCGCGAGCCGCCAAGAATGTTGGCATTTTTGCCACATTGATTCTCATTGATTAATGCATTGGTGTATTATTTAAAATCTGACCTTCAATATCAGCTTTGATGCAGCTTTGGCGAAAAAAGAAGAAAAAATGAGCAAAAAATGACTAAGTCTAAAAGTTGCAGCGATTCGCTGACATGTCGCGAAATCGCGGTCAACGCAGTCAACGCAGGTTGGGCGGAACCGTCGCGATATCGCGACGTGTTCCATTTTCGCGACTTTCGAAAGGCAAAGGAGGAACAACGACAAAATGTCGCGAAATCGCGACAAAAAGTCCAGCCGAAGACACAAAGCAAAAGTTGCAGCGCAGCGCCGACGTCTCATTTTCGCGCGGTGTTTGGCTTCGAAGACCCAAGGTTAAAAGTTGCAGCGATTCGCTGCATGATTGTTAAGAAGAGGAAGCCATGGGAAAGTTGCAACGACGCGCTACCTGTAGCATTTTCGCGATGGCAAAGTGGCAATTGGTACGGAAGGAGCAAAACGTAGCGATATCGCTACATGCTTCAAAATCGCGGCCATTTTGGTCCAAGAAGCAAAGGAGCAGTAAGTTGTAGCGATTCACTGCAATATCAACAATAAGGCCAACTGACATGAATATGCAACGAAATCATGCAAGGGATGAAAATTGATCAAAAAGCATGAAAATGGTTAAGTGCTCAAATTGGTAGCGAAATGGAGACAAGGAAGAATTGAAGACATTCAAGTGCAAAAGGTGTTATGTTTTCGCGGACCGTCTTCAAGGCCGTACAAGGTGCCTGAAACATGTAGCGATATCGCTACATGTTCCATTTTCGTGGCGTTTGGCTTCAAAGGTTTCAGTGTTCAAAAGTGCAGCGATGCACTGACTGTTTTCGCAAAAGGCATAGAAAATGCAGCGATTCGCTGCAAGTTCTGGGCGACAAGGCGAGTGCGGTGCAGCGATGCGCTGATGTTTTCACAAACGGTATAGAAAATGCAGCGATTCGCTGCAAGTTCTAGGCGACAAGGCGGAGTGCGAAGAGAATCATGCAAAAAGCAAAAGGCGTCGCATTTTCGCGACCCATCCAGTAAGACCGTACAAAGTGCCGAAAAGTGCAGCGATGCGCTGCATGTTCCGTTTTCGCGGTGCAGGAAGGAAGGAATAGCCAAAGGCCGCAATGCGTAGCGATATCGCTACATGTGCCATTTTCGCGGGATTAAGCTAGCGATAGAGAAGACAAAGCCGAAGATGCAGCGAAAGCGCGACAGGGAGCATTTTCGCGGGTGTAAGTGACAAAAGTGTACGGCATGAAAATACGTCACGATTTCGCGACCCGTCGCGTTTTCGCGACCTGCGACAGTTTCCCGCCAGAACATAGTATGAACGCCCGAGGAGATTTTTTTGATTTTCGATGATTTAATGCTGACCCGAATTTAATGATTTGCGGATTTCCAAGGCATTCAAAGTAAAAGACGCGCCTAGGCCACCAAGATTGAAGATTTAATGCATTCGAGGCTGCTGTTCGTGGATTGTCGTAACGGTTTCATGCACATGTTCGAAGAATCAAATTTAATGAAGGACCGCGAACGTTTCATTGCATTTAATTTTTGTTTCTTCGAGGCCGTAATCAAGGGATCGTGTATGTAATTTCCAATGCACAATTGTAGATCACGAGGAGGATGGTGGCAAACATTTAATGCTGTAGAGAGGACGGACCTCTATAAAAACCAATGTAATTCTCATTTCAAAAGGTTGGGAAAAATTCTCTGCTAGAGACTGGAGATGCATTTGCAGGAATAACAGAGTTGGCTTCTAATTTGTCAAGCGGTTGTATGGGTGATTTCCTTTCTGTTCTATTGCATTTCTAATAGCTTTGTATCTCTTCATGGTCGTTGCATTAAAATTCTGCATATTGGATTTATGTACCGCCGTGAGAGTATGATTTCTGGAATGTAGTTTTGGAGGGTCTTCCCGCATACATCGTGCGAAGGTTTAAGTTAATAATTTTTATTACTTGCTGTTGTTGCATTTTTAAGTTTCCTGTCGCTATTTTCCCAGTATTATAACTTCGGCTCCGTGGCCATATTTCCCATTTCTTTCCGCAGCTTTTTAAATCTCTTTCCTGCAACCCTTATCTTAAACCAAGTCTAGAATAGTGAAGGGAACCAGCCCACTCTGGAGATTGGTCTGGGAGCCATCTCTTTCTTCCAGCCTTTCAATGTTGGCCGGGTCTAGGGAGCACTTGTAAAATCCTTTCCTGTGGCAGATTCGTGACCAACAGTACCAAGACCTGCAAATAAAAATATAATTGATACTAAATGGGTCTTTCGAAACAAATTGAATGAAGACGGACAGGTAGTTAGGAATAAAGCAAGATTGGTATGTAAAGGCTATGCACAAGTTGAAGGTATTGACTTTGAGAAAACCTTTGCACCTGTGGCTAGACTAGAGGCAATTAGAATGTTTCTGGCTTTAGCAGTTTACAAGAATTTCAAATTTTATCAAATGGATGTGAAATCAGCATTTTTGAATGTGACAATGAGTTTATATAGTGACTCCAAGCAGCCGAGCGCTACATGTTTGAATGTTCGGGTGGCACAGTAAGAAACAAGAGTCAGTCTCCTTATCCACAATAGAGGCAGAATATATTACAGTGATAACATGTTGTACGTAGGTATTATGGATGAAAAAAACCCTAAAAGATCTTGGTATTAACTTCAGTGAGCCAATTTCAGTTAAGTGTGATAACACCAGTGCCATTAACATCTCAAAGAATCTAGTTATGCATTCTCGCACAAAACATATTGCTATCCGATATCACTTTTTGAAAGAGAAAGTTGCGAAAGGTGAGGTTAAGTTGAATTTTGTTCCAACAACAGAGCAAGTAGCGGATATCTTCACAAAACCGTTGCCCAAGGAAGTCTTTGACCTTCACAATATATTGGGAGTGGTCACGCTTCCCAAGAATTGACTAGCAATCGAGACCACATTCTCAGGGGGAGCATTTGTGTATTTTTTAAATCTTTTTGCTCATGTTTGTGATTTTTGCTAAGTGTTATAATTTTTGCCTGAGAATGTTGTGCATGGACTCAGGGGGAGTTTGCAGCAGCCCTTTGGTATTGTTGTCAAAGGGGAGAAGAGTTACAGGAAATTGCACGTGTGTTGCAAACAATTCCAAAGGGGGAGATTGTTGAGCAAGGTGCATCGATAGTATTGTCATTGTTGTCAACACAATCAGATAGATCGATTGATGCAATGGATAGGAGTTCAGAGGTTATTCAAAGTATGTACAGTGATGTTAAATTCTTATGAGGATGTTTTTGATGTTTGGGTGAAGTTGTTACAGGTTGTTTGTGCAAAGTTGAAAAAATCATCATGTTGTGGCTGCTCCACAACGTACCCCCAAATTGGGGACCCACATTTTTGTATATTTTCCAAGAAGACCAAAGTGGCCCATATGCTAAAGATCAAAGAAAAAGCAAAACAAAGCAAAGAAAAAAAAAGTGTCGCGATATTGTGACATGTTGCATTTTCGTGGCCAAAAGAGAAGAGAAAAAGCAAGGAGAAAAAAATGTCGCAATATCGTGACATGTTGCATTTTCGTGGCCAAAAAAGAAGAGAAAGAACAAGAAAGAAAAAGTGTCACGATATCACGACATGTTGCATTTTCATAGTCCAAAGCAAAGAGAAAAAGCAAGGAGAAAAAAGTGTCGCGATATCGCGACATGTTGCATTTTTGCGATCCAAAGCAAAGAGAAAGAGCAAGAAGGAAAAAGTGTCATGATATCGTGACATGTAGCACTTTCATGACTCAAAAAGTGCAGGCATGCAGAGAAACAAAAGTGTCATGATATCGTGGCATGTTGCATTTTTGTGACTCAAAAAGGGCAGGCAGGCAGAGAAACAAAAGTGTCGCGATATCACGACATGTTGCATTTTTGCCAAAGGAACAGAGTAGTTGACAATGCATCTGATATTAGTGATGAACACCAGGATAGTGAAACTAAATACTGCATAGTGACATGGACCTATAAGGAATAAATCAAATATTGAATAAGGTAATTTGTCACATAAGGACAAAATTCAATGAATAAGACAAAACATTACATAAGGAATATTTAATGATTTGAAATCATCTAAGATGGTCGTTACACATGGAAAGAAGCGGATGCATGCCCATGTGGAGAAAAGGAAATGAAGGGCCACAAAATAGAAACAAAAAGCCTTTTTGGAAACCAAAACATATGCATGCACAATGGAAGGAGAAAATGAACAGTCATGGAAGGAGAAAACGAACAGTCATGGAAGGAGAAAACAAACAGTCATGGAAGGAGAAAATGAATAGTCATGGAAGGAGAAACAAAAAAATTTTAGAGGTTTTAAATACGCCATTCAAAGAGGCCATAAGTAGTTGGTGCTCCTTTCTATTGGTGCAGATAAATTAGGGGTTGGTGCTCCTTTCTATTGGTGTAGATAAATCAGGGGTTGGTGCTCCTTCCAGTAGGTGCTGGTAAATTGATTGTAAAGTTGGTGCTTTGCAAAGGCTGGATTTGGATGGGAGTCCAAACAATAATTTTGAGGATGTAGCTAAATCGGTGAACCTCGGTACATCTTGTGTTGTGTGATGTTCTCTTGTTATACTTGCTTTATTTGGTTTCAAGTTTTCATTATTTCAGCTTTAAGAGTTGAAGATTTAAGTTTTTAAAGAGCTACACTGATTCACCCCCCCCTCTCAGTGTCATTGTGAGACTAACAAACATGCAAGTATGACATACAATATTAACTAAGCTAACAAGGAGATAAATTAAAGTAAACAAGAATAGCAAGAGTATGAGATGGGTAGGGGCAATTATCTATAAGATAACAACAAGGAAAAGTATTACAAAGTCAAAATATGACAATGAAATAAAGAAGTTATCCAAAAGCAAGATAATGATTGGGCCAAATGAGCAAGAAAGAGAGGAGAGAGACACAACCATATGGTAGCAAGGTTGTTCCTCTTCTTTGCCCTTTGAGATCCCACTAAATGCTCAAAATTCTTAACTGCTAGCTAGATCACCTCAAAATACTTAATTGAATGAGAAATGGGAGCTTGGTTTCTAGAAAGAGAGAGATAGAGTTGAAATAATAAATTGGCAATAGTTTGGAAAGAGAAAGAAAGAATGAACGCAAATCCTAAGGAAAATATTGTAGAGTTTTGTTACTATCAATGTTGCTTGCAAAGCCCTCCTCAGGGGATTTATTTCTAGATTTTTAGGGTCCCTTGGAGGGAATATGCCAGAAGGATGGAAGGATAAGGTAAAAGATACTTGGAAGGATAAAGAAAGTTTAGGCTTGACCTATATATTAGCAAGCATGATCATGCCTAGGAGTGGAGGGTGGCTTAAGCATGCTTGAGAGAAATACCTCTAAGATTCCACTCATGCCAAGTTAAATGCATTGGCTAGAAAAAGCATTGACAACACATATGAGGTGGCAAAAATGCTACATGATTATTGAAATTAAAAATTGAACAGTAAAAATTCAAGTAATAAAATATTACAAATGTGCTACCAACACAAATGCTTTTTGGTCAATGCATTTGCATAGGACTAATAAATGCTATGAATTTTAGTCTAAAGTTGATTGAGATAGTTTGGTTGACTGATGGATTTAATGATGAAGATCATGGTTGATTGATGAATAGTCAGATGCGTAAAATTGAGTATTTACACTTTGTAGCCCATATTGTCAATTGATTTATCAATTTCATAATATAATCAATGGGTGGGCATTAATTTTATTTGATTTCTTATGTTCACATACTCTCCTTCATTATGTTTTAAACCCATATTTTTTTAAATAATTCAAACCCTTAAATTTTCATGCAATTTATTTTGCACTTTACCTTTCTACATTTTACTTTCAATGCAAGTTAATTTAGGAGTATTCCATGAGGAATAGTAGGGAACCATCATAAATTTGGAGATTAGCAAAGCCACTAGAAATCCCTTCTAAATTTTTTGAAACTTGAATTGAAGCACAAATATTAATTAGAAGTTAGGACAATCCCTTGTTCAACATAATTTCTAGCATATCGGTGGGACTAATCCTCAATATTACTCAAAATATACTTAAAACCTTGATTTTCATGCAAAATTGCATTCATCACTAGTGAAGTTATTGGATCAAATTGAGAATATTTTTCCCAAGGTCAATTTTAGGAAGCGATTCATTCTAAAATTTGGAGCAGTTTGCTCCATTTTGAGTAAAGTGCCTAAAAATTCACTAAGTCGATTTATCAAGCGATTCGCTCAAAACTTGCAAGCAATTTGCTCAAAAAAATCTACACTTTTATAAGTTGAATTCAGAGCAATTTACCTAGGCTAGGGACTTGATATTTTAGTTATAGTCTCAAATTGACTTTGAAATTCATTATTTTCATTATTTGTGCTTGATTTTTTTAGATAATTTGTAAATAAAGACTCTAACATGAACTTTAGAATTTTGAATTTTTTGCAAATATGATGAGCTCAATGAGAATTGAACTTCATTAAAACTCAAATTTTATCTCGTATATGCACCATCACTGGAAAAAATCACTTAAGGTAGATTCTGAACCATCATGCCAAGAGATCAAATCAATAAGTGATTTATTCAAACTCAATAAGCAAATCACTCAAACTCTACAAGTGATTCACTCAAATTTAGTAAGTGATTTATTCTAGAAAAATAAAATATCTCCAAGACAGATCCAACAAGTGATTTAATTTGAATATAATAAGTGATTCACAAGGAAAGACAAGTTTATTTATCCCTCCCTCATAGAAATGCGATTCACTCTGGTTTTGAGAATGATTAGCTCTAAGAAGTTTGGTTGGGTCCCTTCTTGCTATTTGTTTTCTGATTTTATAGTTAGCAAGTGAATCACTAAAAATAGCAAAGTGATTACCTACATTTTCTAGCAAAGTGATCTACATGTAAAATATTCCAAGTCATCTTCTAGTAGTGAATTACTCCAAAATTACAAGCAAATAGCTTTGATTTTGTAAGCTAGTTGCTCTGCAAGATTATTTTTTAATTTTTGTAAATTTTAACCTCAATTTTTATCCATTTAGGTACATATGTGCAAGCATATAAATATATAATTGAAGGCTCTAAAAATTGGGAAAGAATATCAAACAATGGATATCATTGCATACCATTGGAGAAATATGAGGGGAAGGAGAAAAGAACAAACTGCCACATGTTTTAATTTAGAAAATTGAAGATATTCCAATGTCTAATCCTACCTCATTGAAAGGTAAAAATCCTACTCTAACTTAATAAATACTTCATGCCTCCATAAATTGGTTACTTGAGCCAACAAATGAATTATTATACTTTAACTAATCAAACTTGGTCTAATATAACTCTAACCTTGAGATATACCAATCCCTTTATAGGATACATGTTGATGTGAATAACCTTATGAATAAGCTACTACTTGCAAGCCAATATTGTCTAGTAATCCATCACCAACCTCCAATAGAAAAAAAAAACATTCCTTCTTAAAGTGTTTCTTCAATCCAAATTTTACCTAGATCTAGTTTATCAAACATATCTAATATCCCTCTAAGATAATATTCAACTCCCAATGTAGGGTCATCAAGGTTGAATCTAAAAATTACCCAAAACACTCAATAAATCACTAGAAAAATGGAGTCGTTGGTGTTCTAGGGAAACACCCAAAGACTAAAACCATATCCAACTAGTCAAGCATAGCAAAATGTGCAAGATCCACCTCCTTGGAATCAACAAATTCTATAATCAGGTTTGCATTATCTTTATCCACAACACAATATTCAATCACCTCCAAATAAACAATGGATATGTCAAAATTTAATACCTTAGTATCCTTTATCATATTATACTTCATATTCATATCCTCCATACCCACCTTCTCAACATAAATATGGTCAAACTCCTTAATAAAAAAATCCAAGATCATCTTTTAGGCCATAAAACCAACTTCAAAATTGGAACTACAAAGTACTACTCAATTTGATGGCCTATTCTCCTGTTCCCACAATAGCTATGAAATCATTACCTGCCTTCAATAAAAATAGGAACAATATGATAATAGATCATCTCAATAAAATATCAAAACTCAAGTCAATACACTACATATAGGATGAGTACATACTAGTATATTTGCTAATCTCCTCTCTTCATGATAACGATACTTTATGGTATAGGTGATTTCTAGATAATTCACTTATAAGTTGTGCATCAATAGTGGGACCATTTATGCATAGATTTAGTAGCATAGGAAATGGTTACTCTATTTTATTTCAATTGAACATAATTAAAAAATATATTTAATAAAACACACATAATTTTAATACTAGAGTCTTGAAAACCTTGAATTTAATCCCATAATATGTTTAGCCAAATGAGGAACATGTATTACCCTACTACATTAAGGGTTTACAATTTTAACTTAGCTTTAATGGTATGTAACACTAACCACTAGTTGTAGCTTTCAAATAAGCAACTAGAGACGAAGATGTTCTCATTCAAGGAAAACTACCACCCATTTTTCTATTGGCCTATGTAGCCCAAATTACATAGAACATGCCTATATCTAGTTCTATACCCACCATGTCACCTATTCTACTCATCCTTCTTCATAATCATACCTCATTACTCACCCTTAATAAAATGTATCACCCTTTGTAGCTTTCCAACCATAACTTCCATTCCTCCCTACTCCATCCAACTCAAGCAATGAGTCAAACAATAATTTTCCCATAAGAAAAATATTGAAAATGATCAAAATATCAATATTATCCAAAGAAAAAATGGAAATAACTAAAAAACTAGAAACCATAGAAAAAATTATACCTCACAAGGTGTTAACCAAAGAGTAATTCAAACTAACAATCATATGATTAACACAAATTTAGAAAAAGATACAACATGGTGTCATCCTTAAAATGACAAGCACAATCCCATAGAATTCATTAGAGCCATCAAGAATAATTAGACCATTTAGTATAACCAATAATGTCAGGCTTAACAAGTTGCCATTATGGATCAACATTTAATCAGTATATGTACTAGTCATCCCAAAATCAACAATCAATACATGCCCTATCCAATACCAAAATTCATTTTAGAAAACTTTAGTACTATGAAAATAGATGAAGAGTCAACATTTAAAGAAAATGCTATATACACTAATCATTAAGGGTTTGAAACTAGGGGCAAAAGGAAAGCTACTGAAGAGTAAACAACTAGGAAACAACCTAAAACTAGTCCTTTGAAGAGGGAGACTACCCTTCCTTTTGAAATAAAAAGAGACTACTACAACATAACAAGAGAAATATAAGGATAATTAAATCATAGAAATGGAGGTTATAGGTATGCCTTCAAAGGGAAAGGGAGATACATAAGCTAACAAAGACATTAGGATAGATAAAGAAAAGGAACCTATAATGAATAAAGGATATGGAGTGATTGAAGGAGAGGCTATTAGAGTAAGTTTTGTTGGTAAAAATTAATGAAAATTATGAATATGGAAATTAATGGTAAAAGGGAAATAGATAGATGAGAGGGACGTTTTTTGTAGGACTGCCCAAACTATCGAACTTGTTTCGGCCATATCTCACTCATCCGGACTCGGATTGAGCTAAAATTTTGAGGGTAGATGCCTGGAAAACCCTAGAACGTCTCCACCAATTTTTAGGTCATTTGGAGCAACACATATCCTAGCGCATCCATATGTGTGAACAAGATTTTTGGCAAGCGGTTGTGCGAGGGTTTCATCTGGGTTGAGTGCAAGCAGCTACAGAGATTGGTTTTTAGGGCCTTCGGGCCCTAGAGACCAATATTTTTGTGGTTTATGCTCAATATTTTAGCAAGATATGTTGCAGGGAATCCAATATGGGTTAGAAATTTATCTTTCAATAGATCATGTTGTGAACTTGAGTGACAACGACTTCCAATTTGCTGCACAAAAGAAAAGTGAAAACCATACCTTTCCACGACGTCTAGGGCAAGGATTAAAGAGATCTCGAAACAAGTTTCAAGCAGCTGATCAAAAAATGGCTCAGATCTCAAGTGAATCTGGTGCTAAGGTGCACCCACAAAATAATTCTACTATGAAAACCCCTATCAAGGGTAAGAATTTTGAAGACTCAGCCCCAAAAATGAATTTTAGGGATGCCCTCCATGGTGGACAACCTCAGCCCAATGCTAATATTAATCTTAGGGCTTCCCATAAACCTCTAAGAATGCCTAAGATTGATCCCAGGAAAATGGAGTCAGGATGTCTTAAAGCAGCTGATGGAACTCCTATTGTTAAACTTGATATGGGTAACATTCAGACTGGCATTGAAGATTTGGAAAAAAGAGGACTAATTTGTCGGTTCGTGGGTTTTCGTCCGAGCCTGTCTGCTTTCAAAGTCTGGGCTACAAAAAGCTGGAAAACTAAAGGTGAGTTACAAATCTCTATTTATCCAAATGGTTATTTTCTTGTTTTATTTGCTAATAATGAAGATAGAGAGAAAACTTTTCAAGGGGGTCCTTGGTTTTTTGGAAGGGCAGGGCTTTTCATGAAGCCCTGGCATACTAAATTTAAATCCGAAGAAGAGATGCCTTCTATAGCTCCTCGTGTGGGTTAGAATTTTTGGCCTCCCTATTGAATTTTGGAATCCTACTATTTTTTCTTCAATTGGAAACTCTTTAGGAACTTTTATGATGACTGTTGATTGTACTCAAAATTTTGAACATATTATTTATGCTCGGATTTGTGTTTTAATGGATTTTGACAAACCCCTACCTAAAAATATCACATTACAATTTGGGGAAGACACTTGGGAGCAAGTAGTGGACTATGAGAACATTCCTTTTCGTTGTAGAATTTGCCATGAATATGGTCATTTGGCTAGTGCTTGCCCAAACAAAATTCCTGATCAAAAGAAAGAAGATATAAACTCAACAGGTTTCCAAATGCCTAAGAAGAAGAACACTCAGAAAAAACTAGTTATGAAGGATCAATCAAAGTCATCTGCTAATATGTTTGAAATCCTTTCAACAAATGATGTCCCAAGTGAGGAAGAGGAAATAATGGAAACAAAAATCTTAGAAACACAATTTAAATATGAAGGGAAGAACTTAGAGACAAACCAACAAATCAAAGGTTTTCAACAAAAAAACAAGGGAGAAAATTTACACAAGAAAAACAATCTTTTAAATGTCAAAACTTCAAATAATACAGGTCCCAATATAGACTCTGTTGAACCCTCTAGTAAAATTTTGGCTGTGTACGAGCATTCTTCAAGGTTAGAAGCCATCTCAGATTCAATTGGAGTAAGTCAAGAAATAGGGAAAAAAAAACTGAAGATGGATTCTAATCAAAAAGTAGGTCGCAAGACCAATCAATATCATATGGTAAAAGAAGGTGAAAAGCTTGTAGAGGAAGGTAAGATTAATGCCCTTCCCAAATTTTTTAGCCCTGGTGTTAATGAAGATCATCACTTGGAATATTAGAGGACTCAAAGGGAGTCTTTCAAAACAAAATGAAATTAGAAGAATGATTCAGATAAATCATCCACATCTTGTTTTCCTTCAAGAAACGAAGATGTCAATGGAGGATATGGACTCAATTGCCAGTAAAATTTGGCCAACTGGAAAAGTGGTTTCCCTCAGTTCCCAGGGGACTTCTGGGGGCATTGCTTGTCTTTGGGACCCAAAAGAGGTAGTTATTCACCATATGGTTGGCAGTTGGGGTCTGTTGGCTATAGCTATTCAAAGTAGACATTCCAACCAAATTATGCTCTGCATTACTGTTTATGCTCCGACTACTTTGGAAGAAAAAAGAAGACAGTGGAAGGATATAACTCATATTATCTCTCATTTTCCTGAAGCTTGGATCTTGATCGGAGGAGATTTCAATACCATCCTCTCTCTAGATGAGAAAATGGGGGGAAATAGAAATTTGGACAAAAGCACCGACCTCATGAGCGAATATATTGCAAACCTCCATCTTGTGGACATCCAACCAGATAATGGCCTTATGACTTGGTCTAACAGAAGGCAAGGCTTAGCTTGTATAATGGAGAGATTGGATAGGTTTTTGCTCTCTAAAAATTTCTTAATCCATGGTCACATTCCTAAAGTGAAGACTCTTAACAATGCTGGTTCGGATCACTGGCCAGTCATGGTGGAAATGTGGAAAACCAATGTGAGTTTCTCTCCTTTTCATTTTCAATTAATGTGGCTCAGAGATAGTTCCTTTAGACCTCATGTGCAACAATGGTGGAAGGAAGGTAAGCCTAGGCATGGGACTAAGATGTTCTATTTTGCCAAAATACTGCAATATATTAAATCTAAAATCAAGACTTGGAACTGGAAAGAGTTTGGGGATGTTCATAAAAAAAAACATAAAGTTATTGCTCAACTTGAAAATTTGAATAAGAAAATCCATTTATATGGCCTCACAGAGAATAGAAGTGCAGGTGAAATTAAACTCACAACTCAGTTAGAGGAATGGGAAAAAAGAGAAGAAATCTTATGGAAGCAAAAATCTAGAATTCAATGGCTCAAAGAAGGAGATCGAAACACAAATTTCTTCCACAAATCTCTTCTAGCTCGAAGATCTCACAACTTTATTTCTTCCCTGAAATCAGATTCTGGAGATGTTGTCTATACATGGGATGGCATGAACTCTATTGTTGTTGATTACTTTTCCAATATTTTTGCTGCTACTCCTCTTGACTCAACTTCTCAACAAAATGTTCTTCAAGCAATCCCTTCTCTTATCACTTCTAGGAGAACTCTATTTTGACTGCTCCTATTACTATCAATGAGCTTCAACAGGTAGTTTTCAAAATGCAAAAAGGTAAAACCCCAGGTCCTGATGGTTTTCCCATTGAGTTCTACCAAGAGTTCTGGGATATTATTCATGCTGATTTATTAGAGGTGGTGGAAGAAGCCAGGAAAGCCAAAGATATTTTGAAGGTTATCAATAAAACTTATATTACTCTTGTTCCAAAAGCTCAAGAGGTTGATCATATCTCAGCTTTTAGACCTATTGCTTTATGTAATGTTCTTCTCAAAATCATTACTAAGATCATGGCAGAAAGGTTGAAGCCTCTTTTGCATAAGATTATTTCCCCTGAGCAAGGGGGTTATGTGGAAGGGCGTCAAATAGTAGATGAGATAGTTCTTGCTCAGGAAGCCATCCATTCCATGGATATGCAAAAATCTCCTTCCATGTTCATTCGATTAGACTTATCCAAAGCTTATGACAGAGTGGATTGGCACTTCCTTATCAAAGTTTTGAGGCAATTTGGTTTCTCTAAGGATTGGATGGATTGGATTATGGGATGTATCTCTTCAGTTTCCTACTTAGTTCTTATTAATGGTAGGCCTTCTCAGTCGTTCCCAGCTTCCAGAGGTATTAGGCAAGGTGACCCGCTATCCCCTTATTTATTCATCATTCTTGTTGAATGCTTGGGTAGGACTATAACCAAAAAGAGGGATAACAAAACCCTTGAGGGAGTTACCATTGCTCATGGAGCTAGACCTATCTCTCATCTTCAATTTGTGGATGACTCTACTCTTTTAGGTAAAGCTACGGTTAAGGAAGCTTCTAATATTAAGCAAATCATTAGCTATTTTTCTAAGGCTATTGGGCAGTTGATCAATGAAGACAAATCTAAAGTTATTTTCTTTCACTGCTCTGCTAGACAGGAATCCATGGTCTTGGATAAATTAAGATATAAGAAGACCTCCCTTCCGATCACTTATTTAGGTATTCCCATCAATATTCAAAGGCAAAAAAATAAATATTGGAATTGGTTGTTGGACAAAGTCAAGAAGAAAATTGGAAAGTGGACCAACAGGTGGCTTTCTTCTGGGGGTAGAATCACCTTGGTAAAATCAGTCCTTCAAGCTATTCCTATTTATGTATCTTTCGTGTTGAATATTCCAAAGGTTGTTCTTCGAGAACTAGATCAAATTAATCATCGTTTCCTTTGGAGTGGTACTAAGGAGAAAAGAAAATGGGCCTTGGTGAAATGGGACACTTTATGTCTTCCTAAGAATGAAGGGGGGTTAGGATTCCGGTCTTCTATTAATAACAACAAAGCTTTAGCTGCTAAATTATATTGGAGGATGTTGCATAACCCCAATGCTCTTTGGGCCAATAATCTTCGTGCTAAATATGCTGAGAACAAAAGTCCTGAAGACCTTGTTCGCTATCAACTTCCTACCAAAGGTTCTCCCATTTTAGCAGTTCTTAAGACTGGTGAGGATTTGATAAAGAAAAATTTATTTTGGATCATTCGTAATGGTCAACAAGCAAATTTTTGGATAGATTCTTGGGATGGTCACAAGCCTTTGATAACTCAGTTTCCCGATTGGAGGCCTTGGATGGAGGAGCTTCACCGAGCTAACTGGATAAAGGTGGCTAATTACTATCGATACCATACTGGTAATTCAAAGGTTGGTAGATATTGGATCCCTATTGAGGACTGGCCTATTCAAATCCTAGAAAGGCAAAGACAAGATATCCAAGGCATCCTTCATATGAGATCTCTCTCTTGGTCCCATGAAAAAGATTATTTTGGATGGAACAACACCACTAAGGGTGAGTATTCAGTTGCTCAAGGTTATTTGACCTTATGCCATAATAATCCCAACCATTCTTCTGACATATTTTCTCAATTGTGGGCTCAAAATCTCTGGCCTAAGGTGAGGTTCTTTACTTGGATTTTATTGCATCGTAGGGTGCTTACTGGTGAGCAACTTATGAAGCGTGGTTTTCATGGCCCTTTTAGATGTGAAATGTGTGAAGAGAATGTAGACACTCTCAACCATATTTTTATTGAGTGTACTTTAGCCTCTGAGCTATGGAGGAGAATGGCCACTTTACTTGGCTTACAGTGGTCCAATTTTTTTACTTTTGAACAACTTTGGAGGGATTGGCCTAATCAAGAGGGTGTTGATCATTTTATTAGGCAATTAGTTTGGATGGGTTCTACCATTCTTCTTTGGAATATCTGGAATGAAAGGAACAACCAAATTTTTAATCAAGATAGGAAGGATATTCACTATATTTGGCAAAAGACCATAGCCAACTTAGTTGAATCAATCCATCATCTCCTTAATCACCCCCAAAACTCCCACCAAATATGGGATCAAGTGATGCAAATATTGAAGATTAAATCTTCTAAGAGCAACCAACTTAAAGGGAATGTGAGTATTTGTAATATGGATAGGACAAGAAATTGGCAACCTCCTCCTAAGGATTTTGGAAAATTCAATACTGATGGAGCCTCTAGAGGGAACCCTGGAAAAGCCAATGCGGGGGGAATTGGTAGACTTTCAGATGGCTCCCTGGTTTTTACTTTTGCTGAGAATTTGGGTATTCTTTCCAATAACCTTGTTGAGGGGTATGGTATCCTCAGAGGCCTTCAAGAGGCTACTAAGGTTGGTTGGGAAAAGGTGTTAGTTGAGTCTGACTCTCAACTCATGATTAATATTTTGAAGACTCCTTCTAAGAATCATAAGGTTGATTGGAGAATAAAAAGAATTATTGAGAAGATTCAATTAATCCAGATGGGATTTTTGAAAGTTGATTACAATCATGTGGTCAGAGATCAAAACAAGAGCGTTGATGCTTTAGCTAATTGGGCTTTGGACAAAGGTGATCTTACTTGTTATGGCCACCCTCCTAGATGGTGGGCTTCACAAGTTAGGGAAGCTCTTCTTTCTATCATTTCTTTGGATGGCTCCAGTTTTGAAGGTACCTAGTTTCTTCTTGCTTTATTTTTGCTTCTCTTTTGTTCGATCAGGTTATTTTAGTGCCCTAGCTCATTCTTTTCTTTCTTTTGTTTCCTCTGTTGATTCTTGCCTTAATAGTCTTCTGGTCTAGTAAGGTCATTGTTATGTTCAATTTTTTTTTATTTTTTTCTTTTGTTTTTTAAGGTGTGTGTTCTTTTGTTTTGTTTTTTTTGTGTTCTTTGTGTTGTTCTTGTGTCTTTGTTGTTTTGTGTGTTTTTTGTGTTTTTGTCGTTCTTGTTCTTGTGTTTTTGTTTGTTTGTGTTAATTCGTGTTTTTATGTGTAAGTGTTTTCTATGTTTTTTGTTTTTGTTTATTGTCTATTGTTGGTTGTGTTTTATTTTTATTTTTATTTTATTTTTTAATTTTTTAGTTTTTGGTTGTGTTTATTTTTCAGTTTATTTATTTTTTTTGGTTATGTCTTTGTAGTGTTCTGTTGTTTTTGTCATGTTTGTGTTTTGTTATGTTGTTCTTGTGTTTTTTCTATGTGGTTCGTGTTGTGGTTTTTTTTATCTTATTGTGTGTGTGTTTGGTTGTGCTTTTCTTTTTGACACACTCAAGGAGCATGTTTTTTATTTTATTTTATTATTTTTACTGTTATTTATTTATTTAATTGGTTGTGTGTTTGTTTGCTCCTTGAGTATGTCAAAGGTGGTAGGCCAGGTCCGAGTCCTGGGCATTTTTTGCGGAATGGATACCCCTGCCTCCTTGGGTCTTACCCGAAAGTGGCATCCCTTCTGGGATGTTTTCCACAAATAAAAAAAAATGAGATGGAGTGATTTATAATTACATAAAGAGGGTAAACAATAAATAAGAAAGTCAAATTCAAAAAGAGGTTGAATAGTATTTGAATTACCCATTTCTCATGAGTAAAAAAATGTGTGATAGCCATAAGACTATCAAAATTTCACAACACAAAGAGAGAGTGCTTCTACACAATTCAAATTCAACATTTAGAGGAAATGAAAAGTACACTAGCTAAGATCAACATGCTAGAAGAATTAACCCTATTGGGATAGTGATATTTACTTCAAGAGTCCCTAAAGTAGTAAGAAATGACTTATGATAGAGGTAAGTAATCATAACTCACTCTTACCAATATAATCATCTGACAATATTTGATGATAGAGCATCTATAAGCATTCAGGTCAACATATTGAGTATAATGAATGTCCCAAAACAAAATATGTTGAAGCCAACCCCATATTACGTGACAATTAAGATTGAAAATTACATATTGAGGAGTTGCATAGTTGATTTAGGTGAAACTTTCACAATTATGGTTAAAGTTTTCTATGAAGAAATGGGTCTTTTTTACGTCAAGATAGCTAGATACATGATCCAAATGGATGGCACAACTACCAATGTAGTAGAGGTACTTAAAGACATGGTCATGGATATATCTAGACATTCAAAGCTTGTAGTAATTTAGGAATTGATACTCATAGACCTACCACTATACTTTTATATGTTGCTATCCAAAGAATGAATATATAAGTTGTCAAGAGATGTTTACATGGCAATGGATTATACTCATGAACATATCCAAATATGGGAAGGTAAATATGATTGAATGTGATCCATCCTATGATTATATACTATATATGTTAGATGATGTAATCATAGTAATCTGGAGTGAACTCCTAAAATTTATAGAGGATGATGAATATATTGAGGGTGACTAGAATCTAGAGGTTGACATCATAACTACAAAGCAAAGAGGATACCAAAGGTGAAATTAAGAGATTGAATTGGTAAACTATCTCATCACTAAAAGTCCTTCCAACCTTTTGGTCCTAATAAGTCAAGGGGAAAATAAATTTTGGACAATGTGCTTCGATGGTTCTAGAACAAAAAATGGGATATGCATTGGTGTTTAATGCATCAACCCATAAGTTGCACAAAATTATTTTACCTATAGGTTACTATTCAATTGTACTAATAATATGGAGGAATATGAGGTACTTTTTACTAGTTTGAGAAAGGTTGAGGAGATTGGAATCAAAGACCTAAGAATATATGATGACTCTAAACTAATTGTAATTTAATTCAATTCCTAATGCACCACAAAGAACAAGCACCTAGAGTCATATAAGCATCATGTCTAGGACTTGTTGGAAGGTTTTGATACATATGAAATCAAAGCAATCTCTATAGAGTTAAATGAAAATTAGATGAGTTTGTAGAAATGAAATATTGATTCAAACCCATTAATTATATATAGGATAATCCTATAGAATTAGAGGTGGTCTTCAGACCAACCATTCATGATAATTTTAATCTTTGGAAGATATTTAACAATAATAAGAAAATCATAGAGTTTATGATCATGGAGGTCCAATACGCCAAAGAAAATAATGAGTATGAATATGACCTCAAGGATGGGATCATACAAATAAAGTTAAATCAATTATCCAAAGGATTGATCACTCTAGAAATCTTGTTTAGTTCTTATTATAGTACAATGAAGATAAGCCTAAAAATACAATACTCCTTATATTATCCTATTGAGGTGTCTGAAGGGAAGAATATACTACTTTGAAAGGATTGTAGTTAAGGAGAAATTTTTCTTTTCATAGATTTATATGGGTAGTATGGATACATTATTGTCTAGTCATATAAAGATATTAAGGTCCACAACCAAAAAATCATAGAGCATACTATTGGATTGAAGTGTAATGCTAAACCCTTTAGACAAAAGAAAATAGTAAATCCAAAAAAAGAGGTAGTCATAAAGAAGAAATTATTGGAAATCTTGTAAACTCAAATATTTTTTTTGATTAAGCACTCCACTTGGGCTGCAAATTTAGTTCCAATACGATTTATATAACACTATGTGCTGATTTCAAGAAAATGAATTGGGCCTCTTTAAAAAATTACTATCCATTGCATGCCATTGATCAAATTTTGTAGAAGGTAGTTGTATCAGATATGTCTCTCCTTGATGGCTTATCAATATATAGCTAAATTTGGGTTAAAATCAAATACCAACATAAAACAACTTTGATTTCCAAGTGAGAGACCTTCACATATAAATGAATGTCATTTGGTCTATCAAACACAAGGAAACATGCCAAAGGGCTATAGACATAGCTTTCAATAGGCTTATAGGCAAGACAATTCATATATGTCTTGATGATTTAATAGTATTTTTTGAAGATAGGAGTAAGCACATTGACCATATTGAATCAATATTCTAAATATCTGGGGAATTTGGTACTTTTTTTAACCCTAAGAAGTCTATTTTCATGGTCCAAGAAGGTAAATTGTTAGGTCATGTGGTATACAAATAAGGTTTAACCATAGATGATTAAATAGAGTTCATCCAAGGCCTCCCATTTCCTACATCAGTTAAAGGAATTAGGTCATTCCTAGGCTAAATCGAGTTTATCACTAAATTCATTACAAATATTTTGAAATGGTCAAGCCCATAACAAAGATGTTGAAAAAGGATACCTCCTTATAATGGATTTATGAAAGAAAGACAACCTCCCAAGATGTTAAATATGCCATAATCAAAGCTTTGGTATTGATTAACTCAAATTTCTTAAAATATTTTAGTTGTATGTATTTGGTACAAATGAAATAATCACATATGTTTCAACACAAAAGCACAATAAAGATGAGGAACATCCCATCTACTTCATGAGTCAAAATATTCAAAACTATGAATAGATATATTATCTTATTGAAAACCATGTATTTGCCATCATGAAATCTCTCAATAAGTTCAAGTACTATCTATCATAGAGTAAGATTACAATATTTGTAATACACCTAGACATTCGATATGGTATACTACTATTAGGAACCTACTTGTTGTCTTAGACATCTTTAATTTTGCACAAATATCTTCCTCTAACCCACTAATAAAACAACTTTAGAAAAACTCTACACTCAATCCCCTTTTTTGGTTTGCTAGATTTTCAATTGAGTTTCATATTCATGGATGGTTGTTTATTTTAACATGGTGAGGCTCCAATGAAATTCTTATATTTACTAGGTCTAAATTGGATGAGTAATTTTATTTCAAATTCAACCCAAGTAAGATGGTGGTGCATATTCTCCAACCATTTGTACCATTGAAATATTTCATACTCAAGGTTGAAGGATGTTTTTATGAGCCTTTGATTATGGGTAATGGCATAGCAAAATACTGTTTAGCCCTATACAACCAAATGGTTGGATCCTCGCCATTAAATTTTAAAAAATATAGCTTAGAAATTCTATAATTTGTATTATTGGGCAATATATTTTGGGATATTTAGTTGGAACTACCTTCTTGACTCCCTATCAACCTATCTAATATGTAGTTTTTGGCATCTAGGCCTTCTATATGACTCTTAATGGCATTTAATCTATGCAACTTGTCTAGTTTGGATATTAGTGATTGGAATATGTGCTATTGCTCTTCCAAGTATCTCACTTTTTCATACAATATCTCTATCTCGTGTGAAACTCTAGTATTTGACCATTTTTAAGGATGTTGGATCTCCAAAATAGTATATGCATGTTATATACCAAAAACAATTAGCTCAAAAAGAGGATCGAAATGGACTATACCACAAAATGATGAATTTGAGGTTCTCAAAAAAGTGTGGGTTTTATATATTGAAACAATCATATTGAAAAGATATTTAGAACAAATTATACCATAAAATGATAAATTTTGACCATTTTGGATTTTTTTGTGGGGAACTATCAAACAATTGCTTTGATTGTTAGATTAGGTATTTTCTACACTATTATTTGTCAATTGATAGTGACTACTCTCACAACTCACTACTCCTATAACTAACAATTGACTACTTTGATTTATTCCCTGACATTGATAATTGACTACTCTTATATATTTTCTATATTATCAATTATATTGTACTATTGTATATTATTTATTCTATTTTACTTGGTGTTCAAGACTCGTCTGTCTATGATGTGAATAGTCTCTTCTACAATATACTCAAATCTGATTTTGGTTTTGGCTAAGAAGGACTAAAAGCAAGTTCAATAAGGAAATTATAGGCCAAGGTGTTTTTGGTTTCATGGGCTTTCTAATATATAAATTTTATTCATGATTAGTAGTTGTCCCAATATCTTAGAGATCTAACTACAAAGGATTCCACCATACCTGTAGTCACACTTCTATTTTTGGGTGTACTATAAGAGTAAATTTTTAAGGCTACCTACTTATCAATGCACAATAAAAATCAAACAATTGATATCTAAATCCAAATTATTTGAATTTTTTTCTTTGTCTACATTCACAAGTCCTAACATACAATGCTAGAATTACAAATTCTTTGCTTCTAGAAAATATTGAAGAGCCATTTTGGACTTATCATTCTTTCAGATCCTTTTTTTGGAGCCTAAATGAGCATGTTTCGGCTATTATTTTTTTTTTTTTTGATAGGTAACAGATTATTTACAGTGGGTTTTTTGAATAGGATCCCAAAACCTTAATTACAGTAATAGCCGAAGCATTAAAAAGAAAGCAAAAAAATCGGCCCAGCCTCGGGGCCCTGAAGACTACAGAAAACAAAATGCCACAAAAAACCTTCACAGATCCGAGATTCTTCAAAGAAACCAGCATCCACAAAAACCAAGAACCTTTGGGCCGACAAAGGCCAGATGGGCCCAGCTAACTGGGCCCTGAGACGTCCTCAAACCGCTCGGACTGGCGGTGGACCTTGGCAGAGCTGTCCTCCAGCTTGCGACAGAGCTCAGACAAAGCCTTGGCGGCATGAGAAGCAGCTTGGGCAGCAGTGTTGAGGGATCCGATCACTGTTTCCAGGAGGCCTCTGAGCGCCAGGTTCTGCAATTTGTCGTCGGACTCGGAGCTGATCACAGTGGGCTTCGGGATCTCTGATTTAACGTTCTTGGAGCTCCCCGCAGCCCAGCTGGACCCGAGGGATGCCCTTTTGCGGCCAGAGCCAGGAGGCGGGGCCCCACCTGGGCCCTTGCTCGAAGTCCTGCATTTGCGGGTTGGCCTACGTCGCTTCAGGGAAGAGGAATCATCGGGAGAGGGGGAGCCCTTGGCGGCAGGGGATCCAGCGGGAGAAATGCCTTCTTCAGGGGGAGGGACAGAGGAGAGGGGGGAATGTTGTGCAACTGGGGTTGGTTGGCCAGGGCATGCCTATAGAGGACAACCATGAGCCCTTGGTGCATGGGTCGGGAATGATTCCTGCGAGCGCGATCAATGGTCAAACCCAGGGAGTAGAAGAGGAAACGCGGAGTGCTGATGAGGGTTGCTCCTCGAAGATGATTAAAGTAGCTTAAATGAAAGCTATACAGTCGCTGCTCTGGATCGTCACAGGTAATGTATTGCATTACCAGGACGATGGCTTCGTCGAAAGGCGCCGGGAGGTGAGAGCGGAGCAGGTTTGCTTTGTCCCACTGATGGTCTGGGAAGCGGGAGAGCTCCTCTTCCCAGTTGTGTTTGTCACGCCTGACAACGCGGCCTTTCTCTTCATGGTGGAGGCCGGTGACCTCCGTGAGGAAATCCTTGGAGACTTTGAAATGGAGGCCCTTGACTGTAACTTCGCCTTCGTTCCACGTATCCAGGAAACCCTGGGTGATTTCATCCTCATGGCCTACGAATTTACTAAAAAATGGGGTGAATTTTTTAGCATCGAAAAATAAGCGGGCGGGATCGCTCAACTCAAGGGCAGAAGGCTCCAGGAAGACGGTTTTGGAAGCCATGGGGGCCGAGCTGACAGGGCGGGGACAGAGGGGGCAGAGAGTGCCAGACCAGGGGAGAAGGAGCAGGGGAGGGAGAGCACGACAGAGGGATGGGACAGCGAGGGGGATATAAAAGCCGTGTGGGGGCCTTTGGAGGGGGAGCACCGTCGGCTTTGGAAAGGGGCACACGCGACTGGAAGCGACATGACAAGGAAAGGGCTGAGGGGGCACGTCAGACTGCTGACACGCGAGGAAGGGAATGGGCCACTGCCAAAGTGCCAGATGCCTAACTCTGAGCGGGGGAACACCGAGAGAGAACCGCGTCGGACTGGACCGCGATCGGGTTGGCATGGCACGGGAATCCGTAGTCACAGAGATCGAAGCGGGAAGGACGAGGAGGGTCCGACATGCATAGAGAATTGGGACTGCCAGAGCTGCCAGCTGGCCAACGTGGGCATCTGACAAGGCAAGGGACACGAGCCACCATGAGGGGGATCGGGATGATCCCCTCGTGGACAGGGTGGCCAGCCGACGGGTCGACACGGGGGCGAGAAGCCCCGGGCCTCAGAAGCGCACGTCGGGGGGACTTCGATGCCCTGTCATGGGGAAGCCTAGACACCAGTGTTGACAGCATGGTCGGAATGATCCTGCAGCACAATTTGGACTAGGCCTACAGGGAAGTGCGAGGACCAGGTGGTGAAATCTTCAGCGGTAATGGCTAGATTTGCCATGAAATCAGCAGCCCTGTTGCCTTCTCTGAACACGTGCTGAAAGGCGTGATCGGGGAAGCCCTGAAGAATGAAGAGGGCCTCCCGGATGGAATTATGGAATCGCCAGGAGCAGGAATCAGGCTTGCTGGCGGCTCTGATTACGACTTGGGAATCGCCTTCGATGATGATTTTCGGGGGGGAGCCCCTGAGAGCCGAGAGACCACTGAGCAGGCCGGCAGCTTCGGCAAAATTGTTGGTTTGTCTGCCCAGCGGGACCGCGAAGGCTGTGACCAGATTCCCGTAATAGTCTCTGATGACCCCGCCTGCCCCAGAGGCCCCGGGGTTGCCTTTGGAGGCACCGTCGAAATTGAGCTTAAGCCAACCAGGGGGGGGAGTCCACCTGGTTAGGGAGCGTCGGGAGGGGGCAGGAGGGGGAGCAGGGGGGAAAGCTGAATGCCGAGGGAGGAGAGCAGGGAGGCTTCGCTCGATCGTCGGGGCTCCACAGAAAGGGGAATGAAGCGGGAATTCTCGGTGGCAAAGGAGACTGCTTTGGTCGCTAACCACTGGGGGGAGCAGGCCGGGGAGGAAAAGGCTCGCCTGTTACGCTCGAGCCAAATTTTCCAGAGCATATGAGGAAGGCAGGCCTTCCAGAGGAAGCGAAGAAAGGGATGGGCAAAGGGGGTGGGCCACTGAGACAGGAGATCAAAAATGGAATTGGGGGCCGCCCACTGAACGGAGAAATGGGAGAGGATGAGGCCCAGAACTTCGGAGGAGAAAGAGCAGTTTATGAAAAGGTGATTGGTTGACTCCCAAGCGGCACGGCAGAGGAAGCATCTGTTGGGGATCTGGAAGCCCCTCTTGATCAGATTTTTGATCGTGAGGATTCTGTTTTGAACGGCCACCCAAACGAAATGGCTGATTTTGGGGATCAAATTCTTGGCCCAGACCTGCTGGGTCGGGAAGGTGGTCGCTCCCGAGGTTCTCTGAATGTGGTAAGCAGACTTGACTAAAAAAATGCCATTGGGAGAGCCATGCCACACGCATCTGTCACTATCTCCGAAAGAAGGGATGACCGTCGCACTGAGGATGCGCTGAAGTCTGGCAGCTTGAAGCGGGAACCTGGGGTTCAGGATGGGTTTCCAGATGGTCCGCCCCTGGAGCTGGGTCATGTAGTCAGACGCTCTGGGGCCTCGGTCCGCAAGCCCAGGTTTGAGGAGGAGGAGCTCCCTATCCGAACTCAGGGCATCGTCGAGAATCCATCTGTCCTCCCAGAAGTCAATCTTGGCACCGTCTCCAAGAATCCATCTGGTCCCTTGCTGAACAATATCTCTGGTGGAAAGCAGGGACTTCCAGAAGGCAGATCCGTCATGGGGCTGGGTGTCCCCGAGGAAGGGGTGGTTGTGGCAGTACTTCCTACGCACAATGCAAACCCATTCATCGGAGGTATTGGTGTGAACCTTCCAGGCATGTTTGGACAGAAGGGCCTTGTTCATGGGAACCACCCGTCTGAGCCCGATCCCTCCCTCTCCTTTGGGGTGGCAGACCAGGGGCCAGGAGACCAGGGGAATCCTTTTCTTGTCCTCGTAGCCCGACCAGAGAAAGCATTTCTGAATTTTCTCAATGAGAGTAGCAATGGAGGCCAAAATTCTGAAGACAGACATGAAGTATATCGGTATGCTTTGGAGGACAGACGCCAAGAGGGTGGCTCTATCGGCCTGCGAGAGAAGGTGGCCTTTCCAGGGGGCAAGTTTCCTTTGGATCCGCTCAATCACCCCATTCCACAGCGCCTTGGAAGATGCCCCTGTGAACAGAGGAAGCCCGAGGTAGGAAGAGGGGAGGGAGCCGGGGGAGCATCCCAGGATCCGCCCGATTTTGATTTGCCTAGCCAAGGGGGTGTTGATGAAGTAAATCTTGCTTTTTCGAAGGTTGATTTTCTGCCCAGTCGCCTCCTCGTACAGGGTTAGGATGTTCTTGAGGGCCTTGGCTTGAGGGACCGAGGCCGAGGAGGCAAGGATGGTGTCGTCCACAAACTGTTGATGGGACACGGGGGGAGGCCCTGCGCCGGCCTGATGCCCGAGATGAGACCGCGAGCCACAACATTCAAAATGGTTCGCCCCAGGGCCTCAGCCAGGATAATGAAGAGAATCGGGGATAGGGGATCACCTTGGCGGAGACCTCTGGAACTGGGGAAGAACCCGACCGGGGATCCATTGACAAGGATTGAGAACCAGGGGGAGGACACGCACTTGTTGATGAGTTGGACCCAGGAAGGGTGGAACCCAAATTTGAGGAGGACCTTGGACAGGAAGCTCCAATCGACCCTGTCAAAGGCCTTATTCATATCAAGCTTGAGCAGGAAATGGGCCTTTTTGGATAGGACAGCTGAGTGAATGGCCTCGTGCATGATGATGACCCCGTCTGTAATCAGCCTGCCTTTGACTGAACTTCCCTGATAGGGGGCAATGATCAGGGGGAGGATGTCTTTGAGGTGGGTGGTCATGGCTTTAGTCAGGATTTTATAGAGGACGTTGCACAAGCTGATGGGGCGGAAGTCTGACAGGGATCTGGCTGCCTGAGTCTTCGAGATCAGGGCTATGAAGGTGGTGTTGATGCCTCTGGGGATGGATCTGGAAAACTGCAGGTCCCGGATGGCAGCGCACACATCATGACCAACGATGTCCCAAAAATACTAGAAGAAGCAGGGAGGAAACCCATCCGGGCCCGGGGCCACCTCAGCCTTCATGGAAAAGGTGGCAGCTTGGATTTCGAAATCAGACAGGGCCTGCACCAGCTTTGCATTTGCCATGGCCGGGACAGACGACGGGATGTGATCCAGAAGGGAATCAGCCACCTCCGAGGACATAGGAGGTCCGTCACCCAGGAGCTCTTGAAAGAAGTGGACTGCCTCGACATGGATGTCCTCCTCCTTGTTGATGGTTCTGCCATTGCTATCAACCAGCTCGACAATTCTGTTGGAACCCCTATTTCGGAGGGTCGATGCATGAAAGAACTTGGTGTTTGCATCGCCATCTTGGATCCACAGAGCACATGACTTCTACCTCCAAAAGGTTTCTTCCCTGGCCAGGATATTGTGATACTCGCTGAGGGCAATGCGTTCCTCTTCCCTGAGCCCCGGCTCTTGGGAGCCTGCTTGGAATCTGGACTCAATCTCTTCGAGTTTTTTTTGGATAGCCTCCTTGCTTTCGAAGATGTTACCAAACACTTCTTTGTTCCATGCCTTGAGGTGCTCTTTGAGGCGTCTCAGCTTGTGGAAGACTTGCTCAGCGGGGCGACCAGGGACAGGGGGAGCCCACCAGCAGCCGACCTGGGCCCGAAGGTCGGGGTGGTGCAGCCACATGGACTCAAACCAGAAGGGTCTCCTAGGGGGGCGATGATCAGTTTTGAGGAGGAGGGGGCTATGGTCAGACCCAATTTTGGGGAGGGCCAACAGGGAGGCATCAGCAAAAATGGGGAGGGCTTCCTTGGACAAGAAGACTCTATCCAATCTGACCTGAATGTGGCTGGGTCCCACTCTTTTGTTGGACCACGTGAACCGGGCTCCCTTCAAGCTGACATCCATGAGCTCGTTGTGGGCGGTAAAGGCCCCAAAGTCATCCATGCTTTTGGTCCTGACCTCCGAGCCCCCGCACTTGTCAGAGGAAAATAGGGGGCTGTTGAAGTCCCCGGACAGGATCCAGGGCAGGGGAGCAAAAGCTTCTCTCATCGAGCTGATTTCCTGCCAAAGCCTTGCTTTCTCAATGGGACTGTTGGGAGCGTAGACGTTGGACAGAATCCATGATCGCTTTGAATTGAGGCAGTGGACCAGAATGTTCATAATCCTGGGCGACAAAGAAATGAGCCTTCCCTCATAAGACCGGGGGTCCCACATGCACATAAGGCCCCCGACTGAGCCAGCCATGGGGGTGGAGAGGAACTCGCAGTTGCGCCAGGTAGCATGGGCTATCCTCCGGGCAGCGACGTCATCTATCTTGGTCTCCTGGAGGAGGATGAAGGACGGGTGGTGGTCCCTACGGAGTTGACCGAGGATCCTTTTCTTGGGGACCCCATTGAGTCCCCTGATGTTCCAGGAGATGAGCTTCATTTGGCACCCTTGTGGGGTCACCTGCCCCCCTTTCCTGCCTGAGCGGGGGGTTTGGATCGGGCGTCGTCCGCCTTGCGAGAGCTCGTGCCAACGTCGAAGAGCGTAGTCTGGGAGCCATTAGCTATGTCGTCCTCCGTGATCCTTGACCGTTGTTCACACAGGGTGGGCCGCCCTCGTTTAAATTTGCTGCCAAAATCTGTGGCAAAGGACCTGCTCCGGGTCATTTTGGGGCTGACTTCATCGGGCTCGGACGGAGAGCTGGCTTCGGTCTCGTCATCAGATCGCTCAGATCCACACACCAAGGGGGTAGGTTTCGGGAAGGATGCCTGGGGGGCCGGGGCCAGATGGGGGTGGGGGGGAGGAGCGGGTCCCGGTAGCAGCCGGGGCTTGAGGGGAAGGAGCCAGAACGGGAGGCGGGGGGGAATCTGGGATCGGGTCCCCGGAGGGGTCGCTGAGAATAGGAATCTGGGAAAGGTCACCCTCCGAACTAGGCTCGACAAGGGGGGCCTGAGGGCCCGAAGGGGATACCTCCTTGTGGGAAGCGCTAGGGTCGGGACGAGGGGGATCCCGGGACGGGGCCCGACCAGATCTGCATGGGGGTTTGGGATTAGGGCCTTCAGCCTTCCTGGATGCCGGGCATTGGTGAGGGAGGTGGCCTTGAGAGCTACAAGAGGTACAGAAAGTAGGTTTATTTTTGTAGATTAGGGTTTGATGCCAGAAGAAGGACCCAGAAGAGATGGTAACCGAGGAGGGGAGCTCAGATTCGAGATTGGCGTTAGCACAGAACCTGGCATGCACCATGCGAGAGCCAGCCTTGGTCGTGGGATCAAAGGCCACCAAGTCTCCGACCGACTGGGCAATGAGCTTTAGGACGTCTTCACGCCACAGATGAAAGGGAAGGTCCAGGAGGCGAACCCAGATCGGGGCAAAGTTGATGCTTTGGGTGCTGGGGTGAAAATCTGCACCATAACGTCTGAGAAAAAGACTCTTGCGACCCAGGAACCAGGGCCCGCCCGACAGGATCTTCTCAGCGTCCTCGTTGTTGTTGAGTTTGATAATGAAAAAGCCTCTGGATAGGGCAACCAGCTGGATATGCCCAGAGACCTTCCATTTGGTAGCCGCCCATCTGCGGATAGTCTCCATGTCTGGGCGCCCGCCCAGGAACTTCCCAACCAAGGAAGACGAAGATTCAAAAACCAGGGATGAATAAACCTCCTCCTGGATGGAAATGTGGGTGCCTTGAAGGGAAAGCCCTACGCCCAGGGCCCGAGCAGGGGTCCTGGAGCCCACCAAAATCTGTTGGTAGGAGGGTTTATGCCCTCCCGGGGCAAGCCCTTGCCCAGGATCGGGGGGCTTCTTCCCGAGGCCATCCGTCGCGTCGAGGCCAGGCAGGGGGCGCGGGCCCAGGATCCCGACCCCACCAAACCCACCGTCCAGCTCAAGCGAGTAACCCCCTTTCGACCCCACCACGGATCCGCCTGGACCGGGCCCGGGCCCGGACGTACCTGATCCTGACCCTGGTTTCGGTCCCGCCCAGGAACCTGCGCCCTGCTTTGGATCCGATCCCAGCCCTGCATCCGCTTCTGCTCCAACCCGTGCTCCTGCTGTCGCTCCCGCCATCCCGAATTTTGACTTTACATCAAATCACTCCCAGCTATTAAATTTCTTAACACTCCTAAGTTGGAAGCATTTTCCTACACTAATATTTGTTGAACTTATAAATTCTAAGTGACAAGGGCTTTTTTATATTGATGCCAATAGCATGCTCTAAAATTCTAGCAAGATGATGATATTGTAAAGCAGAGAGTATTTGAGCCTAGAAGGTAGTAGGGTAGAGCTTCTTTGTGATAATATCAACATAAGGTTCAAAATTTTTAACCTATCATAAAGTGAAAGCCTTGGGTTTTAGTCAAAATCCTTTTACCTTTAAAATTTTGGAAACCATGAGAAAGCTAGAAAAAATGCATTCCAAAACCTCTCAAGTGATGATTGTAACATAGACGTATAAAAATTTCAACCTAATGAAAAGAATACAAGGAGCACAAAATGAAGCTTGAAGAGCAAGGTAAAGTGATTTGGCAATCCAAAATGGAGTTTTATGGCAAGAAGGATGATGTTAATATCAACAATGTTCGATATGCTTACAAAGCAACATTGCTTGAAGAAAAAGGCACACTCTCTGAACAAAAATAGTTATACCACATGACACCTCTTAGAGCCTAAAAGTGGTAGCCACTTTGTCTAAGCATAATGGATGAGTATGCAAAGTATAACCACATGATAGAAGACATGCTGAAGATACCAAGTGGTGCCAATTCCTCCCTAATAATGTAGAGCTATTTTTTATCATGATTATACATAGTAGTTAGCTCTATCTTCAACAAAATCTATAAATAGTGGAATGCCCCTCATTGTAAGGGATCAAGTGTTTCAATATTTTCCTATCATAAGCTACATATTTATGCTAGTCTAATGCAATCAAGAGTTTTTGGACTTACCTCAATTGAAGTATGAAGGAGTATAATTTCTATGATAATCTACACTTTCAACATTTTTTTTTTTGCTTTAATTAAAGTCTTTCTATTTGTATCAAAGTTGTTTGGTATGCTTCAGTAATTGGAGTGTTATTTGTTAGGATCAATGTTGTTTGGATTTATTTTATTAGAGTACTCAAAATATTAAATGCTACAATACTTGTGCTTGTTGCATTCACCATAACTTTGATTGAATAGTCTGTTAGGTTGTGCTTATATTGGATAGTCAATGTTCATGCAATTGAAAGTAATATTTTTAGCTAAGATATATCCCTTCTCCCTCAACCCTATCCTCTATTTCTTTTTTTTTTGCACATAGTAGGATTTAGAGAAGGATTTGTCCTTCTTTTAAGGTTGATTCAAGAGAAATTCTTAGTCATCCAACCTTAAACTTTGTTTAGGATGCATATTCGATATAGGCATATCGAGAAATGAAGAGTTTTAATACACATGGTGGAACCAAACCAATTTGGATTACCCTATAAAAAACACTAGTGGGATGGAGCATAACAATCACCTGATTAGAAGTTAATATTTCACAACCACCATATGCTCAAGAGCTTTGGCATGATTACATTTCTAGATTATCAAGATTATGATGATGATCTTGGTCCCATTAAAAAATAATAAATCCATTCCCCTAGTGAATCCACTTTCAAATCCCAAAAAAAAATTAGCAACTCAATTGGAAGACAAATACCTAGAATCATATGATTACAAGATCAAAAACCAAGCTGAAAGAACCCCTATAGTATATTGAGCTATTAGCCTCCAAAAATTCTACAAAAGGTAAATCACTTCCACCTATCTAGACCTCCTTTTTTCAAATATCAAATCCTTTATAGGCCATATATCTAGAACCACCTAATCGATCCCCACCTAGAACCATGGTATGATAAATTTATCTTGGTTAGAATAATGTCAAAGCCCTCAATATCTTAGATCTGCATGATATTCCATAAGTTGCATGAAAATATTTACCCTCCTAGTATGGTAGCAATAAAATGACCTATGATCATTGCCAAGATATAGTTGCCTTGGCTACCATACATAACATCATCAATGAAGATGTAATGGTGATGTTGTTAGCCTTATATTCCAGAGGTAAGGTACTAGTATGGTATCTATCTTTAGGAGAAGGAATCATAATTATATGAGTTGAGATAGTTGAATATGTTATCCTATAATTCAATGGTTTATCAAATTATTTTTCACTCCTTATGTAGTTTACTTCCATATAGAGGAATTCTCAAGAGAACATCATATATTTCAATATTTGGTTTAACAAGACTTAGAGGAGAATCCCTTAGGAGGTGAGACTTTTTCAAGCCCAAGCTTACACCTACTACCTCTGAGATTTTTCTCTACATCTAAGCCTACATATTTGATAGCCTAATGAGATGATATTTCCATAAATATTCCAAGTTGCTATTGCAACATAAAATGCCCTCATATTGATCAAGAAGCTCCCTCTAAAAGTTATGATGCTATGCTTCTTGAATATTACCCAACACAACCAATAAGAATTGCTTTTGGCTCCTTCAACTCCTTCATTAGCTAATTTACCTTCAACTAAGGCATATCCTCAACCCATGGCCCTAACTATAAAAATGCAATCTCTACTTACTCCAAAATCAAAAGAATCAATAGATATGCAAGAGCTAAGGACAAAAATTAGGAACTTGAAAAATATCACTACAATGGAGTGACAAAATGCTAAAAGAAGATTTTATGGGTACTAGCAGAGAATATCCTCTTGCATCACAAGCAAAAAAGAATATTCAACTAGCAATGCTTTCAAAAGGTAAATTATTATTTTTGGAAGCCAAGAGGAGGAGACATCTATAGCTCAGGAGCATTATTAGTGCTTGGCTTTAAATGATCTCTATAACACTAATATTTGCATAGTCTATCAACACTGATACTAGTTGGTTGTAGCTCTAAAATCCAAAAAAGGGTCAAAAGGGCTCATAGGTATACTTATATATCTAGATTATAACCTCTTAGCTGAGGAACCTATAAGCTCTCAAATGTGCTACATATTGACTAGATCTGGAAAGAGACATTTCCTAGAAGATCCCAAAAATATTGATAATATGAAGGCTTCAACTCAACCATAGAAGGAGTAGCTTAAGGTAAAAACTAAAGAGAAATCAAATTCAAAAGAACTAAAATCTAATCAAGAAGAGTTTAGGAAACAAGCCTTGAAGAAGCTATGTTTCCATTTAATAAGGAAACAAAGGTAAGAAGACACACAACAATATCAAAATAGGTTTGAGGAGCCTTTTTGGAAGGAAGAAAAGTTGTTACATTGAACTATTTGGTGCCATAAATATTTAAACCTTGGTATGGGATACACCAACTATTTCTCCCAATTGTTGAACCAGGGACCCATTGGCAAAGGAAGAAAAGTTGTCAAAAGCATTTCGACACAACACTATTGAAGAGATGAAGAAGATTCCCTCAAGGGTGAGTATGTATGATGCTTTGATGATTTCTAGATAGATCAATTTACTCGAGGTGACATTGAAGAATACATCTCTAAGTGGGTTTGGTTGTTCAAACTTAAACTTGGATCAAAAGTAGAAAAATCCTAGGATGGACAAAAATAGGCCTCCACCCTTATATACATATTTGTGCATGGAGATATGGGTTGTGCACAACTGCATGATGGATTCCAAAGTAGTCACAATAGCCATGTCTAAGGCTATTTGTGAAGAAATGGGTATAGAGTATACCCAAACTAGTTCCAACATGCTATAGCTGGACAAGACCCTAGTCCAAAGGGTAGGAGCTATCAAAGATATGTCTATGGTGCTGCTTAAGATCCTAGAAGTCACTATGATCTAGGAGATAATAGTGGTTGATCTTCCTCCTCTTTTTAGGCTATGCTTATCAATGAAGATAATTGCTAATATTGAAGGGTACTCATCCGTTGATTACATGTACATGGTGATTTCTCATAAAGGGAGAAAGATATGAGATCTATGTGGAGAAGCCTAGCCCCTACCACATAGAAAGGATTGAAGAAGAAAGTATTAAGTTGGTTCAATATGACCTAGAGTGCCTTTAAGAGATGATTATAAAGCATCCAAAATATCTTGAGGAGCTGACAGAGGATCCACGGATTGAAGATGAGTTCTCAATGTGTGACTTTAATGTTATAATTGACACTAGAGGGGTCACATATTGCATGTTTGAATAAGATTGATACAAGCTACCTAATATCACAAATCATCTATTCCAGAAAACATATAGAGACATTTTCATTTCTATTGAATGAGCAAAATTTTGAAACATCTAGTGCAAAAAGCATGCCAAAGATTTGTAACATATTGTAAATAAGAGATTAAAAATAAAGCTAATTATAAATAAAATACAAGTTGTCATATTGCTATTGGATTAAGAAGACAATAATAATAAAACAAAAATTAGATTGAGGTGCTCACACAAACCAAATATTTAGTAGAAGCAATCAAGTTATGGAAAAAAATATTTGAATTATGACATAAAGCACATGCACATTAATATTCTTGTGGTTCTAGTGGTTGTCAAACATTTATAAAAAGCACCCATCAACTCTATTCAAAACACTCATGCACTTAGTCATTTGATGAGTGGAATCCAAGAGAAATTACCTTCTTTCTCTATTTCAAAGCTTTACAATAATGGTTGTGGAATTTTAGAAGCTAGACGACCACCTGGAAAATACCTTTGACCCCATATTAACTGGTAAGGAAAAAAATCTAAGGAGCACAATAGAGAAAAATATCCATTAAATTTTAGTGGTTCATTACACTAGATGTTCCTAAAACTTCTTGGGATAATTCATGCCTAGAAGAATGTATGCTTACCTAGAGCTGGATGAAGTAGTAGCTAAATATTATGACACAAAATCATAGACTTTAAGGGATGCTAATGGTCGGGTACACTTTTCTATTTTGCCTAAAATATTTACAAATGCCTTTACTAGAACCAACCCTCCTTTTGCACCTAAATCAATTGACCAAGAAAGTCAAACCAAATTTTACACCAATAAATTAGAATCATGGCTAAAGAAGTAGTTAGCTAAAAATGTAAATAATATTCATACAATTCCAACTCATATAACTAATTTTAAGCTTTATCTCCAAGAAATTTTTGCTATGGTAACTATTATTCTTGGTCTAGAAATAGATAAAATGGTAAATTACTATCAAATAGCCATGGAATATGCCATCAATAACCTCCAAAACCTCATTAATTTTGACTAGGCCAAATTCCTTGCAACCAAATATATAAATAACCTATAGAGTTTGGTCAAGGAGGATTTTTTTGATATCCATCCTATTTAGCTTGGATACTTATTTATTTCAAAGCAAACATCATACCAAACCTTCAAATTCAAAATGGAGATGATGGTGAAAGATGTTTTCTATAGTAGAATAGATGTTGGCTCTCCAAACATCCAATTCTTTTTATGATTTCAATAGGTTTTTCCTTGGTGTTGTGTTATCACACATAAAGGTACAGACTCCTCGATTGATGAGGGAAGCAAAATATCACCTATAGATAACTAGTGTAAAAATTAGAGATTGGTGTTTTTTACCAGAAGGTACTATAATAAGAGTATATGACTTTGTCATAGAGCCAATTTTACTTTCTCATTTTATAAAAGACTAGATTTTTGGTCAAGAGTTTTATCATCAAAAAGACTATGACAATATAAACCTCAATGGTAGAGTGAACAAAGGCTCCTTCTATCACTTATCTTTCAATTATGGTCTAATTATTCTCAAGTATTAAAAATTAGCTAAAGTATTGAAGAAAAGGTTCCTGAACATGAAACTTAAAGTAGTTCTTAATAGGTGGAATTACGACCTAGAAGGTATTCTAAAGAACCACATCATTGACTTAAATAAAAAGCCTCCTACATTTAAGCATACTTCGAGTTCGAGTATAGAAAACACTAGATATCTGGTAGAAGAAGAGATGTCTATAGAATAAATAGAGCCAATAAAAAATGAAGAATATAATCATCCTCCATGGAGAAGAGTTTGAAAAAATAAGTGTGACTATGACCTTGAACACAAAAAAGTCACATGCTTAAGGAAAATAGAAGAAATACAATGGTAAAAAATAAATGGACTGATAAAAAGATCCTAGAGTGGTGATGTTTTTTTGTGAATCTGACACTCAAAGCTTTGGATTTAGTATGAAAAATGATGAAAAATTGAAGAAATTTTTTATAAGGAAAATTTAGATAAGGTAAAAACTAATTCAGAGTACCTGGATGTTTCAAAAGAATAATATGTAGAATATTCCAAATTCCCAAAACATATAGAGAAAGCTCAAAAGGTCTCAAATTCAAATGGGCAACAAGTTTTAGACATGGTCATTTCAGACTAGCAACAAGTTGCACCATCACCTACACCTAAAGAGCAATTACATCAAACATATACTATGGGTTTTGGAATCATGGAGAAAATGGGCTACATAGGTAGTGGCCTAGGTCCAACAACATCTAGATCAATAAATACCCCTTAGAAACCACTAAATAGAGGTAAACCTAGACTAGGTATAGATGTTCTCAAACCTTTCCTTATGAAATTCCTAGTATTAGAGGTTTTGAAACCCCATGAAAAGAAAATAGAAAAAGGCAACAAGAAAAAAAGGTCAAGATCCCCTTTAAAGTAGAAGAGTATAGAGGTAAAAAAAACCAAGGCAATTATACCTCCACAAGATAAACAATAAACAAAATCCATTGCATAATACGAAGGTATGTTGTCTTCATCACTTTATTCTCCTTATTGTTCTCCTCCTCACTTTCCCCCTCAATTTTCTCTACCACCTTATTCTCCACTTTATTCATATTCACCATGAGAGGAACCTTGTGGATCACCTCCTAAAACCATGTTAGGAACCTTCTCATTAAAACTAACACATTCACAAAGATATTGTAATAAAATAGAAAATCATGAAACATAAGTTATCGCAATACAAAATACAAGTGCAAAATGAAAACATCTCATAAAATAACTCAAAATCATAGGCCACTTTGAGGGGTCAACCTATTTCAATAATTTCATTCAATTATGTAAAAAGATACATTCGTTCCTACCCCTCATAATTTTAAAGACTTCATCTCTCTACCTAATGCTCAAGGTTGGTTTACATGCAAAATACCACCCGAGCTAGAATCTTCTACCAACAAAACAATTACATTCTTGATAATAGTTACATAAAATGACACCACTTGTCTAGGTGCTTCTAGTGCCACAAACTATTACAAAATATTACATAATATCATTACAAAACATTATCATGGGTGTTCCCCGCATCAAGAATGGGTTATTACATCATAGTGGTAGGATGGGGTCCTAACATGCCCTTACTCTTCAAAAAGCTTTGTACTTAAAGTTGAAGATGAGGAAAATATTGTTGAAGCTATTAAAGGGACTTCCACATGGCATCTTTAGGTTGTAAGCTATTCCATTGGACAAGAACATTGATGATGTCATGATGAAAAAGGATGTACAATCTTCGATCGAGAATGCATTTAGGTTCAAGAATGATGGAGCATTCATTTCCAACTCTGGTAGTGTTGACTGCACCTAGACCTTGTTGTTAACAACCTTCTTGAGAGAGAAAACATGGAATATTGGATGAATTTTGGAAGTGGCTATCAGGGCCAATTTGTATATTGTCGACTTGATCCTTTGTAATACTTGATAAGAACCATAGTATTTTATGACCAACTTTTGACATCCATGAAGTTGGAGAGAGGACTTTTTGTACAATTGTAAGTGAAGAAAAACCATGTAATCAACATCAAAGCTACATTCAAACTGGTTTTGATTAGCTTGATGTTTTATTATTTTCTAGGCCAAGTCAAGATTGACCTTAAGTTGTCGAAGAAGGGAATTGTGATGGCAGAGAGTGGAATCCATTACTTGAACCTTGGAACTACCTATAATATAAGAGGATGGTGCTAGTGGAGGATGAAAATAAACTATTTCAAATGGGATCATCTTAGTAGAAATATGATATGTTGTGTTATACCACCATTCGACCAAAGGAAGCCACTTGACTTGGTGTGTAGGATGTTTAGAAATGAAGTAATGAAGGTATGTTTCCAAGCATTTATTTACAATTTTAGTTTATCCATCAGTTTATGGTGATAATCCAAACTCATGTTGAGATGAGTTCCCTACAACTTGAACAATTCCTACCAAAAATGACTAGTGAAAGTAGGATCCCTATTAGAGACAATGTATTTAGGTATTCCATAGACATAAAATATAGAGTCTAGAAAGTCTTATGCAATAACAGAGATGGTGTAGGGGTGGGATAGTGAGAAAAAATGAGCATACTTCATGAGATGATCTACCACCACTAGAATAATTATTTTTTTGATAGATTTAGGTAGTTATTCAATGAAATTCATAGAGATATCTATCCAAACTTGTTCAAGAATTAACAATGGTTGAAGGGTGCCAAGGGAACACACATTTTTACCTTTCATACACTGGCATCAATCACATTCAGCTACAAAAGTATGAATATCCTTTTTCATTCCCTTACAATAAAATATATGCTTGGTCCTTGCATAGATTTTGAGAAACCTTGAATGATAAACTATTGGGATGCATGCATATCTTGTAGGATGAGGTCCCTTATTTGTGAATGTTGGATAATGAAAAGATAATCATGGTATGGTAAATATTAACCATCCCAAGTATATCCAGGCCATGAATTAGGATCTTCTTGGACTTTGTGGACTAAAGTTTGCAAAGAGGAGTTCTTTATCATCTCTTCCCAAATATGATGAATCAATAGAGGAAAAGGTGTGGACATAGCATGTAGTATTTCCTATTCTTCATGTAGTTGGGACAAAGCATCTGCAACCATGTTTTTCTTACCCTTATTATAGGTGATGTCATATAACCCAATAACTTTGAAACCTACCTTTGTTGTTATGGAGTGGCCACCCTTTGTTCTAAGAAATATTTGAGACTTTGATGATTAGTCTTGATGGAAAAATATCCCCCAATGAGATATGATTGCTAATGACTTACAATATATAAAATGGCAATAATTTATTTTTCATAAGTAGACTTGCCAAAATTCTTGCTTGATAGTGCTCTACTAATGAAGGCCAAAGGTCTACCTTCTTGCATTAAAACTACCGCAATACCATTGTTAGACACATCACTTTCAATGATAAAGGTTTAGAGAAATAATATATTGATAACATGGGGGTAGTGGTCATGACATGCTTCAATTCTACAAAATCCTTCTCTACAATTTTTGAGCACATAAAAGGATTCTTCCTCAACATGGCTATTTAGGAGTTATTATCTTTCCATAAATATTCATAAATATTTGCTAATATCCAATGAGTTTCAAAAATCCATGAAGGAAATTTATGGTACGAGGCTTAGGCTAGTCTTTAAAATCTTGAATATTTTTAGGATCGATGTGAAATCCATCCTTAGTGACAATGCGGCCAAAGTATTCAACCTCTTGTTGTCCAAAAGAAAATTTGGATATCTTTACATAGAGTTGATTTTTATAAAAAAGTTGTAGTGCTTGATCTAGGTCCTGGAGATGTTCTTACCATGAATGATTATAAATCAATTTATCATCAAAGAAAACTAAATTGAATTTGTGAAGGAAAGGTAAAAAAATAGAGCTAATCAAAATCTGGAAGATGGAAGGTGCATTGGTTAATCCAAATGGTTTAACCAAGAATTCATAATTCTCTTCACAAGTTCTGAAAGCCTTTTTTTAGAATGTTCTCATCCTTGATTTGTATTTGATGATACCCTAAATGCAAATCCAACTTGGAAAAATATTGAGCCCCATGCAACTCGTCTAACAATTCATCAATCATCGAAATAGAGAATTTATCTTTAATAGTGATTTTATTGAGGTCATGATAATCCATACACAAGCACTAATATCCATATTTTTTATGTACCAACAACATCAGGGAAGAATGAGGACTAACACTAGGATAAATAAACCTTGCAATACAAAGTTCTTGAACCATTTTCTCAAATTTTTATTTTTGAGCATAGGGATATCAGTAGGGATAGACAATTGGAGTAAGACTACCAAGAAAAAGATGAATTGCATGGTCATGAGAATGATGAGGAGGTAGTCCTTTGGGTTCCTCAAAAAATTAAGCATATATATTCAATAAACCCTGCAATGACTTTGGATGGTCTTTTTCCCCTTCCTTAGAAGCATCTATAGCAAACATTTGTGCCACCACTCCATAAGAGGACTTTTTGAATAATTTTTCAATATTATGGGCAGAAATAAACTTAGAAGTGCTAGCTTTCATGTTGTGTAAAGTTTATGTGGTTCCCTCTTGGTTAAATTTCATCCACAACTTTGAAAATCCCATAAAACATGACCTAACATCCATAACCATTGTGCTTCCCAAACAATATCACACCCACCTAATGACAAAGTAAACATATTTATCTTGAGATTATATTCCCCAATTTAGAGTTTACCATTACAACACTTTCCTTTTCATGGTAGGGTGACTCCATTAGCAATCATGACTTCAAATGAATTATGCGTAGTAATGCAATAATTCCTTTGTTTGTCCATATGTGGATCAGTAAATTTATGTGTACTTCCTGATTCAATAAAAATTATGATCCTTTGTCACTTAAAGTATCTGATCACTTTCATCATTTGGAGAGTTGATATTCTTGATAAATCATGCACTAAGATTTCTAGTTGGGATTCCTCTAGAGATTCTATTTATTCTATGGTTTTTACCTCTTGATGATCCTCTTCTTCCTCTGAATATTTTGTGGGTGGTACCTCATCCATATCAAGCAGATATAATTTTTGACACACACACTTATACCCTGGGGAATAATTCTCATCATAATTATAGCATAACACTTAGACCCTTCTATTTTCCATATCTTCTCAAGTTAAATTTTTATGGTAGGAGATGTTTTGGCAAGATTTGTTATAGGCTTGAATGAAAAAGGTGGCCGAGATTAAGGAAATTTGGGGATGCATCCTTGAGCCTTAAATATTTCTTCCACAAATCTATCCAAAGCTATTGCCTATTGTAATATTTGGGACCTCAATATTTTAACCTCAACCTTAATTTCATTCTTGAAACCACTCATAAAACTGAATTTAACACTCAAACCAGTGGTATGATTGGCCAACTTTTCAAATTGAGTTTGATATTCTTGAATGGTTGAAGTTTGTCTAATTTTAGAAAGGGCTCCTATAAAATATTCAAACTCACTAGGACCAAAGTGAGTGAGAAGGTGTTGCTCAAATTCAAGCCAAGTAAGATCATGGTGGGCCTTCCTAAGCCACTAAAACTAATGTAATGCATCTGATTCAAATTTGAAAGAGGTAATTGTAAAGCACATATATTGTGGTATATTATGAAGATTGAAATATTGTTCTACACTACAAACAACTATCCAATTATTCAAATATTTCTTTTAATTTTGCCTTCATTTCCCTCTATGTCCTGACAATAAAATTCATAAAATCCTAGAAATATTTGAGTTCTAAACTTAACTGGTTTAAGTTATCACCTAATTGGTCCCCTAGTTGTTTTCCCCAATATTCCACTTGTGTAGCAATTTTTACCTCTAATTCTTGTTGCTTTTGTTGTTCCTGAGTACTTGAAGCCATGTTCTAGGATTTGTGACCTGTTGATGATACTTACTAAAAATAGAAGTTTGATTTTAGGGGTTACTATTTTAGTAAGGATCCCAAAAAAGGGTTTGCATGTTATATATCAAAATGATCAGCTCAAAAATGTAATCGTAATGGACTATATCCCATGATGATATTTAAGTGCATTAAGGCTATATACCAAACTGATTAGCTCGATGAGATAGTTACAATGAGCTATATACGATACCATTAGTTTTGGGAACCCAAAAACTTTTTTAAAAGGGGGTGTTGTCTTCAAGTGTTGTCGGTTTTCCTCTTGGAGGCTTGGTTTTCTTAAAAAAATTATTTCTTGTTGGCTAGACTCTTATGAGACTTTGCACTATCTGTTTTGACTACTGATATTGTTCTATCAATCCTGACACTATTTTGTCAACTATCTAGTTTGACTTTGTCATGGACTAGTCCTTGTCTGTTATGAATTTTGACTGTTATAGGAAACTATTACTAATATTGACAACTGACAACTCTGTCTTGACTATTATTGACTATGACTGAATATACCTGACTGTTACTGACATTGACAACTTTTTTCTCACTATTTTTTACTTTGACTATTTTTTTTTTATTGTTATGTTTCTCTACAACTTATTTCATATGTTTCATGCAATAATTATGGGATAGAAAAGTCTCCTTCTTATGCTCAATTTCTATGGTATGATTTTGGTTATAGTTTTAGCATTCAATAGAATAAGATTTTGTTGTAGGCTTAACATTCAACACAATAGGGTACTCTAAGCTACGGTGTATCAACTGCCTATAGGTCATATGTTATACCGCAATGATGAATGATAGTGCTTAGACCAACCACTACTCAAGGAGGATTCCATGCATACCCTTTAGCACACTGCCTACCTCTTTAATAGTACGAGAGGATGATATTTCTAGATGCCATGTTCAGTGTACTATGTATAATACAAGGCCAAAATTTTTCCTAGGGTTAAAGGTTTCTTCTAATCCCAAGGGGTCTCCCGACATACATAAAGATACATGGGATTTAAATTCTATATATGGGTGTTGTCTAAGGCCTAGGTATTGGAGCCTGATCACCCCTCACTTCACTAGATGCTTTATGAGCAATCTAGCTTAGCCAATAACGACAAATTCTTCATGATAGTTTAAAACCCCCAGCATAGGGTTTCTAACCTAATAAAATAATACATGAAACAAAGGATGGATTTATAAATATATAAATAAAATTGGAAAAAAATAAAAACATGAAATCTTATACCTAACCATCGAAAAGGCATAAATTGTCGTGGTCGCAATAGAACACAACCATGGAAAAAAATCTGATGCCACTTGTTAGGAACATTCTTATTAAAATCAACACATTCACAAAGATATTGTAATATTAAATACAAGTGCAAAAATGAAGTAATCTCACAAAATAACTCATAATCGTAGGCCACTTTGAGGGAACAACCTCCTTCAATAATTTCATTCAATTATGTAAAAAGATACATTCATTCCTATCCCTCATAGTTTTTAATATCTCATCTCTCTACCTAACACTAAAGGTTGGCTTACATGAAAAATACCACCCAAGCTAGAATTTTCTACCAACAAAACAATTACATTCTTGACAATAGTTACATAAAATTGTGACAATTGTCTATGCGCTTCTAGTGCCATAAAATATTACATAATATCATTACAAAATATTATCATGGGTGTCCCCCATGTCAAGCAAGGGTTATTACATCATAGTGTTATGATGAGGTGCTAAAAAACCACCGCTACTTCTCCACTTCCACACACTTTCCAAACTATGAATACCTCTCAAACTCCCTCATTCTATGGAGTTGTTCAATCTATCCCTCTTACATTTGTAATACCTTCTGGATCCCCACACCCTCTATTGCATTATTTCTTCACAAATATCCTGTTCTATGTAATTCAAAATAATTTTTAACAAGTACAAGCCAATGTGCAAGCTTGGTTATCTAAAAGGAAGCAAAATATAGAAGAGTAAAAAATGACACCAATAAAAGTATTGAATATGCTTAACCCTAAAGCATAAGTAGTATATTTTGAAAATCATGACCCCTATTATGTCTAAGCTAGCTTATCAATTGACTAAAGTTGACTAAAAAATTTCCACACAAATTATAGATACAAATAAAGTCATAGATAGGTGAGGCTCAAATAGCACACACATTAGTTGACATGTACACTAATGGAATCTATACAATGACCAAATACCACAAAGAAAAAAAGGTAGAAAAATTGGCAAAGAATCTTGAAATAAACAATATAGGGATAAAAATATTAAGAGTTCAAGTTTAGTAGCTGCAGTAGAGTCTCAATGAGATGCCAACATTGGTACAACTACAAGGCCGAGAATAGGCTTTATAGAAGAAAGTACATGATATGCAATAATTTCTTATCATTGTAAAAGAACCAGTCCAAGCCTTCTATATATCCATATATGCATGCCAAAGAATAAAAAAGAGACTTGAGGATTAAATTTTTGAAGTTGTTAAGATCTTGTCTTCGGTTGTGAAATTTATTGATTATTGGTGGATAACTACCAAAGAAGCAGGAGATGACTTCACAACCATGTAGAATAGTATGGCTGAGAAGGGACAAGAATCCCAAGCCATCATTAATGCATTGAATAAGGTCCTTGACCAATATATTTCTTTAGTTAAAATAGAGCAATAATATACCATATGGTGATAGAATTTAATGAATGGGAGCAAAAAATCAAACAAGGATATGAGATCCTCATTTCACTTGTCACCATTGGGAACAAATATCTATGCATAATGAATGAAATAATTAGAAATCGACTCATATCCTTCTAGTGATCTTATGGTCATACTTGTTCCTTCAATGAGTTGAAGAGCATTTAAGATAAGAGAGTTGAATATTTGACTAAGTTTTTAGATTAGCCAAAGAGTTTTTATGAAGATAAAATCTTTGATTTTTTAAATAAGTTGGTTTCACTACATACCAGGATAGTAAATTAGGAAATTATTATCAAAATCAAGAAATACTATAATTTAGCATCAATTTATGGGAAGTATAAACGGTTCTAGGTTCCAATGTAGAAGGAATGAGATGCAATAAAATAGCTTTTAGACTTACAAGATTAAGATCCTATAGTTGGCATGAAGAAATAAAAGGACCCTAAAATATAAGGAGAAGATACTAGATTGGTAAAATAATCTACAACCCAAGGATAATGCTATATGGGTTCAAAATTTTACCAAACAAAATTCCCCCTAGAGACGTCAATAATGTAACGAAATTCTTTGAATTATTTTCTTTGTCTACATTCACAAGTCCCAATATATAGTGCCAAACCTGCAAATTCTTTACTCCTAAAAAATATTGAAGAGTCATTTTGGACTTATCATTCTTTTAGTTCCCTTTTTTAGAGCCCAAAGGAGCATGTTTGAGCTATTAAATTCCTTAATACTCCTAATCCATAATATTTTGCCTGCACTAAGCTTTGCTAGACTTATAAAGTCTAAGTGATTAAAAATTTTTTGTGTTGACATCAACAACACACTCAAAAGTCTAGAAAGGTAAATAAATCACAAAGTAAAGAGTGTTTAAGCCTAAAATATAACAATCCAAATCTTCTTGTGATAATGTCAACATAAGCTTCCAATATTTTTGATCTAGCATAAAGTTAAAGGCTTGGTTCTGGTCAAAATCCTTTTATGTTTACAAGTCTAGAAACCATGAGAAAGCTAGAAAAGACACGTGCTAGAACTTGTTGAGTGATGACTTTAGCCCAAGCCTCTAAAAATTTTGGTATAATGAAAAGCATGCAAGGAGTAGAAAAGGAATCCCAAAGAGAAAGGTAAAGAGAACTGACAAATCTAACTAGATTTTCTTGGCAAGAAGGATGATGTCAACATCAATAATGTTTGACATGCTTACAAAGCAACATTGCTTAAAGAAAAAGGCATGCTCCTCAGATAAAAATAGTTAGACAACATGGAAGTTGTCATATCCTAAAATTAATAGCCACTCTATCTAAGCATAATGAATGATCATACAAAGTATAATCACTTGATAAAATAGTGCCAAATCATCCCTGATCATGCAGAGCCATTTTTTATCATGATTGTACATAGTAGTTATCTCTATCTTAGTTTAATGAAAGATATAAATAGGGGAATCACCCTAATTGTAAAATATTAGATGTTTTAGTATTTTCCTATCATAGGTTGTATGTTTATGCTATTCCAATGCAGTCAGGTTGTTTGACTTACCTTAATTTATATATGGAGTGTTAATTTTTGTGATAATCTACACTTTCAACATTTTTGTTTCTACTTTAATCAAAGTATTTTTGTTAGGGTCAAATTTGTTTAGTATGCTTTAGTAATTGGAAGTGTTATCTATTAGGATCGATGTTGTTTGGATTTATTTGATTGAAGTACTTAAAATGTTGAATGTTGCAATACTTGTGCTTGATGCATTTCCCATAGCTTTGATTGAATAGTTTGTTAGGTTGTGCTTGTATTGGATAGTATATGTGCATTTAGCTGAAAGCAATGATGTTAGTTTAGATTTGACCACATCTACTCTCATCTCTAACCCGTCTCTCTCTCAACCCTATACCTTGTTTCTTTCTTTTTCTTACAAACAATAAGATTTATACAAGGAATCAACCTTCTCTAGAGGTTGATTCAAAAGTAATTATGAGTCATAAAATCTTGATCTTGGTCTAAGACACACATTTCATACTTAGGAAGATCAAGAAATAAATAATATCTTCCTATGGATAAAGGCTTCTCCTATTCACAAGGAGGTTTCCCTACATATCTAAGGGTACATGAGAGCTCAGAACCATATACATGTGTTGTTTGAGGCCTAGGTACTAAAGTCTAAGCACCCCTCACTTTGCTAGGTGCTTAATAGGAAATCTAGTTTAGCTAAATATGATACCACCTCTATGATTTTTTAAAACCCTCAACATAGGGTTTCTATCCTAATCCACTATAATAGAAAAAATAACGTATTTTTGCACAATATTTCTAATAGAAAAAGAGCATAATTAAAAATTTACAAAATAGAAAAGTTAGATGAAAGGATAAGAACTATTGCTACTATTGTAGAAAATGGAATTGTAAAGAGATCCGATTTCACTTGTTAGGAACCTTCAAATATAAAATAATTATAATCCACAATAACAATGTAGAAATAAAAGGAATTACAAAAATAAAACAACACAAGTGCTTATAAAAATCATTGAAAGGAAATATAACAAACTTATATTATTGTAGGCCTCTTCGAGGGGGCAACCTCCTTGGAAGCAAAGCTTTGTTACAATATGAAATATGAGATGATACATTCCTTTCCCACTCCTATATTTATATAGACTCGTATTTACAAATAAGTAATTGTTACATCATTACAATAACCTTTACTTAAAATAAGTAACTATTACATCATTCTCCTACTTACATCATTACTAATTCTTTCTTATAATAGAAATATTAGTTATATCATATCGGGACCACACACACTAGGTGCCTAAGGTATAACATTACATAGTGATAATTATGTTAGGATAGGGTCCTACCAACTACAAAATAAATTGGAAGAAAATATGACTAGGTGGATCAATAGAATTCAATAATTTAACATTGAGATCAAACCCATCAAACTAATTAGGGGAAGAGCCTTATGTGAGAGTGTATCGCTCCAAATTTTTCACATCCCTACCTTCAGGCAATAGGATCCGTGCCCGGAAGGAGGATGAGAAAAGGATGGCACGGTACCTTGGACTGAGAGGCCTTGCGAAGGTCCCGCCTCTCGGGGAAGGTGTATTATGGTGATTTTTCAATGGATGGTGGGTTCACTAGGAAACGTTTGAGTGGCAGTTTCCACACCTAGGTTGGGAATGTGTTTGATGTGTTCAGTTTTGTCTTTAATCATCCAGGTCCTATGTTTGGCCAAAATGCATCTAATCTATTCTATATGAAATGCAGATTTAAATGAAGATAGAAACAGATTTGGACAGAAAAACAAAAAGAACAAGATGAATTAAAGACCCATACCTGATCCAGATGTCTAATGAAGGTTTTGATTTTTGAAGTAGTCAGGATCGTCTGGAATTCGACAGGATCATCTCCTATCTGACAGGATCGTCTGAGATCTGACGAATTCGTCAGAGACCTACAAACAGAGAAACAAATGCAAAATATAGAGAATGCAACTATGATAACAAAGGGTAATGATATAAAATTATAGTAAGAACATTAAAATGATGATAATAAGCAAAAACACGAATGCATTATATTGATCTAATGGAAATTTATGCTTTTATTATGCATTAAAGCTACATGGGTGAACTCCAAGATGCAGAATAATAAAGAATAACCATAGAATTAATTAAATGCAGAATAATACAATGGAAAAAGATGAAGAAATGTAAACTCTAGGCACTGATTGCCCCCAATGTGGACTGCAGTCGAAATCGTCTCGAATTGGGTCGAGATTGTTCGAGATTGTATGAGATCGTCTGAGACAAATTGAGCTTGCTTCGGCTAAAAAACAATGAAGTTCCTGCAAACAAACTTGAAAAAATACAAATGCAAACATTGATTTAAGATGGTCTAGTGCGTGTAGAATTTGAGTTACAAGGAATTTCAGCCAGGGGGATGCTAAGGGGAGGGCCTAGGATTAAATAGGCTTAGGAGGGAGGTTAGGAGGTTGGAGATCATCCCTATTTGGGAGATCTCCAACGGGGAGGGTCTCTAACGGTGCAAACATGCTTCTGCTCGGATTAGAGACACCGTTGGAACAAAGACTAATTGTGAAAAATCAGTTTTGGGACAAGATCGTCTGGACGTCCTAGCCCAGACGAAATCGTCCGATCTGAGGCGATATCGTCTGATCGACGACGATATCGTCAAACGGTCAAAATAAACTCTAAAAATGGTACAAGAAATGAGGAAACGGATTAAGCGGCGATTTGGGAGCAATTTTGGAGGTTAAAATTTGAATTTGAATATTTACTAGAGTAATTGTAATTATTAAGGTTTTACTGCGCCAATTTTAGGGTGCTACATTTTGCCCCCTCTTTAGTGAATTTTTCGAAGAAAATGCGTTAAAGATGAGTTCTTCTCGATCTACAAGAAAGCAAAAATTATTCCCATTTTTAGGCGACGATTCTAGGTCGAATCGTACGATAGCTTACTATGGTGCCCCCTCCGTGTTTTTACCCAAATCGAACGTTTGAGGTAAAAATGCGAAAAAGCAAAATTTAAAATTTTTTTAATTGTTTTTGAATAAAATTAAGAAAAATAGGGTAAAACCCTAATTCATTGTTACTGTTCATTTTTTTGGTTTTTAGAGCTCTGCAAGCAAAATGGTGGAGACAGCACACAAATCGACAGAGGTCCGACGCGGGCTACGGGTAAGAGTCTAAAATTAGCTTAGAATGGTTTAAGTCGAATTTACATGCTTTTTAGATGAATTTTGAGCATCGTAGCCATTTTTGGGCCGTCGACATCGTTAGGACGAAATCGTCCCGATTTCGACGAAATCGTCTCAAGTTCGCCGATTTTGTCTAAAGGCGAAATCAGCGAAAGGGGGACGATTTTGTCAAATTAGGGACAATTTCAGCTTGCAAAATCGGAGACGATTTTGCTCAAATTGGGGATGATATCGTCCAATTGTGGATGATATCATCAGTTACAAAATTGAACTTATTTTGACTTGAATTTGTTTTTATTAATGATTGTTATTAATGATTTTTATTGTTGATTTTGTTAATGTTGCAGAGAGGATTGTTGAAGAGCAGAGAATGGAAATATGATGGGTTGAGAGATGACTTGGCCGCCCTATCTCAGGGAAAGCGAGATCAGCTGGCATAGGTTGGCTTGTAGCATGTGGCAGAGATGCCACAAGTTTCTACAGATATGGGGCTATTGACAGCCCTAGCAGAGAGGTGGTATCCGGGTTCTTCCTATTTTTGGTTATCGACAGGGGAGATGACTCCCACACTAGAGGATGTATGGAGGATTCTGAGGATCCCCATACAAGGACGGTTGATCACTCCTACGGCCAATCAGGGCCATGCTATGATGTGGTTGTGTGGCGATCTGATCTTCACCCTAGAGAAGGGCGAAGTGAATATCAAGTCGCTGTGCCAGATGCCTTGGGCATCGAGACTCACACAGGTTTTGGTCGGAGTGGTAGGTGGACTTCTGCTGTGCCACTAGAGCGGATGCAGGGTACCATGGGTACTGGAATATGTGGTCTGTGACATGAGAGACCATGGCTACAGGTTTGCTTAGGGTAGATTTGTTCTATGTCGATTGTATAGGATCCTGCATGGGGTTGTATACAAGGGCGATCGATGTCTAGTTATGACATCACTTCTATAGGTTTGATGTTGGGAGCACATTGCAGTGCGAATGCCGATAGGGCTTCCACTAACAGGGTTTGATAGGGAGAGGCCCCGAGATTTCTACTGGTGGCTCCGAAGAGGGTCACAGCAGCGGACATATCTACCGATGTCCCGAAGACTACTTGATGACCTTGTCTCCGACCAGATCACCTGGAGGCCTTGGAGGGATCATCCAAGGTGGGCCGAGGATGGACAGGAGCTGGCTCACATCAGGCGAGTCTGCTGGCTGAGGATGGAGAGGGGAGAGGTGGAGCTCCATCGCTATGACCAAGTTTTGCGATAGTTCGATCTATAGTAGGGGATCCCATCTCTTAGGGATTACGAGTTTTTCCAGACTGTCCAGGATAAAACTACAGTTAGTGAGGCTCTAGATATGCAACACTTCTGGAGTCAGGATGCAGATGATGCCCCCATTCAACCAATGGATGGGGATGATGCTAGGGTAGCCAACAGCTATGATGCCTAGTACGCAGACATCCACCCCCCTCAGATGACGAGGGCTCAGGGCCCAATCCATGCAGTTGTGCTTCAGATGGGAAGGCAGCACCAGGCAGCCATTGAGGCAGCACAGGGTCACAGAGGGAGAGAGGAGAGTTAACCACAGGCACAGCAGAGGTCGCTATAATAAGAGAGGAGGGAGGAGAGACCCCCTTCTCCACAGAGAGAGAGGCCACCATCATCCGATAAGGGAAAGGATGTTGACACTGGGGAGAGCAGCAAGACAGCAACTCTTCTAGCGAAGATAGTTCGTCTCTAGGCATAGGTGCAGACATTGCAGGATGAGGCTGCATGCCATCGAGCTGAGGTGACACAACTCAGAGATGAGATTGCATGCCTCAAAGCACGGGGTGGAGGAGCGAGCACTCAAGAGCTGGCACGGTCGATTGCTCAGACCGTGTTCTACCAGGGTATCTACTTCCAGATGGTGCCAGAGGGTCAGAGGGTACAGCTGCCAGCCGACATTGCTGACCCTATCAAGATTGGGTCGTCGAGGACTTCATCTCGATCGACAACTAGGACTCGTAGTACCACACATACTGCGATGGGGCCACCTCGTCCACCTCAAGGCGATGGAGGAGATGTGGCTGAGAGCTCGAGGGGTTCTTGAGGCTAGGCTACTACACTGCACTATACAGATTGAGACATAGTTTTTATTATTTTTTAGAGAGGATTGAGTATGCCGAGGTACAGATTGTGGCATACCGATCTAGTTTTGATATGATGTATATATATTTGTGATATATATAGATGAGATATTTTTTGATCATATGACTTGTCTTATGTGTTTGTATGATGCTTTAATGTTTGAATTATTTGTTGATTGGATTGAGGATTCATGTAATTATGTCGTTTTGAAATATTATAATTTTGATGTCATGCTGTAAGATTTTAAATGAAATAATCTGATGTAACAAATTGGTTGTTTGTGATGTGATGTGATAAAAGATAAAAAGAGACTTCTAACAATAATTTCAAAGGACATTGTCGCTATTATAGACCATTTCATGGAGTTGCCGCTCACTCGGTCGTCAAGCTAATCCCAATATAGAAATATTGTTAAAAAGTAAAAGAGTGCTTAAGATACTGTCTTAAGACTTTGGTGCAATGGTGCAAATGATGATGATGATGGTTTGTTTTCAGAGTTTCATAAAAATAGTATGCATGAAATAATGTTAAAATTATTTTTGCTAAGCATAAATTCGTAAGTGTGATAAAATTTTTGGATAATCCCCTAGGAATTATACCATCATTGCAAAATTGAAGGTTGACATAATGACATGAAATAGTGATAATGTGCAAGCTTTTTTGTCAAAAAATATAATTGTATAACAAAATGATTTAAGTCATATGGTTTTCATAATTTTCAAATAAATGGGGAATAAAAATTGGTACAATGATTTGCGCTAGGCATAGAATATGTAGATATAAACTTATACCATCATCGCGAAATCCAAAAAGAGATAGTTTTATTGCATGGTTAATTTTTAATAAACAAAAAAATATGAAGTTGAGGACTTGCGCTAGGCATAAAATTCCAATTTTGGTTTTGGAACTATACCGTCATCGTGAAAGTCGACAATATATATATATATATATATATATATATATATATATATATATATATATATGTGTGTGTTTTGATTGTATGGTTTTGAAAGAAATTTTGATTTTTTCTAATATGTATGTAGTTGTCTTTATACTAAAAAACTGTACTTTAAAGAAGAAAATGAATTTATTCCAAACAATTTGCAAAAAAAATATTTCAAAGTATCTTAAAGACAAAAGTTAGATTTATAAGGAATCCCATGTTCATATGTGAATTCATTTCCAATCTTGATTTATCATAATGATACACAAAATCTCTCAAATACAAAATGTGTGTGCAATTGCTATGTTCGTTTACCGTTTTGAGCAAGATAATATGATACAAGTGATTTGAATGAACCAAATAAGTGTTTATTAATCATGATGTAGATGCATATAACCATACTAGACTACTATGTAAGTCAGATTATCAAGAGCTAGCTAATCCATAAGCAGACATAGGTTTGTACAAAAGAAGGTCGCTAATGTGACAGACATATCGCCACGTTAGGAGTTACCCAAGGCCAAGCGAGGTTGGGCACAAACCACCTGCTATGGGGCTTACCTCACAGTTTTCGAATAATTGAGAATTCCAAGGATTCAAGCTCATCAACCCTTCTTTTCTTTTCAAAGGGTAGGGAAGGGATTTTATTGCTTTTGCTTTTGCTTTCTTTTTGTATTTTTTTGCTTGATAATGCTTGGAACATTGCTGTAATGAGATAAAATAGCATTTTTCTTTTTCTATTTTTCTTGAACTTTGCTTTTTTTTCTTTTTTCTTTTTGTTCTATGCTAGGGATACTTGCTCGGATTAGCTGTAGAGCAAGGGATTTTTATTCTGGGTAGGGGTGAGCTTGTCCTTTTGACAATTCTCAAAGATTCTAGACCATGTGCATGATAGGATAGCAGGGGAAAATTTTCGCTCAAGAAACCACTTCTACTATGTAGCATAGCATGGATATTACAAATATAATCATTTTATTGTGAAAGGATGTGCTTGGTTTAAGTAAATAACAAGATCAATTCTCTGTGCTCAAACTTTATTTAATTTAAATTTGTGGACTTTGATATAAGAGAGATTAGTAATCATGCCAGATAAAATCAAGATATTTATTATTATGAGTGTGAAAGTGAGGGATTCCAAATAAATGCTAATTTATCCAAAATAATATGAAATATATAACTGCAACATTTGTAAGAAGAAATATATATAGATACTTTTTGAGAAGTTTTGAGAATGTTGACTCTCTCTTTCTTCTTTATGTTGTTTTGGTTTTCGAAAGAGTCAAGAATATTGCTTGTTTTTTATTTTTATTATTATTTTTTTGTTTTTGAAAGAATTAACAAGTGCCATAAATAAATACAAGTAGTTTTGAATATTTTGATGATTATGAATGTTTTTGGTGTTTTTGAATTTATAAATTGAAAGAAATACAAGATAGTGATTTTGAAATATTTTAAACAAATATATACAAGGATGAAATGACCAAATTTATACATAGTAATGTTTAAGATGCAAAATGTTCATGGGTTCTTTAAGTTCTTTACCATCTAAGGTAGATAATTTGTATGCTCCCGATTCAAATTTAGCGAGTGATAATGTATGGTCCAAGCCAGTTGGGCTCAAATTTACCTTTAAGTTCCTTAGTTGCATTAGTTTTTTTTTATTTTCTTTTAAAACAAGGTCGTTGATCTCAAAGGATCGATGACGAACTTTTTTAGCATATGATATTTTAAGCTTGTTTTGGTAGGCACGGAGATGCTCCAAAGCATTGATGTGTTTTTCATCTAGGAGTTCCATTTGACTGAGTCTGCTAGCTCGATATTCATATCCTAATTTGGTATCTTGAAGTAGTAGATCCAAAGAAGGAACTTCTAATTCAAAGGGAAAAACGACTTTAGCACCATAAACCAAAACAAAAGGTGAAGTTCCAGTGGGAGTTCGAACACTAGTTCGATAGGCCCACAAGGTTGGATATAACTGAATGTGCCAGTCACGACCAGTTTTATTGACCAATATTTTGAGAATTTTGATTAAGGTTTTGTTAGATGCTTCTGCTTGACCATTACCCTGAGGATAATAGGGAGTGGACCAGCAATGTTGAATCTTATATTTTTGGCACAATTTTTTAACATCTTTATTTTTGAAACAAGTTCCATTATCAGAGATGAGATTTGCAGGAATTTCGAACCTACAAATGATTTGATTAAAAATAAATTTAGAGACTTGTGTGCCAGGTGCGAGGAAGCTAAAGGCATAGCTTCAACCCACTTCATGAAATACTCAGTGGCGGTTATGATGAATTTGTGTCCATCAGATGACACATGATTGATTTTGCCAATAATATCTAAACCCCATTTTGAAAAGGGCCAAGGAGATGAAATAGCATGCAGTTCTTGTGTAGGTGCATGGACAAGGTCGGCATGTTTCTGGCACTTGTTGCAATGGCGCACATAATCATGTGTGTCATTCTCCATGGTAGGCCAAAATTATCCTATCCTAAGGAGCTTTTTAGCAATGACACTACCACTGAAGTGTCCTCCACAAGATCCATCGTGGGCTTCTCTCAAGGCTGATTGGGATTCTTCTAAATTCAAACATCTTAATAGTATACCTTCAAAAGATCTCCTATACAAAGTATTTCCAATTATTACAAATCGACTTGCTCGTCTACGTAATAACTGACGTTGACTTCTATTAGAATTGGCAAGGAAAGTCCCATTTTGGAGAAAATCAAATATATCCATATACCAAGGTTTAGGAGTAGTTTCATTGATTAGAAACACATCCAAAGGTTCTAAGCATGACTTATTTGAAGTGGGTTCCTGGAGTCGACGAATAATGATAGTGGCATATTCATCATCTAACTCCAAGGGCAGGAGAGATGCAGCTGCGACCATAGCATCAGCTGCATGGTTGCAAGTTCGAGGAATAGCTTCCAAGGTAACTTGATCAAATAGAGACATTAATTGTAAAACATAGGCTTTATATGGGTGCAGTTTATCATCTTTGGTCTGATAAACTTCATTAATTTGGTTTATAACAAGTTGAGAATCACCAAAAACTAACAGATGTTTAATTTTTAGCGCCAAGACAACTCGTAATCCAAGGATTAGAGCTTCATATTCAGCAGTATTGTTGGTGCAAGAAAATATTAATTTGAAGGAAAGAGGAATAAGATGTTTTTGTGGGAATATTAAAATAATACCCACACTAGCCCTACTCATGCATCAGGCTCCATCAAAGTATAAGGACCATTGTTCAATATGGTCTGCCTCTAATTGAAGGCATTCATCAGGAAACTCAATGATGAGGGGATGGGTATACTCTAAGGGTGCAGCGACTAATTGATCCGCTATGATTTGACCCTTAACAGACTTATATCCTATGAACGTGAGGTCAAACTCGCTTAGAGCAAGAACCCACTTGGCTGTGTGACCCGATAAATAAGGTCGACTCATGAGATACCTCAAGGGATCATATTTAGCAATGACATAAGTTTTTTGATTAAGCATATAATGGCATAATTTTTGCGTAGCAAAAATGACTGCTAGACATAGTTTTTCCAATGCTGTGTAGCAGGTTTCATAACTGACGAAGGTTCGGCTAATATAATAATTAACACGTTCTCTCTTCGCATCGTCAAGCTGAGCTAACATAGCTCCTAAGGCATAATTTGAAGCTGAAATATACAGGAGAAATGGGCGATCAGGTCTAGGTGGTGAAAGCATAGGTGGGTTAAGGAGGTATTGTTTGAGAAGTTCAAAATATTCTTTACATTCATTGTCCCAATTAAAAGGGACATCCTTCTTAAGAAGTTTAAGAAAGGGACCGGTTTTGTTCGCCAGCTTATCGATGAAGCGACGAATGGCTTGAAGCTTACCTTGTAAACTTCGTAACTCAGATATATTAGTAGGTGCGGGCATATCAATGATAGCCGCAATCTTGAGAGGGTTGATTTCGATACCACGTAAAGAAACTAAAACCCCTAATAGTTTACTGGACTTAACTTTGAATATGCATTTGGTTGGATTTAATCGAATAAGATATTCTCGTAATCGATTAAAAACTTTTCTCAAATCATCTAAATGATTATCTTCATTAATAGAGCGAGCTATAATATCATCTACATAATCATGTAGGATATCATGCATCATATCATGAAAAATATAAGTCATAGCTCGTTGATAGGTTGCACTGCGTTCTTAAGCCAAATGGCATCACTTTCCAACAAAAGGTACCCCAAGGGGTAATAAAGGTTGTTTTAACCTGATCTTCAGGAGCTATCCTGATCTGATTATAATCGGAGAATCCATCCATTAAGGACATCATCCCACTCCCAATAGTAAATTCAATGATTTGATCCATGTTTGGAAGAGGAAAATCATCTTTAGGGCATGCAGCGTTAATATCTCTAAAATCTGTGCAAACCCTAACTTTGGTGGCTTCTTTCTTGGTAACTAGAACTACATTTGAGATCCATTCAAGCATAATCAATAGCTTGTATAAAAACAACATTCAGGAGTTTTTCTAACTCCCCTTTGACTAGCAAAGCCACTTTGGGATGCATTTTTCTAAGTTTTTGTTTAACAGGTTTAGCATCCGGATGGACCACTAGGTGATGCATGACTACAGAAGGGTCTAGACCTGACATATATTCATATGTCCAAGCGAAGACATCTTCATATTATTTAAGGAATGCAATGTATTGCTATTGTTTTTCTTGACTTAATTCTGATCCAATATTGATTATGTGAGGACTATCCTCAGTTCCAATATTAATTTTAATGACGTTTTCTACCTCCATGTGTAGATCTCTTTCAAAATTATGTGGGGCGGGTGAAACGACCAATTCTTGTAATTCTTGTAAGGTTAAGCTGGATAATGCATCTTGAGGATTAGTGGTCTCAAGTTGGGCTATAGTTGGTATAGAACCATCAAAATAAAATTCATTGTGTAACATCTCTTCAACGGAGATATCATGGGAGATATCTCCTTCCAACTCCTCATCGGAGTCAGCAATCATTTCAGGGTAAGCTATGGATAGCATGTTACATGTAAATGGCTAATTTTTTAGAGGCAAATCATCATGCCTATCCAAATAATCTTGATAACATATGAGTTGATCATCATCTTCAAAAGGAAATGGTTGACCTTTACTAGGAAATAGGCCCACACCACAGTGGGCAGGCCATGGTTCTACCTCGAAAGGTTCTTTCATGCCATTTTATAAAGGTCCCAAGCCTTTCCCTTTATATCCCATTTTAAGCATTATGGGTTTAGCTTTAATATATTCATTGGTAAAATAACATCGAGCATATCCCTCATGATGAGTTTTGATATTCCGAGGGATTCTTCCCCAGTCATATCCTTTATAAATGAAGGCACAACTCCTGACTTGGTAAGTACTTCCCATAGGTTGTGGGAGGCCCAAAGTACAAAGAGATGGTGGCAATTCATTTAAAATAATTGAATCTTGCATGAAAGCATTTGTTTTTTTTATTATTAAAATTGTGGATAAATTTGGTAAAAGTTCATCAGAAAGAGCATAAGATGTAGAAGGATCATTCCCTATATCTTTAGATGTGGAAGGTATGATAGATGTTGATAATGTGGAAATGTTAAGAGATGGGTCTATAGGTTTTGAAATTATAGGGATAGAACATGAAGGATTGGTTGTAGATTGAAGATCTTTTTGAGGTTCTAGAGTGGTTTGTTTAGAAGATTGTTGATCTATTTATGAGGGTGAAATGAATGGAGGGAAAATAGGTGAAGCTATGGGTGTGTGTTTCATAGTTTTATATGAAAAATAAGAATTAGGATGTGTGGATGATAGAGCAGGGAAAAATTGCACTCCAATAGGTTCTGCCAAAGCACACATATCAAAGGGTCTAAGATCACTGTGGATAGTGACCAACTGATTTTTAAATTCGAATTTAACACATTGGTGTAAAGTTGATGGGACAACCTGCATTGCATTGATCCAAGGATGACCCAAGAGTATATTGTACGATGCGGGGCAATGTACAATAAACATGGTGGTATCTAGAGTTTGAGGACCAACTTGCAATGGGATGGTAATAACTCCACACATTTCTTGTGTTTCGTCATTGAAAGCTTTGATAATCATGTCAATTTTCTTCATTTCATCACTTCTAAAGCCAAATCGTTGGTAGAAGTCAAAAGTGCAAATGTTTAGAGATGAACCATTATCAATCAGGACTCGTTTAACAGCTACATATCCAATTAGAGCAGTAACATATAAGGGATTATCCTTATGTAAACTGTGTTGTGGGATATCTTTATCTCGAAAGTCAATACAATCAACTTCTCGAGTGATGATAGTATTGGACATGGCTTCAAGTTGAATATTTTGAGGTACCATCATTTGGCTTAATGTAAGCATCAACTCATCCCTATGGGTAGGAGAAGATCTTAATAAATCCAAAAGGGAAATTCTGGCTGTAGTATTGGATAATTGCTCATTAATATTGTAAGGGGGTTTAAGTTGAACATTGGAAGCATGATTCCCTTTATTGGGATTTTTCAAAACAAATGGAGCTGATCCATCATTTTGGTTTGGTTCTTCTTGAGAATTTTGAGCCTGCTGTCAGGTAACGACTCCAATGGTACCTACAATGTTATATTGAAGACGTTGAACTGGTCTCGGTTGAGTGTTTATGGCTTGTTCATTTGGGAGGAATTGATTAGAAGAGGGTCGAGTAGTAACTCTTCTAGGAAATGGTTCTTCTGGAACCATAGCATCTGTGATGGGTTGAATAGGATCTGATTCAATTTCAAAACTATTCGATTGGTTTGAAGTGATGTCTATTTCACTTTCAGTATCTTATTCTATATCACTAGGATCTGGAGTTTGAATACTATGTAGGGGCCTGGTCGTAACCATGGATAAAGTTGTGTCAAATATTTGAGGATCATGATTAAGTAAATGTCTGCTAATAGTTCCTACATATCGGGTAGGAGGAGGAACATTATGATGTTCGATTTGATTGGCCACCTCTTTACCATGTCTTGGTAAAGGGTGTTGAAATATGTCTAATGATTGATTAGCATTTTGATTTTGATTTTGGGGAATGTTCTTTTGAGGATTATTAGGAGCATTTTGTTTAGGTTGGAAGGCTTGCACCTCCATTTCATTATTATCAATTAGATCCTATATTTTATGTTTCAACCTTTTACAAGCATTGGTAGAGTGTCCAGGCCCTCTATGGAAATCATAGTGTAAGTCAGCTCTGTATCCGGGTATAGTTGGATCAAGTTCCCGGATAGCTAGTAATTGGATCAAACCTCTTTCAAGTAATTGAGGTAAAATAGTTGATAATGGCTGATTCAATATAGTAAATTCTTGAGGAGGCTTATCAGGCGATTTCAATATCAATTTTTTTGTTGTTTTCGTTGCATTGATATTAGCAACATTTATGCTGTCAGTGACTCCGTCACCTACAACTTTGTTTGTTTTTATACTAATTTCTGGATGTTTTCTCATCATTCTTCTTCCTAAGTTGGCCTCTCCTAATGAGGGCATATTCTACTCTTCGAGCTAAATCTATAGCCTGATCGAAGGTAGTTAAAGTAGCGATTGATAGCTCATAAGATATTTGTTCTTGTAAATTATTAATAAAAATGTCCAACATTTCCTTATAAGGTAGCGCAAAGTGCAGTTTTCTCGTCAACTGCCTCCATCTGGCTAAGAAATCGGCAAAACATTCATCCTTGTCTTGTTTTAAGTTGTATAAATCTTTAATGGTTACATGCCTCTCGATGTAGGCACTAAATTGATGGACAAAAGATTCATCTGCTTTCTTCAAAGTTTCTCAAAGAATGAGTGGGCAATTGATAGTACCACTCTAATGCCATTCCACCTAAAATTTTTGGGGACATTTTTAATAATAGCAAGTCATCATGTGATATATCATGACATGCTATCCTAAACATGCGAAGATGCTCTATGGGATCTTCGGTTCCTTTATATATAGGCAGGATGGGCATGGGAAAATGCTTAGGGTACGGTTGTGCTACAACTATGGTATCCAAAGGTTGACTACATATCTCTCGATAATTGTACGAGGGATGGTAAGGATCTATCTGGTCCATATGCGAGCTAACTGTTTCACCATGGCTTCCAGATTACTAGTTTGCCCACCATATTGGTTCGGTAGGGCATTGATATGGGATTTGTGAGCATATGATGGAGGGACATTAAGATTAGATGCTATATTGCTGTTGTGTAAATTGTTGGTAGGAAAGGTGTTATGAAGAAATTTTGAAGTTGTATTATGTCGTATTCCAGATTGTTGAAAATTGGTGTTTGGCTTCATTTTAGGTTTTTGTTTACTTGAAGCATATTGATCAATAGTTTGGCAAAGTAAAGCAGTGAAGGAAGTTTTCTTTTGTGTGGGAATGATTTTAGGCTTAATAACGAGTTCCTTAGGAGGTTGGGTAACCTGTTGTTTTGGCATGTTCTGAATCATAGTGACCATATCTCTATTGGATGGTCCAGCCTTATCACTTTCTTGATCAATGAAAGACAAGGGATTAGTGTGCACATCAAACATATGTTCCATGGCTGCTTGAGGGTCACTAATTTGACCTTTATCAATACGAACTGCCATATTAAGAGTGCCAATGTTATTATTGAAAAATTTCTAGAAACAATCTAAGTTGTCAAAAGCAATAGTTCCATATGGAGCTACTCTAGGGGATGAGGATCCATCCTCTTTAACATTTTCTTCTTGTTCATTGTCTTCACCTAGGTCATCTTCTGGTTGATCTAGAGTTTCTCCTTTCGGAATTGGATCTTCAGGAAGGACATTTGGGTTTCTAGTTTTATCTTCTAACCAATCTTCTTCTTCTCCTTCAGTTTTTTTACCATTCCTAAGTTTAGGCATTGTGCTTAATTTAGATTTAAGCAAATATATATATATATATATATATATATATGCAACAAGCTTAAGAGGTATATATTAATTATATACCTACTACAATATTTAAAATGAAATGTTTTGGTTTTTGTTATGTTTTTTAGTTTTTCTTGTTTTTGTAATAATATTGTAAAGATAACAAACAACACAATAAATGCAAGAACTAGTACTGAAAGTAATGATCTAGATTTCTATAAAAAATTATAAATATCATTAATGGGCTCGAGTTCTTCAGGAGTCATGAAGTGTTCTTCTTCACATTGAAAATTTTCTTTCAAAAATTTAATGAAAAGAGCTATAGTGATATTATCTGTCTCAGATTCTGGTTGATAGAAGTAAAGCTTGTGGCAATACTCTCGATATAACACAGCTCGAGGAACTTTATTCCATCTTTCCCTATCCGTAAGAACAACCTCTTGGTCTTATACATGTCCTAAGAACTAGTGTATAATGGTTGTGTTCTCGAGGTATTCCTCGAAGGTGAACAATTCTGAAGACACAGGAGCTCTCCTATAAGCTAACCATCTATGGCAGGCTCTCTGAAGTTCATGATAAAAGATGAGTTGATGAGGATCCAGGATTCTATCTAGGACAAGCCTCTTGATTTGTTTAAGTTTTGTTGACCTAGATGAAATGACACTTAGTCTTCTATCAAGTTCATCCCACAAAAGTTGATTTCTATCTGTTTCAAGCACACTAAGCACATAATTGATTTCTATGGCTGCCAATTGGTTTTCAACATTTATAGTAATTGCTAATATTTTCTTAGGAGCTACCATCTAAACATGATATGCAACTTATTAATTTTAGTGATTTGAAATGCATCTATGTTTTGGTTGTTTTTGTTTTCAAAAGGTTTTAGTTTCACGTCGGGTTCACCAAAATGTATCGCTCCAAATTTTTTGCATCCCTACCTTCAGGCTATAGGATCCATGCTCGGAAGGAGGATGGGAAAAGGATGGCGTAGTACCTCGGACTGAGAGGCCTTGTGAAGGTCTCGCCTCTCAGGGGAGGTGTATTATGGTGATTTTTCGACAGATTGTGGGTTCACCAGGAAACGTTTGAGTGGTAGTTTCCATGCCTAGGTTGGAAATGTGTTTGATGTGTTCAATTTTGTCTTTAATCATCCAAGTCCTAGGCTTGGCCAAAATGCGTCTAAGCTATTCTATATGAAATGTAGATTTAAATGAAGACAAAAACATATTTGGATATAAAAACAGAAAGAACAAGATTGATTAAAGACCCATACCTGATCCGAATGTCTGATGAAGGTTCTGATTTTTGAAGTAGTCAGGATCATCTGGAATTTGATAGGATCGTCTCCTATCTGACAGTATCGTCTGAGATTTGATGAATTTGTCAGACGAATTCGTCAGAGACCTGCAAACAGAGAAACAGATGCAAAATACAGAGAATGCAACTATGATAACAAAGGGTAATGATATAAAATGATAGTAAGAACATTAAAATGATGATAATAAGCAAAAACACGAATGCATTATACTGATCTAATGGCAATTTATGCTTTTATTATGCATTAAAGCTACATGGGTGAACTCCAAGATGCAGAATAATAAAGAATAACCATAGAATTAATTAAATGCAGAATAATACAACAGAAAAATATGAAGAAATGCAAACTCTAGGCACTGATTGCCCCTAATGTGGACTACAGTCGAAATCGTCTTGAATTGGGTCGAGATCGTCCGAGATTGTACGAGATCTTCTGAGACGAATTGAGCTTGCTCCGACTGAAAAACAATGAAGTTCCTGCAAACAAACTTGGAAAAATACAAATGCAAACATTGATTTAAGATGGTCTAGTGCGTGTAGAATTCGAGTTACAAGGAATTTCAGCCAGGGGGATGCTAAGGGGAGGGCCTAGGATTAAATAGGCTTAGGAGGGAGGTTAGGAGGTTGGAGATCATCCCTATTTGGGAGATCTCCAACGGGGAGGGTCTCTAACGGTGTAGACACGCTTCTACCCGGATTAGAGACACCGTTGGAACAGAGACTAATTATGAAAAATTAGTTTTGGGACAAGATCGTCTGGACGTCCTAGCCCAGACAAAATCGTTCGATCTGAGGCGATATCGTTTGATCGGCGACGATATCGTCAAACGGTCAAAACAAACTCTAAAAATGGCATGGGAAACAAGGAAACGGATTAAGCAGTGGTTTGGGAGCAGTTTTAAAGGTTAAAATTTGAATTTGAATATTTACTAGAGTAATTGTAATTATTAAGGTTTTACTGCACCAATTTTAGGGTGCTACAGAGAGGCTAGCAATGATGGTCTCTACAGATCATATCATTCTAATATAGGAGATAGATATATATGATGAAACTAAATGGACTCTGGGCACATGTAGATATATGGATATAAGATAGGTATCGAAAGGGTTCATAGCCAAGGAGAGATAGCAATTAAAAAAAAAAAAAACATATTATCATTAGTTGAATGGTATGTTATTTTGAAAAGGATATAATGACATTTACTATATTGTATACAATAAGAAAAGACAAAGGTCTTGATCAAGTAATACCATGATGAAGGAAAACATTTATTTGCATCCATAATAGCTCATAAGGTCATGAGAGCCATATACTATTGGCCTATATTTTTTTTTGATTGATACTAATGGGTCAAATATTGCAAATACTACTACATGTTTAGGGAAAGAAAAATAAAAGCTCAATTACCCCTAAAGCCTATCATTATGACTAAATATTTTCAACAATGGGGCTTAGACTTCATGGGAAAAATCAACCCATTTTCAAGTGCAGGATATAGATGGGTCCTTATCACTATATATTATTTCAAAAAATGGGTTGAAGTAGTCCCAACCAAAGTAGCTAATCAAGAAATAATGGGTCAATTATTAGAAGATATCATCACTATATTTGGAGCACTATATGCCATAGTCACATATAATACCACCTATGTCAATGGGCCTAATATGATGAAGTTCACCCTAGATTAAGGACACTTGTGTTGGTATATAATAATATTGTGATCACCTATTACAATAGCCAAATGCATCTAACACGCATGCCTTGTATAGAGAGACACAACTGGAAAGTTTTTTGAGTGTGGGATACAACTCAAAATTCAACATCTTAGATTTTTATAAGTTTGTCTCATTTGATATGATCTTTAACACTCGTGTTCCTAAACTACTTTCAAATTCCAAAGAAAATGGAGAAAAAAATACATAAAATAAAACCTTAATCTAATAGAGATGATGCATCAAGATCAAAAGGTTTTTTAGTATAATTGGAATGAAATGAACACATGCATTATCTATTAACAACTAAAGATTTGAATACAGTTCTAATCTAACATAACATATTCATAAATAATATGTATAGAGGAAATAAGACCAAGAAAAATTAACCATGACTTCACATATTTATCATAATATTTTTGTACAAAGATGCCAAATCAAAAGAGGCTTGAATGCTATTAACAAAATGACTCAAGGTTTGAGTCTAGATTTATACATAGAATAAAAGCTAAAGAAAATATACATACAAAGCCAGATATTAGGTATGAGAAGGAAATTTCTAATGCCTTATAATGGAAATGAAACTATTATTTATAAGCAAATACTAGGGTTTCTTGCCTAAAAAATTGTACAAGTGACCAAAACTTTTCCTCCAACGTTGAGTGATGGATGGGACTTCATTCAATGTTGATGGGATTGAGGTCTTTAGATATAGAACCATTAATGCCAAAGGATTTGGGACCTCTAAAATTAGAACTTTTTCCATTATCACCAACTACTTCCTCACAAAATTGAGCATAGGATCTATTTGTAATCAGTGTCACATGACTCGAGGTCTCTTGAATAGGAGATTCAACTACTATTACCTTTAATATGCTAGTTGATTCCCTAGAATGTTGTGTCTGAGTGGTGTAGTTAGGTGGAATTAGGGATTTTATTTTACTATTGTTTATATGAACTTAACTATTTTTTTGGGAGATCATGCATAGATGTTACTTGTAATAATAATGCTTGCTTGTTAGGTAGATTTATTACTATGGAAGGTAGAAGGCTAGTGAGAAAATATTGAAAGAACGTTGCTACCTTTTCTATAAATTATGGTCCATTAGATTGGGCTAATTTCCACAATCGGATGGCTGGTGCTACTCCTCTTGATATTCTCTTTTGTTTGCACTCTCCTCGGGTATTTTATCATCGAGATCGGATGTCCAATGTTATATCAATTTTGATTTCTCTAATTCATGTGAGCCATCAATTGGGCTTGATTTGATTTTGATCATTAGTTTCTTTTGAATGTAGAATGGGGAGATCATGATATTACCACATGTACAATTGTTGTGAACTTAATCAAATGTGAAATAAATATTTTGTCCACTCAAAATATTTGGGGCACCCATGATAGTGATCGGGTGCATCAAGTGTTAGATATTTTGAGTAATTGAGTTGTCATTGATGTCAAAAGTTAGTTTTAGTGAGCAGTGTAATAAAAAGTAGTTCTGCAATCAGTGCAAAAGGAAAGTCCACCACAAGTTGGTCAGATTTGGTTCCAAGTGGTCAGATGAGTTTCAAAGAGCAATGAAGAGGCCCAAGAAAAATATTATTATAATTATTTATTATAATATTAAAAGGGGAGATTTAAATTAATTATAAATTAATTTAATTAACTTCTAAAGTTATTAAGTTAATTATAGATTAATTATAATTTAATTACAAAATTAATTTATGTTAATTAAAATAACCCTAAGTTTGGATTATAAAGGTTATTATTTATTTGAATTCGAAATTCAAATAAAGTGCCGACATCTCTAAGACATTGGCCTTCATGTATAAAAGAGGGCAAGAACCTTAGTTAAAATCCCTCATGCAATTATCGATTGAAAACTCCAAAGATTCATGAGGGAGGAAGAGGAAATATTTTTGCGTGTTTTAAAAAGCTCTTGATTGTAGAGGATAATAAAAATAGGATCGAGTCTCCTTTTTCTTTGCACAGTGTTGTCTAGCATAGTTGGTAACAGCGGGTGGCCCTAAGACTTTCGACAGGCCAGGAGAGCAGGTTTCAAAACTCATCGAGTTGATTTTGCAAGGGAAGAGTACATTGTGTTTTGTGTCGTGCTGATTGGAAAGGGAGTAGAGGAAGGCTTGAGCCTTCCCCTTTGTGTGTAGGCTCATAGCCCATGTGGTGGGCTAGCGCATCGATAAGGTGATCGACTGGGAGTGGTCTTGCATTTGAAACCCGTCGAGACCTTTTGCTTGAGATAAAAGGTATACGCTATTATTTTGCCAAGATTGCATGAGGTATTTTGGATTTGCTAAGGTTGAATAAAAATTAAATATTTTGGAGGGTTATAAAGTTTATTTTTAAATTTTATTATTGAGTATTTGAGGGAGATAAAAGGATAGACAACATTATTTTTGAGGGTTTGATTTTGGAGGTTTTAAATTAAATATTGGAGATTATAAGGAGTAATTGAGTAATTATTTTTATGTATGCTTTGATTATTGCTAATTTCAAAGAAGGAATAATAAGGTGTATTTGAGTTTAATTATTTTTGTAATTGAGAAATATTTCTAAGAGAGTGTTAGTGTGATATTTTGTCATTTAACCATTGAAATTGGCAAATAAGTAAATTGTGTTTAAGATAGGTTTTTAAGGGCACTTCATCAAATAAAAAGGTATGGGCACATCTTCCTAGTGAGTGATTTTTGGATATTGTGAATGCTAAGTTCGATTGAAAAGGGTTGTTTGATAAGCATTGTTGAGTTTGGTTTTTCTGGAATGAAATATGATTCTAGAAACCTTGTTTGATAAGAATTATTGGAAATATTGAGTAAAGCTTTTATATGCTTGAACTAGGATTTGTGCAAAGAACATGAGTATCATTGTTATGTGAGATTGTTTGATAAGCATTGATTGAAAATAGTTGAGTGAGTGTTCATATGCTTGGACTAGGATTTGTGAGCAAGGATTGTTTCATTAAGTGATTGATTGAGTGGAGTTGGTTGAGCCTAGTCAAGTGGAAGTGTTGAAATGATAGTTCTAGTTTTGTGAAACAAATTGTTCCATATTCTGAATTGATTTGAGAAAGAGGTTGAGTGTTTGTGAGTGTGAAATATATTGAGTCTCTAACAATTCTCTATATGTTTCTATGATAAAAAGAGACATTGAAAGTGAATGAGCATTGTGGTGAGTGTGAAGTATATTGAGTGTCTAATAATTCTCTATATGTTTCTATGAGATTGGATAAGTTCTAGTGAGGACTTGTTGAGCACATTTGAGACAAGTCTTAGAGAAGACTTGTGGATAGATTGGTGTGACATTTTGTGGAAACTTACAATACAGATTTGAGGATAGACATAGTTGAGAAAATTGGACAAGTTCTATAGAGGAATTGTGGATAGAATAGTGTGAGATTTTATGGAAGCTTACAAGGAAGATTTGGGATAAGTCTTGGAGAATACTTGTGAGCAGAGTTGGTTGATTGATTTGTTCAAACCTTGAGTTAAGGTTTGGGGTAGATCTAGTAGAGTTAATTTGAGATTAATTAAAATTTTATGTTAAGGCTTGAGGACAAATATTGAGAGCAGATTTGTGCTAGACCAAAGGACCGTGTTTAGTGCAGATTTGAGGACGAAGTTTGGTGTAGATTTTAGGACATGTTTGTGCCAAACCAGAGATAGATATTGAGTATATTTATGCTAAATCGAAGGATTGTGTTTAGTACAGCACAAATTTTGGTGTATATTTGAGGACATGTTTGTGCCAGACCAAAGACAAATATTGAACATATTTGTGCTAGACCAAAGGACTGTGTTTAGTGTGGATTTGAGAATAGAGTTTGGTGCAGATTTGAGGACATGTTTGTGCCAGATTAGAGATAGAGATTGAGCAGATTTGTGCTAGATCGAAGGACTATGTTTAGTGTATATTTAAGGATAGAGTTTGGTTTAAATTTTAGGATGGGTTTGTGCCAGACCAAATACAAATATTGATCAAATTTGTGTTAGATCGAAGTACTATGTTTAGTGCAAATTTGAGACAGGGCTAAGAGCAAGCTTTAGAGGTGACAGAGTATAGAGGATGACAGTCTCTAGTGGATAGAAATCCATTAGCCAGGGTAGTGAGGATAGGTCTTCTGAGTGAGGATAGAAGTCTTTAGTGGATAGAGATCCATTAGCCAGTGTAGTGGAGGCAATAGTTTTTTTAGAAGATCACCAGCCAAAGCAGAGGAGAAAGGAGTTATCTTGTATATATATATCCATGAACTTGATTAGGGTATTGGTGTATCCTTTGGACAAAGGTCCATAAAAATTGTAATAGGGAAAGGTTTCCCAAGATATTTTTTGAAAAAAATTTAGTGAAATATTTTCTCCATGGAATAGCCCACATTGGGTGAACCACGTTAAATTGGTGTCTCTATTGTGTGTGGTGATTTTTGCATTGCTTTGATTACTATTTTTGATATTGCTATTGATACATTGCATACTATTAATTTGGAAAGAAAATTAAAAAGTGGTCTTATACTGTTCACCCCCCTCTCAGTATAAGCTTGTGTTCTTCAATTGGTATTAGAGAAGGTTCCTTTGGAAGAGTTTAATAGCTTGAAGGAAAAGCTTACAAGAACACAATGGATTCTAAGAATGGATCGTCAGATAATTCAACACAAGTATTTGATGGAAGTGATTATGTATTTTGGATTATGAGAATGAATATTCACCTGATGGCACTAGGCAATGAAATATGGGAAGCAATTGAAAATGGATACACACCACAACTACTCCACCTATAGATAAATATGGCAAGCTTCTACATCATTACAATTCAAAAGCAATGAATGCAATTTTTAAATGTTTACATAGAACAAAGTTCATAAAGGTTATGCATTGCAAATTAGCAAAAGAAATTTAGGATAAATTGCAAAGCATATATGAAGGATATAAAAGTGTCAAAAAGGTAAAGATACGAAATATCAAAGGATAATTTGAAGAATTAAGAATGAAGGATGAGGAAAATATTAGTGCTTATATAATTTGTGTAGATGAGGTTGTTAACGTCATGCAAGGACTTGGACTTGAGGTTCAATAATTAGATGTTTGTGATAAGATCTTAAGATCTCTCCCAAAAATGTTTAGTGAAAAGATTTCTGCTATAGAGGAATCAAAATATGGTGATATTTTGACAAGATATGAATTACTTGGCATTCTTATAGCTTTTGAGATAAAAACAAAAAAGGAACCTAATATTCATAAGGAAGCAACCTTCAAAGCTACTAAGAAGACAAAGGGTAAGAAGTCATATTCAAACAATGAGTCATCCAGTGATGAAGAATCAAATTATGGTAGAAGGAATAAAGATCCAAGAAGATTTAAAGATGTGAAATATATTAGATGCTTCAATTGTGGAAAGTATGGTCACTATGCAACTGATTTTCAAGAAGCTAGAAATAACAATGATGAATAAAAATAGGATCATAAGAACAAGGAGTCAAAAAATACAGGTACCAAAATAAAGGTAAGGATGGACAAGGCAAATAAGGAAAGAAGTTCTTTCAAATACAGAAGAGGAGTTACTATGCAGACAAGGCAAGTAAGTACTCAAGTGATAGTGATAATAGTTTCTTAGATAATGATAAATATGAAATTCTATTTATGAAAAAAGAAAAATAAGAAGTTAATAAAATGTCACCAATAATTCTCAAGTGTTTTAGATGTGGTAACTTTGGTCATCTTGAAGATAGTTGTACAAAGAGTGGTTTCAGTTTCAGTGATGATGAATATGAAGATACACTTGAAGGACCAGAAGATAATATTCTAATGGCATTAGAAGAAGAAGGAGGTGATCCTATAGAAGACAAGTCAAAAAAGAATGAAGATGTTTTCAAAGGTAAAAATATAAAGGAATAATCAGAGAAAGGAGAAGTTGATCTTGAGGGAGATCTTATTTATGCTCTTAACACATTAAATAAGGTAAGAAATCAAAAATCCCAACTTAAGCTTCAGTTTCAAGAATGTGATGAAGAGAAAGGAAAGCTTATAGAGGATCTAAATAAGTCAATGGCTAAGACAAAGAAGTTCAAGGATAAGTTAGAATCAAAGGTCTTAGAATGTGAAAATTTAGAACATGAAGTGGCTCTACTAAGGGAATAAATAAAAGAGTCTAAGGATAGGTTACATAGGTTTAGAAAGAGCTCAAAGATCATAGATAAGATGATAAAAGTACAAAGAAGGTCAACAAACAAAACAAGTCTTGGTTTGAACAAGTACAAAAGAAATAAGAAGAGGAGTCAACCTCAAATTCTAAAGAAGAAGAAACTTCAAAAGAAGACAGTGTAAGAGAAAGTGAGACTTCTAAAGATGATTTGGACAACATAAAGTTCAACAAGGAAAAGAACAATGCACAAAGGAGAAACAAATGTAATAGGAACCAACATAGGGTAAAAGACACTAAGAGACCAATAAGGTCAAGGTAAGGAAATTTCAATGGATGATGTGTCTTATGTCACAAATTTGGGTACAAGGCTTCACAGTGCAGGACATGAAAGACAAGATTATGGGAACTTTAGAAACAGATAAATTTTTCATGGGTATTGCTACTCATGTAATCAGTTTGGTCACAAGACAATGAATTGTAGGGTTCATGATAGGAATAGATATGGCTTCACCAGGAGAAATACTAAGATATTTGCACCTCCAAGGAATAATAATATTAAGTGTTACAAGTGCAATAATGATGGACATACAACAAAGTGGTGTAGAGTAGAAATTATAGAGACAAGAAGAAATAGGAACAATCAAAGGAATCAAAAGGATAAGATGATAAGGAAAGTGGACAACGATAAATATCAGTGCATGCTGGGAGTAGAAATACTCCCACCCCATAATTAACCACCTCAAGAAGAGGTGGGGGAGGGGCTAAGTGAAGAGTCTCATTCTTAGCCTCGAGCCCCAAAGGTGACCCTTTGTCATTGATGTCAAAGGGGGAGAGATTTGAGTAAGGGGAAGAGATTTGATTTAAGGGGAGAGTTGATTCAGGGGGAGCAGTTTCCCAGGGGGAGCAGAACAGAAAAATTTTAAGGAAATTGTAAAATATAATTGGTTTACCATCAATAAAAAATGGGGAGATTGTTGGACATTTTGAGTAATTGAGTTGTCATTGATGCCAAAATTCATTTTCAGTGAGCAATGAAAGAAGAAGCAGTTCTGCAACCAGTGCAAAAGGAAAGTATGCCACCTGTTGGTTAGATCTGGTTCTAGGTGGTCAGATGAGTTTCAAAGAGCAATGAAGAGGCCCAAGAAAAATAATATTATAATATTAAAATGGGAGATTTAAATTAATTATAAATTAATTTATTAATTAATTTAATTAAATTTTAAAGTTATTAAGTTAATTATAGATTAATTATAATTTAATTATAAAATTAATTTATGTTAATTAAAATAATCCTAAGGTTGGGTTATAAAGGTTATTATTTATTTGAATTCAAAATTCAAATAAAGCATCGATGTCTCTAAGACATTGGCCTTCATGTATAAAAGAGGGCAAGAACCTTAGTCAAAATCTCCCATGCAATTATCGATTGAAAACTCCAAAGATTCATGTGCAAGGAAGAGGAAAGATTTTTGCATGTTTTAAAAAGCTTTCGGTAGTAGAGGATAAGAAAAATAAGAGTGGGGCTCCTTTGTCTTCGCACAATACTATGTAGCACAGTTGGCAACAACGAGTGGTGCTAAGACTTTCAACATGCTAGGAGAGCAGGGTTCGAAACTCGTCAAGTTGATTTTGCAAGGGAGGAGTACATTTTGTTTTACGCCATGCCAATTGGAAAGGGAGAAGAGGAAGTATTGAGACTTCCCTTTTGTGTGGAGGCTCGTAGCCCACATGGCAGTCTAGCACCTCGATAAGGCACTCGACTAGGAGTGGTCTCATGTTCGAAACCCGTCGAGGCATTTTTCTTGAGATAAAAGATATGCGCTATTATTTTTCCAAGGTTGCATGAGGTATTTCGCATTTGCTAAGGTTGAATGAAAATTAAATATTTTGAGGGTTATAAAGTTTATTTTTAAATTTTATTATTGAGTATTTGAGGGAGATAAAAAGGATAGACAACATTATTTTTGAGGGTTTTATTTTGGAGGTTGTTAATTAAAGATTGGAGATTATAAGGATTAATTGAGTAATTATTTTTATGTATGCTTTGATGATTGCTAATTTCAAAGGAGTAATAATGTGTATTTAAGTTTGATTATATTTTAAATTGAGAAATATTTTTGAGAGAGTGTTAGTGTGATATTTCGTCATCTAACCATTGAAATTGGCAAAGAAGGAAATTCTGTTTAAGATAGATTTTTAAGGACACTTCTTCATCAAACAAAAATGTATGGGCACATCTTCCTAGTGAGTGATTTTTGGATATTGTGAATGCTAAGTTGGAGTGAAAAGGGTTGTTTTATAAGCATTGTTGAGTTTGGTTTTTCTTGAATGAAAGTTGATTCTAGAAACCTTGTTTGATAAGCATTGTTGGAAATATTGAGTAAAATTTGTATATGATTGAACTAGGGTCTGTGAAAGAACATGAGTATAATTGTTATGTGATATTGTTTGATAAGCATTGATTGGAAATAGTTGAATGAGTGTTCATATGCTTGGACTAGGGTTTGTGAGCAAGGATTGTTTCATTGAGTGATTGAATGAGTGGAGTTGGTTGAGCCTAGTCAAGTGGAAGTGTTAAAATGATAGTTCTAGTTCTGTGAAACAAATTGTTCCATATTATGAATTGATTTGAGAAAGAGGTTGAGTGTTTGTGAGTGTGAAACATATTGAGTCTCTAAAAATTCTCTATATATTTTTGTGATAAAAAGAGATATTGAAAGTGATTGAGCATTGTGGTGAGTGTGAAGCATATTGAGTCTCTAACAATTCTCTATATGTTTCTATGATATTGGATAAGTTCTAGTGATGACTTGTTGAGCATATTTGAGGTAATTATTAGAGAAGACTTGTGGAAATATTGGTGTGAGTTTTTTTGGAAGCTTACAATACATATTTGAGGATAGACATTGTTGAGAATGTTGGACAAGTTCTAGAGGGATATATTAGTGTGAGATTTTGTGGAAGCTTACAAGGCAAATTTGAGACAAGTCTTTGAGAAGACTTGTGAGCATAGTTGGTTGATTGATTTGTTCAAACCTTGAGTTAAGGTTTGGGGCAGATTTAGCAGAGTTTATTTGAGATTAAGTCAAGCTTTGTGTTAAGGCTTAAGGACAAATATTGAGAGTAGATTTGTTCCAGACCAAAGTATTGTGTTTAGTGTAGATTTGAGGATGGAGTTTGGTACAAATTTGAGGACAGGTTTGTGCTAGACTAGATACAGAGATTGAGTAGATTTGTGCTATACTGAAGGACTATTTTTAATGTAGATTTGAGGATAGAGTTTGGTGTAGATTTTATGACATGTTTATACCAGACCAAAGATAGATATTGAGCAAATTTATGCTAGAGCAAAGGACTGTATTTAGTGTATATTTGAGGATAGATTTTGGTGTAGATTTGAGGATAGGGTTTGTGCCAGACCAGAGATAGAGATTGAGTATATTTGTGCTAGATCGAAGGACTATGTTTAGTGTAAATTTAAGGACTATGTTTAGTGTAAATTTAGGGATAGGTATGTGCCAGACTAGTGATAGATATTGAGCAAATTTGTGCTAGACTGAAGGACTATGTTTAGTGCAAATTTGAGATAGAGCTGAGAGTAAGCTTTGGAGGTGACAAAGTATAGAGGACAACAATCTCTAGTGGATAGAGATACATTAGCCAAGGCAATGAGGATAGGTCTTCTGAGTGAGGACAAAAGTCTTCAATGGATAGAGATCCATCAGCCAGTGTAGTGAAGGCAACAGTTCTTCTAGAAGATCACCAACCAAAGCAGAGGAGAAATGAGTTCTCCTGTGGATAGAGATCCATAAACTTGATTAGAGGATTTGTGTCTTTTTTGGATAGAGGTCCATAAACATTATAATAGGGAAAGGTTTCCCAAGATATTTTTTGAGAAAATTTTAGTGAAATATTTTCTCTATGGAGTAGCCCACATTGGGTGAACCACGTTAAATTGGTGTCTCTATTGTGTATGGTGATTTTTGCATTGCTTTGATTACTATTTTTGATATTGCTATTAATACATTACATACTATTGATTTGGAAAGAAAAGTAAAAGTGGTCTTATACTGTTCACCCCCTCTTAGTATAAGCTTATGTTATTCATCAAGCACCAACATCTTACATTGAGTGACATAGACAAGAGGCTTTGCAGGTGAGGGATGCACTCGTAAGACAATCTATGGGGTTTTGCTAGAATTTGGATCTTCATAATATGTGATATTTAGTGCACCTTCCTAAACTACTTGCTCTCTTGGTCAAAGGAAAAGGGAAGGGAAATGTAAAAAACTAAAATCCTAAGCTAATGGAGGTGATGTGTCAAAAACCAATAGCTCCTCCTACGCATAACTAAAATGAAATGAACAAATTCATCCTGAAAACAACTAGAAAGTGAACATAGTTTTAATTTAACATAAGCATTCACGTAGAAAATGAATACACATAAGAAAAAAATAAAAATAAAATTAGCCATGATTTCATATTTATCACAAAATTTCTTTATAAAGATGTCAAATTAAAAGTGGCTCGATCCTATTAACAATGTGACTCAAGGTTCGAGTCAAGATTAACACAAAATAATAAAGTTAAAGAAAAATACTCACAAGACCAAATATTAGGCATGTGTAATCAATTTTATAATCCTTATAATATCACTAAAATTACTATTTATATTTCTAAAACTATGGCTTACTTGCCTCAAAAGTTGTGCAAGAAACTAAAAATTTACCTCTAAGATAAAGTGATGGATGTGCCTAAATTCAATGCTAAAGGGCTTGAGGTCTCTAGATCTAAAGCCATTAATATTGAGGGAATTAGAGCCTTTGGATTTGTATCCTCTATCAATATTGCCAACTACCCTTAGAATTTTTCCATAAAGTGGGTACAAGATCCATCTATAACAATTTCATCAGTCGCAAGGCCTCTGCAACTAGAGATTCCTTTGTTGCTACCTTTAAGATGCTACTCACTTTCGTAGAATGTTCTGTCTATAATAAAATCATCTATCCATAATGGAGGTTCATTCTTGTGGAATGTGAAATGTTGATAAATTTTGATTGGTTGTTGTCACCCATTTTCAAAATTAACGTCTACTAGTTCAAATAGTTTTCTTCTTGATCATATGACTAGCAAAGCTTCTCTAGATCCCTTCCATTTATCATAAAAATTAGATGGCTCACATTATTTTTTTATGTTCTATCATCCACATCTCCTAATTTTTTCATGTGAGACATCAGATTAGGCTTGAGCAGGGAGCAAATAAATTACACAGTAATGACATGTCTAGTCACTACAAGCTCACTTGGATGCAAAGGAACTATTATATGGATGTTGAATTTGTTGTATTTTGAACAATAATGAGGTGCTTTTGGTTATGACCAAAGATAACATAGGCTATTTATTGTTATAATTGGGTGGCTTATATAACTTTGATGATTTGCATATCTTCTCCTCAATTCGAAACTCTATATATCATTAGATCTAAGATTGATTGTAGATATTCCTTGGAAAAATTCTTGATGGCACAACTATTTGCTTCTTTTATAGATCATCGATACATGTGCCATGCATCTAGATTTCTAACTAGTAGTAAATATTTCCTCTAAAACTCTTTAGGCAACTTTCTAAAATAGTATGGGCCTTTATATGAGGTAATAAATGGCTCACAAGGATATTAGAATCTTGATGAAATTTCCTGTTGTAGAATCAACACTCACCATAGATTTTGGATAATTGACAATGCATGTTACTTTATTGTATTTGTAGGTTGCTTCTGCCCTATAAATTGGTGCTTGTCATTGATATGATGTGCGCAACCTTACTTTATTGCAAATTACCTCCTTAGGGAATTTGTGCTCATTATTAGATTAGTTTGACCAATAATGTTGGAAATTTTGAGTAAGTTGTGTTGTCATTGATGTCAAAATGTTGATGTCAGAGAGCACTTTGTATGGTAGGAATATTCATCTATGGTTGATATGGTTGAAATTGATCAAGACAAAGTTCATCCCAAAGGCAAGCAAATTGGTTGAAAGAAGATGCCAAGGTTTAAAAAGAAAGAAAAATTTTATTATAATATTTTTCAATAGTATAATAATTGGGTCCAAGAAATAATTTTAAAAAGAGATATCCTTAACAAGGTTTATTGATCTTTTATAAAAGGTTGCAAATGTTTCTTTTAATTTATTTAAATTAAAATATTTTAACAAAAGTTAAAATTTTAATTTAAAATAATTTATGGCGCCAAAGATTCAAATTGAATTCAAATTCGAAAGCAAGAGAGGGCCGACGTTTTTTAAAACCAAAGGAAAGAGTATTTATAGGAAATGATTTTTCATTTCCAAATGTTTATGATTCTAATGCCCAAGTCAAGAGATAATTCGTGTGCTCTATTTTTGAATAGAAGAAGACGTTTGTGAGTTCTAAAGGAAAGGGATGCAGAGTTGCGTTGAAATATTCCTGGAGCAAAAGATACATACCATAGTGCTAAATAGCGTAGGTGGTAGGAGGAACGTGGCTAAGGTACTTGCGAAGGGAAGGTTTCAGTTTTGAATCCCACCGAGTTGTTTTGCAAGAGGGTAAAACCTTTTTCATTTTCAACGAAGGCAATTTCAAAAATGAAATCATGGAAATTTGGTTTCGTGTCGGCGTGTAGCCTAAGCAGTAGCGTAGCCTTGGGCTAAGGCATTATGGTGGTTAATATCATGGGTTCGAAATTGGGCACTGGTCATTGAGACTTGTGCAATATTTTTCACAAGTAGAATATTAAAGGTATGCTTTTTAATTTATGTGCTTCTATGGTCTTGGAATACATGATTTGACTTTGAGGCTCCAAAATCGTGAAAAGAAAATAAATGAAATTGTTTAGGAAGTCATAATAGGTGTCAATTAAATATTTTATTTTAGGTGTTTAGGAATTAAACCAAGTATTGTATATTATAAGGTGTAAACAAAGGGACTTTATTTTCGATGTATCTTGAATATTATTTTGAAAGAGAAGGAGATTATAAGGTGTAAACAAGGAACTTTATTTTGATGTGTTGAATATTATCTTGAAAGAGAAGGATATTATAAGGTGTAAACAAGGAACTTTGTTTTTTATGTATGTTGAATATTATTTTGAAAGTGAAGGAGTGATAAGGTGTACTTATGACTTGACATTTTATTGTATTTCTTGTATGGTGAAATATTTGTTGAGGTAAATATTCATTTTGAGGTTTTGAGATAGACCATTTTTATCTAACCCTGAAAGTGAAACAAAAAAATTGGTTGTGAGTAAAACAGGTTTTGAAGACACATCTCCATAATAGCAAAAAGGTATGAGCATTTTACCTTTCTTTTGTTTAAGAATGATTGGAATGAATGTTGTGAAATATAAGGTGGAGTGAAAATGATTGTTTGATAAGCATTGTTTGAAATATTTTAGTGAGTTTTTATATGTTTCATTAGTGAATGTTTAGAGAACATTTGAGATAGAGATTGAAGATTATTTGAGTTAGGGTTTGAGACCTACATTGTGCCTTTGTTTGAAGAAGTATGAAAACACCTACTTAGGGTTTGTAAGCAAGTTGTGTTTCATTGGTTGAATGATTGAGTGAAATTCTTGAGCATTGGTTTTGAGTGATATTGAAAGTAAATGTGTAAACATTAGAAATCAGATTTGTGAAAGCGATAGACTTAATGATTGAGTAGAACATATTGAGTTTTTTATAGAGTGCATCATTCTCTATATGTTCCAAAGGTTAAATGAATTTTGAATAGAATATGTCTAAACTACTTCAAGTTAAAGGAGTTGCTTTGAAGATTTGAAAAAACAATTGATAGCATTGTGTGCAGGATTTGAGATTGATTGAGTATATCTTGTGAGTTGTTTTGAGCTAGTGTTAGAGCAGTCTGATCAAGTCCTTGAGAGTCTTGAAGGTAGATTTGAGCAAGTCTTGGTGAAGACTTGAGAGTAGATTGAGCAAGTTTTGGTGAAGACTTGAGAGCATATTGAGCAAGTTATAGAGAGTACTTGAAGGCAGATTTAAGATAAGTCTTAGTGAAAACTTGAGAGCAGATTGAGCAAGTCTTGGTGAAGACTTGAGAGCAGATTGAGAAATTTCTAGAGAGGACTTGAAGGTAAATTTGAGGTAAGTATTGGTGAAGACTTGAGAATAGATTGAGCAAGTTCTTGAGAGGACTTGAAGGTAGATTTGATACAAGTCTTGGTGAAAACTTGAGAGCATATTGAGAAATTTCTAGAGAGGACTTAAAGGTAGATTTGAGGTAAGTCTTGGTGAAGACTTGAGAATAGACTGTGCATGTTATTGAGAGGACTTGAAGGTATATTTGAGGTAAATCTTTGTGAAGACTTGAGAGCAGATTTTATTGATTGATTTGTTCAATATTTGTGTTAAGGCTTGAAAAAAATCAAAGCAGAGTTGATTTGTGATTGGATTAAGATCTATGTTAAGGCTTGAGGATATATTTGAGGATAAAGTTTGATATAGATTTATGAGTAAATATGTGCTAAACTTGAGATAGAGTTAGAGCAGATTTGTACTACAGTTGGAATAGATTTTGGTGCAGATCTGAGATAGAGTCAAGAGCAAGCTTTAGAGATGATAGAGTATAGGATAGTAGTGTCCAATGGATAGAGATACATTAGCCAAGGTAGATAGGACAAAGGTATTCTATGAAGAGATATCCACAAGCCAGATCAGTGGGGGTAAAAGTCTTCTAGAAGATCATCATCCAGAGAATAGGAGAAAGATTTCTCCTATAGATAGAGATTCATGAACCAAAGCAAGGAGAAATAGTTCTCTTGTGGAGTGTGATCCATGAACCATATAGGAAGATAGATTTATTCTATGGAGAGAGATCCATGAACTAGTTGAGGAGAAAGAGTTCTCCTGGATCAAGTTCCATAAACCAGAGAAAAGGAGAAAGAGTTATCCTATGGAGAGTGATCCACAAATCATAGCATTAGGGGATTGGTATCTCCTTTGGATAGAGGTCCATAAAAATTGTAATAGAAAAGTGATTCCCAAGACATTTGTTGAGAAAATTTAGTAGAAATATTTTCTCCATGGAGTAGCCCATATTGGGTGAACCACGTTAAATTGATGTCTCTATTGTGTGTGATGATTTATGCATTGCTTTAATTACTATTGTTGATATTTCCATTGATAATATTGGATAATATTGTTTAGGAAAGAAAGGTAAAATTTGTCCTTATACTGTTCATCCCCCATCTTAGTATAAGCCTATGTTCTTCAATTTGTATCAGAGCGGGTTCCTTAAGAAGAGTTTAACAGCTTGAAGAAAAAGTATAAAGGAACACAGATGGTATCTCAGAGTGGATCTTCATAAAATAAGGCACCATTGTTCAATGGGAACAATTATGCTTTCTAGAGCATAAGAATGAAGACTTACTTGATGGCACAAGGATATGAGACATGTCAAACAGTTGAGGATGGATACACACCTCCATCTAGTCCTCCTATAGATAAATATGGTAAGGTCCTACATCTATATAATGTAAAGGCAATGAATTTAATCTTAAGTGGTTTATGTGAAGTAGAGTTTGTAAAAGTTATGCACTGTGAATCAGCAAAGGAAATTTAGGATAAACTGAAGCAAACATATGAGGGAGACAAAAAGGTCAAATTGGCAAAATTGAAAAATCAAAAAAATATATTTGAAGACTTGAAGATGAAAGAAGAGAAAGATATTGTTGCATACTTACTTCGTGTGGATAAGGTTGTTAACTCCATGTGAGGACTTGGGTTTAAATTTGAAGAATCAGATGTTTTTCAAAAGGTTTTAAGGTCACTCCCTATGAGGTATAATGAAAATCTTTCATCCATAGAAGAAACAAGAGATATTGAAAATTTGACTATGGATGAGCTACATGGAACTCTCACATATTATGAGATGATAATAGTAATGGATCCTATTCCCAAGAAAGAGGTAGCCTTAAAATTAGTAAATAAGATAAAAGATAAGAAGTCAGATTCAAGTGATGAGTCATCCAATGATGAAGAAGAAAACTATGGCATAAGGAACAAGGACTCAAGAAAGTAAAAAGGTATGAAAATAGTTAAGTATTTCAATTATGGTAAATATGGTCACTATGCATCTAACTATCTAGAAGTTGTAAGCAGCAGTGGTGAAGAGAAACAAGATCATAAGAACAAGGAAGCAGGAAAATCCAGGTATAAAAATAAAAATAGGTATGGACAAAGCAAGCATGGAAAGAAGTTTTTCCAAAGACATAAGAAAAGTTTCTATGCAGATAATACAAGCAAGAGTTCAAGTGATAGTTATGGAAGATCCTCAGATAATGAAGAAGAATAAATTCTCTTCTTGGCAATAGAATATTAAGGAAGTGATCATGTTGAAGATAAATCTAAAAGATATGAAGATGCTCTTGAAGAAGAAAAAGAAGAATCAGAAAATGAATATGAAGGAGTAGTAAATCTAGAAGTTGAACTTATTTTTGCTCTAAAAGAATTGAAAAATGTCAAAAATCATAATTCAAGATTCAAGGCTCAATTTCAAGAATGTGATGAAGAGAAAGGAAAGCTTATACAATATTTGAAAAAAATGTTATAGGTAAAAGTATTAGAATGTGAAAAATTAGAGCATGAGGTAGTTTCACTAAGGAAGGAAATGAAAGAGTCTAAATACAAGCTACACAGGTTTGGAAGAAGTTCAAAGACTTTGGATAAGATTATCAATGCACAAAGATATCCATCAAACAAGACAATACTTGGTTTTGAAGAAGGACAAAGAGAATAAAGAGAGGATTCAAGCTCAAGCTCCAAAGAAGAGGAAGCTTCAGAGGAAGAGAGTGAAGGAGGAAATGATACTTATGAGGATAAGTTGAAAAATAGAAGGTTCACCAAGGAAGGAAACAATGCACAAATAAGGAACAAGAAACATCATAGAGAAGAAAGGACTAAGAGACCAGTGGTTCTAAGGCAAGATTTCTTTGAAGTACGTTGCTTCTCATGTAACAAGTTTGGTCACAAGGCTATGCAGTGCAGGACACATGAAAAGAAGAAACATGGTTTCACTAAGAGAAATTTTAGATATGGGCATTTCTTTTAAGGGTATTGTTACTCATGTAATCATTTTGATCATAAAGCAATTGATTGTAGGGTTCATGATGAGGGCATAAAATAATAATATAAGGTTTATGTTCTAGGTTGAATAAAACCTTAGTTCGACTAGGTCTTAGGGCTTGGTCTTCTTTTTAATTTTAATGTAAGTGAGACTTGGTGCTCACGTAGCTAGCTTCTAGATTAGGTGAGTTGGATTGATATTAGTCAATCCTTAAATAACTCCTTTGAATGTGAGCCGACATTCTCAATTTGGAAGTTAGTTGCTCCTTCATAGGAATTTATTGTAAGTTTTTGGCCTATATTAAGCCCTTTGTTTTAATTTAATGGACATGTTGGTTTATACCACAATAGTGGTATCAAAGTAGGTTAATTTTGGATATTTTGGGTCAATTCCAATCTCTGTAGTCCTTAGTTGTAGATGTCACAATTGTTTGTGAGCAGATTTTTATTTATTATTGTGGGTAACTTGTTGGCAAATTATTTTTATTTGTAATTTCCTGCAACCAGCTCCCACAAGATCTGAACTAGACCTATCATCAGGCATTTTTTGGAGGACATATAATTAATTTTAGCACCACTGACAAGATTTGACCTCATGAATGTAATGAACGAGGGTTTGATTAGCACTTTTGTCACATTTGTCAATCTCTAACAATTTGGTGGAAATTCTTATGGAAGTAGTGAAATCATCAGTCCATCTAATGCAGTCTATGTGGTTTATCCACCTACAGTGAAGACATCAGTCATATTTTAGTTGCCATTCTAACATACAATGGAACACTTGCACGAAATTCAATTTGGATGAGAATAGTCCATGCACGAGCCAAATCGATGATTTCTATGACGAGAATCAACCTGACATGGATTTCTTTGTCTCATCTTGTCATAGCTACTAGCCACTAAAGAATCTTACCCTTCTGACATAGATCTTGAAGAACACAAGCTTATACTGAGAGGGGGGGTGAACAGTATAAGACCACTTTTTACTTTTTCCTTCAAATCAACTTTCAATTCAATATTATGTAGTGTATAGAAAGTAGTATTAATAGCAGTAAACAAAACAATGCACAAAACACCATCCACAATAGAGACATAGCAATTTACGTGGTTCACCCAAAGTGGGCTACTCCATAGATAAAATCTCTCACTAAATTTTATGATGGCGAGGTCAAGATTCAAAACACACCAGTGTCACAAATTGCATTAAATTTCATTAATATGGTCTCTGTTACAATTTTTTCTCAGCACACTTCCTCCTCCCAAATCCCGAACTCACCATCCCCCATCCTTACAGCATTTCGGGTTTTTAACGAGGCCCCCGATCCTCTTGGCCATCAATGCCCTGCCTAACAAATTCAAATTCTAATTTTCCCTCCCTCGGTCGAACTTCCCAAATTTTGTCATAAATGGCCACTGCCTTACCCACCATGAAAACCTCATTAAAGATCTTCTCTGACCTGCAAACGCCGCCTTGGTCAGATCGTCCTTTCGTGCCTCTGTTTCACCCATAATTTCCATGCTATGTACTGTTGTGAAGACCATTCCCATATTAATACACGCGGTCGCCAATTTCAATTTCAATCTTCGTGGCAGCCCGCGCGTTTAATTAATTAATTTTTTTCTGCTTTGTCTTTGACTGACCGTGCCACTTTAACACACGTGGAGGTCGCATGTCACTATGGCTCTCCTTCTCATTTGAACACGTGTCCACAAGCTTGTCTTCATACTTGTCGCGATACCGCGATATCACGACATGTCGCAATATCGTGACCCACTGTCCCTTTGCTTTCACCTTGGCAGAAAAAGTCACGATATCGTGACATGTCACGATATCACGACCCAACGGTCACCTCTCTTCAATTTGCAAATGATGTCGCGATATCGCGACGTCGTGATATCGCGACGTCGCGATATCGCGACCAAAACCTTCTCCCCTTCTTCGTCTGCACCGAGCCTTTGATTTTAATTGCCAACTGTAGTCGCGATAACGCGACGGAAATTCAATGCTGCTGAAGTCAAAACAAGAATCGCGATATCGCGACGTCGTGATATCGCGACTCAAACTGGCCATTGCCCTTCCAAAGCTTTGGGGTCACGATTTTGTGACCCCAACGCAACTTGTGCCTTTACTCTAAAACTTCCTCTTCTTTTTACAAAACCTCCCTCTTGGGCAAAGATTTGAAACAAATTCAACACAAGTACTTATAAAATAAAAGCAAATAATAAAATGATTTGGAGGATGCAAGATTGCTCCTTGACCACCGGATGCTCCTGCATCAGACACCCGGGGTAGATAAAAAAAAGTGACCCTCACTTTTGTTTGGCTAAGGGGAGACCCAAGCGGTCAACCTCCATCTTCGACAACCAAGTCGCATCTTCAGTTGGTCTGCCCCTCCACTTGATCAAATACTCAGTATACTGCCTGTTTTGGGTGCTCCGGCCTTCACAAGTATCTAATACTTCCTCAGCCTCATCTGTGCTTGGAGTAGAGGCTGGAAATTGCCATGGTTCTGGACTTTGCATGTCTGTACTTTCTCCCTCATGATATTCCATGAGATCTAAAATATTAAAAATAAGTGAAATATCAAGCCAACTTGGCAATTCCACTTCATACGCATTTCCTGACTCTCGCTTTCCCAATATTTTACATGGTCCAAACTTTTTCATCTTCAATTTATTGTAAGTCTTGGCAGGAAATCTCTCCTTCCTGAGATGCACCATAACCTCATCCCCAACCTTGAACTCCTTGAACTGCCGCTTCTGGTCTGCCCTTGTCTTATAATGATCTGTTCATTTTTGTAATTTGTCTTCTTACTTCCTCATGCGGACTTTTCATATGTTCTCGCAAATTCTTCCGCTTCGGCACTACATTTTTCTTTTCTCGTCCAACTTTCTTAGTTCGGACACGTTCCTCGGCCGTGTCCATATATTATTTGGAATGGAGATTTATTTATGCTCTTATTGATTGAGCTATTATACGCAAATTCTTCCTGCGGTAAAACTAAATCCCATCCCTTGGGCTGATCTGCTATCAAACACCTCAATAGATTACCCAGGCTTCTGTTCACCACCTCTGTCTGTCTTTCAGTCTGTGGGTGGTATGCTGAACTAAATTTTAGGTCTGTTTTCATCTTCTTCCATAGAGTTCTCCAAAAGTATCCAACAAACTTGGTATCTCTATCGAAACTATGCTTCTTGGCGACTCGTGAAGTCTAACCACTTCCTTGAAGAACAACCCAACGCAATGTGAATCGCATCACTTGTCTTTTGGCGAGGAATAAAATGTGCCATTTTGGAGAACCGGTCCACCACCACAAATATTGAATCATTTCCTCTCTGTGTTCTCGGCAATCCAAGAACAAAATCCATGCTTATGTCCTCCCATGGTCTCTCAGGCACAGGTAATGGCTGGTACAGTCTTGTATTTTGTTTTACACCCTTTGCCATCTGGCATATTCTGCAACTTTGCACAAACTTCCGTACATCTTGCTGAAGTTGTGGCCAGTAGTAATTTTCCTCAATCAAGGCAATGGTCTTATCCCTACCAAAATGCCCAGCCAATCCTTCGTTGTGCTTTTCTTTGATTAAATTCTCCCGCATGGAACTTTTGGGAATGCACAACTTACTACCCTTGAACAGCATCCCGTCTTGGATTAAGAAATCCAACCATTTTGTTCTATCCATAGTAAGAGGTATTGAGCAAGCCTTCCGGGCTTCGCAAAATCCGGATCTGCAGGGTATAGACCCTTCAGTTCTTCAAACCCCACTACTTCCACTGTCAATCTGGTCAGCAGAGTCCGCTTCCGCTTAAGGCATCCGCAACCCCGTTTGACTTCCCACTTCGTGCTTCAATACAAAGGTATAACTTTGGAGGAACTCCACCCATTTCATGTGCCTTTGGTTCAGTTTTGTCCGACTGTTAATGTATTGCAAATCCTGATGGTCAGTAAACAGTACAAACTCCTTTGGTAATAAATAATGTCTCCACTTTTTCAGGGCTCGAACTATAGCATAAAATTCTTGATCATAGATTGAATACTTTTTCCGCGCATCATTTAACTTCTCACTGAAATAAGCAACTGGCTTGCCTCCTTGACTCAGTATAGCCCCTATTGCACTGCCACTGGCATCACAATCCACCTAAAATACCTTGTTGAAGTCTGGAAGTGCCAAAACAAGTCGCTTCGGTAACTTTTCTTTTTAATGTATCAAAGCTCCTTTCAGCTCCTGATGTCCATTTGAACTCCTTTTTATCTCCCCTCATTGTCTCTGTGAGAGGTGCACAAATACTACTGAAGTTATTTATGAACTTCCTATAAAACCGGCAGCACCATGGAATGACATCACTTCTGTTGTGCTTCTTGGAGTAGGCCATTCAATGATAGCTCTCACCTTTTCGGGGTCCATCTTCAGACCTTCTGCTGAGATTACAAACCCCAAGTATACCAATTCCTTCTTGACAAAATTACACTTTTTCAAATTTATTAATAACTGTTCTTCTCGCAGCTTTTCAAAGACTCTCCTGATATGCATCAGGTGTTCCTCCAGGGTCCGGCTAAATATCAATATATCATTTAGATAAACAATAACAAATTTTCCCAGAAATTCTTTCAATACTTCATTCATCAGCCGCATGAAGGTACTTGGTGCATTGGACAGTCCAAAGGGCATGACCAACCACTCAAACAGGCCTTCTCTTGTCTTGAAGGCTGTATTCCATTCATCCCCCTCTCGGATACGGATCTGATGATAACCACTTTTTAGGTCAATCTTTGTGAAGTACTCAGCTCCACTTAAACAGTCCATGATATCATCCATTCTTGGTAATGGGAATCTGTACTTAATAGTAATTTTGTTGATGGCCCGTGAATCTGTACACATCCTCCATTCTCCATCCTTCTTTGGCGCTAGCACTGCAGGTACTGCGCATGGACTCAAACTTTCCCGAATTAATCCCTTTTCTAATAATTCTTGGACCTGTCTATTTAACTCCTTAGTCTCTACAGGTGTCATCCTGTGTGCGACTTTATTTGGCAGGCTTGATCCTGGTACTAAATCTATATGATGGCTAATTTTTCTCACAGGGGGTAAGCCCTCAGGCACATTGTCAGACACAATGTCTGGAAATTCCTCCAAGCAGATTTAGAACTTCTATTGGGGTATCCCGGCATTCCTTCCCCCTAACTCTAGGGATTATTGCATAACATAAATGTTCATGCTTTAACCCGTTCAGAAACTCTCTCCCCTCAACTAAACAGACTCTGGAAATATTACATACCTTTTCATCTGCATCCTTCAAGGGCTTTAGTTTATGGCATACACCATTCTTTGTCAATGAGTAGGTGTTGGCACGACCATCATGTACTGCACTCCGATCAAACTGCCAGGGTCTCCCCAGCAACATGTGGCAAACATCCATGGGTAAGATGTCACACAGGACCTCATCACAATAATTCCCAATGTTAAATTTAACAGAACACTACTCATTGACCAAAGCTCCGTGGTCCTTTTGTAACCATGCGACCCGGTATGGGTGTGGGTGTTTCTTCCTTTCTAACTGTAACTTTGTAACCATTTCCTCAGAAACCAGGTTATCCATGCTACCATTATCAATAATGATATTGCAAACCTTGCCCACACATTTACATCTAGTGCGGAATAAACTTTTCCTTTGGTCTGTGTCCTTATCCTCGTTCAACGAGACTCTTCTTACAACCATTGTTTCTCCTCTCTCCGCTTCTTCGGAATGCTTAGATTCAAGCATCCTCCTCTCGCCACGACGAGCTCTGGTCGGGCCCTCTCGGCCTCTTGTTTGTTCTTTCTCGGTGTTGTGGACATTCAAATGCCCCGTGTCCTTCTTCACCACAGTGGAAACATGTTCCACGAAATACTCCCCTTCCAAACCCTCGTCCAGATCCACCCCGTCCTCTTGGGTAGCTGTTCTGATCTCGGGGTTGATAAACATCTTCTTCCTTTTGGTCCTGGTTGCTACTGGCTTCACCAGTCTTCTTCGGATCCTTGTACTTTTCTCCACTGGTCCTCCCACCAGTCCTTCCACCTCGGCCTCTTCCTCTTTGCTTGCCTTCAAACCGCCTGTTTAGCTTTTCTTCTACCTTCAAGGCAAATTGATAAGCATCCTCAATGGTGTTTACTCGAACCAGACTCAGTTCTTCCTGGATACCAAGCCTCAACCCATTAATGTAACGGGCTACTTTCTCTTTATTTGCATCTAAATGCCCTGTTCTAATAGAAATTTTGTAAAATTATTCAGTGTATTCTTGGACAGTTTTGTTTGTCTGTCTCAAGCTCTGCATTTTTCTTAGCAGATCCAACTCGTAATCTGTCGGGATGAACTGTCTTTTAAGCTTCTCCACCATTCTATCCCATATTGTTATTCTCTCTTTCCCTCTTCTGTTTCTCTCCAACTGCATTCCCCTCCACCAAATGCTGGCATGACCCTTTAACTTGGTCTTAGTAAATCTGACCCGGTTAGGGTCTTCAATCTCCTCATACTCGAAATATTCCTCTAAATCATTTATCCAGTCAATCACTTCTTCTGGATTCAGATTTCTCGAGTAGGTAGATACCTCCATTTTTGGCTATTTTCCAATCTGAGATATGGCCCTATACAACCGGGCTTGAGCAGGATCCACAACTTCTTCTTCTTCCTCAAACTGGTCTTCTTCCTCAACTTCGTCTTCACTTTCCTCATCCCCTTCGGGTTCGCGTCTTCTGCGTAACTCTGCTTGTAGGGCTTGAACTTGCCTTTGCAAGGCCTGGAAGTCTTCAACCGGAACTACATTTCCTGCTCCGCCACGGTTCCTTCGTGGAGGCATAATATTTTCTTTGTATTATTTTTTTTTTTTAGAATTCTTCCACAGATCCTGGTGTAACTGCCTCTCTCCGGTGATTTGTTACATGCTCAGGAGATCCCGCTCTGATACCACTTTATGGCGAGGTCAAGATTCAAAACACACCAGTCTCACAAATTGTATTAAATTTCATTAATATGGTCTCTGTTACAGTTTTTTTCTCAGCACACTTCCTCCTCCCAAATCCCGAACTCACCATCCCCCATCCTTACAGCATTTCGGGTTTTTAATGAGGCCCCCGATCCTCTCGACCATCAATGCCCTGCCTAACAAATTCAAATTCTAATTTTCCCTCCCTCGGTCGAACTTCCCAAATTTTGTCATAAATGGCCACTGCCTTACCCACCATGAAAACCTCATTAAAGATCTTCTCTGACCTGCAAACGCCGCCTTGGTCAAATCGTCCTTTCGCGCCTCTGTTTTGCCCATACTGTCCATGTTATGTACTATTGTGAATACCATTCCCATCTTAATACACGCGGTCACCAATTTCAATTTCAATCTTTGTGGCAGCCCGCGCGTTTAATTAATTAATTTTTTTCTGCTTTGTCTTCGACTGACCGTGCCACTTTAACACACGTGGAGGTCGCGTGTCACTATGGCTCTCCTTCTCATTTTAACACGTGTCCACAAGCTTGTCTTCATACTTGTCGCGATACCGTGACATGTCGTGATATCGCGACCCACTGTCCCTTTGCTTTCACCTTGGCGAAAAAAGTCGCGATATCGCGACATGTCGCGATATCGCGACATGTCACGATATCGCGACCCAACGGTCACCTCTCTTCAATTTGCAAATGATGTCGCGATATTGCGACCAAAACCTTCTCCCCTTCTTCGTCTGCACCGAGCCTTTGATTTTAATTGCCAACTGTAGTCGTGATAACATGACGGAAATTCAACGCTGCTAAAGTCGAAACAAGAGTCACGATATCGTGATGTCGCGATATCGCGACATCGCGATATCATGACTCAAACTGGCCATTGCCCTTCCGAAGCTTTGGGGTCACGATTTCGCGACATGTCGCGATTTCGCGACCCCAACGCAACTTGTGCCTTTACTCTAAAACTTCCTCTTCTTTTTACAAAACCTCCCTCTTGGGCCAAGATTTGAAACAAATTCAACACAAGTACTTAGAAAATAAAAGCAAACAATAAAATTATTTGGAGGATGCAAGATTGCTCCTTGACCACCGGATGCTCCTGCATCATTTTATCAACTCAAAAACTGGGAAAACCTTTCTCGATTACAATGTTTATGGGCACCAACCCAAAGGAGACACCAATCCCCTAGCTCTGTTCTGACTGGTGATCCTCTAGAAGACCTCTGCCTCCTCTACCTTTAGCAAATGGAACTCTATCCATAGAAGACACCTGTCTTCCCTGCTCTTGCTCGGAGACCTCTGTCCTCAACTCTATCACCTCCAAAGCTGGTCCTCGAATTTGCACTAAACATAGTCCTTTGGTCTAGCACAAATGTCCTCATTCTCTTTCTATGATCTGCACCAAACATAATCCTTTGGTCTGGCACAAATGTCCTCTTCCTCTTTCTCTGATATGGGTACAAATTTGTCCTCAAATCCGCACCACTCTCTGTCCTATTTTTTTGGTCTACACAAAAACATAGTCCTTCGCTTCTTTTTGCACAATCATAGCTGCACTTGATCAAACTTTGACCTTTGCACCTCTGCGCAATTACAGCCACATAGCCTTCGTGCACTCTGCTTCCTTGCGATCTCTCTCACTTGGAAGATTCGATAGAATGCACTCTGATCTCAGCGATCGAACTTCTTCTCTTCGCACAGTCTGCGAACGCCACTCTTCAAACGCACACTTCGATCGATATCTATTTTTTTCTCTCCAAGTAGCCCTGCTTTTATACTAATACTTTCAAGATCAAAACCTTGATCTTAGTCGGTTACTACCCTTAACTTCATTGGCTACAAAACCCTAAACTGTGTCGAATCAAATTCAACTCTGTTGGCTTCAACCGCCTCTGTGGTTCTGTAGCTTTTCTTGTGAAACTACAACATGTCACGATATCGTGACACCTTTGCAACCAAACACTATCTTATGGCTTTTGTCATGATATCATGACACTTTCTGCTTCTGTTGACGTCATCTTCTCTTCTGTCATGAAATCGTGACCCTTCTGTCTTCATGGCCTTCTTCTCTACTTTTGTCATGAAATCGTGACACTTTTGCCTCTACTGACGTCATCTTCAATTCTGTCATGAAATCGTGACCCTTTTGTCTTCATGGCCTTCCTCTCTGCTTTTGTCATGAAATCATGACACTTTCGTTGCCTTGAGCTTCTTTCTGCCTTACACCCGTGAAACTGGAACATGTCGCGAAATTGTGATGCTTTTGTCTTCATAGCCTTCCTCTCTGCTTTTGTCACGAAATCGTGACACTTCACCTATGGAAGACATGCTTTCAGTTTTTGTCACGAAATCGTGACACTTCTACTGCCATCTGCTATCTTTTCTCCCTATCATGAAATCGTGACACTTTTTGCATCCATACGCTATCTTTTCTGTTTGTCGTGAAATCATGACACTTTCTACATCCGTACGCTTTTCTTTCATCCTGTCATGAAATCGTGACGCTTTCAGCTTTCGAAAGCTTTCTTTGCAACCTGTCACAAAATCGTGATGCTTCTCATTTCAGACTCTTCCCTTTGCTGCATGTCACGAAATCGTGACAGTTCTCACTTCGAGCTTTTTAGCATGTCATGAAATCACGATAGTCCTCACTTCGTCTTTTGCAGCATGTCGCAAAATCATGACTGTTTTCACTTTGAGCTTTTCAGCATGTCACGAAATTATGACAGTCCTCACTTCGTCTTTTTTAGCATGTCACAAAATCGCGACACTTTTCGAGATACTTTATCTCTCTTCGAACTTGTCATGAAATCGTGACAGTTCACACTACGGACTCTCCCTTCTGCATCATGTCGTGAAATCGTGACACTTTTTCGTCCGTACAACCTTCCTTGCATTATGTCATGAAATCGTGACACTTTCCCTTCTTTGCCTTCCTGCACTTTTTGAGTCACAAAAATGTGACATGTCACGAAATCGCGACACTTTCCTCCTTGCTTTCTTTCTCTGCCAACATGTCACGAAATCACGACAGTTTTGCTCCTTCTTCTCTCTCTTCCAACATGTCGCAAAATCATGACAGTTTTGCCAGCACTTTCTCTCTCCTCTAACATGTCATGAAATCACGATAGTTTTTCCAGCACTTTCTCTCCTCTAACATGTCGTGAAATCATGACAGTTTTTCCAACTTTCTCTCTCCTCTAACATGTTGCGAAATCACGACAGTTTTTCTAGCCTGCTGCATACTTTTTCTAACTTGTCTTTTTCTTTGATCTTTTGCAAATGGGCTACTATGATCTTCTTGGAAACTCACTGTCCATGCTCTGAATAATCTGACATTAAATCAAATTCCTTCAAGAGCTTCTTGACATCAATGACAACTTCTACACTTGAGCAAAGGCAATGTACCCAAGGTACCCAAAATTGCCAACAATCTCCCCCTTTGTCATTGATGGCAAACCTTTATGGAAAACACATCTCAAGAGCCAAAACTGAAACCAACGGAGCTAACAACTGAGAATCTGCCTTTGAAGTTTTTCTCCCCCTGACTTGAAGCTCTTCTCTTCACTTTGAAGCTCTCCCCCTTACTCATATCTCTCCCCCTTTGTCATCAATGGCAAAGGGTCACCTTTGGGGCTCGGGACTAAGAATGAGCCTCTTAGCTTAGTCCCTCCCCCACCTCCTGGATGAGGTGATTAAAAAGGGGTGGGAGTAAAACTCCCATTAGGCACCGATCATCATCATTGTCTACAACTTCCTTGTCGGGCCTTCTCTTGAATTCTTTGTCAATATTTCTGCTCTTGTTCTTGTTCTCATCCCTATTCTTGTCCATGCCTTGATCCTTGGACCTGTTCATACCACTGTTCTCTGATTCTCGTACCTTGGAAGTTCAGCTCTACACCTGTCTAGTTGTGTGACCTGCATTGTTGCACTTAGAACAAGTAACAATGTTATTTCTTTTAGGCATACCTACTTTTTGAATCCACCAGTTCTGACCAAACATGTTCCTGTTATTTGCCTTACAATAAACTGCCTTGTGCCCAAACTATTGACAAGAGTAGCAATACCCTCGAAAGAAACTAGCACTTCTAAATTTTTCATTTACTTTCTTCACTTGAGTCATGCAATGTACAGCCATGTGACCAAACCTGTGACACGCAAAACATCTACCATGAAATTTTCTTTTATTCGACCTCTTGGGTCCCGAAAACTTCTTCTTCACAATCTAAATTTTGTTTTCTATTTCTGCGCATCTATCACTCATGGACTCATGATCTGAAGTACTTTCTTCATCAGAACTCTCTTCCTTTTGAAATCTCTTGCTAGATTCCCCAACCTATTCCTTGTGCGGCTTAACAAAACCGAGACCTGTTTTATCTGTTGGTTTTCTTTGACCTTTGATGAGAGACTTAACCCTTTTGGAGCTATCTTGAAACCTGTACAACTTATCCTTGTACTCTTTAGTTTCCACTTCCAAAGAAGCCATTTTCTGTTCCAACTCATTATACTTAAGAATCTTAGACTCTAACTCGTCCTTGAGTTCTTGTGTCTTAGCCATAGAGAAGTCAAGACTTTCTATAAGATCATCTCTCTCCATACAACATTCATCTAACTTATCCTTGAGTCTGGCATTCTTCTTTCTTTCCTTTTTCAAAGCACTAAGAGCATTAGTAAGTTCACTTTCAAGATCCTTTATTTGTTTGCTTTCTGAATCATCAAAGCCTTTTACAGATTTCTTATCACTAGAGGTGCTACCCTTTTCAAAAACCATACATGCATCTTCCTTATAGTTTTCTGAAGCATCCTCATACATACTAGTAACCAATTCATTATTTGTGCAATCATCCTCAAGGTGACCAAAATTTCCACATCTAAAACATTTCATGATAATGAATCTATGTTTCGGTTCTTCCTCTTTTTCTCGATATGAACAACATCTCATTTTCACTATCACTTGAAGAACTTTCACTATCACTACTAGAACACTTACTTGCTTTGTCTAGGTAGAAACTCTTCTTGTGCTTGTGAGAATACCTCTTTCCTTGATTGTTGTGCTCATATTTGTTCTTTCTGTGATGCTTGTGCTTTTCAGAATCCTTGCTCTTAGAATCTTGTTTCTCTTCATCACTTTCATTCTTGGAAATAGTACAATCAGTAGCATAATGACCAAACTTTCCACAATTGAAACATCTTATATTTTTCATGCTTTTGTGCTTTCTAGAGAACTTGCCTTTCTTGCTGTAATATGCCTCTTCATCACTAGAAGACTCATCACTCTCTTGAAGTTGTTTACCCTTGGATTTCTTGGTAGCTTTGAAATCTGCTTCTTTCTTGACATCAACCTTCACTTGAGTTCTCAACTCAAATGCTGCAAGAATACTATGGAGCTCATCCTTTTTCAGCTTATCCAAATCTTTAGCTTCCTCAATAGCAAAAATATTTTCACTAAATCTATTAGGAAGAGATCTTAAAATCTTATCACAAACATCATTTTCAGCAAGCTCAAGACCTAAGTCTTTCATGGAGTTAACAACCTCATCCATACGAAGCATGTAGTCACTAATATTTTCATCATCATTCATCTTGAGTTGTTCAAACATACCTTTGAAGTGTCTCAACTTGGCCTTTCCGACATTTGCATCACCTGTATGAACCACCTGCAATTGTTTCCACATTTCACTAGCTGTCTTGCAGTGAATTACTTTGGTGAGATCTGCTTTCTGTAAACCTTTCAGGATTGCATTCATTGCTTTTGAATTGTTGTGATGTAGGAGCCTATCTTCTTTAGTATATGGACCATTTATAGGAATAGTGTACCCATCTTCAATCACTTCCCAAACCTCATTCCCAAGTGCCATTAGATGAACCTTCATCCTTGCACTCCAAAGACCAAAATCTGATCCATCAAGAATAGGTGCTTGCATTGCCACTTGAATAATCCATTGTGTTCTTTGCTAGCTTTTCCTTCAAGCTATTAAACTTTTTGAAGGCACCCGCTCTGATACCAATTGAAGAACACAAGCTTATACTGAGAGGGGGGGTGAACAATATAAGACCGCTTTTTACTTTTTCCTTCAAATCAACTTTCAATTCAATATTATGCAGTGTATAGAAAGTAGTATTAATAGCAGTAATCAAAGCAATGCACAAAACACCATCCACAATAGAGACACAACAATTTACGTGGTTCACCCAAAGCAGGCTACTCCACGGATAAAATCTCTCACAAAATTTTATCAACTCAAAATCTGGGAATACCTTTCCCGATTACAATGTTTATGGGCACCAACCCAAAGGAGACACCAATCCCCTAGCTCTGTTCTAGCTGGTGATCCTCTAGAAGACCTCTGCCTCCTCTACCCTTTAGCAAATGGAACTCTATCCATAGAAGACACCTGTCTTCCCTGCTCTGGCTGGAGACCTCTGTCCTCAACTCTATCACCTCCAAAGCTGGTCCTCGAAATTGCACTAAACACAGTCCTTCGGTCTAGCACAAATGTCCTCATTCTCTTTCTCTGATCTGCACCAAACATAGTCCTTCAGTCTGGCACAAATGTCCTCTTCCTCTTTGATTGTCCTCTTTTTTTGGTCTGCACAAAAACATAGTCCTTCGCTTCTTTTTGCGCAATCACAGCTGCACTTGATCAAACTTTGACCTTTGCACCTCTACGCAATTATAGCCACATAGCCTTCATGCACTCTGCTTCCTTGCGATCTCTCTCACTTGGAAGATTCGACAGAATGCACTCTGCTCTCAGCGATCGAACTTCTTCTCTTTGCACAGTCTGCGAACACCGCTCTTCGAACGCACACTTCGATCAATATCTATTTTTCTCTCCAAGCAGCCCTGCTTTTATACTAATACTTTCAAGATCAAAACCTTGATCTTAGTCGACTGCTACCCTTAACTTCGTCGATTGCAAAACCCTAAATTGCATCGGCTCAAATTTAACTCTGTCGGCTTCAACCGCCTCTGTGGTTCTGTAGCTTTTCTCGCAAAACTACAACATGTCGCGATATCGTGACACCTTTGCAACCGAACACTATCTTATGGCTTTTGTCGTGATATCGTGACACTTTCTGCTTTTGTTGACGTCATCTTCTCTTTTGTCATAAAATCGTGACCCTTCTGTCTTCATGGCCTTCTTCTCTGCTTTTGTCACGAAATCATGACACTTTTGCCTCTACTGACGTCATCTTCAATTCTGTCATGAAATCGTGACCCTTTTGTCTTCATGGCCTTCCTCTCTACTTTTGTCATGAAATCGTGACACTTCGCTTACCTTGAGCTTCTTTCTGCCTTACACCCATGAAACTGGAACATGTCACGAAATCATGATGCTTTTGTCTTCATAGCCTTCCTCTCTGCTTTTGTCATGAAATCGTGACACTTCACCTATGGAAGACATGCTTTCAGTTTCTATCATGAAATCATGACACTTCTACTATCATCTACTATCTTTTCTCCTTGTCATAAAATCGTGACACTTTCTACATCCATACGCTTTCTTTTTTGCCTATCGTGAAATCATGACACTTTCTGCATCCGTATGCTTTTCTTTCATCCTATCATGAAATCATGACGCTTTTAGCTTCTGAAAGCTTTCTTTGCAACCTATCACGAAATCGTGACGCTTCTCATTTCAGACTCTTCCCTTTGCTGCATGTCACAAAATCGTGACAGTTCTCACTTCGAGCTTTTTAGCATGTCACAAAATCATGACAGTCCTCACTTCGTCTTTTGCAGCATGTCATGAAATCGGACTATTCTCACTTATTAGATGTCAGAAATATACTTACATGTCAAAATCATGACACTTTTTGAGATACTTTATCTCTCTTCGAACTTGTCATGAAATCATGACAGTTCACACTGTGGACTCTCCCTTCTGCATCATGTCATGAAATCATGACACTTTTTTATCCGTACAACCTTCCTTGCATTATGTCATGAAATCGTGACACTTTCCCTTCTTTGCCTTCCTACACTTTTTGAGTCACAAAAATGCGACATGTCATGAAATCGTGACACTTTCCTCCTTGCTTTCTTTCTCTGCCAACATGTCATGAAATCATGACAGTTTTGCCTGCTTCTTCTCTCTCTTCCAACATGTCATGAAATCTTAAAGTTTTGAACTTTCTCTCTCCTCTAACATGTCACGAAATCGTGATAGTTTTTCTAGCACTTTCTCTCTCCTCTAACATGTCACGAAATCATGACAGTTTTTCTAGCCTGCTGCATACTTTTTCTAACTTGTCTTTTTTTTTGATCTTTTGCAAATGGGCTACTATGATCTTCTTGGAAACTCACTGTCCATGCTCTGAATAATCTGACATTAAATCAAATTCCTTCAAGAGCTTCTTGACATCAATGACAACTTCTACACTTGAGCAAAGGCAATGTACCCAAGGTACCCAAAATTGCCAACAATCTCCCCCTTTGTCATTGATGGCAAACCTTTATGGAAAACACATCTCAAGAGCCAAAACTGAAACCAACTGTGCTAACAACTGAGAATCTGCCTTTGAAGTTTTGCTCCCCCTGACTTGAAGCTCTTCTCTTCACTTGAAGCTCTCCCCCTTTGTCATCAATGGCAAAGGGTCACCTTTGGGGCTCGGGACTAAGAATGAGCCTCTTAGCTTAGTCCCTCCCCCACCTCCTGATGAGGTGATTAAAATAGGGGTGGGAGTAAAACTCCCATTAGGCACTGATCATCATCATCGTCTACAATTTCCTTGTCGGGCCTTCTTTTGAATTCTTTGTCAATATTCCTGCTCTTGTTCTTGTTCTCATCCCTGTTCTTGTCCATGCCTTGATCCTTGGACTTGTTCATACCACTGTTTCTATTCCTGTACCTTGGAAGTTCAGCTCTACCTTGTCTAGTTGTGTGACCTTCATTGTTGCACTTATAACAAGTAACAATGTTATTTCTTTTAGGCATACCTATTCTTTGAATCCACCTGTTCTGACCAAACCTGTTCCTGTTATTTGCCTTGCAATAAACTGCCTTGTGCCCAAACTGTTGACAAGAGTAGCAATACCCTTGAAAGAAACTAGCACTTCTGAAACTGTCATTTACCTTCTTCACTTGAGTCATGCAATGTACAGCCATGTGACCAAACCTGTGACACGCAAAACATCTGTCGTGAAATTTTCTTTTATTCGACCTCTTGGGTCCCGAAAACTTCTTCTTCTCAATCTGAATTTTGTTTTCTATTTCTGCGCATCTATCACTCATGGACTCATGATCTGAAGTACTTTCTTCATCAGAACTCTCTTCCTTTTGAAATCTCTTGCTAGATTCCCCAACCTGTTCCTTGTGCGGCTTAACAAAACCAAGACCTATTTTATCTGTTGGTTTTCTTTGACCTTTGATGAGAGACTTAACCCTTTTGGAGCTATCTTGAAACCTGTACAGCTTATCCTTGTACTCTTTAGTTTCCACTTCCAAAGAAGCCATTTTCTGTTCCAACTCATTATACTCAAGAATCTTAGACTCTAACTCGTCCTTGAGTTCTTGTGTCTTAGCCATAGAGAAGTCAAGACTTTCTGTAAGATCATCTCTCTCCATACAACATTCATCTAACTTATCCTTGAGTCTGGCATTCTTCTTTCTTTCCTTTTTCAAAGCACTAAGAGCATTAGTAAGTTCACTTTCAAGATCCTTTATTTGTTTGCTTTCTAAATCATCGAAGTCTTTTCTGATTTCTTATCACTAGAGGTGCTACCCTTTTCAAAAACCATACATGCATCTTCCTTATAGTTTTTTGAAGCATCCTCATACATACTAGTAACCAATTCATTATTTGTGCAATCATCCTCAAGGTGACCAAAATTTCCACATCTAAAACATTTCATGATAATGAATCTATGTTTCGGTTCTTCCTCTTTTTTTGATATGAACAACATCTCATTTTCACTATCACTTGAAGAACTTTCACTATCACTACTAGAACACTTACTTGTTTTGTCTAGGTAGAAACTCTTCTTGTGCTTGTGAGAATACCTCTTTCCTTGATTGTTGTGCTCATCTTTGTTCTTTCTGTGATGCTTGTGCTTTTCAGAATCCTTGCTCTTAGAATCTTGTTTCTCTTCATCACTTTCATTCTTGGAAATAGATACAGTCAGTAGCATAATGACCAAACTTTCCACAATTGAAACATCTTATATTTTTCATGCTTTTGTGCTTTCTAGAGAACTTGCCTTTCTTGCTGTAATATGCCTCTTCATCACTAGAAGACTCATCACTCTCTTGAAGTTGTTTACCCTTGGATTTCTTGGTAGCTTTGAAAGCTGCTTCTTTCTTGACGTCAACCTTCACTTGAGTTCTCAACTCAAATGCTGCAAGAATACTATGAAGCTCATCCTTTTTCAGTTTATCCAAATCTTTAGCTTCCTCAATAGCAAAAATCTTTTCACTAAATCTATTAGGAAGAGATCTTAAAATCTTATCACAAACATCATTTTCAGCAAGCTCAAGACCTAAGTCTTTCATGGAGTTAACAACCTCATCCATACGAAGCATGTAGTCACTAATATTTTCATCATCATTCATCTTGAGTTGTTCAAACATACCTTTGAAGTGTCTCAACTTGGCCTTTCGACATTTGCATCACCGGTATGAACCACCTGCAATTGTTTCCACATTTCACTAGCTGTCTTGTAGTGAATTACTTTGGTGAGATCTGCTTTCTATAAACCTTTCAGGATTGCATTCATTGCTTTTGAATTGCTGTGATGTAGGAGCCTATCTTCTTTAGTATATGGACCATTTACAGGAATAGTGTACCCATCTTCAATCACTTCCCAAACCTCATTCCCAAGTGCCATTAGATGAACCTTCATCCTTGCACTCCAAAGACCAAAATCTGATCCATCAAGAATAGGTGCTGCATTGCCACTTGAATAATCCATTGTGTTCTTTGCTAGCTTTTCCTTCAAGCTGTTAAAATTTTTGAAGGCACCTACTCTGATACCAATTGAAGAACACAAGCTTATACTGAGAGGGGGGGGTGAACAGTATAAGACCGCTTTTTACTTTTTCCTTCAAATCAACTTTCAATTCAATATTATGCAGTGTATAGAAAGTAATATTAATAGCAGTAATCAAAGCAATGCACAAAACACCATCCATAATAGAGACACAACAATTTACGTGGTTCACCCAAAGCGGGCTACTCCACGGATAAAATCTTTCACTAAATTTTATCAACTCAAAATCTGGGAATACCTTTCCCAATTACAATGTTTATGGGCACCAACCCAAAGGAGACACCAATCCCCTAGCTCTGTTTTGGCTGGTGATCCTCTAGAAGACCTCTGCCTCCTCTGCCCTTAGCAAATGGAACTCTATCCATAGAAGACACTTGTCTTCCCTGCTCTGGCTGGAGACCTCTGTCCTCAACTCTATCACCTCCAAAGCTGGTCCTCGAAATTGCACTAAACACAGTCCTTCGGTCTAGCACAAATGTCCTCGATCTCTTTCTCTGATCTGCACCAAACATAGTCCTTTTGTCTGGCACAAATGTCCTCTTCCTACAGTCCTTCGCTTATTTTTATGCAATCACAACTGCACTTGATCAAACTTTGACCTTTGCACCTCTGCACAATTACAGTCGCATAGCCTTCGTGCACTCTGCTCCCTTGCGATCTCTCTCACTTGGAAGATTCGACAGAATGCACTCTGCTCTCGATGATCGAACTTCTTCTCTTCGCACAGTCTACGAACATCGCTCTTCGAACGCACACTTCGATCGATATCTATTTTTTCTCTCCAAGTAGCCCTGCTTTTATACTAATACTTTCAAGATCAAAACCTTGATCTTAGTCGACTGCTACCCTTAACTTCGTCGGCTACAAAACCCTAAACTACGTCGGCTCAAATTTAACTCTGTCGACTTCAACCGCCTCTGTGGTTCTATAGCTTTTCTCATGAAACTACAACATGTCACGATATCATGACACCTTTGCAACCGAACACTATCTTATGGCTTTTGTCATGATATCACGACACTTTCTGCTTCTGCTGATGTCATCTTCTCTTTTGTCATGAAATCGTGACCCTTCTGTCTTCATGGCCTTCTTCTCTGCTTTTGTCACGAAATCATGACACTTTTGCCTCTACTGACGTCATCTTCAATTATGTCATGAAATCGTGACCCTTCTGTCTTCATGGCCTTCCTCTCTACTTTTGTCTGTTGCCTTGAGCTTCTTTCTGCCTTACACCCGTGAAACTGGAACATGTCACGAAATCACGACACTTTTGTCTTCATAGCCTTCCTCTCTACTTTTGTCATGAAATCATGACACTTCACCTATGGAAGACATGCTTTCAGTTTCTGTCATGAAATCATGACACTTCTGCTATCGTCTGCTATATTTTCTCCCTATCATGAAATCATGACACTTTCTGCATCCGTACGCTATCTTTTCTGCCTATCGTAAAATTGTGACACTTTCTGCATCCGTACGCTTTTCTTTCATCTTGTCACGAAATCGTGATGCTTTTAGCTTTTGAAAGCTTTCTTTGCAACCTATCACGAAATCATGACGCTTCTCATTTCAGACTCTTCCCTTTGCTGCATGTCACGAAATCGTGACAATTCTCACTTTGAGCTTTTCAGCATGTCACGAAATTGTGATAGTCCTCACTTCGTCTTTTGTAGCATGTCGCGAAATTGTGACTGTTCTCACTTTGATATTTTTAGCATGTCAGGAAATCGCGATAGTCCTCACTTCATATTTTGTAGCATGTCATGAAATCATGACACTTTTCGAGATACTTTATCTCTCTTCGAACTTGTCACGAAATCGCGACAGTTCACACTGCGGACTCTCCCTTCTGCATCATGTCACGAAATCGCGACACTTTTTCGTCCGTACAACCTTCCTTGCATTATGTCACGAAATCGTGACACTTTCCCTTCTTTGCCTTCCTGCACTTTTCGAGTCACGAAAATGCGACATGTCGCGAAATCGTGACACTTTCCTCCTTGCTTTCTTTCTCTGCCAACATGTCGCGAAATCACGACAGTTTTGCCTGCTTCTTCTCTCTCTTCCAACATGTCACGAAATCATGATAGTTTTGCCAGCACTTTCTCTCTCCTCTAACATGTCACGAAATCATGACAGTTTTGCCAACACTTTCTCTCTCCTCTAACATGTCACGAAATCACGATAGTTTTTCCAGAACTTTCTCTCTCCTCTAACATGTCACGAAATCGTGACAGTTTTTCCAGCCTGTAGCATACTTTTTCTAACTTGTCTTTTTTTTTGATCTTTTGCAAATGGGCTACTATGATCTTCTTGGAAACTCACTGTCCATGCTCTGAATAATCTGACATTAAATCAAATTCCTTCAAGAGCTTCTTGACATCAATGACAACTTCTACACTTGAGCAAAGGCAATGTACCCAAGGTACCCAAAATTGCCAACAGATCTATCATGCGTAGATCTAGCCATAGTCAATAAATTGTAGTACATATGGATGTTGCTCCATCTTCGATATACACCTGCAAATGGAAACCCTATCGCTACTTGTAAGATTTTTCTATGACATAATTTTTTGCACATTTAATAGCTGAACCCCACCATTGCATAGCTTGGATTCTGATGCATTATTCTAATTGCACAAGGCATGGGAAAAAATATACGTTCTGACATCTATAATGGGACACATCAACTAAACACAAGCGATTGATGAATCAAGGTGCATCTTGCATATTTTTACCACGTAGCAGCCGTTGGGAGACTTCATTAGTTATCCGAAGGGAAGGCAAACATATTTAGTCCCACATTTTATGTGGGGAAGCCTTCGAAGGCTTCATAAGGGCAAATACGCCCTTCTTGCAATAGTCAGCATACGCTGGCTAGCATGTCGATAGCAGTTGTTAGCATTTTTGTGACAATATCTCTTCATTCACCACGTTTCACCCTTCAAAATTGCTTATAGTTTGCCCATGTTTCTTTGCTTGAAAAACCTGGTCAAAGATCGTAAAACCACTTTTGCCACATAATATACCAAAAAAAAAAACTATTCTAATTTTTGGAATTTTTCTAAAGGGGTATTTTATTTTTGTGCTAGATTAATTTTGCCCATTTCAAAATATTGCAAAATTGCATTAAACTATTATATTTTTTGCAATTAATTGGGAAAATAGCACTCTTTTGTAAACCCCTTTAACATATTTTTGTAAATCCTCTTTGTAATATCCCTAGCATACACCAGAGGATAGATGTCTCAGGATTTGGCGAAACAAATGGCTACAATCATCATAGTCATTAGTACATTGGTTGATAAGGTCGATAATATTGCTTCTTATAGTGGTCCCAGTCAAGTCTCTGACCTTCACGTGAAAGCAAAATGTGAGGTAAAAATTTATGATGGCTCCCATGATCCCGAGGTTCTAAATAGTTGGATCCTCGACATGGACACGTGGTTTGCCTATAGCAAAATACCAAAATACGAACAAGTTTCATTTGCTCTCTTAAAATTTTTTGGCATAGCCAAAGTTTTGATCATGGACCGCCTAAGTAATCAGAATCCAATTGACAATTGGGATGATTTAGTGAAGAATTTTATGAACATTTTTTATCCTTCAAACTATGTAGAATATCTTAAATTTTGATGGCTTCGATTGAGGCAGGGCTACAACATGAATGTCCAAAACTACATCGACCTATTCAACAAATTAATAATTTTGAATGGTATTCAAGACTCTACCACTAAGCTAATCACCAAATTCAAGAGTAGACTATAGGAACCACTTTTTAGGGAGTTGAAATATACTCCTATCATAGATTTTTATTGCTATGTACAATCAAGCACAACTTGCGGAGGAGAAGCTTGTTGCTCAATCAGGTGGATCTCACTCCTCTGACTCCACCAAAGCTTCCAAACAAAAGCAATCTCCACAAAAATAGAAGAAGACTTCTCCATATTCTTCCTCTTCTTCTTCTTCCCCTTCTTCTAACACTTCTTCTACTCCTTTTGATCCTAAGAAATTATGTGATTATTGTAAGAAGAGAGGCCATATAGAATTTGAGTGTTTTAGGAAGAAGAAGAATATTATTGTAGAAGCTCAACCAGAGGAAACACAATATGGGCCTATTGAGGCTATGGGAGAAAATCACCCTTATCCTAATATTTGAGGGATAAAAAATTATACCTTGTTGACACACAACATGATTGAAAGAGGTTGTGACCATTTTTTTGTCACATGTGCCCACTTAAAGCACAATTACTTTGTAGATTGCATAATCAACAATGGCTCCCAAACAAACTTGATTTCCAGATCTATCATCGATCAATTGAAGCTTCTTGTACAACCCCATCCTCATCTATACCCACTTGCATGGAAGGATGCGGGTACCTACTCCATGATTGCATAAACATACACTGTATCTTTTGCATTTGGGCCACGGTATATAGACAAAGTCAATTGTGACGTGACTCCAATTGATTGTTGTGATCTCATTCTTGTAAAGACCTATCAATTTGACAAACGGGCTCAATATGATGCTTATGAAAATACCTATACATTACATCATGAGAAAAAGAAATTTCTTATCTCTTCCATGAAGCCCACATATAGTTATACGGTTCCATGCCATACAACATTGGTCTTCCACAAGCCAAAGGACATGCCAGCTCCAGTTGCACACAAGGAGGCTCCTCCTCCTCCTTTTTTAGCACCTCCTATTGCTCCAATTGCTCTTCCTCCTACTTCTACCATGCACCAGGTCCCTGATTTTAAGTAGACCTTACAGTTTCTACCATGGGAAATTCCTCCTCAACCTCATACAAAATATTTCACTCGAGTTGGACCTCCAGTCATGATCAAGCAAGGCCCTCTAGCATCGACATCACTTGGACTCCTCGACATCTTCAATGCTTCTACCCATTTGGCACATAATTTTTTGCTTATGCTCCCTCTAACTTGATTTTTCCACCCTCCACCAACTACTATTGTACAATTATTGGAGTCCAATGCTTCCTTTTTGGGGAGGTATGATGAGGGCATCAAATAATGATCTAGGGTTTATTTTCTAGGTTGAATAAAACCTTAGTTCGACTAGGTCTTAGGGCTTGGTCTTCTTTTTAATTTTAATGTAAGTGATACTTGGTGCTCATGTATCTAGCTTTTATATTAGGTGAGTTGGATTGATATTAGTCAATCCTTAAATAACTCCTTCGGATGTGAGCCGAAATTCTCCATTTGGGAGTTCGTTGCTCCTTCGTAGGAATTTATTATAAGTTTTAAGCCTATATTAAGCCCTTTGTTTTAATTTAATGGACATGTTGGTTTATACCACAACAGTTCATGATAGGAATGGGTATGGCTTCACTAGGAGGAACTTCAAGATATTTGCATCTTCAAGGAACCACAACATTAAGTGTTACAAGCGCAATAATGTTGGGCATATGGCCAAGTGGTGTAGAACAAATTTTCCAAGGACAAGAAAAAACATGGATATTCAAAAGAGTCAGAAGGATATGTTGAGAAATAAGGTTGACAAAGAAAAAGAACATTGTATGTTGGGAGTAGAAATACTCCCACCCCAAAACTAGTCACCTCAAGGAGAGGATATGGGGAGGGGGCTAAGCTAAGAGTCTTATCTTTAGCCCCAAAGGAGTCCCTTTGCCATTGATTTAAAAGGGGGATATATTTGAGTTAGGGGGAGAGAATTTAGTTAGAGAGAGTAGTTTCCCAGGGGAAGCAGAGTCGAAAAAAGGAAAAAGGAATGATCAAGAAAAAGGGTTGCCATCAATGACAAAGGGGGGGATTTTTGCAAATTTTGAGTAAGCTGTGTTGTCATTGATGTCAAAAGGTTGATGTCAGAGGGCACTTTGTATGGCAGGAATATTCATCTATGGTTGATAGGTTTGAAATTGATCAAGGCAAAGTTCATCCCAAAAACAAGCAAATTGGTTGAAAGAAGAGGCCAAGGTTTAAAAGGAAAGACAAATATTATTATAATATTTTTCAATATTATAATAATTAGGTCCAAAAAATCATTTAAAAAAGAGATATCTTGAACAAGGTTTATTGAGCTTTTATAAAAGGTTGCAAATGTTTCTTTTAATTTATTTAAATTAAAATAAAAAATTTTAAACCAAAGGAAAGAGTATTTATAGGAAATGATTTTTCATTTCCAAAGGTTTATGATTCAAATGCCCAAGTGAAGAGATAATTCATGTGCTCAATTTTTGAATAGAAGAAGAAGTTTGTGAGTTCTAAAGGAAAGGGAGGCAGAGTTACATTGAAATTTTCCTGTAATAAAAGATACATCCCATAGCGCTAGATAGCACAGGTGGTAGGAGGAATGTGGCTAAGGTGCTTGCGAAGGGAAGGTTTCCGTTTCGAATCCCACCGAGTTTTTTTGCAAGAGGGTAAAACATTTTTCATTTTCAGTGAAGATGATTTTAAAAATAAAATCATGGACATTTGGTTTTGTACGGGCATGTAGCCCAAGCGACAGCCTAGCCTTGGGCTAGGGAATTGTGGTGGCTAAGGTCATGGCTTCAAACTTAGGCATTGTTTGTTGAGAATTGTGCAATATTTTTTGCAGGTAGAATATTAAAGGTATGCTTTTTAACATATGTGCTTCTATGGTCTTGGAATACGTGATTTGACTTTGAGACTCTGAAATCTTGAAAGGAAAATAAATGAAATTGTTTAAGGAGTCATAAGGGGTGTCAATTAAATATTTTATTTTGGGTGCTTAGGAATTAAACCAAGTATTGGAGATTATAAGGTGTAAACAAAGGGAATTTATTTTTGATGTGTGTTGAATATTATTTTGAAAGAGAAGGAGATTATAAGGTATAAATAAGGAACTTTATTTTGATATGTGTTGAATATTATCTTGAAAGAGAAGGAGATTATAAGGTGTAAACAAGGAACTTTATTTTTGATGTATGTTGAATATTATTTTGAAAGTGAAGGAGTGATAAGGTGTACTTGTGACTTGATATTTTATTGTATTTCTTGTATGGTGAAATATTTGTTGAGGTAAATATTCATTTTGAGGTTTTGAGATAGACCATTGTTATCTAACCTTGAAAGTGAAACAAAAAGAATTGGTTGTGAGTAAAACAGGTTTTGAAGACATATCTCCATCACAACAAAAAGGTTTGATCATTTTACCTTTCTTTTGTTTAAGGATGATTGGAATGAATGTTGTGAAATATAAGGTGGAGTGAAAAGGATTGTTTGATAAGCATTGTTGGAAATATTTGAGTGAGTTTTTATATGCTTCATTGGTGAATGTTTATAGAACAATTGAGATAGATATTGAAGATTTTTTTTTTTTTGGTAAATAAAAGTCTTCATTAATTACTGGGTTTTGCAGGTTAACCCAAAACCTATTACAATATCCAGCCTTCTGCTGAGATTTTAGATCCTAGTCATTCTTGAAACTTTCTTACAGAACTTGTGTTGAATCCCCTACAACACCTTACTAACAAGGCACACCCATACCTAAACATAACTGTAAACATTACTTACATTGACAGGAAATTGAAGTTTGGAACTTTGCACTTGTGAAACCTGTTGCTTGCCCATTTCCTATTCTCTATCGAAATCCTCCAAGGCTTACACCCTGTTACCTTCATTTCCAATTTGGTATGATTTAGAGGGAAACCCCATAGTTATTACCATATCCATGGGGAAAGAACACCCATTCATATTTCTCCTTAACAAGTAGGTTTCTTTTCATGACTAATAATATTTTCCACTTCACGTGGCACACCTTGTGTCCATGTCACCAAACTACCAACATCAACACCTATGTTGGCTAATTTGTCAGCTGACCTATTGGTCTCACGGTACACTTGACGAGCCCTCCTATTCTGTCTTGCCACAAAAAGGATCCTCACTTCATGGATGACTCTCTTGATTCTCCATGGAGGTTTTTTGCCATTAGTTAACAGGTTGATGATGTTCATCGAATCACCTTCGATCATCAAGTTACCTTGAGTTTATTGGGCTACTTGCAACCCTCTCCAAAGGGCTCTAGCTTCTGCTTCGTTATTAGTTCTTATTCCCAATGGCTCAGCAAAGGCCTTGACCAAATTTCCTTGATGATCCCTGATTATTCCTCCAACTCCAACTCTTCCCTGGTTCTCCTTGGCCTTTGTTTAAAGAAGTATGAAAACACCTACTTAGGGTTTGTAAGTAAGTTGTGTTTCATTAGTTGAATGATTGAGTGAAATTCTTGAGCATTGGTTTTGAGTGATATTGAAAGTAAATGTGTAAACATTAGAAATAAAATTTGTGAAAGTAATAAAATTAATGATTGAGTAGAACATATTGAGTTTTTTATAGAGTACATCATTCTCTATATGTTCCAGAGAAACAAATTTTAAATAGAATATGTCTAAAATTCTTCAAGTTAAAGGAGTTACTTTGAAGATTAGATAAAATAATTGATATCATTGTGTGCAAGATTTGAGATTGATTGAGTATATCTTGTGAGTTATTTTGAGCTAGTTTTAGAGTTGTTTGAGCAAGTCCTTGAGAGGGATTGAAGGTAGATTTGAGCAAGTCTTAGTGAAGACTTGAGAGCATATTGAGCACATCTTGGTGAAGACTTGAGAGCAGATTGAGCAAGTTCTAGAGAGGAATTGAAGGTAGATTTGAGACAAGTCTTGGTGAAGACTTGAGAGCAGATTGAGCAAGCCTTGGTGAAGACTTGAGAGTAGATTGAGCAAGTTCTAGAGAGGACTATTGAGCAAGGTGCAACAACAGTATTTTCATTGTTTTCAAAATAGTCAGAAATATCGGTTGATGCAATGGACAGGAGTTTAGAGGTTACTCAGAGTATGTGCAGGATTTCATAGGTTACTCAGAGTATGTGCAGTGCTATTAAATGCTTATGAGGATGTTTTTGATGTTTGGGTGAAGTTGCTATAGGTTGTCCAAGAAGATCGAAGTGGCCCATATGCTAAAAATCAAAAGAAAATCACAAGGAAGAAAACTGTCGTGATATCGCGACATGTTGAGCAAGAAAGAAAAATTGTTGCGACATTGCGACATGTTGAGAAGAAAGAAAAACTGTTGAAATCGTGACATGTTGAGAAGAAAGAAAAACTGTCGCAATTTCGTGACATGTTCGAAAAGAAAGCACAAACAGGGAAAAATTTCATGATTTCACGACATGTTCGAAGAGAAAGCGCAAGCAAGAAAAACTATCATGATTTCATGACATGTTTGAAGAAAAAGCACAAGCAGGAAAAACTGTCGTGATTTCACGACACATTGGAAGAGAAAAAGGCAAGTAGAAAAAGTGTCACGATTTCGCGACATATTGCAAGAGATATTGTATGGAAGAAAAAGTGTCACGATTTCATGACATATTGCAAGAGAGAGAGTCCGAAAGAAAAAGTGTCACGATTTTGCGACATATTGCAAGAGAGATTATACGAAAGAAAAAGTGTCGCGATTTCGCGACATATTGCAAGAGAGAGAGTCCGAAAGAAAAAGTGTTGCGATTTCACGACATATTGCAAGAAATATTGTACGGAAGAAAAAGTGTCATGATTTCGTGACATATTGCAAGAGAGAGAGTCCGAGAGAAAAAGTGTCGCGATATCGCGACAGGTCGCATTTTTGCGACCTGAAGGCAAGAGAAAGAGCAAAGGAGAAAAAATGTTGTGATATCACGACATGTCACGTTTTCGTGACCCGAAGGTAAGAGAAAGAGAAAAGGAGAAAAAGTGTTGTGATATCGTGACATGTCACGTTTTCGTGACCCGAAGGCAAGAGAAAGAGCAAAGGACAAAAATTATCATGATATCATGACATGTCACGTTTTCGTGACCCGAAGGCAAGAGAAAGAGCAAAGGAGAGAAAGTGTCACGATTTCATGACATGTCACATTTTCACAACTAAAGGAGAGAGAAAGTAAGAAGGCATAAGTGTCATGATATCGCGACAAAAGTAAAGAGGAAGAGTACGGAGGTGAAAGTGTCGCGATATCGTGACATGTTATGTTTTCATGGGTACAAGCCAAGAAAAGAAGCAAGGAGGCGAAAGTGTCGCGATATCGTGACATGTTATGTTTTCATGGGTACAAGCCAAGAAAAGAAGCAAGGAGGTGAAAGTGTCATGATATCGTGACATGTCGCATTTTTGCGACTTGGAAAGGGCAGGAAGGAAGAGAAAGAAAAAGTGTCACGATATCGCGACATGTCACATTTTCATGACTTGAAAAGGGCAACCAGGCAGAGAAATAAAAGTGTCGCAATATCGCGACATGTCGCATTTTCACAACTCAAAAAGGCTAGGAAGGCAGTGTAACAAAAGTGTCACGATATCACGACATGTCACATTTTTGCGACTCGAAAAGGCCAGGCAGTCAGAGAAACAAAAGTGTCGCGATATCGCGACATGAATACCAAGATGGTGAAACTAAATACTATAGAGTGATGTGGATCCATAAGAAATATTTAATGATTTGAAATCATTTAAGATGGTCGTTACACATGGAAATAAGCGGACGCATGCCAAGTGGAGAAAATGAATAGTCATGAAGAAGAAGATGAACAGTCAAAGAAGGAGAAAACAAATGCATGCCCAAGTGGAGAAAACGAATAGTTGAAGAAGGAGAAAATGAACAGTCATCAAAGGAGAAAACAAATGCATGCCCAAGTGGAGAAAATGAACAGTCAAAGAAGGAGAAAACAAATGCATGCCCAAGTGGAGAAAACGAATAGTCGAAGAAGGAGAAAATGAACAGTCGTGGAAGGAGAAAATGAACAGTCATCAAAATAGAAATGAAAACGCATGCATGCACAGAAAAGAAAATGAATAGTCACTAAGGAGAATACGAACAGTCATGACCGAGAAGACAAACAGTCATGGTAGGAGTATATGTGTCAATTCGTTGCATGTAACGTGTTTGACGAAATGCCTACTCTATATATACAAAAGGAGTTACATATAGAAGGTGTTACAATTGACAAGTGGTGTATGAGAAATGAAAGGAGTTACAACTGGAGTTACAAAGAGACAATATGGTTATAAAAGGAGCGTTGCTTGGAGAATTTTAGTTGGGGAATTTATTTGGTGAAGTGTGTGAGAGGAGCACGATAAGAGAGCGAGAGGCGCGTGACAGGCGAGCGAGAAGGATGTGTGTTTTGTGAAGCATGAGCGATGTTGAGTAAGCAATAGACCAGTCAGGGTCTTGTAAAAGTGAAGGCATTTTTATGTCAATCTTCTAGCTTCAAAAATTCCAAGTTGGTGCTTGGAATCAGGGGTTGGTGCAGATAAATCAGGGGTTGGTGCTCCTTCTAGTTGGTGCTGGTAAATCAGGGGTTGGTGCTCCTTTCTGTTGGTGCAGATAAATTAGGGGTTGGTGATCCTTTACGTTGGTGCAGATAAATTAGGGGTTGGTGCTCCTTTCTATTGGTGCAGATAAATCATGGGTTGGTGCTCCTTCCAGTGGGTGTTGGTAAATTGATTGTAAAATTGGTATTTTGCAAAGGCTAGATTTGGATGGGAGTCCAAACAATCAATTTTTGAGGAGTAGCCAAAACTGGTGAACCTCGATATATCTTGTGTTGTGTGATGCTCTCTTGTTATATTTGCTTTATGTGGTTTTAATTTTTCATTGTTTTGGCTTTAAGAGTTGAAGTTTTTAAGTTTTAAAGAGCCACACTGATTCACCCCCCCTCTTAGTGTCATTGTGAGACTAACAATTGGTATCAGAGCCAGTTTCCCTTGTTAGGCTAAATCAAATAGGGTTGATCTTGGATTAGTATGCAATGGGTAAGAAGAATAGATCCTCCTCCAATAAGGCATCTTAGTCAGTTTCAAATCCTGTGGAAGAGAAAATTGAACTAGAAAAGGTTGAAGAAGTGAATTCTAAAGTATGTGATGAAAACCTTGAGGCTGAAGTATATCTAGAAGGTGAGTTGATCATTGCACTTGAAGAGTTGAATATAGAAAGGAAAAATAATAGAAGACTATCCAAGAAGTTGGAAGAATATGGGGATAAGATCGAAGATCTCTTCTTACAAATTCATAAAGCCAAGAAAATAGAAGAAGCCTTGAAGTCACACCTGGATGATAAAGTTGATGTATGTATCAAACGTGAAGAGGAATCTAACAAAGTTTTTAGTGATCTAAAGCTGCAAGTAGAAGAGTCCAAAAGGATTGAAGAAACTCTCAGGTCACAGATCAATGAAAAAGAGATTTTTTGATGCAAACAAGAAGAGGAGATTGTTGTATTGAAGAAACAACTAGAAGAGGCCAATAAAAATCTCAAATTTGAGAAGAGCACATAGTTTCTAGATGAAATGATAAGGCAACAAAGAAGCCCCATGTCTAAGCTTGGTCTTGGATGTAAAGATGAACAACCTTCATCTTCCAAATATGCATAGAAGAAGAAGTTCACTATTGAAGGATTGAAGCAAGAAAAGTCTGAAGTTGAATCTTCAAAAGGAAGAAAATATCAAAGGAGATCTACAGCAAAGCAACCACAACAAAAGAGTTTCTATCACTCTCACTCTATTCATAGTAATTCTTTTAATGGCTATTGTTTTAGATGCAACCATTATGGTCACAAGGCAATTTATTCTGGATTGAATAATAGATCAAAGAGTTATGCTGGTAGAAATACATCTGTTATTTCGACTGAACACCATGTGAAATGTTTTAAATGTAATGGTCATGGGCACATAGCAAGGTTTTGTCCAAGAACTTTTATATCTAATATAAGGCAAGACAGTAGATTTCATTAGATGTAAAGAATGCAACATAGATAGGGAAGAAAGCATGTGCATCAAAGAAAGGAAAATAATCATCCATCAAGGATGCACAAGAGACAACCACCCAAGAGAAATTTTCAAGTTCATGAAAAGGTTCAAAATAGGGATGCAGTTGAAAAAATCAAGCCCAAGTTCAAGAAATATTGGAGAAAGAAAGAAGATAGGAAATCGTGTCTCCTTGGACTGAAGGAGACTACTCCTCTATTGCACTAAGCAGCTCGAGGTAGCACATCCTTAGGGGGAGCAATGTTAAAGGTTTATTTTAATGCTCCTATGTATTTGTGTGGTTATCTGAGGATGAAAGGAAAGTAGTCGGGGAGTTGTTGTATAGTTGTCAAAATGTGTTTCAGTTCATGTAGATGTTTGTGGAGATAGTATCAAACTGATGTGCTTCAGTAGAACAACATGGTGAACAACTAGGTTTTTGATGCAACAGTTGATAGGCATTATCTGAGATAGAATATGCAACATAGGTCAACGTGTCATGGAAGCATAAGCTGGAATGTGCTGGTTTTGAAGCCTGTAACATTCCCAATCTATAGATAAAATAGAATTCGTGTTGTGAGTACGTCTCATTTCATCTACCAATATCAAGGGAGGACTATGGTAAAGCTCTTCATGATCGTTATGAAAATTACTGCCAATGTGTAGGTGGAAGGCGTGAGGTTCTTAACAAAAAATTCAACACATTGTTTGGTATAAGAGAGCATAAATTTTCTCTAAATAAGTAGCCGTTATCAAAGAGATGCCAAAGTCAATGCAAACAGTGGCACTAGCACCCAGTTCGTCAAGAGTGCCAAGTGGCACATGCAAGGCAAAGACATTGAGAGAATAGCACCCAGGTGGTGAAGCGCCAAGGAGGACAAGATGCCTATGCACCTAAGAAAGTCTTGCTTTATTTGAGAAATGTGATATATTGCCCGAGGATTCCCTTGATCACAGTGAGGAGAAATGCTCCCTGGAATCGCATGAAGAATGTTCGCCTGAGACATTGAGTAGCCCTGACATATGCCCTAGCAAGAAGCAGAATACCGAGTGTTGATGACTACACATAGATTGAGGTTCCAAAGCTAGATGTAACGGTCCACTATCAATACCTATGCAGATGATGAAAACATTCATGGCAGCCATTAGAAACTAGAGACATTGAGTTGCACAATGGATGTGAGGCAAAGTCGTTAGTCACAGAGGAGGTGGCAGTCAAAATGCTGAAGAAATTATGCGTAGGCTGCCTGGAGAGTCGATCACTTTTGATTTGGGAGTAACTTTTGCATAGCTGAGAGTTGCGTGTTGATCAAACTATGCTAAAAAGTTCACAATGGAGGATTGTAAGCCAGTTAGCACTCCCATGACGACAGGTTGCAAGTTGAGCAAGGATGAAAAATCTCCAGATGTTGATCAAACCATGCACAGATCTATGATTGGGAGCCTACTGTATTTGATAGCTACCAGACTAGATATCTTGCAGGCAGTTTGCATGGTAGCACGATTTCAGGCTAATCCCAAGGAGACTCATGTGACAGACATTATGGTGGTTGATTTCTAAAATATCATTGGAGGGAAAATGATTGTTTGTGGTTTCCTTTTCGAAAGTTGTTGGTTGAATGCATCAAGGTTTTTTGAATTAAGAGTTATGTTTAAACCTTGTGTTATAAGCATAGTGGTTGAAGCCCATTGGTTGTGAAAGAACTTGAGTTAGAAAATAACATGAGTATCATTGTTATGTGATATTTGTGGTTGAGCATTGTTGGAAATATTTGAGTTGGTTGATACATACTTGGACTAGGGTTGTGTGAGAGAGAGTTGTCCCTTGTGATGATTGATTGAGTTGATTTGATTGAGCCTAGTCAAGTTATGTGTGAAGTGTTTTTTAAAGTTCTATGAAATAAATTATTCCATCACTCATTGTTGAGTTCATTTTGAGTACTACTTGAGCATGATTGATTGAGCCATTGAGAAGGCCTTTGGGAAATATTTGAGGACAGTGTTGGGACAGATTTCTAGAGCAGATTTGGGCAAGTTCTGGGTGAAATTGCTAGAGAATATTTGGGCAAGTTCTTGGTGAGCTTGCTAGACCAGATTTGGGCAAGTTCTTGGTGAGCTTGCTAGAGCAGATTCTGTGTGAGCCTATTGAGCAGGTTCTTAGTGAGCCTATTGATAGAGTACAAAGGACAGAGTCTCAATGGATAGAGATCCAGAAGCCAACACAGTTGAAGATAGATCTGAGTGAGGATTCTTCAAGTGGAGAGAGGTCCACAGTCAGTGCAGAGAGACAAAGTCTTCTATAATATAACAATTAGAGAGAGGTCCACCAGTCAGTAGCAGATACCTTCGCAATAAATTTGGAGTGGTCATGCTTCCCAAGAACCGACTAGCTATCGGGACCACATTCTCAGGGGGAGCATTTATATATTTGATTATCTTTTTGCTCATGTTTGTAATTTTTGCTAACTATAATAATTTGTGCCTGAGAATGTTGTGCATGGACTTAGGGGGAGTCTGCAGCAGCCCTTTGGTATTATTGTCAAAGGGGGAGAAGAATTATAGGAAATTGCACGTGTGTTGCCAACAATTCCAAAGGGGGAGATTGTTGAGCAAGGTGCAGCAATAGTATTGTCATTGTTGTCAACACAGTCAAAAATATCGGTTGATGCAGTGGATAGGAGTTCAGAGGTTACTCAGAGTATGTGCAGTGTTGTTAAATTTTTATGAGGATGTTTTTGATGTTTGGGTGAAGTTGCTATAGGTTGTCCAAGAAGACCGAAGTGGCCCATATGTTAAAAATCAAAAGAAAATCACAAGGAAGAAAACTGTCGTTATATTGCGACATGTTGAGAAGAAAGAAAAACTGTCATGATATCACGACATGTTGAGAAGAAAGAAAAACTGTCGTGATATCGTGACATGTTGAGAAGAAAGAAAAACTGTCGCGATATCGCGACATGTTGAGAAGAAAGAAAAACTATCACGATTTCGCAACATATTCGAAAAGAAAGTGCAAACAGGGAAAACTATTGCGATTTCACGACATTGTCGAAGAGAAAGTGCAAGCAATAAAAACTGTCACAATTTCACAACATGTTTGAAGAAAAAGTGCAAGCAAGAAAAACTGTCATGATTTTGTGACATGTTGGAAGAGAAAAAGGCAAGTAGAAAAAGTGTCACGATTTCGTGACATATTGCAAGAGAGATTGTATGGAAGAAAAAGTGTCACAATTTTGCGACATATTGCAAGAGAGAGAGTCCGAAAGAAAAAGTGTCACAATTTCGCGACATATTGCAAGAAATACTGTACGAAAGAAAAAGTGTCGTGATTTCATGACATATTGCAAGAGAGAGAGTCCGAAAGAAAAAGTGTCACGATTTCGTGACATATTGCAAGAGAGATTGTATGGAAGAAAAAGTGTCATGATTTCGCGACATATTGCAAGAGAGAGAGTCCGAGAGAAAAAGTGTCGCGATATCGCGACATGTCGCATTTTCATGACCCGAAGGCAAGAGAAAGAGCAAAGGATAAAAAGTGTCATGATATCATGACATGTCACATTTTCGCGACCCGAAGGCAAGAGAAAGAGCAAAGGAGAAAAAGTGTCACGATATCGCGACATGTCGCGTTTTTGCAACCTAAAGGCAATAGAAAGAGCAAAGGAGAAAAATTGTCGTGATATCGTGACATGTCACGTTTTCATGACCCGAAGGCAATAAAAATAGCAAAGGAGAGAAAGTGTCACGATTTCATGACATTTCGCATTTTTGCGACTAAAGGAGGAGAGAGAAAGTAAGAAGGCAAAAGTGTCGTGATATCGTGACAAAAGTAAAAAGGAAGAGTACGAAGGCAAAAGTGTCGCGATATCATGACATGTTGTGTTTTCATGGGTACAAGCCAAGAAAAGAAGCAAGGAGGCAAAAGTGTCGTGATATCGTGACGTGTTTTTGTGGGTACAAGCCAAGAAAAGAAGCAAGGAGGCGAAAGTGTCGCGATATCGCGACATGTCACATTTTCACGACTTGGAAAGGGTAGGAAGGAAGAGAAAGAAAAAGTGTCACGATATCGCGACATGTTGCATTTTTGTGACTTGAAAAGGGTAGCCATGTAGAGAAAGAAAAGTGTCGTGATATCGCGACATGTTGCATTTTTGCTACTCGAAAAGGCCAGGCAGGCAGTGTAACAAAAGTGTTACAATATCGTGACATGTCGCATTTTTGTGACTCGAAAAGACCAGGCAGTCAAAGAAACAAAAGTGTCGCGATATCGTGACATGAATACCAGGATGGTGAAACTGAAGACTACAGAGTGACGTGGACCCATAAGGAATCTTTAATGATTTGAAATCATTTAAGATGGTCATTACACGTGGAAATAAGTGGATGCATGCCAAGTGGAGAAAATGAACAGTCATGAAGAAGAAGACGAACAGTCGAAGAAGGATAAAATAAATGCATGCCCAAGTGGATAAAACGAACAGTCGAAGAAGGAGAAAATGAACAATCATCGAAGGAGAAAATGAACAGTCATCGAAGGAGAAAAAAATGCATGCCCAAGTGGAGAAAATGAATAGTCGAAGAAGGAGAAAACAAATGCATGCCCAAGTGGAGAAAATGAATAGTTGAAGAAGGAGAAAATGAACAGTCATGGAAGGAGAAAATGAACAGTCGTCAAAATAGAAATGAAAATGCATGCATGCACAGAAAATAAAATGAATAGTCACTAAGGAGAATACAAACAATCATGACCGAGAAGACGAACAGTCATGGTAGGATTATATGTGTCAATTCGTTGCATGCAACGTGTTTGACGAAATGCCTACTCTATATATACAAAAGGAGTTACATATAGAATGCATTACAATTGACAAGTGGCATATGAGAAATGAAAGGAGTTACAACTGGAGTTACAAAGAGACAATATGGTTATAAAAGGAGCATTGCTTGGAGAATTTTAGTTGGGGAATTTATTTGGTGAAGTGCGCGAGAGGAGCGTGAGAAGAGAGCAAGAGGAGAGCGAGAGGCACGCGACAGGCGAGCGAGAAGGATGTGTGTTTTGTGAAGTGTGAATGATGTTGAGTAAGCAATAGACCAGTCAGGGTCTTGTAAAAGTGAAGGCATTTTTATGTCAATCTTCTAGCTTCAAAAATTCCAAGTTGGTGCTTGGAATCAGGGGTTGGTGCTCCTTCCAGTTGGTGCTGGTAAATTAGGGGTTGGTGCTCCTTTCTGTTGGTGTAGATAAATTAGGTGTTGGTGCTCCTTTCTGTTGGTGCAGATAAATTAGGTGTTGGTGCTCCTTTTTGTTGGTGCAGATAAATTAGGGGTTGGTGCTCCTTTCTGTTGGTGCAGATAAATCAGGGGTTGGTGCTCCTTCCAGTGGGGTCTGGTAAATTGATTGTAAAATTGGTCTTTTGCAAAGGTTGGATTTGGATGGGAGTCCAAACAGTCAATTTTTGAGGAGTACCCAAAACTGGTGAACCTCGGTACATCTTGTGTTGTGTGATGCTCTCTTGTTATATTTGCTTAATGTGGTTTTAAGTTTTCATTATTTTGGCTTTAAGAGTTGAAGTTTTTAAGTTTAAAAGAGCCACACTGATTCATCCCCCCTCTCAGTGTCATTGTGAGACTAAAAAGGTCTTGAAGGTAGATTTGAGGTAAGTCTTGGTGAACACTTGAGAATAAATTGAGCAATTTCTTAAGAGGACTTGAAGGTAAAATTGAGACAAGTCTTGGTGAAGACTTGAGAGTAGATTGAGCAAGTTCTATAGAGGACTTCAAGGCATATTTGAGGTAAGTCTTGGTGAAGACTTGAGAATAGATTGAGAAAGTTCTTGAGAGGGCTTGAAGGTAGATTTGAGGTAAGTCTTTGTGAAGAATTGAGAGCAGAGTTGATTGATTGATTTGTTCAAGCTTTGTGTTAAGGCTTGGGGTAAATCTAAGCATATTTGATTTGTGATTGGATCAAGGTTTGTGTTAAGGATTGAAGACATATTTGAGGATAAATTTTGGTACAGATTTATGAGTAGACTTGTGCTAGACCTAAGATAAAGTTAGAGCATATTTGTACTACACTTGGGATAGAGTTTGGTACATATCTGAGACAGAGTTGAGAGTAAGATTTGGAGGTTATAGAGCAGAGGATAGCAGTCTTCAGTGGATAGAGATCCATTATACAAGGTAGAGAGGACATAGGTCTTCTATGGAGAGAGATCCACAAGCTAGAGTAGTGGGGGCAGAAGTCTTCTAGAAGATCATTAGCTAGATCTAGAGAAGAAAGAGTTTTCCTGTGGATAGAGATTCACAAACCAGAGCAAGGGGAAAGTGTTATCCCATGGATAGAGATTCACAAACCAAAGCAAGGGGAAAGAGTTCTCCTATGGAGTGTGATCTATGAACCAGTTGGGAAGATAAAGTTATTCTATGGAGACAAATCCACGAACTAGTTGAGGAGAAAGAGTTATCCTAGTTTGAGTTCCACGGACTAGAGAAAAGGGGAAAGAGTTCTCCTATGGAGAGTGATCTACAAATAAAATAATTAGGGAATTGGTGTCTCCTTTGGATAGAGGTCCATAAAAATTATAATAGGGAAGTGATTCCCAAGAGATTTGGGAATTCATACAACTTTTAGCTCCTTATATCAATGCTTACCATTGATTGTTGATTGAATGACCCACACAATGTTAGAAGTTTGTTAGACCCCATTTATGTAATAGAAATAACACTCACCATAGGTCATAGAATCAAAGTTACAATTATTTCACTCTTCTTCCATTGGTTCACTTTTTATTGAGGCTATCTTGCAAAAATTTAACCAAGGCAAAAATTCTTCCTTGTGTAGTGAACTGTCACTATAGTTTTGTAAACTCATAGGGTATCATCTGCTTGTTGAAATGGGGAATCCTAATAAAATATAGCCTTGTCCATTAGTAGGGTTATGCATAAGGGGTTGACATAAAATCTATTTATAAAAATGGGGTAAATAAATTTTGAAATCAAGGCGAATCGTGTCCAAACTCATGTAGGAGACATGAAAAATTACATTTATATTTCACAAAAAATTATAAAGCTATGGAAAATTATTTAGTGTTGATGAACAATGCCATATATTAGTTGATAGACTAACTATAGACGGTTAATCTTGACAATAGCATATTGATGATTACTTGTAGCAAATATCCATTGATTATAGCATGATGACTAATGGTTGCAATAGAGGGTTACATTAACTATTGATTATAGCAGTGAGTTACTTAGCCGATCGATTTTAGAAGAGGGTTAAATTATTAATCGGTTGCAGTAGTGGGTTTCATTGTTGATCAGTTTTAGAAGAGGGGTTTATTGCTAAATCGGTTACAACAAAGGGTTCTATTGTTGATCGGTTGCTAAAGAGGGTTCCATTGTCGATCAGTTGTAGTAGAGGGTTGTATTATATATCTATTGTAGTAGAGGGTTCCATTGTTGATTGGTTGCAAAAAAGAGTTCCATTACCGATTGTTTGTAGAAGAGGGCTCCATTGCTAATTAATTGTTGAAGAGGGTTCTATTATCGATCGATTGTAGAAGAGGGTTACATTACCGATCGATTGCAGCAAAGGGTTCCATTATCGATCAGTTGCAGTAGAGGGTTCCAATTACTGATTTTTTGTAGCAAAGGGTTCCAGTGCTAATTGATTGCAATAGAGGGTTCCATTATCGATCGATTGTAGCAGAGGGTTCCATTACCAATTAGTTGCAAAAGAGAGATAAATTATCGATCAGTTGTAAAAGAGGGTTCCATTATTGATCGATTATAGAAGAGGATTCCATTGTTAATTAGTTGTAGTAGAGGGTTCTATTGACAATAGTTGCAACATAGGGTTGCATTATCGATTAGTTGTAGTAGAGGGTTCTATCATCGATCGGTTATAGTAGAGGGTTCCATTATCGATCGATTATAGAAGATTAAATTTTTGATCAGTTGTTGAAGAGGGTTTCATTACTGATCGATTGCAGTAGAGGGTTCCATTATCGATCGGTTGTAGTAGAGGGTTCCATTGATGATCAATTGTAGCAAAGGGTTACATTACTAATCGATTATAGTAGAGGGTTCTATTGATGATCAATTTTAGCAAAGGGTTCCATTACCGATCAGTTATAGCAAAGGGAACCATTGTTAATCAGTTACAAAATAGGGTTCCATTGCTAATCTATTGTAGTAGAGGGTTCCATCAACTTCAATCCTATGTGTCAAACAATCAGATGCCACATGTTAAAACATCATTAAATTTTTTCATGTAGAATTCTATAAAAAGGCATAAACAATCATTTTTAAACCTTTTTCTCATGCAAAGCACATCAAAGCAAAGCAAAAAAAATTATATGCCCTCCAAATTTTTTCCATTGCATCTTATGCCCTGATCCATCCTACCTCAATGATTTTTTAACCTTTTTCTCACACAAAACACATCAAAACGAAGAAAAAATCACCGTACACCCTCAAACATTTTAACTTCCACCCTATGCCTTAATCCTTTGTACCTTACCCTCTATAAAATACATCAATGGCATCCTCTTCCACCCTTATTGTTGTTACTTCCAAACTTTCTTTCAAAAACCTCTTGTGCCCACTTATTTCCAAAATATTAACCACATTGGGTTATGACATATCATGGGTCAATGACTCTAGTATTTAGATTTTAATGTCAATGTCATAGTACAAAATAGACAATAAAATGCTGCTGAAGACTATTGCGGTGTACGACAATGATTCGACCATTGTCAATATGAATATAGACAACAAGAATATAAAATTTTCTATCCTCTCAGATGTTCATAGATTGACAACATTACCTCACAAGTATTGTGATCATATTACTCTAAAGTTTGTATTAAGTGAAGAAGATAAAGTATACCTGGAGACCAACTCCAATGTCTCCTCAAAATATTTGATAGGTGTAACTCTATATATTTCTATATTTATTTAAATTTCAAATTTAGGGTTTTACAAGTACTATATTTTTTTTTCGTTTTTGCTACTAAATCCAAAATGGGCTTGATTTTAGCATCTATTTTTGGTAAGTTTCTTCAAGGCTATATCAAATTATTCCAAGCTAGACTTGTTTTGCAAGGAATACCAATGAACATTCTATTTTAGGTGTTGGCATATTTGATTCGTTGTCTTGCCCACCAAAGATTCGATTGGTGCACCTATGTTTTGAAGCGGATCAGAACGAATATCCACAATGTTAAACCAAAACTTCTATGATACTATCCACATGCAATGACATTCTTTCATTTTTTATGAATCTTATTATAATTTGCAGAATACTACAATACTGACCTCACTACAACTAGACCTAGCCAATGTTGGCATGACAGTAGAATAGGCGCTTATATGAAATTAATAATTTTTATATTCAGGTACATTTTGGTTTTTTATTATTTTTATAATTTATACATAAATGTAGAAAAAGGCATGCTCTTCCTTTTAAAAACAAGATGTTGATGTTAGAGGTCATAAGCTAGAAGAAATGGGAGATTCTGAAACACCCTCAAAATTGACACCATTATAGAGAAGATCTACAAAATGTTTAAGGTCTTCTAATTCTCCTACTTCTTGTCTACCTACACCTACACGTCAACTGCAAACTGATGTTGATACTAGTGAGGCTACACCCACTACACGTAAGCTTTTTATTTCAAGTTTTGGTTCATGTATTCATTTATTTAAAATTAAAATCAATATTTTTTATGAATTTTTTTTAATATGATTTTAGAGCTATGCCACAGCAACATGCCATTATGAGGTGTATCTACCCAAGATATCTCATCTTCGTCCGATAAGTGTAATACATTTAAATGAAATTTTAATGTATCTCTTCAAAAAAAATTTAACAAAAGTTTATTGTGATATTTTTAGTTGCTTCACTACAAGTGATCTAATGAAGACAATAGATGATGTCGCCCCATCATCCACCACAAATGAGAGGTCAATGTATGGGTGGAAAATAATTTTTTCCATCCATCACATGGGGAGGACCAAGCTAGACACGTTTAGAATTTCCAAATTTTTCTTTTGGAAAATTTTTAACTATGTAGGGAATTTTAGCTTTAGGGTTAGATAATCCTCCACTTGATGAGGATTATCTTTTACAAGGAAATATGCCCAGTTTATTTAAAGCAAAGGATGTGCTTTGAGGTCATCAAATACAAGCACAAGCAAAAGATTCATTTAAATCTTTGTAGACCCCATTGTCTCCTCAAGAAACTAGTAGCCCTCATCCTATAACTAAGGATGAGAAAGTACAATTTTTTGAAAAAAAATTAATATCTCACAATTGTGAAGCAACCATCAAAGATACTTTGCTTCAATATGTAAAAGAAATGAAATATTAGGGGTATCGAGCAAAAGTTTTAATAAAGCAAATAAATACCCAATTCAAAAAAAAATTAAAAAGGGAAGATATATTTTCTTTTGTTGAAAATTAACCAAAAAATCTTGATGCTCTACTACATCATGCTAAATTTGGCACAGTGAAGGCTACATATTATTATAACGATAAAATTGTAAATATTATATTGAATAGATTGGAGAATATTTATGTTGAAGCCTAGACTTTTTTTTTTTAAGTGAAAAACCCCTTGCGGACCCGCCTTGGTCTGAGAGACCATGAACAGGGGGTTCTACACCGTCAAAGTCACCCGGGGGTCACACCCGACCCTGCCCACGCCAATATTATCAATTGGATTTTGGATACCCAATTCATATTTTTGGTAGGGTGGATATTTGAACCTGGGACCTCCCTTGGAGGATTGCCCTCTCCTCTCCAACTTACCTACAACACCTGGGTAAGCCCAGACTTATTTTAATCAATGGGCTTGTGACAAGAAAAAAGTTGTTGTTGAGGTTGCAAAGGATGTAGCTAAGGTACAACTTATGTCTTCTAGATTTTGTTTGTTCTCTTCTTTTTGATGTAACTATCAACTAACTTATTTCTTCTTCTCTTTTTGTAGGCCAATTTTGATAATTTTAAATAAATAGGTTAAAATCCTGCAATTTTATCTAAAAATGGCAAAGCAAAACTTGATGGCTGCTATGAAAATGAAATAAAGGTTACAAGAGACAATTAGAGAGAACAACTCTTTTAGAAGGATCATAATCCTACACTATGGATCTTGATATTTTGCTTAAGGAGAAGGGTAAAGAAGTACTTTCAACAATAATAGAAGATCTTGTGAAATAAGAAAGGACCTTGTTCGTAGGCTTAGAAACAATAGAAAAATTCATGGTTGGATATAGAGCAATGGAGGAGCAGATTGATGAGTAGCCTCAAGAGGAAGGACTTGTAGCACTGGAAGTGTAGAATTTATATGCAGGATCTGTACCATAATAACTATAAACTATAGAGGCAACACAAAATGAAAAAGAACCCAAACTGCCTCTAGCTCCCAATATAAGGAATGAAAAAGTAAAGACAGTTCACTTGTTGACTGTAAATTTGTTGTATTGCAATAAAAAAATTTGTACATTGCAATGAAATATTTTTCGAATTAATAAAAAAAGATATTTCCATAAATTGAGTATTATGTTATTTCCATGTATATTCTTCTGTTTTTTTTACAATTACCATTTTTATTATTGTGTCATTTCCATAATTTGAGTATTATGTTATTTCCATTTATATTCTATAAAAAAAAATTATGAAGGATACATCCATGCATGGGTTTAAATCAATTTATTCAAAGCCAAAGCATAAAACATAATTTTTTTATCAACATAGACAGTTAATATAATAACAAAGCTATGATATAAAAATGAGTATTTTCATATGCTATTTCTTTAGCTTGAGTATTATGCTATTTCCATTTATATTCTTGTGTTATTTCTATAACTTGAGTATTATGCTATTTCCATTATGCTTTCTAAATTACATATAACACTTTATAAAATAAAACATTTACAATGGATACATGCATGCTTGGGTTTAAAATTTTTAATTAATTAATCATAAAAAATGGAAGCAGGCAGTACAGGGAGGGCCAGGCGGATCAGGCGGAGTAGAGAGCTTGGAAGGCAGCGCCCCAAGTCAGCAAAGCAAGGACGGTGAGGACTCGGAGGCCACTAAGGACGCTGAGGGTTTTCAGGCGTCGGTCCCTGTTGACAAGCGCTGGGATACGGACCCACCTGATAGAGACCCGGATAAAGGGACCCAGGCTAAGGCCCCCTTTAGGAGATTGTCCTTTGCTCAAACCCTTAAAGGTAAGGAGAACATTTTCTCAAAAACTTTCCCTCCTCTCTTCCCAGACAAGAACAAGCTCAGGGTTTCTGTCTCTACCATGGAAGATTTTCTGTCCCTTGAAACCTCGTCCCTCATCGGTAAGTTTTTGGGTGGCAGACCCGACATAGAAACCATAAGAGCCTGGGCTTTCTCCAAATGGCGCCTAGCAGGAAGCATGGAGATTGTTGCAATGACAAAAGGTTTTTTCATGATCCAGCTCCAGAACAAGGAAGACGCAAACCGAATCCTGTCTGGCGGGCCGTGGTTCCTGGGCAGGCGAAGCCTCTTCCTTAGGCCATGGGGAGAGGACTTCGACCCTGAAAGCCAAAGCATCAACTCAGCTCCCATCTGGGTCAGGCTTCCCAACCTTCCGGCCCATTTCTTCCATGAATACTTCCTGAGAGGCATCGCCAAAGTCATAGGGGATCTGGTCGTCATTGACAACCCCACCTTAGCTAGATCTCGCATGACGCATGCAAGGATGTGTGTAACGGTGAATTTGGAGTCCGAGCTCCCGTCCTTCATAGATCTGGAATACGGGGACTACTCAAGAAGGCAACCCATTGAATATGAAAACAAGCCGACGTTTTGCTCAGAATGCAAAACTCAAGGACACCTGAGGAACCAATGCCCAGATCTGGTTGCCGTCAAGGAAGCACCAAATAGGAATATCCCAAAAGGCCCTAATGTAAATGGGCAGAGGAGGCCCCTCCGACCCTGGTCCCGGCCCACCAAAGCAGCTCACAAAGGCATTTACCAACAGAAATCGCAAGAAGACTCCGTTCATCAGAAAGGGAAAGGAAAACAACATATGGATCCTGACCAGGCTACTCAGGTTAGTCCTTCCTTTTTTGACCCTAATTCCTTTGAAATCCTTGCTGAGACTGCCATTGAAATGGTTAGATCTACTGAAGAAGGACCAGTACCGGGGCTCCCCGAAACTCTTGTATCCCCTCCTCATTCCCCTTGTAGGTCCTCTCCTTACCCACCTCCAAACTGTCCCTACGGCTTGCCCCAGGATACTGAGGAGATCGGTAAGAGCATGGAAGAAGAGCAACCAGGGGCAGACCCGACAGTCATAGGCGAAGTAGGTTCCAGTCCGACCCAGCAGCAAAACCCTCCCCCAAAGTTTAGCCCGAAGCAGACCCGTAGTTCAACTAATTCTATAGACTTTGGCAACGAAAAGAGGAGGGGAAGAATCCCAGATGCAGAACATTACAGGATGAAAATAGAAAATGAAATAGCAAATGGAAAACAAAGTACTTTAGTGCTTCAAGATATGGCCCTCTTCGAGGCTAACAAGTCCAACAAACCTCCCCCACCCCAAGGACGGGGAAGAGGGAGGAATTCAAAGTAGTCTAAATGAAGGTCCTCTCCTGGAATGTGAGAGGCCTTAATGGCCCGCCCAGGCAGAGAGCAGTCAAGGCATTAAGGAAAGAGACTTCCCCCTCAGTTCTTATTCTCCAAGAAACGAAAACAGATGAAGCATGGTCAAATATTCTCGCTAACAGAATTTGGAAACAAGGGGAAATGGTTTTCAAGCAAGCAAGAGGCGCCTCTGGGGGCCTTATGGTCCTCTGGGACCCCAAAAAAGTGGAAGGTAGCATCATTCAGGCTGATGACAGCGTCCTAACCGTCCTTTTTTATGATATAGCCAGCAACAAGTCCTGGATCTTATCGAATGTCTATGCGCCCAACACCGTGCAAGGAAGAGGCAGACTGTGGGAGCACCTGAGTCATATGAGCAAGGCTTTCCAGGACATCCCGTGGATAATTGCTGGTGACTTTAACACTCCCCTATTTTCGTCTGATAAGAGGGGGGGAACAGGGCTCCCAACTAGGAGCATGGAGGATTTCAGTGATTTTGTCCACTCAAACGAACTGATGGACGTCAAGCTTAAGGATGCAAAGTACACTTGGAGCAACAGGCGTCTGGGCAGCAACCTCATCCAAGAATGGCTGGATAGGGTCCTGCTCTCGTAGGAAGCCATCCAAGTCTTTGGAGAGTCCTCTCTGTACTCCCTTCCCAAGGTTGGGTCTGATCATAACCCCATCCTTTTGGATGTTCCTCAAACTTCCAACTCCAGTGGCAATCATCCCTTTCGGTTCGAGGCAATGTGGGTCAAGCACCCGGACCTGAAAAATAGGATCATCCAATGGTGGCATCAGCCATTTCAGGGAAGTCCCTCCTACAAACTTTCCCAAAAGCTGAAAGTGGTCAAGAACAACCTCAAAGTTTGGAACAAAGAAGTGTTCGAAAACATTTTTGAAAACAAAAATATTGTGAGCGAAAAATTGAAAGCCATCGACAACAAGATCCAGAATGGAGTGCTAGATGAAGAGACCAGGTCCGAAGAGAGGAAACTTCTGGCAGAATATCACAACATTCTGGCTAGTGAGGAGACATTCTGGAGGCAGAAGTCTAGGGCATTATGGCTTAAATATGGAGACACTAACTCCAAGTTCTTCCATGTCACCACGCTCAAAAATAGGAGCAACAACCGTATTAAAGAGATAATTAAACCTGATGGCTCCAGTACTCGAGACAACAATGACATTAAGCACGAAGTCGTGTCCTATTTCAGTTCTCTCCTTGGTGAGGAACCTATTTTTCAGGCAGCTGCCAGGGATTCCTTGCTCCAATTCATTCCCCGAAAGATCGAGAATGATGCCAATCAAAAGCTCACAGCTCCCTTTTCTGACCAGGAAATCAAGGAGGCCCTTTTCTCCATGAACCCTGACAAGGCCCCTGGCCCTGATGGATTTCCTCCCAGGTTCTTTCAAACGTTCTGGGACATCCTAGGAAATGAGGTGTGTTCCACCATCCGGGAATTCCAAGCTTCTAAGCATATCCCACGAAGCTACAATTCTACCTTTTTAGCCCTGATTCCGAAAGGACCGGCTCCTAAGTTCATGACTGACTTTAGACCAATCAGCCTTTGCAATGTGTTATACAAAATCCTCACTAAAGTCATAGCAAATCGCATGAAAGGGATTCTGCCTCAGATTATTGATTCCTGCCAGGGCAATTCTGTCCAAGGAAGGTCGATTTTGGATGGAATTATCACTGTCCATGAAGCTCTTCACTCTGCTTCCCAGACCAAGAAGGTTGCCTTTGCCTTAAAACTTGACATGAATAAGGCCTTTGACCGTGTCAACTGGGACTTTGTGAACGCCATCTTGTTGAAATTTGGGTTTCATCCCGAATGGGTCAGACTTATCAGCTGCTGCATTCGCTCACCTTGGTTCTCCGTGTTGGTCAATGGGTCTTCGACAGGGTTCTTCCAGAGCCAGAGGGGGCTCAGGCAAGGGGATCCTATTAGCCCTATGTTGTTTATCATAGTGGCTGAAGCCTTAGGAAGATCAATCAAAGCTGCCCGTGCTTCAGGGTTAATCTCAGGTATTAAAGCTACATCCCTCACGGATCCGGTTACCCATCAGCAATTCGTGGATGACACCTTAATGCTGACTGTGGCGTCGGTGGCAGAGGCCAAGAACATCAGGCATATCCTTAAACTTTATGAAGATGCGACAGGGCAAAAAGTCAATTTCAACAAGAGCAAGGTGTTTTTTCTTAACACCCCCCTTCCCAGGCAAATTAAAATTGCCAGAATCTTAGAGTGCTCCATCTCCACTCTCCCTACGTCTTACCTTGGTCTTCCCCTGTTCACTGGGGTCCCGACTGTTTCTATGTGGAACATTGTCCTGGAGAGGATCCAAAAGAAGCTTGCCGGGTGGAAGAGCCACTTGCTGTCCCAAGCAGGTAAGGCCACATTAACCTTGGCATCCCTCCAAAGTATTCCGGTCTACTTCTTATCGGTGTTCAAAGCACCTTCTAGAGTCTACCAGTCGATTGAACAATGCCAAAAGAATTTCCTTTGGTTCGGCTCAGAAGAAAAGTAGCGAATCCACCTGGTTGGATGGGACAAGGTGTGTAGACCTAAGGATTTCGGAGGGCTAGGCCTGAGGAAAGTCTCTCACCTCAACTTAGCTTTAATTGCGAAACAAGCCTGGCGTCTGGTTTCCAATGTAAGGAATGAGTGGACTACCATCATCAACCGGAAGTATCTCCAAGGCACTGAGTTCCTTAGCAATACCATCCCAACCCGTGGATCCTCCTTCTGGAAAGCAATCCTATATTACAGGGACGTGTTAAGAAAAGGCATGAGGTGGATCCTTGGCAATGGGCATAAAATTGACTTTTGGGAGGACAGGTGGGCAGGCGCAGAAGCCCTTAGTAGTGATCCCACTTTGGCCCAACTAAAAACCCTCACCATGGATAGGTTTGGGTCTAAGGTGGCTGACTTCCTCAGACAGGACAGGGGCAGACTCAGCTGGAAGCCCATAGTCTTTCAAGGGATGGAGACAGCGACTCAAAAACTCAATAGCATTCTGCAACAACAGTTTGTTCCCACAACATCGAGTGAAGATCAGATGAGATGGACAACGACAGACAACGAAATGTTCACAGTCAAATCCACCTACAATCTACTAATCCATCCTGATACTCCTCGGTTCCAGACTCAGTTAGTTTGGATTAAGGGACTAATCCCCAAAATATCCTTTTTTGCTTGGTTGGTCATCCAAGGGAAAATTCTTACTATTGACAACATGATGAAAAGAGGTTTGTCCGTTCCTAACAGGTGTTTCTTGTGCAGGGCAGACTGGGAATCCATCCAACACCTATTCATTGACTGCCCCATTGCTTCTTCAATCCTAAACGGCCTCCTTCAAGCCTTCAACATAACCTGGGTCAGACCTGGTTCTATCAATGACTTCTTCCAACAATGGCCAAAACCTTTCGTCAGTACCCAATTGAGTTTCATGTGGAAGATCAGTTTCCACCATTTCTTGTGGCAGGTCTGGCTTGAAAGGAACCACAAAATTTTCAATGAGTCTTCCAGGGATACAGGATCCATCACTAATAAAATCCTTGCCTTTGCCAGAGAAAACTCCTTGTCGTGCTCTGTTGAGGCCCAATCTGTCCCTCCTGGCGAAAAACTTCTAGCCCAATCCCTGAGTCTTCCCTGGCAAGACGGTCGTGGCAAGACTAATCCTAGACGTGAGGCCAGTTGGATCCCTCCCCCAGCCAATTGCCTAAAGTTGAATTTTGATGGCGCAGCCAAGGGCAATCCGGGTCGTGCGGGGGCTGGCGGGACTATTCGGAACCATCAGGGTCACCTTGTTATGGCCTTTGCAGAACCCCTGGGCTTCTCAACCAGCAATGCGGCCGAGGCTAGAGCCGTGTGGCATGGATTACACCTTGTTCAGAACGTCCAAGAGCGGCTAATTATGGAAGGAGATTCCCAAGTCATCATCAATCTCCTCAACAATGATAAGGATCCTCCGTGGAAATTTGAGTCTTGTTTAAGGGAAGCGAGGATCCTATTAAAAAATAGAACTGACAGTGTGGCCCATCACGTCTTTCGTGAAGCCAACAAGGTGGCAGACAAGCTAGCAAATATAGGTGTTGACGCTGATAGATTGATCACGTGGACGCACGACCTTCCGTCGGACGTGGAAGGGATTATCCAAGAAGAGTTGCGACGTGGTGCCTGATGGGGAACACAAATTGGTTTGTCTTGCGTGGCAAGATAGGTTTTTTCGGGAAATTGGCCATGGGGTGGCAGAATTGGTGTCTTCAAGTTGTCAGAGTGGCCAAGGCAGATTGCCCAGATTACCACGAGTATAGGCAGGGGTTCCGTTGGCGCCTCGATTACCCGCTGGTTAGCCTCCCTAGGATCGACATTCCCACGCGGGTCGAGCCTTGGGCTGATAGCTTTTTTTGCTTCTCGTTCGATGAGGAGGCATGGGGTCCTCCCAGCATCGCCAGACTTGCATGCCCTCTGATGCCCTTGATTCTCGCTCAGAGTGATCCTTACCTTCTCCAGACTAAGGGTGTCGAGGCTACTATTCCCCAAGCCAAGTCGGCCTTGCAGCATGGCACCCACGTGGCTGGTATGCGGTGGTTTGTCCTCAGATGGCATGAGCCTCATGATAAGGGTCCAAACTACGTCTTCTGCGATGCGAAAGCATGGGAAAATCCACTCATCATTGTTGGACACGTGAGCCCTTGGCTTCCCAAGATTACCACTAAGAGCAATCCTCATTTTCTCCAGAGGAAGGACGATAAGGCCTTTTCTTCCCAAGCCAAAACGGACACGCGACATGGCATCCAGGTGGCTGATAGGCGGTGGCTGGCCTTCAGTGTTGGCATCCTCCCTAATGATGTGGTTCTTTTAAGGTGGACGAAGGCTATTAACATCTACCACCTTCTCCCTCAGTCTGTGCTTGAGAGTACGTCGTCCCCTTGCTTGGTCATTCAAGAGCCAGAGGTTAACCGGGGCAAAATCACCATGACTTACATTGAGCCCAGCATGGTGGTTATGGAGCCAGCTGCGCAAGCCATTCTTACTGAGAGAAGGTTTACGCAGTTTTTTGACATGTTCTCTGGTCCTGACGACAACATTACAGCCGAGGTAATGGAGTCCTGGGATGAGGGCAGGATAGTGGTCCACGGGCGAGAAATTACGGTCGATATTAATTTGTTGGCGACCATAACTGGGCAGACGGCTAGGGGTCGTTCGATCCACAGGCAAAAGCATAACTGGGAGGTCGAGCTGCGCGAATTCAAGGACAATCTGAAGATTTTCAAAGAGGCGAACGGCTTAACGAGGGTTGATCTCCCTGCCCCCTGGAATTCCGTAATGAAAAATGTCATGGAATTCATTACTGCAGAGGATCCCGGTAAGGTCCTCCTAAGCTTTCACTACGCTTTCATCAACTTTTTCCGTGACATTAACCCTATTAGCATACCTCAATTTCTCCTGAATTCCATGAATTACACTATAAATTCGTGTCGTAGTAAGAAAGGTTCAGCAATGCCCATGCACCAAAGCCTTTTTAAGGTTATTTACAAGTTTGTCCTTGCTACTTCGCCCCAACCCGAACCTCTGGCCTTTTCGCCCTCCGAGACCCCCTTCGCTGAAAGCTCCAGGGCCTGTTTGCCCAAGCCCTACTCGGGGTCCCCTGCTAAGAAACGTGACTTTGAAGCGGCCACCAGAGGAGGCACGGCTAGAAAGAAGCTGAAGATTGACGAACCAGAAGGACCCAAAAGATCCTCTGCTAGGTTAAGGAACAAGCTTGGACAGGGAAGCACTAAAGCCATCAGCTTAGACTCGGAGGAAGAGGGGCCTGAACTCAACGTCATGGTTCTCAAACGTTTTGTTCTGACTTCCTTAGCGACTATGGCCAATCAGACCCAAGAGATCCTTGATGCCCTCACCAAAGTCTTTTTCAATGAGGGCTTCCAAAGCGCTAAGGAAGCAATCGCAGAGACCGAAGACCAGGAGGACGACAAGGAAGATGAGCAGAACGAGGAGGATGAAGAGGAGGAGTGATGTGGACCCTCCCGGGCCTTTTTTGGGGCGGGCAAATCAGAAAACCTGTTGTCTGTGGTTTTGGTTTATGACTCCTGGTTTTCTTCCGCTAATTTTTGCGTTTATCATCTCTGTTGTTTCTGAGTCCTGTGTAGCCGTTGGTCAATCTGACCCGAGGCTTCCTGATGTTTTTTTTGTAAGCCGTGCTTGGCTGGTTATGTTAGAAGATCGAGGATCCTCTGCTGGTGTCTAGTTCCGCTGCTCAGCTTCACGCTGATTTTGTTCAAAGGTTTTGGGTCAACCTGAAAAACCCGTTTGATATATAATCTTTTACTTATAAAAAAATATATATATATATATATATATATATATATATATATATATATATATATATATATATATATATATATATATATATATATATATATATATATATATATATATATTTAAAGCCAAAACATAAAACAAAATTTTTTATCAACATAGACACCTAATACAATAACAAAGCTATGATATAAAAAATAAAATCTTATCAACGAAGATAGTTAATAAAATAGCAAGGCTATGTCATAAAACATAACATTTTAGTAAACCAAAAAGCTAATTTTGATATCCTTGTAGTAAACAAATGATAAGGAATTACAGTTTTAAGTTCTATGATCTAAAGATGTCAAAGATAGGATCATTTGGGTTGGTGATAATGAGGGAGGCTACACTATCAAAGTGGCATATAATTTGCTTGATCCTGATGCTCCATGCTTGTTTTTGATTGGGAGAATGTGGTTGAAAGGACTAACTCCTAAAGTCAACATTTTTTTTTTGGTTAGCTAGCTTTAATAAGATTCTTTCCATTCAAAATCTGCTTAAGAGAGGTATGCAAATTGTAAATAGATGCTACTTGTGTGAAGCTGATTGGGAGTCATCTACTTATTTGTTGCTCTTATGTCCCTTCTTTCATGATGTTTTTGTCTGCATTCTAGATAAGTTGGGGGTGTAGTGGGTGTTGCCTAATTCTTTGGAAAACTTTATTTTGCAATGGACCTTCCCCTTTAATGCCCCTCATCTCAAGTTTCTGTGGAGATTCCTCCTACCACATATTTTTTGGGGCATTTGGAAAGAACAAAATGTTAGGGATTTTAAAAAATTGTAAAAGATATGCTCTTAAAATAGACCTCAAAATCCTGTGGAGTTCAATTGAGAATGTTATCAATGCATTTCCTGGTTTGGGGAGAAATTTTTTTAAGAGTTCTCCAAATAAATTTTTATTGGAAGCTAAGTTAAGCTTCTCAAGGTTTGAACCTAGGCCTCCTGTACTGAATCCAAGGAATAATGTGAGATGGTCACCCCCTATTGGTTGGCTCAAATTAAAATTTTATGGGATATCTAAAGGTAATATCGAGATTGTTGGGGTGGGTGGCATCATTAGTAACAACATGGGTGAAGTAGTGGCATATTGAGAGCACTTATCATTCCAAACTTCCCACTTTGCAAAGGTCTAAGCCAATTTCCAAGGCATTAAACTCCTAGCTAATTTGGGATATCTGAATGTTGAGATTGAAGGGGAATCAAAGAATGTAATTAATATTATTAATTCCACTACTAATCTGAGCTAGAATATCACAAATATGATGTTGGATTTGAGAAGGTACCTCTAAGGTTTAAATCAATTCAAGGTGGCACATATTCTAAGGGAGGGTAATTTGCTTGTTGACTATTTGGCCAATCTTGGAACCAACCTTCCTGGCTTTACAGTGTGGAGAAATAACTTCTTGATGGATATCCTAAATATTATTAATGTAAAACTCTCTTAAAGTCTATTAGAAATCTGATCAATGGCATATCAATATGTTACATCACATTAATTTTGAAAGTGTTGGCATTTATGGTAATTTGAATTATTGGAATGTTGCACCCTATGATTGTGATGTTCATATTGTTTGTGCCTAACTTCTACTCGAGGATAATAATTCTCCACCACATCTATTATGGGTAGTTGGTGTTCACATCCTTCAATAATTACTCTTGTTTAAAAACTAGAAGAATGACACCCATATTGACTATTTCCTTCATGGAAATTGGATTTCAAATACTCGGTGAAAATCTAAAGCTTTCTTATCACTGATCTTACCTCTTATTTTCCTGTTTGGTTTGTGGATCCACCTTCTTGTTTTTGGTGCTAGTAATGTTTCCATGTGGTGTTTATGTTTATCTTTTGTGTCCTTTCTTCTGAGCTAGGGTGGTTGTTTTGCACAGCTGTGTTTTATAGTTTAAATCCGATGGGAGAGTTGATGTAAAATGTTGAGGGATTACTTTCAAAACCCTCCTTTCATAATAATACCAAAAAAAACAAATACCATTAAATATATGATTTTTTTTAAATCATTAAAATTTTAGAATGGAGGAAGCTAAAATAAACACTTCTCAGCTTCTACAAAATCACTTGTAAGCATATTTGATTTTTGCATCTCCACAAACTAATCACTGCAAGTGTCATTATCCTCATTATCAAGAATATTAGTGATACATCCTTTGTCTGCTATGGATTTATAATATACCAAAGCTCTATCATAGGGATACTTATCCAGCTCATACGATGACACATATGTTCTCAAACAATTTTTTAAATTTTTTTCCAACCTATTACGAACTTTAGATTTCACAAAAGATAGTGCACTAAAAACCCTTTCGTCTTCCATAGATCCCAAAATTATTGTTTGATATAATTCTTATAAAAGAAATATTCACTCATTATTTCTTATAAGACACTACTTGGATACAATTTTTCCACAAATGTGTAATGGAACTAAACTCATGTGGGTTACTCAAATGTAAAATTTTATCAACCATTGTCATTCCAAAATGGATTGATTTTTGTCTCAAAAAGTTCTTTGTTGAGAATATCATTGATTTCAATACCATTCACTTCCACACTTTTAGTGAAATGTTTCACAAGAATACCCATATATCTTACAAAAAACTCACTTTTAGTATTGTAGCCAGTACAAGGATTCTAGAACATGGGGTGAACCACACCCATCACCTCAAGCAACTCATCTATTTGAAAACAACCTCCTATTTCATTTGTCAATGATTCTGCATTTTTTACCAATTTAATCTTAGTACTGTGTAAAATTACATCAAATCCATTGTGTGTTATGGGTATTTGTTCAAAATCCTCTGCAATTATATATGATTGCTTTTCAAACCAATATAAATGTATCATCTTCCATTGACAATAATACAAATATGATCATTGATGTTGAACTTTAAAAAGTTGTTAGGAACATTGATGTTAGTTAAAGTATTCCAACTATAAAAAAAATGATCTATAAAAATTTCTTCGAATAAGTATATATTATCAATATGTATACATATTTATTTTCTCATCCAAATGAAATCGAAAATATAAATGGATATTTCCCACGCAAGTTTAATTAAAGTATTCATTTCTTGCAACAATGGAAGAATACCACATAATATGAGAAGTGTTTTCAAGTCAGTCGTATGGTATAATAAATATTTTGTCTTGTCAACATCCCTATGATGTGCATACATAAACCCCACTAAGGATTTATATTCTTAAATAAATTAATTTCCAAGATGAAACAGTAAAATCCACCTGGTATCCACATTTTTTAACAATTTTTTACTTTCAATAAACCTAAAGAAAATTGTTCAAACTTTGCAAATATTTTTGGATTGAATGAAAAGTAAGCATATATTTCATGGATAAGTTCTTCCACTCTTGCAACATTTTTAAATGTGCTCACAATTTTGTAAGCAAGATTCATTCTATGAGCCATGCAATGAATGGGAATCAAATATGGGGTAATTGATGTCTGAATTCTAACACAAAGACTGTTCCTCTATCCTTGCATTGTAGCTACATTGTCAGCTCCAACACAAATTAACTTTATGGTTATTTTTGTTTCATCCATTCCAGTTAAAATCCTTTAAATTGGTTACAACAACATTGTAAATATTTTTCGCATTACAATTTCCACCATCTTATGTAGTGCTAGTAAATGAGGTTGCCTTAAATGATTTTGGAATGTGTAAACATGCATATAAATCCAATATGTGTTGTCAAAAACTATTACCTCATCAATTGAAAGTGAGATGAATTTTGTACGTTTTAAATTCTCTCTGGGGTCCTCCTTCTCAACCAATGATAGACATTTTATCATTTTCCAACCACTTCAATCTGACCAATGGAAACTAGGAAGGTTATGCACATCAACTAGTTGAAATAGTTGCTTATAATCAACAAAATCAAACATGGGTCTACCCTTTTTAAGAATACTATATACAACATCAAATTGCAAAATTTTTGAAGCTAATGGGGTCTTATGATTTTTTTTTAATTGGGCTTCAATTATTCATCCTTCTTAACAAGAGTTTGTTGTTGTTTCATTTCTTTTTTATATTCCTGTGCATATTTGACATGCCCGCATTTTGATGCATCCTTCAACCTTATTGATTTATTAATTATTCCATCATTTTTTTTTACTATTGAATAAACTTTTCCACAATGTTTCTCTATTATTTCTAACTTAAGTTACATCTTATGATCCTTTCCTAGTTTTCAACTATAAATAACACATATACACTTTGTTGGCATGTCATTGTTGTTCTTTGGCTGAACTGGCTCAATAAAAATATATGTTGATAACCATTCAAGCTGAAATGTCCTTCCAATAGTCCACCTAGTTAACTTTCTACATTTAGATTTATGACTAGAAGATTACCCATAAGTTTGCATTTTACTTGAATGATAGTTTTCTTTTTGGGTTGGCTTATTTGTATGAGTCATCTTGTCAAGTGGTTGTTGAAAGTCATTGTTATGAAAATTATCATTTGGTTACATCTCATCCCTAGGAATATCTTCAAGTGGAGGCATATCAGGGTCAACAATATTTACTGCATTCAATGGTTGGTGTTCTATATCATTTTTTTTTATGTAAAAAGGCACTATTTTAAAGAATTAATAGAATACATTTTTACAAGCATTAAAAAATAGGTAGATAAATAGAAAAACTACCATTTATTTTTTAATGAAGAAAGGCTTTATATTTAAGACTAACATAATACATAATATTGAAATTAACTTATTAGCCGATAAAAAGTGTTTGTACCTTCAACTTGTGCAGATGTGGATGCCTCACTAGATTTTGATATATGTGTAAAATATTTTAGGATACTCTTTTTACCAAAATATTGACCTCCCTTCTTTCCATCAATAGTAGGTGCCATTGTACCTATAAAGAAAAAAATTGTTGTTAGGAAATTAATATGAAGTTGAAGGAAATTCTTGTAGCACTTAGCCATTATAATGATTTTACAATAATTCTTACTTCCCTCAATAATTGTTTTCATATTTACTCACGAGTTAGGTAACCATTACCATTATACATTACTTCATTTAAGAAAACAAATATAACTTATTAACGCGTGCACTTTTTTAAATAAATAGCAAGTAATAATTTATTACATTATGCATTTCTACATAATTCAATTCCATAATATAAGTAGGACTTAATAATTCTCACAAATCCAATCATAAAATTAAAAGCATAAATTTAAAGCCTTCCTTCAAAGAAACCAAGGTTAAACTATCATGTCATAAAGCATCTATGAGGATGAACCTACATTGCCCTCTACAATGACCTCTACCTGTGTGCTCAAGGAATAATAACAAAACAATGCAACGCTATGAAAGCTTACTCTAACACACACGAAGCAGGCTTTGACAACAAGAAATGCTCCTAACACACTACAATATGACATGGATACTTGGATCTCACAGTATTAAATAGTGCATATATGTTGCTTATGAAACTAAAGGAAAAATCTTTAGACAACAAATCAATGAAATAAGATAACAATCCAAGATAACATTCCAAACCCAACACTAACGGAATACCTTGCACTCCACCAAGGTTAACCTTCACTCAATTCTAAAGAAACCTTGATGTCTAATGTCATTGCGACTACCATAGTCTACAAACTAAAAGAATAGTTCTATAGCTCAATTCTAAAGAAACTCTATAGTAGCACACCAACAAAGGTTACAAAACAAGTAACAAGGCTACAACAACAAGTAGGGATAAAGTAAAAGTTATTGCTAGAGATGATCTAAAGTAAAACAACCATACTCAGATGTTTGGGAGCTTTCACTATATCTATCATCATAGTTGTCACACCTTTCTACAATTTATCTTCAGTCCTTTGCAATCGATCAACTTCTTATGGACAAACAAGATTATGTAATCAATCGTCACCCTGTCATGATTCTCTACAACCATTCAATTTTTTATCAACAAATAGGATACTGCAATCGATTGGAAAATCTATCGATTGATAGTCCTATGCAATTGATCTATTTTTATCTATAAATAGTCCTTTGTAACCGATCAAATTTTTTTTGATAGATAATCTTCTACAACCGATCAATGTTTTTAGCGATAGACAGTATTCTGTAATTGATCAATGTTTTTAGCAATAGACAGTATTCTGTAATTGATCAATATTTTTATTGATAGATAGTCCTCTATAATTGATTGATTTATTTGTTAATAAATAGTCTTCTGCAACTGATCGACATTTTTGTCAACAAATAGTTCTCTACAACTGATTATTTTTTTTTTGAGTAAATACATCTTATACACATCCACCATGGGGATTGAACCCGAGTCACATCACCGATAATGCAAGTGGCATCATTTCCGGTAGACCACACTCATGGGATTATCAACTCTTTTTTTTTGCAGATAGTCCTTTGAAACATATCAATTTTTTTGTCGATAGAAAGTCTTCTACAATCGATCAACATTTTTATCGACAAATAATCCTTTGTAAGTGATCAACATTTTTGTCTATAGATAGTCCTTTGCAACCTATCATTTTTTTATCAATAGATAATCTTCTACAACCGATCATCACCGTGTTAGGCTTCTTTGCAACCGATTGGTTTGTTTGTCAATAAAATATCCTCTACAACCTATCAACTTTTTTTGTTGATAGACAATCTTCTACAATCGATCGTCATAGTGTCACGCTTCTTTATAATCGATCAATAAATATTTTGATTGACAATCCTTTGTAACCGATCATATTTTTGTTGACAAACAATCCTCTACAAACGATAGTGTTTTTTTTTGCTGCTTTAGGTTATGTTTATCTACTATAATATTTTTGCTGCTTTAGGTTTATTTTCGAGGAGTTTGAATGTTTTATATGTATGTTGATCGCTACCATGTTATGTATATATACAGGTGGTATAAGAGGTGAACTAGATAGGATAAATAAAAAATTTATAATTTTAAGGTAAAAAAGTTCCACGATTTAGGCAAGAGTGTTGGCAATTTAAAATAAAAATGGTGAATTTATTTTCAATGTGGGGCAAGTCAACCCCCCAAAATATTTTGGACCCAATTTTGTTTTGGAGAATGGGCCCCCATAAAAGGTCCCTAGATTCACCAATTTCCAATTTTGAAAATCCTAATATTCGTGAATTAATGATGATTCACTACCATGCATAATGTTCTCCATTAGGCATGAAGTTGAAGGAATGAAAGACAAGAATAATTTGAAGAAAAATAGAATGATAAAAATGGAAATGAGGGCCTACTAAGAGGAAATTTTTCCATTACAACCTTAAGTTCCCCCCATTTTTCATCCAATAGTAGCTCAACTTTCTAGTACTAATGGTAGCACCTCTAGAGCTCGATATGGTCATCATGCAAGAAACTCGCCACTTTGCTACAATATCTTATGTCCACACCTCAAGCTTTGTCAAGGTCCTGATGACCTATGCTACATCCTCTTGAGTGAGGAAGTATGGTTGTTTACTAAAATTTGTCTACCTCTCCTTCTCTTGGTAAAGCAACTATGCATAATCTTGCTCTAAAATGAGAAGGGTAGATCCTTTTTAGTTAAGGAGTCAATGGGACCCCTAGGTTTTCAACTATAGTAATTAGGATGCTTATTTGGGATTTATATTTTTGCATATCATGTTCCTTGTCAAACACATCCAACACTCTTTGTACCATCACTTCTCTATATTGGATACATGTAGCTGCCATCTCCTAGTTGGGCAAGGTTACCGGTTTTAATCTATATTTATTTGCCTTGATTGACTTCTCAAAAGTCACTTCCAAATTTTACTTGACTTTCTAGCTTATTTGTGCATGTTACTTGGCAGCTATGTTGATGAATTTGAGCACTTGGGACAACAATGATGTGGCTCTAGTTATGATGTCCTAGTATGCTTGACAACCTTCTTTTACTAGCTCCACTACCCTTGGTTGTTGCTTTGTTATTTCATTCTTATGTTGAAGGTATTACATTATTTGGTACCTTGCAATATTAATGCAAGAACCTTGTAAATAATTTAGATTAGGGTATGTTTAATATTTGATTCTATAGTAGGTGTCATGTTATTAAGCCTAAATTATGTGTCATGTAAATAAGTGTGGATTTATGTGTGAAGAGATTGAGTTATGTGAGTCATGTAAATAAGTGAGGAGTTATGAGCAATCATGAGAGACTTTGTCTTTATGTAAATATGTGAGATTTATTATTATGTAAGAAAGAAATATGAAGATTTGGATTCTCATGAGTATGAGAAGATGAAGAGTTTATGTAAGTACAAAGGTCAAGAGTCTTGAGAATATGAGGAGTCTCATGTATGTATATATTAAAGATAAAGCTTTGTAATATGTAATTGAAGAAGCATTGCATTTATTCATTGTTTATAGTAGATGTATCTTTCAATAATATTCAGAGGATTTTGTATTTATTATTATGGGTTGATTCATGTATGTTCTTGAGATATTGTTTGATCTAGGGAGTTTGATTAGCCTATGAGGATAGTGATTATTTTCTACCAGTGGTATCAAATCTATAGTGATGAGAAATCAGATCTACAATGGACATAATTTAGAGCTATGGTAGAAGAAAAGACTTACCTATAGTAGAGAGAAGATTGTGTTGCGAAGAAGAAGAGTGTGCTAAGGTGAAGAGAAGATAGTCAATGTTTGGGAGGAAGATATTTGGTGAAAAAGCAAGCAAATTTTGTGAGGAGGAATACCATGAGAAAAGTAGATATTAAGAGCTTGTTGAAGAATGTTGAAGCACCTGTGAGGAGAAAAGAGTGTGTTGAGGAATTTTGAAGCAACTATGAGAAGAAACGAACATATTGAAGAACGTTGAAGCATATGAGAGAAACATTTAAGTGACTGATGGAGATGTTAAAGCAATGTTGAAGCACATTGAAGCTCTTATGAGAAGCCATGACTAGAAGTAGAATATGAGGCAATCAAGTATATTGGGATGGATAAACTAGAAGGTGGATGCATATACCATAGCAAAACATTTTTAAGGAGATATTTGATGGAGCATTAAAAATGGGTTAACACAAAGATGTAACGACTGAGTAATTCCAATTTTGAAGAGTCAAAATAGGCGGAAAGAGTAGGCAAAATTCATGCTAAAAACTAGAGCATATTCTAAGGTACAAGTTTAAATTTTGCATCATTATATTTATTTCGAGAATGAAAGGTTATAAGGGAATATTAAAGTACCATTGGAGAAAGGAAGTAAATTATTTCAAGAGATATAAGAAGATAAATAATTAAAGGTGGAGAATAAAATAAATTTAAGAAGAATGAAATAAAAGGAGTTATAAGAAAAAATTAATAAATACTGAAGAATAAATTGAAGAAGATTTTTTTTTTAATTTACATGGTGGAATCGGTAGCCACCACGAATATGGTTGCCACAGTATTTTACGTTGTCCATATCGAAAGTTTCCACACAGATCTTCGCACAGTCCGCCCCTATAACTACCATGCCACAATCATTTTAAACCTTTTATGCCATTGAAAGAACCAAGAAAGGGACAAGCGTTCGGTATGATGAGGCCCAAGATTTGAACCATGGACCTCCACACCCCTTATGGGATTTGGTCAAACTAATTGGTCTACACCTTGGACCTAAGAAGAAGATTATTGAGAAATAAATTAATTGAAATAAAAATGGAAGGATAAATATTGAAAAAAATTAAAATTTGAAGAAAGAAATTAAAAATTTGAAATTGAAGAGAAGAAGAAATATAAATTGAAGAAAGAAGAAACAAATGAATATTGAATTGAAATTGAAGAAATAAAATTGAATTAATTCAAATATTGAAGAAGAAGAAAGAATGGAAGAAATAAATTAAATATTGAAAAAAAGAATTGAATTGAAAAGGAAGAATATCAAATTTGAAATTTAAAGAAAATAATATAAGAGTAAACAATGTAGAACAAGGAACGACATTACATTAATTCAATGATGAATATTTATACAATATAATGTGAAGGGACATACCCTTACACATACCCTTACATAACCTAATGTGTTATGCTAACATTCCCCCCATAATACATTAGGTCTTCAAAGAACAAGAGAGGAAACTTCGAAAGTATTCAAACTTTCCACAATCCAGATATTTGGTGAAAACATCAACAATTTGCTTCTTCGTGGAAATGTACTGGAGTTGAATATTGTGCAATGAAACATGGTCATGAATGAAGTGCACTTGTATATCAATGTGTTTGGTGTGCTCATGAAAAACAAGATTGTGAACCAGTTTCAAAACACCCTGATTGTCGTAGTGCAGAAGTGTAGGCTGACTCTGTGGAATTATAATGTCTATAAAAATGTGACGTAACTATACTGCCTCACAAAAAACATCAACAACAGCACGATACTTCGACTCTATGGAAGAATTTGATGTGATACTCTATTTTTTACTACCCCAATAAATTGGTCCAGATCTAAGGAAGAACACATATCCTATCGTTGATCTCCTATCATCCAAGGATCCTCCATAATCTGCATTCGTGTATCTAGTCAAGAAGAATTTATCATTTTTTTGTACTCCAAGCCATAACTAGTAGTACCATGAATTTATCTCAACACATGTTTAGCCAATATCCAATGAGATTTATTTGAAAACCTAGATAGATAACCAACGATATAGAAAATATTTGGTCTTGTATATGTTAGGTAAATTAACCCTTCAATCAACTGATGATAGAGAGTTGCATTTATCTGTGGAGAGCTATCTTGGTGAGATAGATGTAGGCCAGGTTCAATTGGCATGGGTATGGGTTGGCACTCCATCATTTTAAATCTCTCCAACAAGGTCTTGGTGTACTTCATTTAAAAAATAAATATTCGATTCTACATCTACCAGACTTCCAATCCAAGGCAATAGTGAAGTAAACCAAGATTAGTCATGTTGAATGATTTTTTGAGATCATCCTTGCAATATAAAATCAAATCCTCAACACTCCTTTTGATGACCAAATCATTGACATAAACTACAACAATGGTTGTATTTCCCCCATGTTGTCGAAGGTAGATATTAGGATCATATGGAATCCTAAAAAAACCATGTTGTAAGAGATGTTCATCAATTTTGATGTACCAGGCTCATGGATCCTGTTTCAAACCATACAGAGGCTTGATCAATCTACACACTTTTCATTTTTTTGGATCAATGACAAATCCCTTAGGTTACTTCATGTAGACCTCTTATGCTAAGTCTACATTTAGGAATGCACTCTTGACATCCATTTGATGTAACTTCCATTCAAATTTTTATACCATTGCAAAAATAATACAAATAATCTTGATCTTGGTTGTAGGTGCAAATATCTCTTCATAATCGATGCCTTCCTCTTATGCATATCCTTTTGAAAATAAACAACCTTGTGCTTATCGAGTTTTTTGTCAGCTTTATACTTTGTTTTAAACACCCATTTGCATCTTATGGCCTTATTTCCTATTGTAATATCGACTAGCTCCCATGTGCCATTCTTCATCAATGAATTATACTCAGCCTCCATGGCTGACTTCCAATGTGGCAGCTCAAGAGCTTCACGAACCGTTTCAGGTTTAGGGCTATTCATTATGATGCTCATAAATTCCAAATTCACTTCCTCACGAGACATGCTACGTGTCCTTGGTTTGGAGGTAGAAATTACAGGTGGAGCACTTAGATGGAAATCTTGCAATGTCTTTTTATACCATAATGGTTTACTCGAATGATTTGGAGATAAACTTACAATAGGAGTAGCTCCACTATTATTATCTTCATCATCATTTATGAGTCTCAGACCATTGTCAGGATTATATGGTGCTATATGTGGACTGGTTGGAGGGTTACCAGTTTCATAAAATATAACATCTCTGCTAACATAAATCTTTTGAGTAGTAGGGTCCATGAGCCTATAGCCTTTAGATTCACTACTATATCCAAGAATAATACACCTTAAGAACTTTTCTTCAATTTTCTTTCATTTCTCTTTGGGAATGTGCATGTAGGCAGTACAACCAAACACTCGAATATGAGAGATGGATGGTTTCTCTCCTGGCCATGCTTCTTGAGGAGTCATTCCCTAAAGAGCCTTTGTAGGTGCTCTGTTTAGAAAGTATACGACAGTGTTCACTACCTTAGCCCAAAATGTTGGACTCAATTATGCATCTTTCAATATGCTTCTTACCATTTTCATGATGGTACGATTTCACCTTTCACAAAATCTATTTTATTGTTGTGTGTATGTGACGGAGACGGTGAAACAGGGACGTAACTAACTCTGCATTCTCATTCCCATTTCAAATATTTACATGCATTAAAATAAAAATAGCCCGCAGGCTTACAATGGCCGGTCTCGGCTTCGGCTCTGTTCTCCCCTGTCCTCCTTCCTCCAATCCCGAACTCCCCCCTCCTTACAAGAAATTTCCCAGTTTTTAACGAGGCCTCCTCCCTCCAGGAAATCAATGCCTCCACCAAATATAATTTCAAATTCAAATTTCCCTCCTCCGGGATTTTTGAAATATCAGTCTTAAATGGCCATCTGCCCGATCTACCAAGGTACCAGCATTAATGGTCTTCCTTGCACTGTTAGCTCCTCCATTAAACCATCACCTATAAATGCTTCGATGCCAGTAAAGCTAAGACGGAAAGAGCGTGGTCGACACCTTCCTTAACAGCTTAAGAGACCCCCAAATTAATTTGCATACACGTGGTCGGCTGCGTGTACATCCATCCAATCTTTCTCCTTGTCGCAACATACTCGACCCACGTGTCCTTCACAACTGCCACGTGTTCGGTTTGGTCTAGCCCGGCCGTTCGCTAATCACCCCTGGTCTCGTTCTCTATCTCTTTTTAACTTTCACCACTATTGGAATACCGGCCACGTGTCGGCCTTTAACTGGCCGCGATATCACGACAGGTCACGATATCGCGACGTCTGAAGCCCTTCCTCTTTTCTTTGCATTACCGTCACGATATCGTGACGTCTGAAGCCCTTCCTCTCTTTCTTTTCATTACCGTCGCGATATCGCGACGTCGCGATATCGCGACGTTTGAAGACTTCTCGCCTCCTCCTCATTACTGTCGCGATATCGCAACGTCGTGACGTCGCGATATCGTGACAAAACTTCACCAAAGATGCAACACTGCGTTGGGGTCACGATTTCGCGACATGTCATGATTTCGCGACCCCTCCCTTCCTTGCCTCTCAAAACCTTCCAAACCAAAACTTGCTTCACAAACCTTTCACAGTACTTGAAAATAATAGATCTAAGTGCAAAGATCTTAGAAAGGAAACTAAAAATATTTGGAAGATGCAAGATTGCTTTTCCCTCACCGGATGCTCCTGCATCAGACACCCCGGGTAAGAAGGAGAAGTGACCTTCACTTCTACGCTGTTCGGGCTGCGTCCCTTGCAATATCTCCGAACATTCATCAACCTTTATATCCGGCTCAAATCCTGCTTCTTGGCAAAGTTTTCTGCCCTCTACCAGGCAAATTCTGGCATTACTGCACACCTTCTCATCTTCGGTCTGCAATGGCTTCAACTTGTGCCGCATTCCATATTTCACCAAGGAATAAGTATTTGCACGGCCATCATGCACTGCACTCCGATCAAACTGCCATGGCCTACCCAATAGCAAATGGCATGCATCCATAGGGAATACATCACACAGGACTTCATCCTGGTATCTCCCAATCTGGAACGTGACTAAACACTGTTCCCGGACCCAAGCTCTGTGGTCCTTCCGCAACCACGCAATCCGGTATGGATGCGGGTGCCTCCTTCTTTCCAACCGCAACTTAGTAACCATCTCCTCGAAAACTAAGTTGTCTGTACTCCCATTGTCTATAATGACATTACAGACCTTGCCCGCACTTTTGCACCGGGTGCGGAACAAACTTCTCCTCTGCTCAGACTGGTCTTCATCCACCAGCATGGTCCTTCTCACAATCATGGCTTCCCCCTTTTCAGCTTCTTCAGAATGTTCTGAATCAGCATCTTCAACTGCCACAACTGCTCTGGCGAGACCCACCGATTTCTTGTTCGTCTTTTCCCGGTGTTGTGGACACTCGAATGCACGATGCCCTTCTTCACCACAGTGGAAACATGTTCCACGGAATACTCCCCTTTCATTCCCGCATCCAGATCTACCCCTTCCTCTCGGGTAGTTATCATTCTGAACTTGCGGTTTTGGGTCTTCCTCTTCTCTCTGATCCCGGATGCTGCTCTCTTCTTCCTTCTTCTCTTCCTTTCCTTCTTTCTTTCCACCGTTCTTTCCTCCCGGTTCTTTCACTTTTGGCTTGCTTTCAAACCTTCGGTTCAATTTTCCTTCAACCTTTAAAGCAAACTGGTAAGCGTCTTCGATGGTGCTTACCCGAACCAAGCTCAACTCCTCCTGCACACTCGGTCTCAACCCATTGATGTAACGGGCCACTTTTTCCTTGCTAGCTTCCAAATGCCCGGTCTCGATGGAGATTTTATAGAATTCCTCCGTGTATTCTTGAACTGTCCTGTTCATCTGCCTCAAGCTTTGCATTTTTCGTAGTAGATCCAGTTCATAGTCAACGGGGATAAACTATCTTTTTAACTTCTCCACCATTCTGTCCCACCTCGTTATTCTCTCCTTTCCTCTTCGGTTTCTCTCCAGCTGCACCCCCTTCCACCAGATGCTAGCATGACCCTTCAGTCGGGTCTTAGCAAATCTGACCCGGTTAGGGTCTTCAACTTCTTCGTATTTGAAGTATTCTTCTAATTCATTCACCCAGTCTATCAATTCCTCTAGGTTTAATTCCTCTAGGTTTAAGTTCCCGAAATACGTGGGAACCTCTAACTTCGGCCTCTTCCCGATCTGGGATATGGCCTTGTATATCCGGGCCTGTGCCGGGTCTACATCTTCCTCCTCTTCTTCAAACTCATTCTCCTCTTCCACTTCATCCTCACTGTCTGCATCCCTTCTCGGCTCACGTCCTCTGCGTAGCTCTTCTTGCAGGGCCTCGGACTTGCCGCTGCAATGCCCGAAAATCTTCCGCTGCCATGCCTCTTCCACCCATCGGGTTTCTTCTCGAGGCATCTTCACCTAAACTCAAGCCCTCCCACACGTCCTGGTACAACTGCCTCTCTCTTTCGGTGGTCTGTTGTACGCTCAGGAGCTACGGGCTCTGATACCACTGACGGAGACGGAAAACAGGGACCTTACAAACTCTGCATTCTCATTCCAATTTCAAATATTTACATGCATTAAAATAAAATAGCCCGCAGGCTTACAATGGCCGGTCTCGGCTTCGGCTCTGTTCTCCCCTGTCCTCCTGCCTCCAATCCCGAACTCCCCCCCTCTTACAAGAAATTTCCCAGTTTTTAACGAGGCCTCCTCCCTCTAGGCAATCAATGCCTCCACCAAATATAATTTCAGATTCAAATTTCCCTCCTCCGGGATTTTTGAAATATCAGTCTTAAACGGCCATCTGCCCGATCTACCAAGGTACCGGCATTAATGGTCTTCCTGCACTGGCCGCGTCGTTCTGACCGTCCTTGCACTGTCAGCTCCTCCATTAAACCATCACCTGTAAATGCTTCGATGCCAGTAAAGCTAAGACGGAAAGAGCGCGGTCGACACCTTCCTTAACAGCTTAAGAGACCCCCAAATTAATTTGCATACACGTGGTCGGCTACGTGTACATCCATCCAATCTTTCTCCTTGTCACAACATACTCGACCCACGTGTCCTTCACAACTGCCACGTGTTCGGTTTGGTCTAGCCTGGCCGTTCGCTAATCACCCCTGGTCTCGTTCTCTATCTCTTTTTAACTTTCACCACTATTGGAATACCGGCCACGTGTCGGCCTTTAACTGGCCGCGATATCGCGACGTCTGAAGCCCTTCCTCTTTTCTTTGCATTACCATCGTGATATCGCGATGTCACGATATCGCGACGTCTGAAGCCCTTCCTCTCTTTCTTTTCATTACCGTCACGATATCGCGACGTTTGAAGACTTCTCGCCTCCTCCTCATTACTGTCGCGATATCGCGACAAAACTTCACCAAAGATGCAACGCTGCGTTGGGGTCACGATTTCACGACCCCTCCCTTCCTTGCCTCTCAAAACCTTCCAAACCAAAACTTGCTTCACAAACCTTTCACAGTACTTGAAAATAATAGATCTAAGTGCAAAGATCTTAGAAAGGAAACTAAAAATATTTGGAAGATGCAAGATTGCTTTTCCCTCACCGGATGCTCCTGCATCAGTATGATGTGGTTAATTATCGTTGAATACCATGTTCCTTTAATAAGGTAGAGAATTCATTGGATGTGTACTCTCCCCCTTGATTTGAGTAGAGTGCATGAATATGATGACAAGTGGAATTCTCCACAAGAGCTTTGAACTCCTTGAAATATTGAAAGGTTTCATCCTTCGATCTCAAGCAATACACCCATATTATTCTATAGTCATCAACAAATATTAGGAAAGAAGGCCAGTGTGGCTAGCCTCTAATGGTCCACATAGATCGGTGTGAACCACATCAAGAGGTTGTGTAGCACGATGTGTTCTAGCCTCAAATAGAATTTTGTGTTGTTTGCCTGCTATGCAAGTAGAACAAATGGTAGAAGGAAGAGTAAGATATGGAAGACCATGTACCAAATTGTGCTTTTACAAGATCATGAAGTAGTGGAGATTCACGTGTCCATATCATCGATGCTAAAGGGTAGGGACATCTGCAACACAAATAGTGAGTGCCTGATTATGGAAAGCCACACAATCAAGAAAGAACATCTTCCCAACTCTTGATGCTCTAGCAATTATGTGGGAATTTTTTAGCTTTGTATTAAATGAGACAATATTTTTCTCCATCCATAGTATCAAACTCCACTTGTAAATTGTTATCCAACATTTTATTGACAGACAAGAGATTCTTTGTAAGTCCAATCGCATACAAGACCTTCTTTATCTAGCAATGATGCTTTCCAATCTATATTTGTACATTGCCTATTCCTTCAATGTTATAGGGTGTATCATCTCCCAAATGTACCTGACTTTGATAATATTTTTCATCCAATGATATAAACCAATATTTTTGGCCAGTCATGTGCCTGGAAGCTCCTGAATCAAAATACCAAGTGGTAGGGGTGGATGGTTGCTCCTGATGAGCAAGAGAAAAATTATTGGTCTCCTCCTCATATTTAGCATTAGCAATATTCCCTTGTTGCTGTCATTGGGTTCTCCATTGGTTCCACTCCCCTTTGTACTTAGGAGGTAGTCCTTTTTGCTTGGAATTCTTGTTACTTGAATCTCTCTGAGTAAAAGAATAGTACCAATAGTCTTTCAAGTCATGGTCCTTTTTACCACAAATCAAGCAACTCTTTTTTGGCTTGTTGGGATTTTGTTGGCCTTTTACTTTTTGGTTGAATGGAATCGTGCTCTTCTAATTCATTATCATGGCTTGCTCTTCTTCATTTGAGTTCTCATAGAAGGCTTCCTCTTATTACAATAGGTTGACCAATTATTCAAAATTGGGCTTCTGCTTTAGGATGTTTAAGGTCATCATAAAAGTGTGATATGACTCTGGGAGTGCTCTTAGTACAATGGGTACAAGGAGATTATCTTTCATAGTCTATCCTAGTGCTTGTAGGGAGGCATGAAGCGTAGCTACTCAGTGAAGAAATAATTCCAATTTTTTTCCATATTTTTAGAGTATGCAACTGTCCTTGAAGATGAAGATTTTGATTTTGGTTCTTGAATTCATACGCTTGCTGCAACTTCATCCATACTTCATTAGAAGTATTAGCATCCCGAACATGAGGTTGGACATCGTCCGAGATACCAAGAAGAAGGATCATACGAGCTTTGCAGCTCTAGTGATCAAATGTCTCTTGATATTTTTTAGTTGTTTGTGGATGTTGCTTAGTACCAATAACAATATCCCATAGGCCTTCAAATTCAAGAATGGCTTGAATATTTGTTTTCCAGGCCACATAATTATCATCTTTGAGGACTTGAGAATCGGAGAGCAAAATTTTAGGAGCAGTTGATTGTGATATTTCATGAGGGTAAAATATTCATTGTCACCCTTTTTTTAATTAGATTTATAAATATTTTATAAAGTTATTTTTATAAAATAACTTTATATATTTATATTATAACTTATAAAGTTTATATATTATAACTTTATAGTTATAAATTTAATATTTAAAAATGTAAATAGTTTATAAGGTAACTTTATACAGTTAGTTTATATATATTAATATAAAGTGAAGGTTTATATCACTTTATAAAGTGACTTGAATATGTTTTGATAAAAATAGCTTGTGCACTGATAATACTATCTAAAGTATTATTAGAACTGGAAATATTTGTGGATAACAAGCGCAAAGTGGTTGGACGGTATCCATGTGCAGGGGGAAGAGGTAGTAGTATTGAGTTTCAAAAAGTTAACTCTATGCCTACCTCATGTGTGCCACCGTAGCATGTTGAATGTGTGCTTATTGTCATCTGATCAAGTGAACCAAATACTGCAACTATCTTAATAGACAATATTCTGAGGTTGATGATCTAAGATATGATCAGGTGATCCAAATCGCTTGAATTCCTCTAATACGCACTCGTCGTCTGTCCACTTGAAATATGTACAAAAAAATATATCGTGGGCTTTATAACTTTGGATGGGGATCGCAGACCCGACAATTCCTTGTAGAACGTTATGGAAGGGATGCAAAACACTTGTGGTCTTTAATTGCAATGGATGCAAAGAACACAAAGTCAATGATGGTTTTCAATGTTGTAAATGTCCGGTTACTCTATGTGCATCTACAGGAGTATTTTGTATGTCTTTTGCAGGTCTATTGGTAGACTTATGATGGCAGGTCTATTTGCATACCTTGATGACTACCCTGGTGCCTTCTTTTTTTTATGGCTTTGATACCATATAAGAGTAAACAATGTAGAACAAGGAACGACATTACATTAATTCAATGATGAATATTTATACAATATAATGTGAAGGGACATACCCTTACATAACCTAATGTATTATGCTAACAAAGAAGATATTGAAAATGAAAGGACAATTCTTTTGGAAGTAATAAGGAATTCTAGAACAAAGAAAATTAATTAGAAATTTGAAGAAGAAATAAATAAACGTATGTGATAAAAAGGATTGCATAATTGTTTTATAGAATATATATTGAAGGATCAAACAAGATATTGAAAAAATTTGATCAAAGACAAGAAACACATCATGATAATTAAAGAAATAAAGTAAATAGACATTCAGGACACATCATTGGAAGATAGTAAGAAAATGTTGAAAATACTAAAATATTGCATACAACACATGATAGAAAATATTGAATAACAAAAAGATATATTAATAAAAGTAAATAGGGGCTTACAATCAATCTTCGGAGAAGCCAAAGATGAAAATTTTGTAATATTTGGTAACTATTTAAGCTAAAAAATTATTGAAGCAAATGAAAACTTGAAAGGTGCTATTACATTACGTATTGATATAGGAAAAATAGTGTATATGGTATTACTCTCTAGAAGTTATTAAATACAAGAATAAAAGGAAAGAAGAATCAATGAAAAACTTGAATAACAAAACCTATGATGAAAGGTATCAGTTGTGACACAAATGACATGACAACAAATAAATGTCATGTCCTCAGCTTTGGAAAATAATGTACAAAAGGAATATATATTGATACAAAATATGTTCTCAATAATTTGAAGTCTTCAAATAATAACCAAGATCATGATCAACCTGGAAAACACACAAAATCAATTGATACTAAGTAGGGATATGATAAAATATGACAAATAAACAAGGATGATGAATTGTTTCGTTCTACATTTGATAGAAATTTTGACAACAATAGAGGCAATAATGATATAAATCCATGAGTTGTATTATTATGATGATTTTTCTGAGAAGTATAATAGGAATAGGAAATAGCTTAGAGGGATATATTTAGAACCAAAAGAAGTACCCAAGTCAAAGTAAAAATACCAAGATAAAGTAGAAAAATCAAAAGCACTTGAAGGTAAAGTACATTTATACAAAATAATGTAATACGATGGGATGTTGGAGATATTACATTATTTGGTACCTTGCAATATTAATGCAAGGACCATGTAAATAGTTTAGTCTAGGGTGTGTTTAATATTTGAGTCTATAGTAGGTGTCATGTTATTAAGTGTGAGTTATGTGTCATGCAAATAAGTGTGGAGTTGTGTGTGAAAGTTATGTTATTAAGTGTGAGTGAAGTGTCATGTTTATAAGTGAGGAGTTAACAATTATGAGAAATCATGAGAGACTTTATTTTTATGTAAATATGTGAGATTTATTATTATGTATTGAGAAATATGAAGAGTTAGATCTCCCATGAGTATAAGTCAAGAGTCATGTGAATATGAAAAGTCTCATGCATGTATATATTGAAGATAAAAATTTGTAATATGTAATTTAATAAGCATTGCATTTTATTCATTGATTAAGGTAGATGTATATTCAATAATAGTTAGTGTGTTTTATATTCATTGTTGTGGATTGATTCATATACGTTCTTGAGATATTATTTGATCCTGGAGATTAATTATCCTTTATAATAGTGGTGATTTGCTAACTAGAGCTTCCTATTCCACTATCTTCAAGATACCAACCACTTACCTAGAATTTCATGCCTATAATAAAAGTGCTTGTCCATCATGGAGGTTTCTTATTATAAAATATAAAAGGTTGATGATGAACTTTGATTGTTCGCTACTGGCTATCTTCAAAATTAAGGCATGCTAGGTCATATGGTTTTGTTATTGATTGGAATATAGGTGGGGATTATCTAGATCCCTTACATTGATCATGAAAATCATATGGTTGGAATTTTTCTTTAATGCTCTATCACCCACATATCCCTCTTAATTTGCATGAGATGTTGGTTTGGGCATGAGTAGAGAGTAGATAAATTGTATGGTTGCCATGTGTCTAGTCGACATGGACTCAATCGAGTATAGAGGAACTATTAAATGGATGTTGACTTTGTTGTGTTTTGATCAATGGCTAAGCATTATTGGTTATCACCAAGATGACATAATATTTGTCACAATTCATCTATAAACAATTCTACTAACCTTGAAAAATAAATGAGAGGTTTTTTTTTTAACATAATTAATCTTAGACAAGTCTTAGGTTATTAGCCCCTCATCTACATGACAAATCCCAAGTTAATCCTTTTAATAAAAGGCATCAACATCACTTCCATAAAAATATATCACAATGATCCTAATTCAATCTCTCTCTACAAGGATTCCTAGTCACCAGTCTTAAGAAAAGACACCACTAAAGCTATATTTTGCTAGTAACTAACCTACTCCTTCTAGTCTATCAAAAGGAGTGACCCTCTTCAATCCATCGAGAAGGTTACATATTTCATTCCTTTGAAATACTAATCCCTTTATGTTCCATTGAAAGGGTACTCACTTTTCAATCTATCAAAAAGGAGAATACCAATCCTCGCTTAACCACACAAGTCCATTTGTGAGGTGCGTTTAGCATCCAGCCATGTTTTATCAATCACCATTCACCCATCCTTTGGTGAAGACAACATTGCAACCACCTACACCCTAGACACACCAACTACTCTCCGATTCTAGAAGGTAGCACTTCCCTTTATTAAAGAAGGTCAATGGACATCAATATGAAGGTGCAACAGTCGAAAGAAATACTCCTATTAATACGCTTCACTCTGTTGTCACAACAACAACATAATGATTAGTTACTCCTACGTCTGCCTTGGCCGATATTATCCATGGAGTTACACCTAAGATATTATCCATAGATAATACATTACATTACATGCCTTGCCAAGCCTATCTGGAGGTTTTACCCGAACCCGCACTTCGGTTAACATGATGGGACTTATTTAAATTATGCTTTCCCTGAGTAATACACTCCACAAAAAATAACTCTCAACTAAAATAAAATAAGCATTCATTTACCAAATCACATCCGTATTATATATTCACACAGGTAAAGAGCTATATGACAATAAACACAACCCAATAGATCTATCATATTAAATGAAAATATTGTAGTTTACACCCCATCATTATTTACAAATCTCCATAACCAAACCAAGATTCATAACTCTAACTAGAAATCATTCAATCATATATACATCAACCTCACTTCTCCCACACATATTTAGTGAGAAGGAGTTCATAATTCTCATAATCGAATAAGAGATTCCCAATACAATAGACAAACTCGTAAGATATCCAACCATGGCTAAGACAAGTCCAGCATCCTCGACATCACAGCTGTCATGGCAAGAAGTCTTATAAAACTCCCAATGATCTAAAACAACACTTCTTGTATGTCCTCCAAGATCTTCACGCGTAAGCCAATCGAGAACAAAGATTGCCATTTAATGAGGATCATAGACGACTCCAAAAAAAACAAATGCAACATTCAATGCACACCATTCCCTCTTTGATGCTTTTCAATTGCACATAACCACATATTTAGATAGTAAGTATTACACACTCATAATGTAATTTATTTCACATGGAATAAAGAATTCAATAATATCATTTATCCACTCTCAAATAAAATCATTCCATAAAGCAGATATAAATCTTTATAACTCATCTAGAATATGTAGTCATGCTAAGCGCACACAAAACATTTTATCAGAGACACACCAATCTATGACTTCCAACAAACTCTATCGACTTCAAGATGAATACACACAACAATACCAAAACCATGAGAAAAACATCGATCACATATAGTCATCCATTGTTTCCACATAGCAAAATTCAGGTTTATTCCCTTGCTTGCCAATTCATAAAATAAAAGCTCCATATATAATGTAAACATACATTTCATCCAAACATCACAAGCAACCCAATTACCATGGAATGCTACTTCAATAAAACAGAAATGAAGATATGGCAAATGCACACTTAATCTATTCATATCTAGTTTCACCAGCATTCTCTATGTTTTCAGAAGGATTACTAGTAACTTAAACATAAATCACACTATCCTCAAAGTTTACATGCAATGCTAGTTTTCAACTAACAGGAGATCAGCCACCAATTTCACCCAAGGTCCGAGAAATCCCTGGTCAATCTATGTTTTTTCCTAGCATTTATTAATAACTCTTCTCCAAGTTATTCTACACTTCTAATGGTTTCTACGACATTGAACATAACTATGGTTTCACACACACCAAAATCGCATAGAACCATAAAATTTGAAAGGAATTATACCCAATCAACAATACTTCATTTATACACATATCAGAAGATAAGGACAATGCTCGTAGTGAATACAAGACACCTTACCTTTCAACTACGTACAATCTCACAACTCTACACCGGATCTCCAATATTTTGTTCGTCCATTCTAGATTCCCAAAAAACATTTTTCCTCTGCATTCGTTCCTTTTTATTTTTTTTTTTAATACCTCATCTATGTGTATTCTCTCACACGTAGCACAAACACCACTTTCCCCATGTGTTATCAGCTTTTTTGGAACTCCTTTTGCCATCTAGTCTTCAACTATAGTGTTCTCATAAATTATGTATTGTTCTACTCTTTACCATGATGGATTCATTTATCATTCATGCCCAATGTGTAAGCCATTATCGCAAGCACACTTTGATCCATAAATGCTAGCTATTGGATTCTACTTACACATCATTCACTTCCATGGTGGAATTACCAAATAAAATAGATCAGGGTTATGCATAAGGGGTCAGCCCCAAAATGTATTTATAAAAAATTGGGGAATCAGTTTCAAAATATAGGCTAATAGTGTCGAAACACATGTAGAAAGTTAACTATTATTAGGGGTAATGTTGGAAATTTAAACTTAAAATGGTCAAATTATTATAAAATTGGGATGAATCAACCCCCCCAAACAAATTGCACCTAGAAATTTTTGGCTAATGGGCCTTGGTCAAGGGTTCCAAATATTAGCCAATTCCAAATTTTGAAAATCCTAATTTTAGCCAATTGGCTATAAATATACGCTATGCATAACCCTGAAATAGATATTTTATAAACTATTTTTTCCTTTATGAAATATTATGAAAAATGCATATAACACGTATATCCAAGATCTTATTCCTAACAATTCAATCATAATGCAAATACCAAACATCATGCAAGCAATCACAAGTATGGAATTTCTTTGTCATGTGTAAACTTATGAAAAGCATCATCATCAAGGGTGAAGCATTCATTCATGTTGCTTCCCCAAATATTCTGACAACATAACCCATCACATCATTTCCCCCAAGCATTCTGTTCTCGATGGATCATTCTTTCTCCACCTATAAGAACCCTATTTTTTTTGCACAAGCGCATATTCTATTAGCAGTATCATATTCTTTCATGAAAAACACTTCCTTGAAACAATGATCCATTTATTGCCAAGCATATTTTCATTAACATATTCTATTTCCTACAAACCATCCATACTTGCAAAATTAAAAACATAGCATGTCAATTGTTTCTTTGAAGCAAACATCTTAACTAAGCAAACTTAATCAAGTTCAAAGTCTTCCAAGGGTGGGTCATGACACTATTGATCATTATAGCCAGGTGGTTGTGTAACTTTGATGATCCATATACCTTCTCCTCTTTTTAAAACTTTATGTATCATTGGATCTAAGATCAACGGTACATATTCCTTGGATACACCCTTAATGGTATAACTATTTACTCCTTCCACAGATCATTGATAAATGTGCCATGCATCTAGGCTTCTAACCAATGGTAGGGATTTCCCTTAACACTCCCTAGGAGGATTTCTAAAATAACATAGGTTGATGGATGAATTAATCAGCAACTCGTGTCTTTCAGGCCCTTGATGGGATTTCCTTTTATAGAATCAATGTTTGTCACAAATATTGGATGATCAATGGTGCATGTTGCTTTATTGTCTTCATAAACTGCTTCTCCTATGAAAATCAATTCCCATAATTAATCTATTGTGTGCGACCTTCATCACAATTTTCCTCCTTTATGAAACCATTATCATCATTAGATTAGTTTGATCAATGATTTTGGTGGATTTTGGAATTCATATGGTTTTTAGCTCCTTGAATCAGTGCCCATAGTTGATTGATGATCAGATGACCCATTTGACATTAAAATTTTATTAGAACCCCTATACACAACAAAACTAGTTTCCATCATAGATCATAGAATTGATGGTGCTCTTTGCTTCCACTCTCCTACTTCCATTGGTCTACTTTTTGTCAAGGTCATATTGCAAAATTTGGCAAAGGAAAAAATTCTTCCTCCATGTAGTGAGCTTTCACTACACCAAACAATGGCGAGGTCATTTTTAATTATTGCTAAAAATTATCTAGGATATGACACATGCTATTGATAATCATGATCAAATGACACAACTTTTATGATCCAAATTTTTAATATTTCTTTTAAAACTTTGTAGGTCATTGGATTTTCTACCCATCCTAGATTAATGATGATTCTTATTTGGATGTGAGGTCTGCACTTGATTCCGTGTGAAATACTAATGTGTTTTCTATGTATCTTTCATATAATCCAATGGTGGAAGTTTCTCCTAACACGTTCATTGCTTGGTTCTTAAAATGGAACTAGTAGTTAATCATCAATATTAGATGACTCATAGAACTTCATGATCTAAATGTCTCAATATTCATTTCAAATCTCTATGGATTGTTGGATATTGTTTTTGCCCAAGATTGATGATGGATATTATATTTGGGTCTTGATGGAACTACTTTTTTTGGGTCATCAATGCATTTGCCATGTGTTCCTATGCTAACCAATGGTAGAGTTCTTATCTAAAAACTTTGACAACCTTATGAAGTGGCATGGGCCATTATATGAGCAATCAATAACTCGTAGAGCTTTAAAAACTTCTTTTTGACTACTTTTATAGGAAACATCATCTATCATTCATCAAAATATTGATGACCCTCATTGCTTTTGGGACCTTTTATGGATTTAATATTTGTAAATTTGTAGTTGTCATTGATCAATAAGATTAGATGACCTATGCAACTTTAGAACTCATGATGAACCTTTTCCTTATAGAACAAGCACCTACTATATATTATAAAATCAATGGTACATGTTTCTTTATTGCCTCCATAAATCACTTTTTTCTTAGAAAACAATGCCCATTGTAGATCTTGGAAAATTGATGGTGCACGTGACTTTGCTTTCATTGTAAATTTCTTATCTTATGGGAATCAATGCTAATTGTTAGATCAACTTAATTTATGGGCCACACAATTTTGGAAACTTTTATGATTCTCTTTGCTTATCAAATCAGCACCCACTATCGATCATAGGATTTGTGCAATATCAAAAGCTTATTGTATCTCATTTGCACAAAAATTAATTCCCATCGTAGATCTCAAAATCAAAGTCGTGATTTTATTCCCTTCTTCTTTCCATCAAATTGCTTCCATCGAGGTCATCTTGCAAAATAGCCAAGCCAAAAATTCCTCTTGGGTGTAGTGAATTTTCACTATAGTTCTCAAAACTCACAAGGGATCTACTTGTTGAAGATCAAGAATCCTAGAAAATTGTATAAACTCCTCCATTGAGTATAGAGTTAAAATAAAAGAATAAATATTGGAAGAATTGAATAAATAATGAAGAAAGAATAGAAATAATGAAGAAAATTTGTAGGGCTTATTGGAAGAACAATTTTTCCATCGATACCTTGATCTCTCCCCTCTTATCATCTGATGGTAGCTCTATTTTCTAGTAGTGATAGTAGAATATTTGGAGTTCTACTTGAGTATCATGAAGTTGTTTACTTCATCTACAATGTCCTAAATTAATACCTCAAGATCTGTAAGGGGCTTGATGACCTATGCTACATCATCCATAGTGGAAAAATTTGGCCATTTATTAAAATTTGCTTGTATTTATTTTTGCTTTTTTATTAGCTTTGTGTGTTCTTGCTTTGAAAGGAGCTTATTATCAAAGTTTTAGGGGGCGGCATGCCCTTTTAGTTTATGGAGTGAATGGAACCCCTTAGGTATGTAACTAGAGTGGCCAAGATGTTTATATAGACTTTATATTTCTATGCAGCCTATTATTTATCAAGTATGCCAAGTAATTTATGTATCATTGCTTCTATATCTTGAATGCCTCTAGTTACTAGCTTTTGATTAGGTGAGGTGGCTAACCTTGCTCTATATGCCCTTGATTTGGCCAACCTTGTAAAAGTTGTAGTTCAAATATTTTCCACCTATTCACTCATATGAGTGCTTTGTGTAGCAATTGCATTGATGAACTTGAGCATTTAGGACAATGATGATGTTGTCTTGGTTATGTTGTCCTAGTATGCTTAGGAAAACACTTTTGTTATGCCCCTTGGTTATTGTCTAAGCTCTACATTTTTCTTCCTTTCCTCTTCAAATTACTTTTCTAAAATGGCCTTCCTTTTGTTGAGTTTGGATTCTTGGGTGGTGAGTTGATATGTAAGGTTTTGGACTATGCTCCTTTTTGCATCGAGGAGATAAGTTGACAACTATAAATGCAATCGACTGGTGAGATGGTCTACCTAGCCATGGATCTATTTGGCTTCCAACAAGGAGTTTTTAAGAGTAATTTTTACATTTTTGAGCTCCTTTTCCCTTTTTGCCAACTTTGTCTCAAGCAATAGGTAGTCATGGGCCATGGCTTTGCCAACCTACTCCATGAATTCTACTCTATCCTCAAGCTAAGAATCTTTGAGGCTAAATCCTATTGCCTTCACCTAGTAATCTTGATCATGCATTTGAATTTCAAGCTTGAAAATAGTGAAGGTCAATTGGGAAAAATACAATGTGTTACCTTAAGGGTCATAGTGACTTCTCATCCTCATAGTCGTGGTCCACTAAGCTCTTTTAGCCTATTTTCTTTGAGTATATTGCAATATTTGATCTTGAAATTGTTGGAATCATTGCAGTGCATGAGGAGTAGGAGGAGGTATCTTATAGCCTTATTAGTTACTTTTGGATAGGCAAAACAATGGAAAAAAACTCAAATAATGGGATGGGTAGGGAGAAAATTAGGGTGGCAAGAGTAGAAGAAATAGGAATGAGGATGGTAGGGGTAATGTATGGAGGTGTTGCCTAAATGAAGGTAGCTATCAAAAAAATAGGAGGGGTAGTGTCCAATGTGGCTATGACATTAGGAATAGAGACCAATGGGTCCAAAATAATTGAAGAAATGGAAGGCCAGTAGCTAGTTTCCAGAGTGAAAATTGAAGAGATTAGAGGTAGACTAATAGAGAACAACTAATCATAGTAGAGGACTCACCCAATGAATTGGTTTTCACTTTTCCTTTTGTGGCACCACTTGTTAGGGTGCAAGTTGTAGTGTAATTGTTATAAATGCAATTTCTTAGGGATATGTGGTGATTGGGGCTTCTTGGGGGTCTAGTGGGGGTTATTCTATATACATGATATTTGTAGTTGCCTCCTCCACCCCTTTCTATTATACGAACTAACTCAGTACCCATATCTTCTCTATTAATTTCTTCTTTTGATGTGCTCTCGACATATGGATGTTCTTGATCGTAGAGCTCACTAAATTTATCATCATTATCTATATCATCATAAGTGATCATAGTGTCCTTAATGTCTTATCAAAAACTCTACCATATCTCAATTTTTACCCCACTCTATTTCTCTTTGGTCAAGGCTTTATTCGTTTTGGCATTGATGTGATATTTTGGGTGAGCCTAACACCTATTCTAGTAAAAGGTTTCATAATTCCTTGGCTTTTGTGGTTGTTTCATTATTATTTCTATTGGTTGCATACTTGCCTCCTATATTGGGTTTATGTTTGCCTCTATGTCCAACCTAGGATTATGCAAAAAATTTGTTGAGCTCTTAACACATTAACTAGGAAACAAACACCTGCTTTGGATCATAGCTCTAGTTATCATTGAGGATCTACAATCTTAGGTTCTTCAACTTATTTCTAAAAATATGGGTGACTTTTCTTTTCACTAATGTTATGTCACCAATGCTGAGAAGAGGCTTGGAAAAGCTTATTTTTATTTTTCCATTTCTAAATGGCATGTCAATAATATTCATCTATCTAAATAGCTCTAAAAAAAAAAACATTTATCGACACATAATTGGGTAGCTAATAGAAAAATTTATTAAATCCATATACATCAAAATGGTGGAATTCTCAAAAAAATATTGTTCTCCATGAACCCTTGTCTGCAAAGTGTGGAGGTTGGCCATCGAGAGGTGCTTTGGATTGAATCTACTCAAAGTTGTAAGGTCAACATCAAAAATATTCAATAAAATCATAATAGGAGGAGGTCTTTCTCAAGACCTTCATCCAAAAAAATAGGTAGATCAAGACCAAAGTCATCTACCTGCTTCAAAATCAACCCCAAGTATATCCTAGGGTTTTGATACAAAATTAAATGAATGAAAAATAAAGAATATTTGGAAACTTAGGTTTCCTTTGAATTTGGACAACCCTTCATGAATTTGATCAATGATGAAATTTTTGAAGTAAAAAATTAACCTCTCACTCTAGGGTATGAACCTCACCATATAAATGATTTCCAGCTATGTTGGGATCATGCCTTTGTCATCTTCTACATTTAAGATAAATGTCATCATGCTTAGAGCATCTCGTGCACTCTTGTTGAAAGCTTTGAGGCTCATAGGGAACTCTAGTAGTGAGGTGTATTTGATGTTGCACTCGCTATTTAGGAACGATGACTTGTCTTGGATATTGTCAAAATACCTGGTGGTATTCTTCATAGTTATTATGTTCCCTCTGGATTCCACCAACAATATTTTTAGATAACCTATAAGGTGATGATAAATTTGAAGATCTCATATTACGACTTGATTTTACAAGCCTATGTATCATATGATCCCATGCATGTAGCCACCACTTTGTAATTATTATGGATATCAGACACCATATATTGTGCTAGGAAACAAATCCATATTCTCATCCTCAAGGTGCCTAGGGGAAATTCGAATCTTCAAAAGGCTACCTCCCTCATATTCTTGGTTCTATTTGATACTTTGGGGTCCACGACCCTCTCATCTAGGTTTTTCACCATCTTGGGAATTGTGAATTTGAATATTTGGGTTGATGTTTCTTGACCAAGCTATAAGGAGATGTTGTAGCTACCCTAGCAAGATAACCAATAGAAGGGATTGCTTTGGATGGTAGTGGGCAAGTTGTGGTCTTCTTTTCCATGTCTACTTCAAACACTTATGCATCTATAACTTTTCTTTCTTAAGGCTCGACTCTATAACTATTTTCTTAATGCTTATAGCACTATTGTATGCTTGAGGACATAAAATTAAATGAAGAAAAATGAAAGCAAAATACCTTTTATGGATTATCTTATCAAGGACCGGGGCACCTATTTGCATTGAATTTACATTATGTGAATTCACTCTTTCCTTTTACAAAGTTGGTAGGAATTGTTTGCTACCTTCATCATATTAAGTTTTCCTTAGTTGAATTTATTTCTCTTTACTATAGAGCCAAAATGAAGAGATTTCCACCTTTATCCAAACACATAGTTTCTATTTTGAGACCAAATACCATCTTTTTTAAAAATGAATTAGTGTTGAATACATTCAATTTTCTTTTTTGTAAGGATGACGAGTAGAGACTATCACTTTTTTGAGGTATTGAATTCATGCCATGTGAAATTATTTTTCTATGTAAGGTTGGAAAAAGGATATTCCCAATATTTTTCTTGATTAGATGGTTTATGGCCCGTTATTTTTTGCCAATTGGATGGTTGGTGTTGTCCCGAGGAGCTACCTACTTTTTTTATCTTGTTATAAAACATCATTCATAGATACTTTGATCAAATGACACACTATTTTGAGATAGGCCTTTCCTTGGTGGCTCTTGATTTACCATGATTCCACCATGTTTTGTCATTAATGGTGCAAGATAGCAATGCAAGAATATCTTTACAAAAATTTAGCTACGTGTATAGGAGAACTCTATGAATTGGATGGTTTATGGATTTTACCATATTTGTCATTTCATCAAGTAGTGTTGACCATTAGTTGCTTCTTTAGATGGTTCACATTATTTTAGAAAGTATTTTTCCTTTTCTACCTCAATAGCTTATGTTGTTCATTGATTTGATTTGATCTAATGATTCACACTATTTAAATTTTGGGTCTTTCTACATTCGCTCCTGATTTAATGCATTCCTACCACATACCCTTCATGATCTGATGATCATCATTGTTTCTAAGGTATGTTCATATTTATTACTTCAGTGAATAACATTTTCCATCATTGAGTTGGTTAGATGGATCGTGCTACTTTTGGCCTTGAATATTCCTTTTATGGCTCTTGATTTAATGTCAACTTGCCATGTTTCTTTCCTTATCAATTCAATGACTACCAGTAACTTGGAGGTTTGTTCTATTTATTACTTTAGTGAGCAACATTGATCGTTAATAATTTGATCATACAACTCATGTTATTCTAGCCTTAGGATTTTCTTTAACAACTCTTGGTCAAGCGTGAGCCCACCACATGGCGTTATCAACTTGATGATTCAAAAACTATCATTGCTCAGGGAGAAAAGTATTCATCTTGGCACCTTCAAAGTTGCATGGTCCACTGAAATTGATCAACTTATCTCTTTTCAATGGCATTGATTACCTTTGTGACTTCATGTCTCCTTAGCTTCTTACAGTCTCCATGACTCTACAAATCCTTATGATCTTACAAACTAAAGAGTTTTCTCTATTAGAGGTGTTGATCAAGTACCTAAAATACAACCTATTGTATAAAAAACTAGAATATGATGGTTAAGAATATATACAAAGTTTTGTTTTTGTATTAGAGCTTTAAGGATAGCTCTTTATATAGATCCCATTTATTAGTATCGATAAGGCTCAGCCATATATTATATCTATCCCAAATGAATTTTCCTTCTTAAGGGTGGTTATGGTGTAGGGGCCACTATAGATGACATTGAATTTAGTATGGCACCCTAGTTTGCTTTAGTATTCATCCCATTTGGGTACCAGGTTGCTAACCTTAAAGATATTAAGAGTCACTCTCTTATCAAACCATATCTTAACCACTCCTTGATACCTCAACAACTATTATTTGGTTGTTTATCTTTGCTCTTTGATCTTGAACAACTCACCAATTATTATAGTCATGCAGTTCCAGTTAATGCAATAATTGCAATGTTGGAAGCTCTATGAAGATAGTCATTATTATCTCTTTTCCATAGACTAGGGTGTAAGGTCAACAACCTATAGCCCTATTTGGAGTGATTTTATCAACCTATAAGTCTCTTCTCAGATAAAGGTGCCACTGCCTTTGATTTTCTAAACCTATCCTCTTTAGAATCCTAATTATGTTCTTGTTAGTGGATTCTACAAAACCATTTTATTGAGGCTTGTAGTTTGAGGAATTCTTTAGATATATGTCATATTAAAGGACAAACTAAGTGATATTGGCCCTAATGATTGCCTTAACATTATTTGTGATAATAGTGTTTGGGATACCAAATATGGTTATTATTTCCTCCTGGAAATCATTTATCACCCTCTCATCGACTTCCTTGATTGGGATTGCCTTCATCCATCTGGTAAAATAATCTATAGCAATAAGTATCCATTTATGGCATTCACTTAATGGTGGATTTATCATACCAATAAAGTCCAATCCCATTGGGAAAATGGCTCGTCCATTGTTACGGGTTTTAAAAGCATAGGTGAATTTATCTTTCTTCCTATGAAGAACTTGCACATATCACATTTTTTACCAACTAGTAAGCATAAAAAAATATGATGGGCCAATAATACCCAACTCATGATTTTTATAGTAGTAGTTTGAGTTGAGAAATGGCCACCCAAGAATCCTTGCTAAAATTCTCAACATAGAGGTTGGGTTTGTTCCAATTCAATGACCTCAAAAATACACAATTAAATTTTCTCCAGAATAGGACATCTTCAATGAAAATATAATGAGCACTCTATAATATAAATGCCCTGCTTTGAGCCTTGTCTAGGCTATATGGGTGGTGATCATCCTACATGTATCTAAGCCTCTTGTCTACCCAATCTAGTATCTCTCCATCTGAATTGATTAAGCACATGTCATTGTCATCTTCTTCTTCAAAAATATCTTTGGCTAGTCTTTGGCACAAGGTCCTTCCTCTAATTATCTTTGTAGGCTTGATCTCTATATTGTACTCTAGGATCTTGGTGATCCATCCTACTCTATTTTCAATGATTTATTCACCCATTATATGTCCTTGTATACTAGAGTGGATAACGAAAGCAATGATCTTATTGTTAGATACCAGGTGACTAAATTTTTTTAAGCTTCTAATTAGGGCATACACTTTTTTTCCAATAAAGTTGTATCTCTCTTCATAGCCCTTCAAGGTCTAACTAAATAAAGTGATTGGGTGCTCTTGTTGATCATCATAATTTTGGGTAAGCAGGGCTATAATGTTGAACATGCCCTCGTATGCATAGAGGATGAAATCCTTATCGAATTCTAGGTTTGCAAGCATCAAAGCTTCTGTTAAAGTCTTCTTTATTTTTAAAAGCATATCTCCCTTCCTTGGTCCATTTAACTAGCTAGTATTTATTTAGCATGAGTGTCATAGGCCTGAAAATACCTATGAGATCAAATATAAAACTCTTGAAAATGTTTATTTTCCAAAAATGATTGAAGAGCTTTCTTGTGCTAGGGCAATGAGAGATTGGCAATGGCAGTTCAAGTATTATAGGATGAAATTTAAGTTACAATTACCAAGGGCATAAGGTGCTTAGTTTATAGTGGATTTTTCACTACAATAATACATAAGCAAGTAGTAGTCATATTTATTTTGGATGAGCCACCATATTTTAAGCCACAAGGCATTGATGTCCCTATTATATTTTAGTCCATGTGGAAATAAAATGACCTAGGATATCCCATTGGTTAGTCAAATACTTTTCTTATGGTTGTATTGTAGACTCCTATCACAATAATTTGGGGGCATTGATTGAGTATGACTGCAAGCATTGAGATGAAATTGTTGTTAGTTAAAAAATATTCTCTATTCTCTTTTTAATTGATGTCGTTATAATATAAACTAGAGCCACCCAATTTGATCTTCTATTTTTCATACACTATCAACATTGTGATTCAATTTTACCATGATTATGACAAGCATATGAAATATTAACTACAAGAATTTGTAATAAAATATGTAATACAACTCTAATTTGGCTAATTATATTCATTTATCTTTTTATAAGTAAAAATTATTTCTAGTTTTGATTGTTCTAACAAAGGCATTGAAAAAACTAAGAATCCTATGAGATTATAGTTTTTCTTCAGTCTATTATGTAGTCTTAGACTATAAAAATCATTCAAAATGATTTGAATGGAATAGTTGGAATTATATTAGCATGTTTTAATGGTTGTTGCAAAGGATCTTAGTTGAATTATGAATTAGAATCACAAATTTTAATTATTTTATTTTGTTTATAATGAAAGTATATCATTCTTTGAGTCAAGAATAATTTCATGAGACTATTTTAGGGAATCAACCCTAGGTATTATAAAAGTAAGGTCCCTTGGAAAGTACACTGATTAAATTGATTCCTCCCTTGTAAAGTAGGTAGTGAGTATTTTGCTTAGTTATGCTCTATTTAAAAATTAAAGATTAAAATTATTATTGTAGCCTTCCTTTTTTTTCATTTTGATTGAGGAGGATTTGGTAAAAGTCTTGGTTTAGAAGGTAACATTTCTCAAGACTTAGTTTAGGAGGACCTAGAGTTATGGTTTAATCAAGTTGGTCTATTACGAAGACAACTATTGAGACCATGAGGAAATGTCTTAGTGTGTTAATTTCAAATTAAAGAGGTTCTACTCATAGTTATAGAATTTCTTTTAAAAATGATAGGGCCAGAATGGAATTTAATATTCCCTTGTATATGAATAAAACTATAGTATTCATCTCTAATAGGAAGATCAACTACTCATAACTTTAGCAATTATAAAATGCGGAGTAGGTTTTGGGATTACATCATAAAATTTAGGTAAATTTAGCTATTTTATAAAATTATACTTGCTTATATAGTGCAAGGACCTTCAAAAATTAGAACCTAGATTTGACAAACATATAAATATCTTGATACTTTTGGTATCATTGTTAGGGAAGGTGTCAAGTAGTCATTGCTTGAGAAGACTAAAGGTTAGGAGCTAGAGGATTCACAAATAGAAAATACGGTTCTCAACCAGCATCTCATCATTAAGGCCTACCTGTAGTACTACCATATATTAGGTAGCATTGCATGACTCATAGAAGGGATATTAATATTATATTCTTGCCTAATCCCCATAATAATATGGAAAAAGTAGGTCAGGTGAGTGGATCTAGGGGTAAAAAGAAAGTAGCTATTGTTAGAGGTAGGGAAATGGATAGTAGGGGCTCATCAAAGTGTAGTAGGAGACTCTCTATCTTACTTAGAGGCCATTATAATTAATTTTCTAAAGGTTGAAGGATATGTTGCATTGACCAACAATATAGGGTAACTTGATTAAGTCTCACTAGAACATGAAAGGAAATACCATTTCTAGCCCATATATAGGAGGTAGTTCTAGTTAATAAAAGTGATATAAAATAAGTTACAAGAAATACCTCATGAACAAACTAGTAACTTATTATAGACTCATATGTTGGTCATTTTTGTTGTAGGAATTTGAAGTGACCGTAATGGATAAATTTGATAAGGAAAATATAGTCACAAATTTTCTCTTGAGACTGACCATATAAGAATCTACCCCTATAGAGGATAATTTTCTATATGAACACTTATTTGTTGTCTCCACTAATTATTTTTAGTTTGTAGATGTAGCTAATTATGTTGTAGGAAAGTTTTTGGCAAACTATTAAAATAAGAAAAGAATACAACTTGTTAGAAGCAGCATCCCTTACATATGGATTGATGAGTACCTTTATTATTAGGTCATAATTATCTCTTATGCAGGTGTGTCTACAAATATATGGTCTATAACATCCTTAGGGCCTATCATGAAGGTCCATGTGGAGGACATTTTCTAGCAAATAAGACAACCATACAAATAGCACATATTGGGATCTATTGGACTACTCTATATAAGAACTTTAAGAGGTATGCTACATAATGTGATCATTACCTGAAGATAGGAAATCCCACACAAGTAGATGAAATGAGCATTAGATCATAATTGTACTTGATCCCTTCAAGAAGTGGGACATGAACTTTATTAGTCCAATATATCCTCCTAATTATAAATAATAAATTTAATGTGCATTGACTATGTTGGAAAGTGGATTGAAGTGAATACCCTCAAGGTTGTGATGGAGGATAAAGTTATTGAGTTCCTTTATGAAGAAATATTCATAAAATATGGAGAACTAAGGAAACAGATCACGAATCAAGGCCTCTCGTTCACATCATATTAGTTGTAGCACTTATTATGGAGTATGTGATTAGGCACAAAAGTCCACTTTCTACCACCCTTAAGCAAATAGATAGATTGAAATCACCAACTAAGAGCTAGAGAATATTCTTAATAATACTATTCAAATACATCAACGTGGTTAGGCTAACTATTTTCTTGAGGTAGTGAATGTATATAGACTACAAGGAATACCACAATAGGATTAATCAACTTTAAGTTGGCATATAATAATAATATATTCCTTATGATCAAATTTTAGGCAAGGACCCTATAAACAATATGACCATTGGTCATATCAAATGACATTAACTCAACTGATTATATTCCTTAACTTTCAAGGAAACCTAGGTTCAAATATTGACAAATGATACATAGATAATATCTAAGTTGTAATACCATTATATGGTCATAATGTAATATAGGTGGGGCCCATTTTAATCCCATATAATCAATTAAAAAAGCACTATAACTGGGCATAGACATATCAAAAGCATAGAAGCAATATATAGACCAAATCATTGTCTTTAATAAAATTAAATATGAAGTCTTGTTTCACATTGAGGTATTGTAGTAGTAGACAAGTGTCATTATCGCTTCATCAAAGACATAAATAGTACAACTAGTAGATTGATATTTCCTATACGACTCAAAATATAAGGACTTCAAGGATAAGATTCAAACCAACTGGCTAGGTCTTATGTAATATATATAATATACAACAATCAGGTAGTGAAGTTATGAAAAATGAACTAATCACAAACCCTATTGGTAGATAATGGGCATTATATGAAGCCTTATACAAATCCAAAGACAAGGGAAGAGTTAATCACTTCAAAATTAGCAATAAATTCAACTTGTGGAAAAGGCTTTAGAATATTCTACTTAGTAGATCCATAAGGACCTACATTTCCAAAAAAATATATGATGGTAAAAACCATTATTTTGATGTCGTTAGATAGACTAATATCTAAAAATCAACTTATTGGTATATTCCTGCCTAGAAAATAAATTACAATACTTTAATTATTGGTGTTATTTTGTTGTAGTAGGTGCTTCTCATGCTAGACACAACACAACTAGGGACTTGCCTCAACATGTAGGTAAACTAGATAACATGTTCAAACCATTTTTTATATTTTAATCTACTTGATTTCTAGAAATGAATCAAGAGGACATTTCTATCATTTAGATAACTTTAACATGTGGTATTGTACTCTTATAGGAATAACTTAGCCTATGGTGACTATAACATACTTATTAATAACCATTTAACTCACCAAGAATATCACTCATTATGAATACATGATTACAAATATTAAGTTGCATTGTTGTAGTCTTGATGAGCAAGGTGCAACCAAAGTATTGTCATTGTTGTCAACACAGTCAGGTTGATCAGTTGATGCAATGGACAGGAGTTCATTGATGAGCAAGGTGCAGCCAAAGTATTGTCATTGTTGTCAACATAGACAGAGGATCGGTTGATGCAATGGACAAGAAGTTCAGAAGCTCTCAGATGTAGTGGATAGGAAGTTCAGAGGTTATTCAGAGCATGTACAATGATTCTTCAAGAAGAAAGAAGTGGCCCAGATTCAAAAGATCAAAGAAAAAGACAAGTAAGAAAACTGTCGCGATATCGCGACATGTTGAGCATGCATGAAAAATTGTCATGATATCGCGACATGTTTGAGGAGAGAGAAAGCAGAAGGAAAACATGTCGCGATATCGCGACATGTTTAAGGAGAGAGAAAGCGCAAGAAAAACTGTCACGATTTCACGACATGTTGGAAGCAAAGAAGGCAAGTAGAAAAATTGTCACGATTTCGTGACATGTTGGAAGCAAAGAAGGCAAGTAGAAAAATTGTCACGATTTCGCGACATGTTGGAAGAGAAGAAGCCAAGTGGAAAAACTGTCACGATTTCACGACATGTTTGAAGAAGAAGCGCAAGTAAGAAAAACTGTCACGATTTCGCGACATGTTTGGAGAGAAGGCACAGGCAAAGAAAACTATCATGATTTCGTGACATGTTTGGAGAGAAGGCGCAAACAAAGAAAACTGTCGCGATTTCGCGACATGTTTGGAGAGAAGGAGCTTGCAAAGAAAAGTGTCACGATTTCACGACATGTTTGGAAGAAGGATGGTACGGACGAAAATGTGTCATGATTTCGCGACATGTTCGAGAGAAGGAGCTCGCAAAGAAAAGTGTCACGATTTCGTGACAATTTGCAAGAGAGGCAGTATGGATGAAAATGTGTCACGATTTCGTGACATGTTTGAGAGAAAGAGCTTGCAAGGAAAAGTGTCACGATTTCGCGACAATTTGCAAGAGGAAGCGCTAAGGAGAAAAAGTGTCACGATTTCGTGACATGTCGGGTTTTCACGATCCGATGAGAAGAAAAGCGCTAAGGAGAAAAAGTGTCACGATTTCATGACATATTGCAGGAGAGAGAAGGCAAGATAAAAAGTGTCACGATTTCGTGACATATTGCAAGAGGAAGAGCTCGAGAGAAAAAGTGTCGCGATATCGCGACATGTCGCGTTTTCGTGACCTGAAGAGAAGAGAAGAGCTAAGGAGAAAAGATGTCGCGATATCGTGACATGTCGCATTTTCGCGACTAAGAGAGGAGAGAGAATGTACGGAGATAGAAATGTCACGATATCGTGACAACAACAGAGAGGAAGACTCCAAAGGATGAAGTGTCACGATTTCGTGATAGAAGCAAAATGAAAGAGCATGGAAGCAAAAGCGTCATGATTTCATGACAAAATTTCAAGGGGAGGAGAGAGCTCAAAGAAGTGAAAAGTGTCACGATTTCATGACATGTTCCATTTTCACGGGTGCATGCCAAGAAGAGTGCAAGGAAGAGAAAAGTGTCACGATTTCGCGACATGTCATGTTTTTGCTGGTGCATGCAAAGAAGAGTGTACGGAAGCAAAAGATGTCATGATTTCACGACATGTCATGATTTTGCTAGTGCATGCAGAGAAGAGTGCAAGGAAGCGAAAAGTGTCACGATTTCGTGACATGTTTCATTTTTGGGGGCAAGAGATAGAGAAGAGTCAAGGCAGCGAAAGTGTCACGATTTCATGACATGTTTTGTTTTCGGAGTGCAAGCTGAGAAAAGCGCAAGAAGGCGAAAGTGTTGCGATATCGCGACATGTGTTTTGTGGTCAAACAAGAAAAGTACAAAGAGATAGAAATGTCATGATTTCACGACAGGTCGCATTGGCATGATGGAAGAAGAACTCAACCGAAACAAAGAAATGTAATAGTGAACTGAGAGATATGATAGTAATAGAGGCAATTATAGAAAGATTTCATGTAACAGAATAAGAAGAGTTAACTAGAGTCAGAACTGCAGTTGCAGAAAGAAAATCATGCAGGTAGAATAAGAACAGTTAACTAGAGTCAGAACTACAGTTACAGGGGGCAGTTATAGAATAAATTTATGCAGCTAAAATTAGAACAGTGCATTAAAGACAGAACGACTGTTACAGGGCTGTGACGCTGTGAAACTGTCAGAGCGGTGGCCATACCGAGAATCCCAATTAAAGAGACAAATCCATTAATAGGTTGCGTATAAGAATAGTGTGTCAGAAAGGAGTTACTCACAAGAGTAGCTATGAATAGGCTGCATGCGAGTTTATGGCAGTTACAGAAGACTTAGGGTTTCAAGATGAAAATATTGTTATAAAAGGGCAGTTGCATGCAGAAGTGAAAAAGAAGCTCAGAATTGAAAAGTAAGCAGATAAAGAAATGTGGGGAAGAAAGGTTGTGAGATAGAGAAGGTTGTCAAAGCATAGTAAGCAGAGCCAAAAGAATGTATTCATGTATAGTAAGTTAGGGTTAGGGTTGAGCTCTGCACAAGGCATGAGTGTTGTATTTTGCCACATAAAAAGAAAAAGAAGCTGTGAAAAGAAAGAGGTGAATAGTGTTAAAAAATATACAGAAGAGAGGGTTGTATGAGAAAACAACAAAGCTGAGAGAGAGCACTACTAAGAGAAGAGCTGAGTGAAGATAGAGCACTGCTGAGAGAAGAGCGGTGAAGAATGAGCGCAGCTGATAGAGCATGACTGAGAGAGTGAAGCAACAAGTGCACAGAAGGAATATGTGTTTCATGAATTGAAACAGAGATTGGATGAGCAATAGACCAGTGAGGGTCTTGTAAAAGAGAAGACATTTTTATGTCAATCAAGATTTAAAATAGAAATCCAAGTTGGTGCTTGGAATCAGGGGTTGGTGCTCCTTCCAGTTGGTGCTGGTAAATCAGGGGTTGGTGCTCCTTTCTATTGGTGCAGATAAATTAGGGGTTGGTGCTCCTTCCAGTGGGTGTTGGTAAATTGTTTGTAAAGTTGGTGCTTTGCAAAGGCTGGATTTGGATGGGTGTCCAAGCAGTCTATTTTTGAGGAGTAGCCAAATCTGGTGAACCTCGTTAAATCTTGTGTTATGTGATGCTCTCTTGTTACATGTGTTTCATCTGGTTTTAAGCTCTCCTTAGTTCTAGACTTTAAGAGATGAAGATTTTAAGTTTTAAATTAGCTGCACCGATTCACCCCCCTCTTAGTGCCATTGTGAGACTAACAATTGGTATCAGAGCCAAGTTCCCAATTTTGGCTAAATCAGTCAAGGTTGATCTTGGATTAGTACACAATGGGTAAGAAGAATAGATCCTCCTCCAAAAAGGCATCTCATCCAGTTTCAGTTCTTGTGGAAGAGAAAACTGAACTAGAGAAGGTAGAAGAAGTGGATTCTGAAGTATGCAATGAAAACTTGGAGATTGAAGTAGATCTAGAAGGTGAGTTGATAGCCGCACTTGAAGAGTTGAGTATAGAATAGAAAAAGAACAAAAGACTGTCCAAGAAGCTGGAAGAATATGGGAATGAGATTGAAGATCTTTTCTTACAATTTCAAAAGGCCAAGAAAATAGAAGAAGCCCTGAAGACACAACTGGATGATAAGGTTGATGTATATAGCAAACGTGAAGAAGAATCTAACAAAGTTGTTAGTAATCTGAAGCTGCAAGTAGAAGAGTCCAAAAGGATTGAAGAAAGTCTCAGGTCACAGATCAATGAGAAAGAGACTGTTTGCTGCCAGCAAGAAGGAGAAATTGTTTCATTGAAGAAACAACTAGAAAAATCCAATACAAATCTCAAATTTGAGAATAGCACTGAGTTGCTAGAAAAAATGATAAGCCAACAAAGAAGTTCCACGGATAAGCGTGGTCTTGGATATGAAGCTGAACAAACTTCATCCTCCAAATGTGCCGAGAAGAAGAAGCTCACGGCTGAAGGATCGAGGCAAGGAAAGTGTGAAGCTGAACAACCCTCATCTTCCAAATATGCAGAGAAGAAGAAGTTCAAGGTTGAAGCTGAATCTTCAAAAGGAAGAAAGCATCAAAGAAGATCTACAACAAAGCAACCACAGCAAAAGAGGTTCTCTCACTCTCACTCTTTTAATAATAATGCTTTTAATGGCTATTGTTCTAAATGCAACTGCTATGGTCACAAGGCATTTTATTGTGGACAGAATAATAGATCAAAGAGTTATGCTGATAGAAATACATCTGCTTCTCTGAGTGAACACCCTATGCAATGTTTTAAATGTAATGGCCATGGGCACATTGCAAGGTTCTGTCCAAGCACTTATGTATCTAATCTAAGGCAAAACCCTAGATTTCATCAGACACAAAGAGTGCAACACAGAAAGGGGACATATCATGTGCAATGTTTTAAATGTAATGGTCATGGGCACATAGCAAGGTTTTGTCCGAGCACGTCTGTATCTAATCTAAGGCAAGACCGTAGATTTCATCAGACGCAAAGAATGCAACACAGGCAGAGAACATATCATGTGCATAAAAGAAAGGAAAATAATCAACCATCAAGGATGCACAAGAAACAACTGCGCAAGAAGAATGTTCAAGTTCACGAAAAGGTGCAAAACAGGGATGTAGTTGAAAAACTCAAGCCCAAGTTCAAGAAAGTCTGGAGAAAGACAGAAGAAAGGGAATCGTGTCTCCTTGGACTGAAGGAGACTGCTCCGCTATTGCACTAAGCCACTCTAGGTGGCACATCCTCAAGGGGAGCAATATTAAAGTCTTATTTTAAATGCTCCTATGTATTTGTTTGGTTATCTGAGGATGAAAGGAAAGTAGTCGAGGAATTGTCGTATAGCTGTTAAAGTGTGTTCTCAGTTTATGCAGTGGAATGTGGAAGTGTCGTGAAGGGTTGTGTTTAAGTTGAGAGTCGTCACCATTGGTAGTAGTGCTATATGTCATTGTTGTACTATTAATGGTTCTTGCTGTAACTGTTCATAGCTATGGATTATAACAGTTCAGATAAGTTGGTTGAGTGGAAAGAATGTTTGCCCTAGCTGCATATATGTGTTTCGATAAATGCAGTGCATTTTTGTACTACGCTTTGATGTGAAGATTGTTAGATCTTTCTTAACGCCTTGGTGAAAATATTTAATTCATAAGACAGTTTCATTTTAACTGTTGATAAAATGCCAATCCGAGGTTAAGAAGTATGAGGTTGAGCAAGGTGTGACCAGAGGTGACTGTAGAAAAACATGGAGTTGGTTTTGTGGTACTGTGTTTGATGCTTGCACAGAGTTGGCAGTAAAATTGCAGTGTTGGTACAGTGTTGGACAAAAGTTGGTACAAGTGTGAGTCACTTGTCAATGTTGTTGTCAAATGTGAAATCAGCGTTTTGAATGGGAAGATTGGAGGAGAGGTTTATAATGAGCAGCCAGATGGTTTCCAGCCTGGTGATGATTGGTTGAGTTGATTGATTGAGCCTTTGAAGAAGGCCTTTGGGAAATTTTTGAGGACAGTGCTGGGACAGATTTCCAGATACATGATTTGGGCTTACTCCATTGAGATTGATTTGAGCAAGTTATTCTTTGCATTGGTGATTTATGTTGGTGGCTGTTTTGTTCAAATACCTTTGGAAGGAAAAGGATGTCTACTAGTTTCCTTTTCATGTAGTGATTGGTTGAATGCTTCAAGGTTAATCTTGAGTTGAATGATGTTGGTTAAACCTTGTCTATAAGCATTGTTGTTAAAACCCTAATTGGTTGAGAAAAGATATTGGTTGTGGAAAGAACATGAGTATCATTGTTATATGAGTTATTGCATGGTTGGCAATTGTTGGGTTGTGTTTCATGTTCTTGAGAAAAGCATACTACATCTATCTTATTCTTTTAAGATTGAGATTGGGAGTTAAGTATAGAACATATTGAGTCTCTAACAATTCTCTTTATGCTTCTATGAGGTTGATGAATCACATTGGGTCTCTAACAATTCTCTTTGTGGGTTCATGCTAAGCAAGTTTCTCTTGATGAACTTGTGAGCTGATTTGGACAAGTTCTAGTGAAGACTTGTGAGCTGAATTGGACAGGTTCTAGTGAGGACTTGTGAGCTGATTTGGACAAGTTCTATGTGAGCTTGTTAAGCAGGTTCTGTGTGAGCCTATTGACAGAGTACAGAGAACAGAGTCTCAATGGATAGAGATCCAGCAGCCAACACAGTTGAAGATAGATCTGAGTGATGCCTATTATGCTTATCATGATGTTGTCAAACAGTGAAATGAAGTGGTCACATATTCCCAAGAATAGACTAAGAATTGACTAGCTATCAGGATCAAATTCTCGGGGGAGCATTTATGCATCTGTTTATCATATTGCTCATGTTTATGCTTTTTGCTAACTGTAATAATTTTTGCTTGAGAATGTTGTGCATGGACTCAGGGGGAGTTTTGCAGCCGCCCTTTGGTATTATTGTCAAAGGGGGAGAAGATTTATAGGTAATTGCACACAATTACGTGTGTTGCCAACAATTCCAAAGGGGGAGATTGATGAGCAAGGTGCAACCAAAGTATTGTCATTGTTGTCAACACAGTCAAGTTGATCAGTTGATGCAATGGACAGGAGTTCATTGATGAGCAAGGTGCAGCCAAAGTATTGTCATTGTTGTCAACACAGACGAGAGATCGGTTGATGCAATGGACAAGAGTGCAAAGTCATTAGATGCAGTGGACGAGAGTTCGAGAGGTTATTCGAGCATGTACAATAAATTTCCAAGAAGACAGAAGTGGCCCATATTCAAAGGATCAAAGAAAAAGACAAGTAAGAAAACTGTCGCGATATCGCGACATGTTTAAAAAGAGAGAAAATGCTGAAAAACTGTCACGATTTCGTGACATATTTGAGGAGAGAGAAAGCACAAGGAAAACTGTCGCGATTTCGCGACATGTTTGAGGAGAGAGAAAGCGTAAGAAAAACTGTCATGATTTTGTGACATGTTGGAAGCAAAGAAGGCCAGTAGAAAAACTGTCACGATTTCGTGACATGTTGGCAGAGAAGAAGCCAAGTGGAAAAACTGTCACGATTTCGCGACATGTTTGGAGAGAAGGCGCAAGCAAAGAAAACTGTCACGATTTTGTGACATGTTTGGAGAGAAGGCGCAAGCAAAGAAAACTGTCATGATTTCATGACATGTTTGAAAAGAAAGAGCTTGCAAAGAAAAGTGTCACGATTTCGTGACATGTTTGCAAGAAGGATGGTACGGATGAAAATGTGTCGCGATTTCACGACATGTTCGAGGAGAAGGAGCTTGCAAAGAAAAGTGTCACGATTTCGCGACAATCTGCAAGAGAGGCAGTATAGATGAAAATGTGTCATGATTTCGTGACATGTTTGAGAGAAAGAGCTTGCAAGGAAAAGTGTCACGATTTCACGACAATTTGCAAGAGGAAGCGCTAAGGAGAAAAAGTGTCACGATTTCGTGACATGTCGGGTTTTCGCGATCCGATGAGAAGAAAAGCGCTAAGGAGAAAAAGTGTCACGATTTCATGACATATTGTAGGAGAGAGAAGGCAAGATAAAAAGTGTCATGATTTCGTGACATATTGCAAGAGGAAGAGCTCGAGAGAAAAAGTGTCGCGATATCGCGACATGTCGCGTTTTCGCGACCTGAAGAGAAGAGAAGAGCTAAGGAGAAAAGATGTCACGATATCGTGACATGTCACATTTTCGTGACTAAGAGAGGAGAGAGAATGTACGGAGATAGAAATGTCGTGATATCACGACAACAGCAGAGAGGAAGACTCCGAAGGATGAAGTGTCACGATTTCGTGACAGAAGCAAAATGAAAGAGCATGGAAGCAGAAGCGTCATGATTTCATGACATGTTTCATTTTAGGGGCAGGAGAAGAGCTCAAGGGCGAAAGCATCACGATTTCGTGACATGTTCTGTTTTTGCGAGTGCATGTCGAGAAGAGTGTAAGGCAGCAAAAAGTGTCACGATTTTGTGACATGTTCATGTTTTCGCTGGGCATGCAAAGAAGAGTGTACGGAAGCGAAAGATGTCACGATTTCGTGACATGTCATGTTTTTGCTAGTGCAAGCAGAGAAGAGTACAAGGAAGCGAAAAGTGTCACGATTTCGTGACATGTTCTGTTTTCACGGCAAGAGATAGAGAAGCGCTCAAGGCAAGAAAGTGTCATGATTTCGTGACATGTGTTTTCGTGGGTGCAAGCTGAGAAAAGGGCAAGAAGGCGAAAGTGTCGCGATATCGCGACATGTCTTGTTTTTGCGGTCAAATGCCAAGAAGAGTTCAAAGAGATAGAAATGTCATGATTTCATGATAGGTCGCATTGGCATGATGGAAGAAGAAGAACTTAGCCAAAACAAAGAAATGTAATAGTGAACTGTAGACAGTACGATAGTAACAGAGGTAGTTATAGAAAGAATTCATGCAGCCAGAATAAGAAGAGTTAACTAGAGTCAGAACTGTAGTTGCAGAAAGAAAATCATGCAGGTAGAATAAGAACAGTTAACTAGAGTCAGAACTGCAGTTATAGGGGGCAGTTACAGAATATAATTTTGCAAGCTAAAATTAGAACAAAGCATTAAAGGAAGAACGGTTGTTACAGGGCTGTGACGTTGTGAAACTGTCAAAGCGATGGCCATACCGAGAACCCCAATTAAAAAGACAAATCCATTAATAGGTTGCGTATAAGAATAGTGTGTAAGAAAGGAGTTACTTACAAGAGTAGCTATGAATAGGTTGCATGCAGGTTTATGGCAGTTACAGAAGTCTTAGGGTTTCAAGATGAAAATATTGTTATAAAAGGGCAGTTACGTGCAGAAGTGAAAATGAATCTCATAATTGAAAAGTAAGCAGATAAATTTGTTAGAACGACGGATATACTTTCAGAGCACCGAAATGAGCAGAGAAGGCTGTCAGAGCGCAGAGAAGGCTGTCAAAGCATAGTAAGCAGAGCCGAAAGAATGTTTTTGTGTACAGTAAGTTAGGGTTAGGGTTGAGCTCTGCACAAGGCATGAGTGTTGTATTTTGCCACATAAAAAGAAAAATAAGCTATGAAAAGAAAGAGGTGAATAGTGTTGAAAAAGATACAGAAGAGAGGGTTGTATGAGAAAACAGTAGAGTTGAGAGAGAGCACTGCTGAGAGAAGAGCTGAGTGAAGATAGAGCACTACTGAGAGAAGAGAGATGAAGAATGAGCGTAGCTGATAGAGCGTGACTGAGAGAGTGCAGCAAAAAGTACGTAGAAGGAATATGTGTTTCATGAATTGAAACAGAGATTGGACGAGCAATAGACCAGTGAGGGTCTTGAAGAAGAGAAGACATTTTTATGTCATTGAAATAATTCAAAACTGAAGTCCAAGTTGGTGATTGGCATTAGGGGGTTGGTGCTCCTAGTTGGTGCTGGTAAATCAGGGGTTGGTGCTCCTTTCTGTTGGTGCAGATAAATTAGGGGTTGGTGCTCCTTCCAGTGGGTGCTAGTAAACTGTTTGTGAAGTGGGTGCTTTGCAAAGGCTGGATTTGGATGGGTGTCCAAGCAATCTATTTTTGAGGAGTAGCCAAAACTGGTGAACCTCGTTAAATCGTGTGTTGTGGAATGCTCTCTTGTTATATGTGCTTTATCTATTTTAAGTTCTCCTTGCTTCAGCTTTAAGAGTTAAGTTTTTAAGTTTTAAATAGCTACACTGATTCACCCCCCCCTCTCAGTGCCATTGTAAGACTAACATAGTCATACTTTGCTAGTAAATAACTTCTCATAGACTTTAAATGTAGTCTACTATAGTGGATATGCTTCTAGTTTGTTGATCCCTACAACCAATTGTAGTCATGTGTTGTAGATTGTTTGATCTCATACAACATATGTGCTCACTTTAGCTTACTATAGTCTTCTCTCTACATGCTATGTCTATGGATGGCCAAGGTATTTATTTATGGAGAGAGTTCTGCTCTTTCCATGTGGCTATATGACACACATAATTACTTACATAAGATTTAACTACTATGGATTAAACATAATGACACCTTTTGATAATTATGGAAGAAGATGTGTTTTGCACATGTGAGATGCTAATAGCTAGAAACCTCTCATATATTTTAATCCCTATGAATCTATATTCTCCATACCTTAATTCACATCATAGGTGAGTTCCAAGACATGCATGTTTGGATAGAAATAGGCCTATGACAAAAGCTAAGTCACTAACACCATGTGTGAAAGACAAATGATATTTTAAAATAGGAATTGTTTGATGGTTCTTCCCTTGAAGTATTTAGCATAATCAATGGTATTGTTATGGCTATTTCTACACCACAACTCCTCAATTATAAATCAATGCTTTATCATTGCTAGAGGCCAACACCAGTTGTAGAGGATGAAAAACAAAATTTCAAGAGGCTAAAAATGATTATTTGACAAAGGAACTTGAATCAAATGATAATAAATAAAATTCGTGGGAGTAAAATTGAAGTGAAGAGAGCTGATAAGTATGCTAATAATGTAAGGGATGTAGGAGGCATTAAATTTTCAAAGAGGTTGCTTGGACAGTGTTTTTTGAGTGCCTTCAAGAATATAATGATGACGTTTCCATAGAATTTTTTCACACTCTAGATAATAAGTAAGAAACATTGTGGGGCCTTATAGTAGAAGTGTGAAAAAAGGTCATAGTAGAGGTTACTTGCCTACCTTAGGAAAATGCTAGTCCATGGAGAAAAATCAGTTTGCTAGAGAACATTAGAGAGCATTCTTGCAAGGAGCAAAGAGTGTCTATGACTCTAACAAGGGAGAACTCTATAACATCCTACCTTATCAATGAGATGATGCCATTGAAATTTTGGCACACTATATTAGAGGTGAGGAAATATATACCTATGCCTTTAGTCATTTTCAGAAAATGGCACACTTAAGGCATGTTGAAAAGTCCAATATACCTTATTTTCTCCTCACTTCACTATGGAAAATGACTGTAAAATTCAAGTATGGAAGAATAAACAATCTAGCTCAATACAACCTAATTTATTTGTTATCCATTGGGGCACTTGAAGAAAATATACTAGAGAATCATATGGACTACTTTTGTAGTTGGGACTTGGGACTCAAGAGGGAAATGAAGAAGGATAAAGGGACAAAGCAACTAGGATAGAATTAGCCTCTATAAGGAAACAACCCTTTAGGGAGGCTACTAAATAATATGCAAAGGTAACCAAGCAACTCATTGTTTTAGAGACCCCATAAGTAAAGAAAACACACTGACTAACATCTATAATAGTATACCCTTGAGAACAAGCAATCAATTGACACCTATGTCCAAAGCTCAGTTTGAGCCAATTTTAAGACCATTAGTTGAAGCACAATACTTGCCTATCATAAAAGAAAACCTCCCAAAATGTGAAGGATATAGTTGGTAGGTAGAAGTTATTGCTTGGAAACAAAAGTATAAGGAGGCCAAGAGAAAAATTAAACATTGGCAAAAAAACAAGGCCCTCAAAACCATTGTGAAGGAGCTAAACAATAGAGGAATAATATGGTTAAATTCATTGTCTCAAGTGGTTGAAGAGTATCTTCCAAGGAAGCAAGGGAACCAATAGGACCATTATTGAACAAACAAAAGTAAGGACACCCGTAGCTCCCTTCACACTATGACATTACATATTGAAGTGAAGGAAGATATGGGTGTAAAGACTTTTGTTGTAAATTTGGACTCTGATGATGAAGGAAAGGCTTCTTAAAAATAAATTGGTGAGGCTTTTGGGGCTGCTATTGATGAGCCCTGAAAATGCTCATTTTTTGTATTACTTTCCCTATGAACTGCAACACTTATTTCTATAGATATATATGTTTTGTGAGAATTTTATATATGTTTAACAGTTTCTTTTGCATGATATTTAATATTTATTTCTGAGTGCATTTTGTGTAGATTTCGTATAATTTGTTGTGTTTAAGCATGTTTACGTCAAGGTCCCACTCGGACTTGGCACTTTCAATTGCATGAAGGTAAAAAACTTGTAGTATACTGGTGTGAAGCGCTGAGTCAGGTGCCTGATTCCCTTTGAAGCACCCGACTCCTATTTGGTGCTTGACTGATAGGAACCCGGTTCCCATTTGGTGCTTAAATATCGGATTTCTGATTCCTGTTAGGTGTCTAACTCCCATGTTGGTGCCTGATTCCTGACTTCTATAGATAAGGCACCTAATTCCCATTGAAGTCAAATTCTAGCATGACTCTGTTGTTAATAAAACAAAACATGATTTCAGCAAAGGATGTGGATGAAGTCTCAGCATTGAATCCAGACCAGGGATAATGTCAAAGATGATTAGCCATCTATTTTTTAGTTGTTATGTAAAAATCCATGTAAATCAAGTAAAGCAAATATTAGATGTATTATGATAAAACAAAATACACTGAAATAGTCTACAAAGCTTTATATTTTACTCGATTTCCTTTATTCATTCATACTGTTATAAAATAGAATCAAACATTTGATTTATTTCCAATTTGTAACAGGGTGTGGCCGCATATATTATAAATATGCAGGCCACCCCTAAAAACGTGATCCTGGATTTTTCCTGTACATATTATGCTGTAATTTCACTAAAATATTTTTGAGTCATTTCTGATTAAATCAACTTGCGTCCAGTGAATGATTAATGTGTGCAGAACCTACTGGAAGCATGGGCCCACTCTCAATAGTGTTCTTCCCTTACATTTTCCTCTATTTTTCTATCCTTTTTAATTATGTTTTATTTCCTGTAGCTTAAATTCAATTTCTATTATTTCCTCTTTTTTCTGTAATTTCCAGCAAATGTGTAGTTTCAATTTTTGAAGATAAATTAGTCATGTCTTTGATAGTGTAGGATATATTAGTGGTTTGGAAACTAAATTAGAACTCCAACGAAACACCAACACCTCCCAAACCATAAATCTAAGGGACTCATCTCATTGGAGGGAATTACAGGCATATATTGTGCAAGGTTGCTCATAAGTCTATGAGCTACCTTGGGTTGATAAATTAAATGAGGCAATGAATTTGAATGTAGAAAACTAACCAATGTTTTTGCTCAACATTTTGGTGTAGTTTCCAAAGAGTAGCCTATTATAATTTCTTGTCCTGAAGGAATCATGTTAGTTGTAGTTTAGGTTGCTACCTACAAAACCTCCATTTCTAAAGCTTTGTATGAGTCAGCCTAAGAATAGAGGACCGAACGGTCATTTTGTTAAAAACAAAGATATTTCTCAACACTCTTATGCTTCAGATGTACCTAATCTTGAGACTGAAACCTCTTCTCCACAATATCCACCTGTACATTGGCTTGAACATCCATTATTTGCACAGGATACTTCTGAAACAAATTAGCAACATCTTAGAGAAGGATCTGAGATAAGTAGAGTTCAGTATGAGGAAGACTTATTGAATTTTTAATGTTATCAAGTAGTTAGAGAAGGAACTACATCAAATAAATATTTAGTAATCCTTTTGCAGGATAAGAGAAACAAACTAGAAGCATTGAATGTTGCTTTGAACGCAACAAGTATAGAGACCTTGTTCATAGACAATATGGTTTATGCAGAGGAAGCATCCACTAGTTTTAATTTCCCCATAGGAGAGGTACGAGGAGACCACAAGATGAAACATATCTCCCTTGCCCACCTTCCAATATTTAGAGGACTACCAACAAAAGATCCAAATCTATTTTTGTTTAAATTTTATATCCTATGCAGATCAGTGGATTATACGATTAATGTCCAAAAACTAAAATTGTTTCCTTCCACTCTTGATGATTCAGCTTTATGTTGGTTCACCAGTTTGGAGGATAAAGGAATAACACCTGGGAAGAATTGAAGAAACTTTTCCTAGATTAGTACCAAGAGTTTTGCAGAGCATGTGATGCAAGGGAATAAGTCCTAGACATGACACAAAAGGACTAGGAGATAGGTCCTTAAGAAGCATTTTCTTAAAAGGACTTACAAATGAATATCTGGAAGCCTTAAACATGATTTTTTGAGGGGATATTTATCAACATCAGATGGATGATATTCGATGTTTGTGTTAAAACTTTTCAATAAGGAAAGGTAAGTTGACCCCTAGAAATATCAAACAATTAGCCATCGTCACTAAAATAAAAATAGACAATATGCTTGAAGACCTTAAGAGCAATATGTTATCATATTTGGATCTTCAAATGGACACCCTTTTGCTTAAGAAAAGGAAGTAGGAAAATGAGGCAGCATTGGCCTATTTTTTTCCCAAATGCAGGGGAAAACATCCTAGAAATGAATGTCCTGAAAACAAAGTTTGAGTGTGTGTTGTATGTTCAAAATATCATAAAACAAATTTGTATCCACAGTTATCAAAACCTAGAGAGGAACCTGAGGTAGCAGAAGCATACTTCATGGATAATAGGAGAAACTGGCAGTATTCTCCTATGGGAAACAACATGCCAACAAGAATGCCATCTTATGGGTGCATCAATTTTCATAATCAAGGTCAAGCTCAACCACCCAACATGGGTTGGTGGGGTTAACAACCTTGGAATCAATATCCCCAAGGAGCAAATCCTTACAACCCCTATCCGTGGATGTCATACCAGCAACTTGGGTAGCAGTGGAGGAACCAAAATGCTTGGAATCAAAACCCACAACAATCTGCTCCAGTTCCACTACAGCCAACCCTTCCAGCTCCTACTTTTAGGCCTGTTCAATTGCCAGCACAACCTACAGCGAATCCAAATAACAAACAACAACCATCATATCAAATGGAGAATGAAATGTACCCCATGTACAATATTAAAGTAGATTGTAGTCCAATAGAATTAAGGTCAAGAAAACAAGTAGGTGTAGAATTCACTCCTCTGGTAGAAGAGGAAGAAAACATAGAATTAGGAAAAGAGGAATCACCTCTTATAGTAAAAGTAGAAGAAAAATCAACACTTGTAAATAACAGAGAAGAGGTTCCATCTTTTCTACAAAGGTTCCAGGAACTCAAAAAGCCAATACAATTAGAATTTGATATTCTCTCTAGTCTAAAGAACCTAAAAATCACAATCCCTCTCTTTCAGGCCATCAGGGATATTCCTATCTATGGCAAGGCCATAAGAAAAGTGTTCCTTAAGAAACTAGGAAGAAAACCTGCAAAGTCAATTAGTTTAGTGGGTCAGTTAGCTGATCTTATGTTAGGGAACACCTACAGCCAAAAACACTTAGATCCAGGAAGCCATGTCCTAACTATGCAAATAGAGGGTTGTGTTTTACCCAATACAATAGTATATTTGGGGGTTGTTATTAATTTCATAACTAAAGAAACCATGCAAAAGCGTAAACTATCTAACCTGAAGCCAACCAAGACTGTTTTGTAGTTTTCAGATAGGTCTACAGTGCTCCCAGAGGGAATACATAAGGATATCACTGTTACAGTGGATGCATGGGAGTATCCAACAAATTTTCTAGTATTACAATCCAAGTCTGGGTTGGGTGGATATCCATTAATCTTAGGCATACCTTGTCTAGCAACATCTAATTATTACATAAGCTGTAGAGATGGCCAAATGACCATTTTTGATGGTCAGAACATAAAAAAATTGATTATCCATCCACCTGCACAATCTACAAAGTTATTGGGAGAACCTAAAAATAAAAATCAAAATATTGTTTGTCTATCAATGATCCAATATGTCATAACACTTGATGAATTGGAAGATGGGAGTGATGAGGATAGGTTAATAGCAAACATTTTCCAAGGAGAACCCTCCTGTCCTCCTCCTGAGTTGCCATTAGTGGAAGGAAAAGATCACCATATTTAGAAAATAGAGGTTGCACCTGGTAGAGTGTTGAACATAGATAACAAGTTGACAGCTGAATAACAAATCAAACTAAAAGAAACATTGGTAAAACATCAAGATGCCTTTGCTTGGGAGTATTCAGACATGAGAGGAATAGCTCCTGAAACCTATACTCATAGTATATATCTGGAAGATCAAGTTAAACCAGTAAGACAACCACAAAGAAGAATGAATTCAACAATGAAAGAATTTGTCAAGACTAAATTGCAGAAACTCCTCATAGTTGGGTTTATTTACCCCATTTCAGATAGTGAATGGGTATCACCTTTGGTGGTGGTGCCCAAGAAAAATGGCAAGTGGAAAATTTGTGTGGATTATAGGTTGCTGAACAAATCAACTAAGAAAGACCACTTCCCCTTACCCTTCATAGATCATATTCTTAACACCTTATCAGGTAAGAAGTATATTTCTTTCCTGGATGGGTACAGTGGATATAATCAGATTCAAATAGGGTAAGAAGATCAATACAAGACCACATTTACTTACCCTTGGGAGACTTTTGCTTATCGAATTTTACCTTTTGGTCTGTGCAATGCACCTGCCACATTTTAGAGGGTAGTTTTGAGCATTTTCTCTGACATGATTGGAGAAACTGTGGAGGTATACATGGATGATTTCATTGTATATAGTGAAAATTTTAAAATAGCCATATAAAATTTTGAGAAAACACTTAAGCGATGTGAGGAAACTAACCTGTCCCTCAACAATGAGGAATGGTATATACTAATGTAGGAAGGGATAGTTCTAGGATATAACATTTCTGCAGATGGGATCAAAGTAGATAGGAAGAAGATAGAAGTTATCCAAAACTTGTCTGCTCCTAAAAAAATAAGGATATCCATAGTTTCCTGGGATCATTTGGTTAGTATAGGAGGTTTATAGCAGACTTTAGCAAAACTGCTAAACCCCTGAGAACATTTTTATCAAAGGACAGAGTTTGTATGGACAGAGGAACGTGAACAATAATTTAACACCTTAAAGGAAAAACTGATTACCGCCCCAGTACTGAGAGGTCCAAATTGGACCATACCTTTTCACATATATGTTGATGCATCTAAAAATGCAATAGGATTAGTGTTGGGATAGAAGGATGGTGATGATTTCGATGCCATCTATTATGTCAGTAAACATATCACAAGTGTTGAATTCAATTATATTATCACAAAAAAGGAATTTATTGCAGTTATACATGCTCTTAACAAATTTCATCATTATATTATAGGATATCAAGTTTTTGTACATACTGATCACTCAACTATCAGATACCTCACAAACAAACCTAGGATTAGTGGCAGAATTATTATATGGTTGTTGCTTCTATAGGAGTTTGATGTGACAATAATACACAAGCCATGTAAAGACAATGTGGTAGTTGATTTCTTGTTCAGGTTGACACCTCCAGATCATGTAGCTATAGATGACAAATTTCTAAATGAGCATTTATTTGCTCTGAATGAACAGATACCATGGCATGCAGATATGGCTAATTATTTAGCCACTGGTAAAGTATCCCCTACACTTTTACCTCATGAAAAATAAACTTTAATTGAGAAAAGTGCAAAATTCTCATGGATTGATGGGTGCTTGTTTAAAATAGGGCCTAATCATATCATGAGAAGGTGTGTTGCTAAGAATGAGATAATAGAAATATTGAAGGCTTGTCGTGATGAACCTTGTGGTGTCTATTTTGCAGGAAAAAGGACTGCGTACAAAGTGTTGCAATCTGGTTAATACTGGCCTACACAATTCAAATATGCAGCCAAGCATGTGATCTAGTGTGATTAATATCATAGGATGGCATATGTACTCTCAGAGATGAGATTCCACTCCAACCACATGTTCACATTGAACCATTTGATAAATAGGAGATGGACTTCATAGGACACATTAATCCGCAGTCAGTAGGTAAGAGGTTTATCTTAGTTTGTACTGACTATGTGACTAAGTGGGTTGAAGTATAGGCTTTGCATGATTTAAAAGAAAATATTGTAGCAGACTTCTTGTACTCATCTATTTTCACAAGGTTTGGGGTTCCAAGGGAGATCACAACTAATCAAGGACTTCAATTTACTTCAAATGTGATTCAAGAACTCATGCAGCAATATAAAATTAGGCATAACAAAACCACTCCCAACCACCCATAGGTAAATGGACAAGTTGAGGTAATCAACAGAGAGTTGGAAAATATCCTAAAAAATATAGTACAACAACATAGGAAGGACTGGACCACTAGATTACCAGAAGTAGTGTGGACCTATAGGACCACCTAGAAGACTACTATTGGTTTCACACCATTCCAGCTAGTCTATGGGAATAATGCTATGATGCCTATAGAGTTTGAAGTGAAGACACTTAAAACTACAACATAGTTGAATATAAACCTGGATGATGTGCAAAAATAATGAATTTAGCAGATTAATTAGCTGGATGAATACCGCCTTGCTGCTCTGCAAAGAACATAGCTAATCCAAAAACAAAGGGCCAAGGGGCATGACTGCCACACCAGGCCAAAGCAGCTCAAAGTGGGAGAATGGGCATTACTATATGACTCCTGGTTACAGGAAAGAAAAGGTAAGCTCATGTAGCTTTGGATGGGGCCATATGAAGTGACTGAAGTCATCAACAATGGCGTTGTTAGGATCAAAAAAATTGACGGTAGCAACATTACATTAACAGTCAATGGTCACCGCCTGTGTCCATATCATGTGTCTGAGACATATATGATGAATTCTAGATTATGCATAGGGGAGACCCTAGTTGATTCTAATTTCAAATTGATTCAATAATATATGGACATAGTCCACATAGTCCCAAAAACAATTTTTCTTTCAAATGTTTCTTTTTTTAGTTGTATTTCTATTTTGCAGGAACGATACCCTAAGTGTAGTTGTTAGGCAGCCTGGGAAACCTAGGCCTAACAAGCATAGGATCCATGAATGCGCCTTCATAGATTTTTAGAAGAATTATTTGAAGTAGGAGTAGTTTATTCCCCCTTAGAAAGGGTAATACTATACCTGAATCTGTACAGGAGTGTTTGGATTGGTCTTTATGGACAATAAAACACCCAACTACTAGTTCGGGTAGTGGATGCTGATTTTGTCCCTGGTTTTCAACTAGAGCGCTAAAGGCCTGATCAACCTTAAGCATATATAAGTGGGCATATCAATAAAATGTTGAAATAAAGGAGGAGCGCTTACTTTCTATTTTTGATGAGACGGGTGCTTGATTCTTGGTTTTTAGAGAAAATGGCACCCGATTCTTGTTTTATGAAAGAAGGTGTCTGATTCCTATATTTTGAGAACTCCTATTTGTACGATGCAAGATGCCTGACTCCTATTATGTCAAGGATATGATACCTGCATCCCAATTTTGGGCAGACCGACACCTGATTCCTGGTTTTTTAAAGGAGATGGCACCCAACTCCTATTTTTTGGGAAAGCAACACCTAATCTCCTAAACATATGATTAAAAAAAATGGATTGTAAATAAATTTCGAGTTTTGTATAAAGTTTGCTTCAAAGTATGACACTTGATTTCTATAAAAATGTGTTTGATTTCCATGTTAAGCATGACACTCGATTGCTAAGGCGCCTGCTTTCTATTTTCCAAGCACTTGTGTGCCTTGATTCAAAAGAAGGTGCTTGATTTCCACACAAAAAAGGTGTCTACTTTCTATTTTCACGAGTTTTTATGCCTCGTAAAAATAAACTTTAGCATTGGAAAGTGGCCCGAGCCACATCAGCACCCCACTCATGTGCAAAGTCAAATCTGTTATGGATGAAATTAAAATTTTTCAAAAAACAACTTTCAAGGAGAGGATGTTTGTAGGATGTCTCGATTGTATCATATTTCAGTCATAAAAAACCAGTCACACAGAGAGAAATCCATTGCATGGAAAATACGACCATCATTTTTCATCGTTGTTTGCATAATCATCATCTACCAACCAATAAAAATGCACCACAGATATCTACGCATGATACACACACGGACCAAATTTAGGTACATGATTAAATTTTCTATTGTATGTCTATATTATTTTCATACGCATGTGTCTATGGAAAAGTGTCATTACAACACCCATTGTAGTCCTAGCCACCCCGTATTGTTCTACTTGACACTTTTCTACGTATCATAACTCTGATTGGTAAAACGCTCATGGTTATCACCTATGCAAGATTTGACACACATTCTAAGGAAATTTTACATGGATAAACGTAATTACTGCTGATTACGATAGTTAACCACCTGCGTCCAAGGAAGAAACTAGTTTTATAAACTACTTACTAAACAATTACCGTGTAAGGAGGAAAATTACAGGGTACCATAACCCAAAAGAACCAGAGTGTGAAACAATTACAGAGTGAATCTTAAGCCGAGGAGAAATTTGCGCTCAAAGCTATGGGTGGAAAGTCTAAGAACCATAATTTAAAGAAAAGTGAACCTACCGATTGCTTAGATATTTCTATGGACGTATAAACACAATTCAATTTTGCAGGTTGGATGGAGTACTATCGACTGGTCAACCAGGGCCAAGACACATAGGTAGCTAACGAGTTTGCAGCATCCATGAGGGATGGGGTTGTTCATATGCAGGGACTTTAGATCCTAGTTACTGAAGGATATATCGACATTGTGACGGGCCTTCCCCTAATAGGGGAGCACACGTACAAATAAGATAACCTAGCTCTCTCTGCATATAGATTCTGTGAAAGTCTGACAAAGCACCTGATGCATGTTGGTTTACCCAAGTAGCACATCCCTAAGTTTTGGAGGGTAGTTTTTGAGCAGATCGCATGGTTCTTCACCTGTTCTGGTAGGTACTACAATATGAATTTGAATCATTTTCAATTTCTAAATTATATACTGCATGGGGACAAGATCAATGTCCCACATTACCTTACATGTGCACTCAAAGATGAGGCGAGATGGTACCAGGCAGGTACAACATCTACCTTGGATCACCATGGCCTAATTTTAGCCTTGGTACGATATGCAGCGTCACATAGAAATGTGACGGTTGAGGAAGCTAAGGGCAATAATGTAACTCTGAGGGTACAAGAAGAAGTGGAGGTGCCAATACAGAATGAACAATCAATTGATAAGGCGATGGAGCAAGTAGAGATGACATCTGCATCCTCGCCTGAGGAAAATACACGGGAAGCAGGACAAGCCTCGTCCCTTATTTTTCCTCAATTTTATGAGGAAGCAGGACAGGCCTTGTCCCCTACTATCCCTCATTTTGACGATGAGGTAGGGCATGATCCGCCAAGCCCTACTTTCATGTCAATTTCCACCAGAACCAAAACCAAAAGAATGAAGGCGTCTATGGTGGTTTCTAGCTCATCATATGATGAGGCAACAATTGATGAGCTAAACAAGGAAGAGTATTTGGCCCAGATTTTACAGGACATTTCTAGGGGGTATACTCTACAACAGGAGGACCAGATGGAGGATTTGTAGTAACAACTGTAATTATTTGAAAGAACGGGCTTCCACTTGGGAAGCCAAATTTAATGAAGAACAGACTCTATTTCAAGAGTTAACGAAAGTAGCTACACTAAAAATGTACAAATTATATCAAACGATTTAGAAGTTGCAAGGACAAAAAGGAAAATTACAACTACAGGACAAGTCAGCGAAAGCTAAGCAGCTGACTAAAGTGGACGCAGGGGTTAAGACTGATTGGGCAATGGATGTGCCCACTACCTCTATCGATTCTGAAGAGAAGGTGGCATCATTTAGCGCTTCGAAGTCAAATGCCCAAAATGCCAGCCAAGAGGCTGAGGCAGGAGATCACTCTATGGCTTTTTCTCAAAATTTGTCTCAACAGGGGAGCCCTCAATCTCAGAAAAGTTCCCCCACATTTATAATTGAAAGTACTTCCCTACACTCTCACATAGAAAATGAGCAAGGGATGGATGATGCAATGGAAGTGGAGCAGCCATGTTCATCATCTCACTCTGCATAACAGGTAACTTAGGAAGATGAAGTTGAGGTTGAAGAACCTTAGAATTCAAAAAAAATTATAGAAAAATAAGATGAAAAGAAGGATGAAGTGGAGGTCGAAGAGCCTTAGATTTCATACAAGGGTGAAGAAGGGAATTTGGAGGCTAAAAAGCCTTAGGATTCTACCCATTCAACAGATCAAAAACCTAACTAGGATACAGGGGTTGAGCCATAATATTCTCAAATGGATGCAGGGGCTGAACAATCTCAGGAAGAAAATGTAATTCTAGCATAGCAGCAATCTGTTGCACAAAAAGAAATTGAAAAGTCACCTAAACCCATACCTTCAGGACAGATAGAGGAGACTCAACACACTATATCTTTTGAAAAATAGGAAGCAACAGTAACACCAACATACCCTGAAAGACAACCCAAAAAGCTGAGACCGAAGATAAAGGTTGTAAGGGTATCTCAACGAAGACCTAGAACTAGAGCAAGAACTATACAATAAAGGAATCGAGCATGAATTCCTAGGAGGAATCAGACATAAATTTTGATAAGGAATTAGGCATGAATTTCGATGAGGAATCATGCATGAATTTCGATGAGGAATCAGGCATGAATTCCTAGGAGGAATCAGACATAAATTTTGATAAGGAATTAGGCATGAATTTCGATGAGGAATCATGCATGAATTTCGATGAGGAATCAGGCATGAATTCCTATGAGGAATGAGAAGCATCAAAGAAATTGTTTGCTGCACATAGAGAGAAATTTGAAAAGCTTAAGGAAAGATATAAAAGCAGAAAAAAAAAGAACTAGAAAAATGTTTCTAATAAGGCACTCAAGTAATCTTAAAAAGATGCCAAAAAGAAAGCCAAGAAGCCTCTCAAGAAAATTCCATTTGCCCAACCTCATCAGTTTTGGAGCCTGTATGGATCTGATGGTAAATCTCCTAAAATGAAGGTATATTCATTAATATAGGGTTTTTAGGTCCTGTAGCACCTACAGATCAAGGAACAAGCAGCAAGACCCCTCCGATGGAAGAAACATAGTTTAAGGATAATTCTAAACTCGACCCAACAGGGGCCAATTTTCCCACAACCAAGATTTCTAAGAAGTCTAGCATCCCGTTCAAAGATGAATCTATAGTACGGAGAACGTGTACCCATTCACAATGAATATTGGAATATGGTTGAGCCCGCATTCCAGAAGGATACCACCAGTCTTATTGGTTACTAATTAAAAATTGAGGAAGACAAGTAGCCTAGACAAGGGAAAAACAAAGGAAAAGAGTAGGTCCAAGTTAGCCAGTTCGGCACAGCAAGTGCCAAAGATAGCGAAAATAGAAGGCAGCCACTCCCAAAGCACCAAAGGGGCGAAAGCCTAGAGATAAGGAAAAAGCTAAGGCCGCTACAAATAATAGGAAAGAAACAATCAAGGCTTACTGGAAGGTTGTAAATGAAACTGGTAATTACCAATATAAAGTGGCACAGGGATGTGCTAAACCTTAAGCGTAGGGGGATGATGAGCCTTGAAAATGCTCATTTTTTGTACTACTTTCCTTGAGTTGTGGCACTTATTTCTATAGATATATATGTTTTATGAGAATTTTATATATGTTTAACAGTTTATTTTGCATGATATTTAATATTTTTTCTGAGTGCATTTTGTGTAGATTTTGTAGAATTTGTTGTGTTTTAGCATGTTTACATCGAGGTCCCACTCGGACCTGGCACTTTCAATTGCATGAAGGCAAAACGTCTACAGTACATTGGTGTGAAGTGCTAAGTCAGGTGTTCGATTCCCTTTGAAGCGCACGACTCCCATTTGGCGCTTGATTGACAAGCGCCCGATTCCAATTTGGCGGTTGACTATCGGACGCCTGATTCTCGTTAGGTGCTTGAATCCCATGTTGGCGGTTGCTTCCCAACTTCTATAGATAAGGCATCTGATTCCCATTGAAGCCAAATTCCAGCACAACTTTGTTGTCAGTAAAACAAAACGTGATTTTAGCAAAGGATGTATATGGAGTTTCAGCATTGAGTCCGAACCAGGGACAATGTCAAAGATGATTAGCCATCTATTTTTCAGTTGTTATGTAAAAATCCATGTAAATCGAGTAAAGCAAATATTAGAAATATTCTAATAAAATATAATACGTTGAAATTGTCTACAAAGCTTGATATTTTACTCGATTTCCTTTATTCATGCATATTGTTGTAAAATAGAATCAAACATTTGATTTATTTCCAATTTGTAATAGGTTGTGGCCGCATATCTTATAAATATGCAGGCCACCCCTGAAAACGTGATCCTTGATTTTTCTTGTACATATTCTGCTGTAATTTCAATAAAATATTTTTGTCATTTCTGATTAAATCGACTTGCGTTTGGTGAATGATTAATGCGAGCAGAACTTGATAGAAGCGTGGGCCCACTCTCAATAGTGTTCTTCCCTTACCTTTTCCCCTATTTTTCTATCTTTTTCAATTCTATTTTATTTCCTGTAGCTTAAATTCAATTTCTGTTATTTCCCTTGTTTTCTATAATTTCCAGTAAATGTGTAGTTTCAGTTTATGAATATAAATTAGTCATGTCTTTGATAGTGTAGGATAGATTAGTGGTTTGGAAACTAAATCATATTTTCAACGAGCTACCTCGGGTTGACAAATTAAATGAGGCAATGAATCTGAACATAGAAAACTAACCAACATTTTTGCCCAACAACTATAGTGGATAAATAATCAGACCCTCCTTAGTAGTTAGAGTCATTATATAAGATAATGCCTCAATAGTCAAGGCCATCATAGCAATAGACAACTAAAAATATAGACCTTAGGAATACCAGTATAATGGGAAAGATACAAAAATGGAAAACTTATACCAAGAATTTATGGGTGAACACATATTTATGGATAACCAGACGAAACTGTATATAAAGTTGGTTTTTTCTTCGTACAAGAGTGGAATAAGATGTATACAATGTCAAACAATAAGAAATCAAGGTTATTAGTATAGAAGAACTTATCAACACAAAGGCAAGGTTGATGACTATGATTGACAATATTGGTTAATAAGTGAATGGACTTTTTGCTTGTAGATCACTTTCCATATATTTATGAGAATAGTGGTCTTTGTTTCAGCTATCATGGATTTATTTCAAAAACCCAAAATATGTGATTAAACCTACTCCTTTTTGCAAGGTATATTATGAAAGCTCTTTTGATATTTAAAATTTATTATATGTTTTACATCCATAATGTCCATGTTCCATATCGTTCTAATTGGAATCCTCATCCCTTTATGGGGGATGTCCATTTTAGAGCCCTGTATTTTTATATGCAAAATAAAGTGAATAGGGCTAAGCAACTTAAGCCCATCATAAAGAGAAGGGAGTGAGTATTGTTATCTATGGGGCCTATCAAAAGTTGTATATAATATTTGCAAACCATAATCAGATGGCTTATTCCCAAATTCAATAAGTTACAAAATAAATATAAATTCATTAAAGGGATGCCATCAATGAATTTCGAAAGACTGAGAGTTGAGCTAGGTGGGGGTGACTATAGGGAAAACAAAATATGTTGGGTGGAGATATCTAATTAGTTAAAAAGAAGAGACCCTTATTCCTATTAAAAGTTTGGTTTGGACCTAAGGAGAACAAATTTTATCTTGAATTGGTAAATGGAACATCAATGGCATGTATTGGGCTATGCATTGAATATTTGATATTTTGGTGGCCTTTATATAAGCTAAACCACAAAGAGGCATAGGATGTCGTTTAGATGAAAAGGATGACATGAAATAAGGGGTATTATGATGAATATGGAGATCCATCTTGCCCCCTCTATGAATTTAGTAATAAATATGAAGATAAAACACATATTGCATGATGGCATGAAACATCTTAAGTCCCAAGGAGAGGATGGGACCCTATTTTGGTTCCTTTTTGTATATCATTTTGTTATTTATAATGGTTTATGGCCCTAATATTTGGATTATAACACTAATGTAATGATTTTTTGTTTATTCTTTGGTTCCCAAACTTATTTGACATTCATTTCTTGCATTTTGGTATGGTTAAGATATTTGGAATGTTATTTGGTTAACTATGTTGATTGAGGTGATATCAAGCTAACCTTTTGGGCAAGATATTCTAAATATCCTATTTTATGGGTTCAAGAGATCTACTATAGCCATGCTCTATTATTATAATAGGGTAGGAAACTACAGTAGAAATAACCACCTTACAAACCTTTTATAGACATCTTTTGCAATAGGTTCTTGTGTTATAGTCATTTGTCGTTTACTATAGTTAGTGCTCAAGATGTAGTTCAAATCTTGTAGGATAACATTCAAGTTGTAGTTGTTAGGGGGTAGAAGGTGCTTTGGTTGTAGTGCCTTGTTTGCTACAACGCATATGGAAGCATTAGTCACCTTGGTTCTACATGACATCACTAGCATTTGAAGGCACAAGGTATTTATACCCTTGATATATTTTTGTCAATATGACAATCAAACGAGCTAGAAGACCCTCTTAGGTAGTCAAACATATTTCTCATGGTCATCCTAGTAGACACTTGCCACAAGCAATTGGGGGTGTTGACCAAGGATTATTGTGAGCATTGAGATGGAACTAATGTCATCTGGAAAATATTCTCTAATTGCTTGTTTTGGTGGTGCCACGATAGTATCATCCAATTTGATCCCCTATTAGGTTATACATCATCAATTTTATGATTTCAACCATAAAGTGATTATGTATGCGGAAAAATGGGGATATCGAATATAATTATTCAAAATAATACTTGATAAACCAAAATGCTAGAACTAAGATAACAAAGTTGTAAATTAGCAATTAATATAGAAAGGTATCCTGATTCAAATGCAAATAACTTTGAAGCATTCAATAATAACTGCACTAACATTATCCATAATATGGTAATAATTACTTGATACCTATGACATCAAGGACTAAACAATATCATTCAATTCATGAACAAAATAAACAACTCATTTCTACTCTATCCTACATGAAACATCACCACAATAGTAAGGAGAGATCACACCTGGAATGTTTATAGAGGGTTTGACCTACCTTGGAAATCGGTCCTCTAATAGAAATCAATGACCTTTGGCTATGAATCTTGATAGAGCATCTCATCCTACTCCATGGAAGGAAACAAACCAACAATCAATGGATTTGGTTGTACTTAAAAGGACGAGAGAAAAATAGATCAAAATGGGGTGCGTGATGCGATAACAACAAAAGAAGAATTTTGAGAGCGATTTTAGCAAAAAAATATTTTGTAGATGTTTGGTGAATGTAGGGTATGAATGGAGAGAGGGTAAAAAGGATATTTATATCAAGTTAAATTAAATTACTTTCCCTTTGAAGCCAACGTCTAATTTTCATCTTTTTTAGGGTCATAAAATAGTAATCGTAGGTCCAAACAATATGTCATTCAAACCCTAGATATACAAGTATGTTAGCATCACAAACGTGCATCAAAAATCCAAAAAACAATCGAATGACCATGATCATTAGTAAAATTCATGATTGTGGTACCATTGATGTTTATAAAGAATGCTTTGGGGGACACGTGCTATGATGTCCCTTAATCCTACCTCTATCCTTATTTTTGGGTTTTGGTAAAGTTAGAAGGCAAAAACATTAAGAAAAGAGGGAATTGGGTGAAGAAAGAAAACCAAAAGCATTGTCCAACATGGTTCACTGGCGTCCTACCCAAGGACTAACAAATTTAATCCTTCCCTTTCCCATAAATAGAAGGACGAGACTCTCCACGATTTCTAACAATAGTAGAATAAAATATTACAAAAACCTAATTTTGTAACAGACATAATATACAATAGTATGTGAGGATTTACATAAAGCCCACATAGTCAAGGAATGGTAAACAAAAATAAGAGGTGGTGCATAAGGAAAATAATTCTAGTGGTAATGGATTGTCATTGCAATACGAAATGGAAGTGTAGCAATCTATATTAATCTCAACAGAATCACAGTATAGAATTGTTGGCTTCTTCGAGTGGGCAACCTCCTAAATAAAACTTTGGTTCAATATGCAAAAAATATACATCCATCTATGCCCCTTGCTTGTTTAAAGGCTCTTCATAACCCTAAACCTAACGCTCAAGGGTTGGCTCACATGCAAGATGCAACTCGAGCTAGAATCTTCTACCAAGCAGACAATTACATTCTTTATAACGATTACATTAGACGACCCCACTTGTCAAAGCGCCTCTAGTGCCACTAATTATTACAAAATATTACATAATATCATTAGGGGGGTCCTCACCTTGGAAAGGGGGTTATTACATAATAACGTTAGGATGGGGTCTTTACAACTATCAATGCAAAAAGTGCATATTTTTTAAAATAAACAACATAAAATTAGCCAAATATGCGAGTACAAGAAAACATACCTAATATTTACCTATATATGCCCCTAAAAATTTTGGTTGGAAGAATTTGACTTTTACCTACCCTATGAGGCTTGCAATCAATTTAGCTATAAAAATTCCCAAAGACAAAAAATGTTATTACCTAATATTTACCTATATATGCCCTTAAAAATTTTGGTTGGAAGAATTTGACTTTTACCAGCACTATGAGGCTTGCAATCAATTTACCTATAAACATTCCCAAAGACAAAAATGTTATTTGGGTACAAAATGAGAAAAAATGGAGTGCACCAATGAGTCTATAGCTTACCACAACCTTTACGAACGCTATTGTTTTCTTATTCCTACAAAACGTGACAAAATATTATGTAGAAAATATCCATAGCATATACTTATGAGTTGTGTAGCATTCAATGACATGCTAATGATCAAATATTATTGACGAATAATATTATTGTAGTAGCCTTTCCATTGATCATAGAAAAATATATAAAACAATAAGGGCCCAAATTAGCCCGTAATCATTGGATCTAATCAACAACTTAGAACTCGAAATATATAGGCTAAGTTAGGTCTAACAAATAACAAAATAGACCTATCATAATATACGCTAACAACTATTGTTAGCGTAACTAATCTAGGTAGTTAACTAACTACCCTAACAACCTAAATAGGGTAATAATATAGAACTACTATAGTAATTCTAACATCCCCCCTTATTACATTATTTAGGTAATTGAAGAACTACTAGCTATACTAACATCCCCCCTGATTACATCATTTGGCAATACAAAGAGAGTTGCGAAACAATTCAAATTTGACACGTGCAAGTGCCTTAGTGAAAATATCTGCAACTTGAGTATCTATGGGAATGTACTGAAGCTGAATTCGGTGCTTGGGAACTTCGTCTCGAATGAAATGACATTGTGTGTCAATGTGCTTGGTTTTCTCATGATGCACTGGGTTCTTAACAAGGTTCAAAACACCCTGGTTGTCGCAGAACAAATGAATTGGAGATTTTGATGGATGACCCATATTTGTCAGAATGCGACGCAACCATATCACTTCGCACACAACTTCACGTGCGGTGCGATATTCTGCCTCTGTTGATGAGAGAGCAACTACCTGTTGCTTCTTGTTGTGCCAAGAGACAGGACCGGATCCAAGATGAAATATATATCCTGATGTTGACTTACGATCATCATATGATCCGGCATAGTCAGAGTCCGTGTATCCTTGCAAGAAGAATTTGTTGTTCTTCTTGTATTCTAGGCCATATTCCATAGTACCACGAACATAGTGAAGAATACGCTTTGCTGCTTTCCAATGAGTGGTCTTAGGCTCCTGCATGAACCTCGAAAGATAGTTGACAACAAATACGATATCTGGCCTAGTATTGGTCAGATATATGAGACTCCCGATCAACTATCGATAGAGAGTACCATCTACCTGAGGTGAATCATCATATCACGATAACTGAATTCCTGTCTCCATCGGAGTTGCCATTGGCTTGCAATCAATCATGCGATATTTTTCCAACAGTGTCTTGGCATATTTTTTTTGAGACACTTTGATGTAGTGCTCCTTCTGGCTGACTTCCAGACCAAGACAATAATGGAGAAGTCCGAGATCTGACATCTCAAAAGATTGACACAAGTCTCTTTTGACAGTAGAGATCATAGTTTCTGAACTCCCTGTAATGAGCAGATCATCAACATAGAGTACAAGCAATACTATTTCAGAACCTTGTTTCTTGAAATAGAGGTTTGCATCTGAAGGACATCTCTCAAATCCATGTTGCAGGAGGTGATTATCCATTTTTATATACCAAGCTCGAGGAGCTTGTTTCAAGCCATATAAGGATTTGACCAATTTGCACACTTTCTGCTTTTGGCCTTCTTGTACAAACCCTTCAGGCTGAGTCATGTATACTTCTTCTTGGAGATCACCATTTAGAAAAGCACTTTTGACATCCATTTGGTGAACTTTCCACCCATACTGTGCTGCCATAGCACAAATAACTCGAATTGTGGTCATCCGAGCAGTAGGTGCAAAAGTTTCTTCATAGTCAATGCCTTCCTTTTGCGCATAGCCCTTTGCAACAAGACGGGCCTTATGCTTATCAATTGTCCCATCTGCCTTGTACTTGACTTTGTACACCCATTTGCAGCCAATGGGCTTCTTTCCTTGTGGCAGATCAACAAGCTTCCAAGTTTTGTTCTTTTTCAGAGACGTGTACTCAACATCCATAGCATCCTTCCATTGGGGCTTGCTAAGTGCATCTTGTATAGAAATAGGTTCATGTTCATTCATTGAAGACATAAACACCCTGTCATCATCTATATCCATATCCTCTGTGTCTTTATTTGGATCTACAGAAAGTTCCTCAAAATATTGACAAAGATCATCAACCTCAGTAGTCTCTGCTGCTGCTCTTTCTTGTCGAGCCATACTGCGAGTACGAGGTCTATCCAAAGTCAAATCTGGTGGAGTGGATAACTTTGCGTCTCTGATTGTACTTGTATACCATTTTGGATTCTTCTGTTGTGGTGTTGAAGAAGAGGTAGAAGGACCCCCTGTCTGTGTTGTTGAAGGGAACTCCTCATCCTTCGATTCCACAAGATCTAGGTATACATCAGATTTGTTTTGTGATGTGAAAGCCTCATCAAAAACAACATCTCTATCGACATGAATTTTCTTGGTCAAAGGATCTATCAAACGATAACCTTTAGAGTGCTCATCATAACCAAGAAAAATGCATCTCAATGTTTTCTCATCTAGCTTTTTCCTTTTCTCTTTCGGTATGTGCATGAAAGCATGACATCCAAAAATACGAAGATGAGATATGGAGGGTTTGCAGCCACTCCATGCTTCCTGTGGAGTCATTCCTTGTAGGGCCTTTGTGGGTGCCCTATTCAACAGATATACTGAGGTGGTGACAGCTTCTGCCCAATATTGTTGCCCAAGAGTAGCTCCTGTGAGCATACAACGAACCATTTCCATAATAGAACGGTTCCTTCTTTCAACAACTCCATTTTTCTGAGGAGTGTAGGCAGTTGTTAACTGTCTTGAGATTCCATGCTTAGTTAAGAATGCTGAAAATTCTTTAGAGGTAAACTCCCCCATCGATCTGAGCGGAGGGTTTTAATAGAAGCCCTTGACTCCTTCTCAACAGATTTTTTGAATTGCTGGAAGAAAGCAAAAGCCTCAGATTTCAGTCGAAGAAAGAAAACCCACATCTTTCGTGAGTAGTCATCTACAAATAACTGAAAATACCTCTTCCCCCCACAACTGTTGGGTGTGAAAGGACCGCACAGATCGGTGTGAATCAACTCCAAAGGTTTCTGCGCTCTTGTTGAGCTCTTCTCAAAAGGTACTCTATGTTGCTTTCCTGCCAAGCAGTCAGAGCACACTGGCAATGTGGTAGAAAGGGAAGGAAGACCCTTTACCATCTCATACTTACTAAGCTCAAGTAAGTAGCCATAACTAAGATGCCCGTATCTCTTGTGCCATAGGGAAGTTGCCTCCTTGGTAGAGACCGTCATGGCAACATGGGGAGTAGAGATAGCATCCAAGGCAAATAAGCCATGCTTATATGAAGTTGTTGCAATCTGCTTACCCTTCCTGGTAATTGTACAACACTTCTTGCCATCCTCAACACGAAAGTTGACAACCATATTTTTATCCAGGATTTGTGTGACTGACAACAAATTGTTAGCCAATCCCGGAACATAGAGGACTTTGTCAATCTGACACTTGCCATTAGAAAGAGTGACTAAAATTGTACCCTCTCCCTGAACCTTGTAGGTTTTGTCATCAGCAATAGTGACAGGTCTGCCCTCTTTGGCCACAAATGATTCAAACCATGATTTGTCGCCAGTCATGTGTTTACTAGCTCCAAAATCGACATACCATACAGGATCCCTCTCTTTGGAGACTGTGGTAGTCATGAGCACCTTGTGTGCCCATTCGGAATCTGAGTCAGATTCTTCAACAACAACATTCCCCTTGGGTTGTTTGTTGTTATTTGGTGGTTTGTTTTGGCCTTTTTGCTTATTTTTATGCCAACACCTGTTGGTGTCATGATTGTCCTTTTTACATATTTTGCAATATCTCTTCTTCTGTTGAGGTTGTTTCCCTTTTCCTTTTGAATCTTGTTGAGAATTTCCTCCCTTCTGAAAATTACCCTTCTTCTGTGAACCCTTCCTGGTGGAGTATAGGGTTGTATTAGAAGAATCATCCTTGTGAAGTTGGCGTGCCTCCTGTTGTTGAAGCAGATTGACCAACTCAATAAAGGTAATTGCTCTCTGTGACACTCGAATGGAGGTGATCAACGTATCGAAGGAATCAAGCAAAGCTCTCATTACCACTAAAGTGAGAAGCTTGTCATCGATAATTTCTCCCAAAGAATTCAATTTGTCTTTCAATTCAGATACTCAGCAAAGAAAGAGCTCTATTGTCTCACCCTGTTTCAAACTCGGATTGTGAAGTTGTTTTGTAAGATGAAGAATGGTGGAATCATTCTTCCCCTCATAAATAGTGGTAAGGGCATCCCATGCCTCTTTAGCATGCTCTTTGTCAGCTATATGAGGTTGAACTTCATCGGAGACAACAAACAAAATGAGCACCTTTGCTCGATTGTCTTTCTTGTCAAATGCGATCCGATCAGTAGTTGGAGTTGTAGCAGTTGTGGATCCAACTCATGGTGAAGGTCGTGTTGTTGCTCCGAAACAACATCCCATAAATATTCCATGATAATGACTGCCTTCATCTTGTATTTTTTTTTCCATGGTGTATAATTAGGACCTTTCAATAACTGATGAGCATCAGTCATTAACTTTGCAGAAGAAGCCATAGTGAGGGTTCCTTATATCACCAATTGGTCCCCCTTTCTTTATACCTTAATGCCAGGCCTTTATACCGTACAAAATACCCGCCCTTACGTGAGGGAGACTATAGGTATTTTGAAAAAATCAAAAAAATTACCCGCCCTTACGTGAGGGAAACTGTAGGTAATTTTAAAGATTTTACGATACGTGGAACTTAGGCGGTATTGAAAGGGAATCGTCTTGTTGATGGCACCTACCATAGAAAGTCGTCAATCCTCATGCATGGGGCGTAACTTCCCCTAAACACTGCGGATTTCAGAACTCTCGTCAGGATTTACGCCTAAACACAAGAACGATTAGGGTAGTGGATGGAGTAAGAAAAATAGCAAACTGGCAAACTTATATCTCCTCGACGATTGATAGAGAACAAGCTCAGACGTCATTTTTGGCAGCTATATTAGGCGACGGATACAATAGCGCAATCATGATAGCTTTACCTGTAAGTGCTGGCCAGAGGTATCACAAATACCGAACGCTGCAGTGCAATAAATTGCACGGATGGGTTTTATGTATTCCGGGGACTTAGGGAGTGTATTTGATGTTAACTTTTAATGAAGTAGTGCAAAGTAAGAAAAAATGCAACATACAACATAAAAGTGCCCACATAAATAAACCACTAGGTGTCGAGCGCTGCCGAAAATGCACCTTTACAATATTGCCAAAAAATTGCTTTTTCAAAAAAAAATTACTCTCAATCCCCCCTTGATTTTGGAAAAAATACTTTCCCCCAAAAAAAAAAATTTTAAAGCATTTTTTTTAAAAACATTTTTTAATAACTAGAGTTAAAAAAAAATTCATATAGGAAAAAATTAATTTGTTTTTAATTAAAAATTAATTTTTAAACTATAAAAAAAAATTTTTAACTTTAGTAAAAAAATATTAAAAAAAATAATTCTTACCTAGGGGGGGTCGACGGGATTTGAACCCACGACCTCAGGGCTCCCTGAGCCCTACCGCTCAGCCCACAACCAGGTGGGCTAGCGGGCTGATCCGAAAGGATCAGGGGAGCTCTCCCCCTTATAGGAAAGCCACGATCGCAAATGCATGGGCGGCGCTCAGGGGTGGCTCCTCCACAGCGGTGGCGGCGGCGCTCCGCCCCTTTGGCGGCGATGAAACCTCCACAGTAGAATTTGCAAGTTGAAACGTGTAGTTTTGAAGCCTGCAAACAACCTTTGGCGGCGATGAAGGTTGATCGGTGCGTCAGATCCGTCTAATACAACCGTTTGAATGCCCGACGTCTACCCCAAAAATGTGTTGTCCAAGAGTGAAGCAGATCCATCACTGGATGAACACTGACAATCATCGAATTTGCGTAGGAATCAACAGTCCAGGATTGGGATCACACAAAAAATTTGTCCACAAATGATCTCCTTCAAAGCAGAGATTTGGACAGTTTCGGATATATGAACAACAAATTGTTGCTGCGTAAAGTCGTCTTCATGGGCATCAATGGCAATTTTGTCAGATCTACAGTAGGTTCTGACAAATAATTCAGTCGTTCTCTAGCAGGTTGTGTGCTATTGGTGCTGCTGGTGCGTGATCCTTCACAGCAACTTGGAGTGATTATCCCACATGCTTGGGAAACCAAGTACCATGTGGTTTATAAGGTGAAAAACACTCCTAATAGAATGTCTACCTTACGGTAGACTATGCTACCCCGGAACACTCCTTCGCACGTGATTTGTAACCACTTATGCGGTACCAAATTTTGTCCGATTTAGGTGTCCCGTCGTGATGTGTCCCATGTCGATTTTGTTGCCCCGCCTGCTAGGTCAGCGTCTGTTGGTAGGAGTCCATGACATTAAGTAGTCCGGATCCACGTAGGATTGTGAGTGTCCACCCCACGTAGGATTTGATCCGATTTAGGGTTAATCAGATCCAGAGCTCCAGTGTAACCTCGTCAAATCAGAAATGAAACCTCACTGCTCCTAAATCGGAGCAAGGTATCCCCGCTCTGATACCATATTGATGAATAATCAAAGTAGTAGCCTTTCCATTGATCATAGAAAAATATATAAAACAATAAGGGCCCAAATTAGCCCGTAATCATTGGATCTAACAACAACTTAGAACTCGAAATATATAGGCTAAGTTAGGTCTAAAAAATAACAAAATAGACCTATCATAATATACGCTAACAACTATTGTTAGCGTAACTAATCTAGGTAGTTAACTAACTACCCTAACAACCTAAATAGGGTAATAATATAGAACTACTATAGTAATTTTAACAAACATTACCTCTCTCCAAGATAGGTTATGCATGGGGTGGTGTGCCTCTCATACATGCCACTAAAGTAGGCAGGTTGCATGCAATATCCAACATGCCACTAAAGTAGGCAGGTTGCATGCAATATCCAACAAGTGTCAACTACCAACAAGCACACACCACCACAATGGGGCAGACTAGAAGAAACCAATCCACGCCATGTACATGCACAAGCATTTGATCCTAACCCTAAAGTAAATTGCAAAACAAGCACAAATGGACACTATGGTAGTCAATCATGTCCACCCACTATTGTAGGGGGGCTAGGGAATGCCAACCTATGCCACAAATGGTATGCAAGTATATGTCTCGAAATTCAACTCACACCTTGCTACTGATGAGGGATGCGTTGTTTGGCAAGGCATGCCCACCATGACAAAGGGAGTGAAAAGATAAGAGCAAGAAATGGGTAATCTATATACACATTGTAGCTAAAACTAGAAAAGGGAGATCCCAAGGAATAGAAAGTCATCGTGCCTCTCCTACAACAAGGGTTGCCATTGCAGCATCCAATCAAGTGTATTGTTCAACAAGGCACACTTGCCACTATAGTGAAACACGTAAAACTTCAATAAAGAACAATGTTGAGATTGCTATCTAAAAATGATGAAAATATATTTCAATTTAAAGGGATTTATATTATATTAATATTGTCAACAAAAATCCCTAGTTTCAAGGCTTTGGTTGGCTGCCCGTTTTTGCCTGTTGGTTGGTTGGGTCCTTGCTAGATCAGGTGCTAGTTATTAACCCCCGCTCGGACAATTTTTGATCCTGTGGGTAGGATTGTAGGGTGGCTGGACCTGGGTGGTCTAGTTTCTGACTCTAATTATGCTTGTGGTGGGGTGGCTAGAGTGTGGTCACTGGTTGTGTGGCTCCTTTTAGAATGTTTTGTAAAAGGTTGTGGAGATCCTTTCAAAACCCTCAACTTTTTAATTAATCAAAAAAAATATTGTTAAGAAAAATGGGGTGGACATACATAAAAAATAGCATCACATATCCATTAATTATTGACTGAGGCATTATATTAAAATATCAACATACATAGAGATATGCCAACAAATAGTTTAATCAATCATGATGTTGACCTTCATTTGAAAAAGGTTCAAATTTAAAAGGCAACTAAACAAGGGAGATTCTATCTCCTATTGAAAAAATGAATCAAGATTTGATAAAAAAAAAATAGCAAATCACGAAGATGAAGATGGAGCTATGAAATACAATAGATGACAATCAAGCTAAAACAACTCATAAAAATTTTGCCTGGACATGGTCCATATGACAAGATGTAATGGTTTCTTATTTTGATTAGAGTGGTCCCGAAAATACATACCACTGATATTTTATTCAAGAAGTATTAGATTCATTAAACTATTTTATAATTTTGATATGAATAAATTATTAATAATTATTACTATATTAATTATTAGTTAAACAAAATAAACACTCTTTTGTTCATTTAAAATTGTAAACTAATATTTAGTTTTTCAAATTTTCCGAAGAGTATGCATAATAATGATGCTTTGTAGGCTAGTTTGCTCCTATAGTGGTTCAAGGTTAATGCTACCAAAAAAATCATAATACTATTGTAGCACCAATGAACCCCATGTTAGCTTGATACTAATTTTTCATGATTAAAATTTTTATAATATTCCAACACTAATTCCTTTCCTACTTGTCTTGTAGGGATTAACCTATGGTGTTGACTATAACAATTGAAAAGCCTACATGACAAACTATATGTTGAAAGTCAAGATTATTACATCAATTATTTAGTTATTTATTGTTGACTATATATAAAAACATTTTGTAGTAAGTAGTAAATGAGATGCAATTATATAAGCATCATCCAAGTTCAATTCCCTACATTCTACTTAACATTCCATTGAGAAGACGGCCTAGAATAATATGTTTTGTTAGAATACCTCAATAACATGGTCCATTGGAATACCACAATAACATGATTATGATGGAATACAAGTGGAGTTCATCGCTCTCCATATAACCAGTTAAAATATAAACATAAATTATACATAAAACATTGTTTGGCTTGCAACAACTATAGATCTGGAAAAGCAAATAACAATGATACACCTAAAATTTGTTTCCTTAAAACTTGAATTGGGATTATAATTGTATTATATGGAGATGATGCACAAATGGATGGCCTGTAAACCTTGCCTTGTATAATTGGTCCAACAATCACATGCTCCTAGTGCAATATTTGTATGTCATATCCAGCTATTGATGATTACTTGTGTGATTCTTTGAGGTATTTTGCTCGCAAGTCTGACCACTATTATGGGACTCTATGATTAGAAGCTTTCATGCTATTGAGGTGCCATGAGATACATACATGTCAAGCACAAGTCTCCTTGAATATGTGGGCTTTGTGTAAATCCTTCAATAATATGTTGAGTGGTTAGTGTGAACTCAGCATGAAAGGCCCTACTTGGACATATGACCATCATCAATGCTTTTCTTTATTTTATAATTATAAAGAATGATTGCATAAGATTTGCATTTATTGAAGTCCTAAAGCTGTGGATCCTAATCCTGATGGAAGTCAACAATGAATGTTAAGAGATGCTTGTCAGCAATATGCTTATTGATGGCATACTCCATAGTGCCACACCACACCACTGCTTGTGGGTCTGGTTGAATTCCACACGCATACATTCAATCCCTAGCTAGCTAGTGACGTGGTTATGTAAATTTTATGTGCTTCTATCCAAAAGTATTTGTGCTTCTTGTCTACAGGTACAACAAATGCAATCCATAACAAGGAAAAAGCAGCTTGGGGCCCAAGTTGTCATTAAAGGGTACTTCGGCCCTCATTTAGCATAACCAATTTTAATCACTATGATTATCCATTTATTTAAAGGGTAGCCTTCATGAATAATGAACTATGTTTCCCCAAGGGCATACGACTGTTAATAACAAGATAAGTTACAAACACTACATAAAGTTGTGTTACATGATAAAACTGCATATTTACACACAAAAAACAAATGTAAATGAGAATGCCCCCAATTTCAAACAGCTTTAACATCAACACAAGCTCTTATGAATACTAGCTCATTTTACATAAGGTTGTGTTACACCACAAAACAATGTATATATACACAAAAAGGAAGCTTACATAAGAAATACCACCACTTTCAAACAGCTGAAAAAAAAAAATAAGATGCCTGAAAGCGAAAAGTATGGATATACAAAAAAATTGTTTACATTATTTACATGAAAAATTGCATCAAAATTCAGAAAGGAGACTACATATGACCCAAAACAAAATAAAATTCTTCCAAATGGTACATCACTGTATTGAATGAGCTTTACGAATCTTGGTATACAAGCTAAAGGTATGCTTTGTCTCTTTCAAACTGCTTCCTGTGACAGCTGTTTGTTATAGGCAGTGTATTAGAGTTTGTATTCTATGAACAAGACTTTTGTACATAGTTTAATATAACTGCCAGCATTTCAAACAAATAAATAAAATATGGCCCTCCGAACCATAAGAATTTTTTAGTTATTTTGTGGCCAGCCTGCAATATTGTCTATAAAATTTCTAAGAGAACAAAGATCCCATCATTTTCTTTAATATGATGGAACTCACAAACCTGGTAGGATATTCACTAGGAGTAGATGCTGATCTGATATGAACATTTCTAAGATCTCTATATAGTCATCGAATTTGAACAAAATCACAACACGCTCAAAGAAAGTTCACTCTCAAGCTTTAATGTCAAGAAGAGTTTATATTATCTAAACATGGAGGTTTTCTTGCATTATAATAGAAGTGAGCAATCATCTTCACCAAGTTATCTGCTGTCTGAACTTCTGTGACATATTAAATTATAGTGTCAATGATATGAAAAAGTAAACACGAGTAAAACTTAGAGCTCTGAAATAGAAAAAGCCTGCATAACATATCCCAACAGATATTCATTTGAAAAAAGATGGCATATCTGCATAAATCAGTTCATCATACCTGTCTCTCGGTGCAAGAGTTTAGCGCCTCTAAGAAATAAAAGTTGTGGGGTGTCTTTAACTCTGAGTGCAGAGGCCAAATCTCTTTCTATCTTAGCATCTACTTTCACAGTCTGGTACAAGATAGAAAAGGAGGACAAACCATTAAATCCCATCCACTTTAGATACTATCTACAGTTTATTTCTTATATAACATTAAATACCCCTTATGAAACACTAAAATTGAATACGTACAAGAAGATACTTCTTCAAAGTGAAATGGAAAGAGAAAGAATCATAAAGGCACACAACAGGATTACATGTCAAAATTGTCTCCAAAATTTCACACAAAAAAATATCACTATATACAAGTGATTAGAGCAACTTACTAAATTTGAAAAAAATACCTAATTATTATTAGTGAATACTGATTTATAACACTACTGCTTAACATTTGACATAACTATTATTATATTTAACTACATATCTTTATCAGGAATAAATCATAAAACCTGTACTCAAGTTGTTGCATCAAGTAGCAAAATGATTACAGTGGTTTCAAATGCAAGAGACTCTCACCAAGACCTACATCAAAGCAAATACTATTTCAAAAGCACAACATAAAATACAGGTCTACTACAAGAAACCAAATAATAGCCATTTATCTTTCCCCAGAGTGACATTTCCTCAGCCCTATGTCTGCCTAAAAAACTCATGTTTGTTGATACTGTACAAAACTCTGGTCTGATTTAATATTTATTTGATCATCCCCAGCACATGTAGCCCGCAAGTGCTTCCCTGGCAGTAGCATGCTAAATGTCGATTACAAAATCAATGACTAGCCAGCATCCACAAGCTCAACCCAAAAAACAGTAATGCATCTAGCCAAAAGTTACCAATAATTGCAGTTTAATTATTAGGACAAAAGTGTTCTGGAGCCTCAAAAATATTTTCAATTTTACATCAGCACAACTATAGAAGCTGTTAATTTCTCAGTTTCTAGACTCATCATCTAACTTTGAGGTTTCTATACTTGGAGTGGTATATAATTACAGGAATGTTTTAAAGTTTTGAAACTGTACCCATAGCAATAGATGTTTGCTTTTGATTATGTGGCTATAATGAGTTCTTGCATAACAAAATTAGATAGGTTGTTTTCCAAATAAATTTGCAGGATTTGGTTGATCTTCATCCATGGAAGTAACACATTGACATATAATCTTGTTTGGCCCTCTCTTATCCTTCTATGACCATCGTTATGTCTTTCTCTTTGGATCTGCTCTTCCCATTCAATTTAGTGACATAGGATCGCAACTTTTATTTATGTGTATGGGTGGGCTATTTATGTTTTGAACTTTTAATTGTTACTAACTGATTAGGATGGTTACTAACTGCATCAACAAGAAGCTTAGAAAATATGTCACCAGATATTTTCCACCTCATTCGCTTTGCATTGTACATGCCCATTGGACACCTTATTTGTATAAGAACACTATGGCAGTTAAAGCCCCTGTCTAATGAACTCATGTAGCACGACAGTGGTATTCTGCAGTTAGAGGAACAGAGAATGAATGATAATGTGGGTTAACAAAGTAACTCTGCAACATGCATTCCAAACGGCCTGCAGCACAATGCACTTGACAGCCCTGCTGAGCACAAGAAGTCAGACAGCCTAGTCTTGCAGTCCAGACGGCCTTGTCTTGCATAGGATGGCCTGGGTTCAGATTCAGACAGCCCAATACAGATTGTCTACAGCAAGCAGTAATGAATGGAAATATTCGGAATATCTATCGGCAGCAATATCAGTCAGATGCAAACACACGCAATAAGAATACACAATGACAATGGTTGAATGATGTCATTGCTATTAACAAGAATACATGTCCACAACACAGTTATCTCCTGTGCACTCTCTCCAGCATACACCTCTATGCCTATATGGATATGTGTTTCATTTAACATGTACAGTGTACCCTCTAGCATCTACCTACTCAAATAAATGAAGGGGGTAATTTAAACTTGTGGGAAGGTAGTTCTTCCCGACTACCAACCCGATACCTCGCCACCTTTACATTACATTTGTCATGCATTTAAATTTCATTTCATTTCCAACTATATGATATCTAAATGATTTATTAATCATCCATACATTAACTAATCATTTTACTCAACATTTACAACTATTACATCAAAGCTGCTTTGTGCGCTAATTTGACTTGCAACGCACTTATTCTATTTCTGCATACGAGGTTGTACATGAGAACTAGTGTCTACATCTGCCCTCCCCTCTAGATTGGTCTACGTCCTCGTCGACAACGGCTGCTGTTCTTGAGGGATCTGACTATGTTGAGGCATCGGCACAGGTACTCCTCCCAATTCTTGGATCTGCAACTTCAAGGCTTCAATTTCTCCCTTTAGTCTCTTCATATGGGCTTGGTAATGAGCCCATTGGAAGCCATAGTGATGTGACTTTTGCTAGAATTCAGCCAGCCTAGCCTTCAATTCAGCCTCCCTTTTTGTTGGTTCAACTTCCTTCCTCTAAGCTTTTGCAACTACTCGTCACTCTACAATCAGCTGGTTCTGGTGAGCAATCTCCTGAATCTTTGCCTCAAGAGTTTGTTCTCTCGCCGCACACTCTGATTTAAACTAACCAATCAACTAATATTGTTGTGCCTTTACTTGCCTCATGCTCTCCATCTCTGTTCTCATCGTTGCTAGCTCTACTTCAGCATCTTGTTGCACTTGTTGAAGTTGTCCTTCCACCATCCTCAATTGGTTAGCTTGCTCTTCTTTCAACTTCAAGCTGTGAACCATCTACTGAAACATTTCCAACCCTGTTGTTAACCGCTAAATAATATATGCCAAGAAATTCATTCTAGCATATGACTTAACACTTAGGGACCAACTTAATTGTTTTGACACCTGGAAATTCAGGATAGGATTCCATGTGTATGTCAGTAGATCCATTCTTGGTGGATACCGATATAGAACCGGAGTTTCTTCTGGCAATTCTCTCACTTCTAGCACTGATTGGACACTACTGCTGCCAACACCCAGCTCCCAAAGCTGCATCTGATGGATTTCTGCAAACTTCTTCATGCATTCTTCATCTTGGGCCCAACTCACCAATTTGCCCAATTCTACTTCCAACTTCAATTGTCATAGTCACTAGTTCCCAATACAACCAAATCAAAGTTCGCTTCGAACTCTATCAAACGGTCCATTCACCTTTTCAAAAAATGTATCAACGTATTTGTTAATCATCTCGCCTTGAACTGGAGTTTGCCTCAAATTAGGCACTTCAATCAAAAAATGCTCACTTGTTCCTCTGTGTTCCAGCTCATCCTCATTATCATGTTCGGTGGTTGTTTCTTCAATATCTTCTCCACTGACTCTTCAGGTTGATTTTCTACTTTGCGGATTTACCCTCCTAAATTTTTGTTTCTCCACCTCTCTCTGCATCAATTTGCTTCCTGGTCATATCCATCGTCTCCTTGCCTTTGTCAGGTTCAGTTTCTAGTGGTTTACTCTAGCCTTTTTGCCACAAAATGTGTCCTGATGCAGGCTACTTTCCTTTCTTCTTTCCTCTGACACAGATGAAGTTGGTGTTGTAGTTTGAGTAGGGGCAGATGTGAGCTCAACTGGTGGTCCCTCATTCAACAAAAGTGAACCACATTTCTCCGCTTCATCTACAAACTACCGCAAAGGTATTGTGACCTAGCTCTTCGGTATATCCACATTCATTGGCATTGAAACATCACCAGCAAAGTCTCCTCCTCCAGGTATTTCCTCCAACAGTGGTGATGCTTCCATTGCATCAACTATAGTTTGTATATTGCCATCCATATCTACAATAACTGATGTTTCTTGCACCTGCTACGCGTTTTTTCTTCTCCCTACCTATTGTGTTGCTCCTCCAACACACCAAACTCTCTACGCAGTAGGATTTCTCGTCTTGGCTGTTGTCCTCCTCTAGCAACCTCAGTCAAAGCCACTTTCCCGGTACCTGCAATGGCACCTGTAAAGCCTCCTCGCACAATTTGGTTTCTCGATTGTGCTGGAGTCCTAGATGGCACTGCAACATTGGTTGATCCCCACACTTGGGAATGATTACCCGCCACGATTATTTGTGAATCTTTGCCAACTATCACAATCATCGTGGCGTATTGTGGGGGTCTTGAAGATAGATACACTTTGGCACCTTGACTCATTGGCTGATTCCGCCCTTGCTACAATTGCACTCCCATCTACTACCATTGCTGCTCCAACTATATTTGCCTCTTCTCCTTTCAAAATGGCTCCTAGCCACTAGGCAGTTGCTCCTCAACTCCATCAAAGTCTTCACTCTCCTTAGTCAATGCATCTGTTTCCTCTCCTTCGTCTTCCTCGGATGACTCTTATGTTTTTCTCTTCTTCTTCCTTGAGGCTGCTTTTCACATTGGTCCAACCTTCATCAATGGAGCAACATGTACCCAATGGAAAATAGTAGGCATGCCTTTTCTATGGTATGTGGAGGATTCAGTCCTAGAAACTAAATCTTTTCATGTGATGTTGCATCTAGAAGTAATGCAATGGCATGGAAAGCCATAGAAAAATTCTTTGTATACCACAATAGAAAATTCTCTATGCAAACTGACAGATAACTTGCCCAATCATACTGTTCTCTAGCCACTACTCCTTCCATGTATAGTATGAACCAAGTGGGCATATCCGAGGCTCTTTGTTCACCTGATAACCTGGACATGATAACATTCATTGTGGACCGCAATTCGTCTAACTTCAAATGCTACACCTTCAATCCACGACTTCCATGCTTTGTCAACTTTGCCACTCCCTCCACCTGTTTTGTTGAAGTCGATAAGCCAAATACCCTTTGAAAACTATTTGGGGAAAATGACACTTGTACTTCCTTGTCACCAAGTAACACTTTGCATCACTTTCTCTGAACATCATAAGTTTGCAGCATTTCTACCAAGCACGACTTGAAGAAATACTTATCAAACCCAGAAACCTGCAAAATAGATTGCACTCCTGCATTCTGAAATTTTGTCTTCAATTGATGATCCTTCGAGTGCTCCAACCACCATGCCCTGCAAAATTCTCCCTTAGGCAATTTCTTCTAAAGGGACTTGCACCCAATCCTTGCCCTTCCTCTTCAATTGTGGGGAAACTGCTAGTTATTTGCCTCTCACTTGTCTTTCATCCAGTGTATCTATTCTCGACCTTGATCGCAATTCCCCTCTATGTTGCCACACTCTTCCTTGTTCAACATCCATCTTGTGCTTCCTCTCTTCCATGTGAACGTTCCTCTTGGCTTCTCCCAATGCTACCTCCAACACTTCCACCATGGGTACGAGATCCTACCCACAACACATAACTTTAGGTGGAAATCTTCTTTGCAACTCAACTCATTCGATCCTCTCAAAAATCCCTGGCCTCTGCATTCCTCCTGCAATCCGCTTCCTTGGCTTCATATTTTTAAAACTTCTGACAACAGTTACTTTCAATTGTTTTCCAAATGATTTCTTGTCGACTAGTAGCTCCACATGGCATGCTCTCACTCCATACATTCTCGTTTGGCGTGTCTTCTCCTACAATCACTTGCACGACTTCGACTGTCTGTACTCATTTCCTTTGGACAGCCTGACTCCAGACAACCTAGCTTTAGACCACTCTGTCTTCAACGACCGAAATGTGGACGGCTCTGCAATTGCTCAGCATCTGTATAACAGCTTCCTCCACACCTCAAACGGATCGTACTCCTTTCAGCCACATTTTTCTACTCGAACAACATTCCCTATGGTCTGTATGATTTCTGAAAATTTCTTCTACAGTAGTCTTTCGATCTTCTCTTTGTGCACTTCATCCTTCTTGCGTTCTTCCCTCTCCAATAACTTCGAGTTTCTATTGCAATCTTTCTACCTGCAAAACAAAAATAGTTTTTGTCGACAATGGGGAGGGATTTGCAAAAAAAAACACAATGTTTTCTTCTCCACTGCAACTTTCGTTTTCTTCGACATAGCTTTCTCTTTCCACAATGCAACTTCTGTCTTCTTCAGGGCAGCCTTCATCCTTTGCACTGCAACTCCATCTTTCTATGCAATGGTTGATGCCAAGAACCATCTCGTCCGTGAGGTGTCAAGTTCGTAGTTGGGAATAACTACTTTCCCACAAGTTTAAATAGCCCCCCTCATTCATTTGGGCAGGTACATGGTATATTGTAGAAGTTATACATGGTAGACTATACACACAAAGGGTAGCTTCTGTACCTGGTACACATTGTGAAGGTAGATGTTGGAGAGTGCATATGTACAAGCGATAGTTGTATTGCAAAGATGTAATTTTGTTAATATCAATAATACCATTCAACCATTGACATTGTGTACTCTTATTGCATGTGTTTGTATCTCAGTGATACTGTTGTAGATAGACATTCTAAACTATTTCCATTCATTTATTGTTTGTCGTAGGAATTTGTACTGGGCTGTATGGATCTAAACCTAGGCCATCCCATGCAAGACAAGGCCGTCTAACTTGATAGGCAAGTTGTTTGATTGTGTGCCAAGTCGTCTGGCTTGTGTTGTGCAGGGCCTTCAAGTGCATGGTGTTGGAGGTTGTTTGCACTACATGTTGTTGACTTGTGTTATCAACCTACTCTATCATTCATTCTTTTTCTTTATTCCTCCAACTAAAGAATACTATCATCATGCTAAATTTGGTGTCGTTGTCGTTTGAAGTTCGAACCAATGACCATGTGGAGCTTGGAGATGGGAAACCTGGATGACAAATAACCTGACGCAAGGATGTGAGACATGGATGCAAAAGGGTGATAGAACAACCAACAAGACAAAGTTTGAGGATCACACAACAGCAAGAGCGAGGAGAGTGTAGACATGCCGAGCACAAGGATGACCTACATGTTGGCAAGGGAGACTTGCATGCTAACAGTGGAGTGTTGATAGAGTTTGTTGGAGAGGGGCTATGAGCACCAAAAGTAAAGCAAGCGTGTAACCCTCAAGAGGAGGAAGTTCGTGGAAGGTGGCAAATGTTGTTTTTGATGATGAAGGATGACGTGCAAGTGGAGGCGCAATGTGCAAAAAAGGATCGGGCCGAGGAGAACGTTTGCGCGAGTGGTGAAGTAACTACCAACATGGATCGTGCACAGGATGAGGTGGAGCAATTGGTGATTCCAGCACAAGTGTAGGGGAGAGTACCTAGAGGTGTAGAGGACGGGAGTCAAGCACAAGGGCAATTGTCGAAGAGTATGCTCAAAAGGCCAAAACTAATGCTCATGTATTTGCAAAGGGGGTCGCAAAGTGTAGGTGCGCAAGGTAGCGGCTGAGGATTCTTTGCAAACAACTAGTCGTCAATTGAAAGTTTGTTGAGTAGAGACAAACAACTATGAATGGCAAACTTTGCTACAATGGCAGGCAAGCAAAAGTGTCCGAAGTTTACAGGAGATGGGAGAGAAGATCTCCAATGCCATATCGAAACATGTGAGATATGGAAGGAAAATGATGTGATGGAAAAATATACATGGCTAAGATTGTTCCCAGCAACATTGCGTGGAGTAGAAATTGATTGGCATTTGAAGAGTGAACCCTTCACAGACTAGATAGAGTTGAAGAATGAATTCAATAAGGAATTCAGATTGCTTTGTGATGATACAAAAATCATTGCCAAAATCTATTCAATGAAGCATATGGAAGAGAATATCAAATCATATAATATTTATTTGAAAGAACTAATCAACAAAATGAAAGCCAAACCAACAAATAGGCTCCAGAAGCAATAGTTCCTAGATGGATTGTTGTCACATTACAAGAAGCCTTAGTTCGATAGTGGTTCGCCAACCACTTATCAAGAAGCTTTAGATAGACAACTGAATCTAGAAAATGAAATGAAGACAACAACTAGAGGAAGTACGAGTCATGATCAAGACGACGTTTAAGTCAATGATCGCGATGACTTGAGCACCACAATCTAGGCCATGCAGACAGATTTGGAGCGCATGACAAATGACATGAAGCCAAAGAATCAAAAGGAGGATATTTAATGTTCTAAATCAGAGGGACACACCAATGTCAACTGTCCAAAGAAGGCATATTGCAACATTTGTGAAGTTGTAGGATATGTTGTTGTGGATTTCCCATTTAACTTGCAAAGTGCAAGGCATCAAACATTGACAATACAGAAAGAGGTGAAAGAAAAACTAAGCACTTCAAAAAGTCAACAAGAAGCAAGGAGTGGTAGATATCGGAATAACCGCCAAGGGCGAAGGCAAACACAAGGGAATCAATCCATAGGAAGAGAGGGTCGATTGCAATATGATTCAAATATAAGGCCAATCATCTAGTGTCGAAGATGTCAAGAGTGGGGACACTTCATACGCAATTATACAAATGCTCCAACAAGAGGGGGCAATGGGAACAATAATGCAATGATGTGCAGATGGTGCAGACTTGACAACCATAAGGAGGTGAATTGTCCAAAGAAGGCAAGTACGAGTAACCTGTAGAATGTCAATTTTATTGATATCAAAGAGCCTCAATAAGACCTGCAACAACCATTGAAGGAGAAGCATGTGCTAGCAATAACTAGGGTTGTAGGCGCTACTTTTGGACTATCACCAAAGCAGTTGAAGTAGACTTTGTTACAAATGAAAGGGGGGGGGGGGGGGAGGTTGTTCCTTTCATTGCCTGCCCTGGCCGTTGCAAACGGTTCCCAGGATCAAACATGTTCAACTCATGTAATTATTAACTTTAATTTCCTGAACTCCCATTTGCAATTTATCAAATTGCATTTCATTCGAATTTCACTTAAATTTTATGTCATTTACATTTGTTTATATTTCATATGCATTCATTACAAAAAAGTCTAATACAAAACTGACACATTTTTCACTTTTTCTTTTTCTAGGAAGTTGTATTGCTGCCTGCAGCAATTTCCAAAAGACTTTCTGTTTGCTGAATTTTGATACACCGCTGAAGGAGGTATTTGATCAGCATCGGTGGAAGAATCTAGTGGATAAGGATACCAATCTCAGTCCAAAAGAAGCGACAAAATTGTTGAAGCACGGGAGCTGCAGACTGAAAATGTAGCAACTGAAATCAAAGGAGCTGCAATGTGCCATGAACATGATCATGTCCAAACTCTCTAGAGAACAACGAGCCTCAGAGATGCCCACTTGGATTATAGCATAAATGGAGGAAATTATGGCAAGAGTGCCACATGATTGTCCATCATATTTGTCGAGCCACATCAAAAACTTTCTGATGCGGTACACAAGAAATTGCTCAATGGCTTTCCACACCATTGCACTAATGATGAACATTGTGACTCACGAGAAGTTGCAGAATCCCCCTTGAGTGATTAAGAAGCATGCGTCAAGTATATTCAGGTGGATTCAAGTGATACCACTAACGAAGTCAAGCACTCCAGTGAAGAAGATTATCCTAAGGAAAAGGAAGATTCAGGAAGCCTTAGGAGACAAGGCAAGTGAGGATTCAGAAGAAGCTAATGTAGGCAAGCAAATTGATATGTCTATGTAATTAGTAAATAAGTTTTGCCATTTTGTGTTATTTTGTAGTTCATACACAAAGTGTTTGATGAAATGTGCATATGTATAATTAATAAAGTCATAATGTAATATTTCATATGATAATATGTAATGTTAAGTTATGTACAGTTAAGTCCAAGTGACTCACGAAATGAAATGTAAATGTAAATCAAACAAATGTCAAATGTAATTTAGGAGAATGATGAGGTGTCAAGTAGGTGGAGGGTGCAACTACTGCTTAGTTGTATAAATAACACCCTTCCCTCATTCATTCATATGGTGAAAATTGTGTCGAAGGCCGAACTATGTGGTTGCCAACTCACGTGGATGTTGTCGGGAGGCTAGTCGGTGGTTGTTGGCTAAAGCATGTAGGTGTTGGAAGGAGATATTCCACACAGATGTATATGTAAGAAGATGTATGTAGTTAACCATACAAGCCACTATTAATACAAGATTTGCTCATATTCATTTATCATCTGCTATTGTTATTGTATGTATACTGCATGTGTTGTCATTGTTGATTGCTGCAATAGATAGGTTTTGTATTGTTCCTTTCAAGTTTCGGATGCAGGGTGAAAGTTGCAAACCAAGTGTTGTCGTACAAGTGATGTTGTACAAGCAGTTGTTGTGATTGCAGTACAAGTGAAGAGTCATGGCTGATTATTAAATCTATCATTCAAAATTTTTCCTCCAAGAGTTGCAATACAAACCACTATTCTATAGTTGAGGAGCAACCATGGATGAAGGAGCTAGTGAGAAGGGGAAGACGCGTAGGAGGTCGGAACAGCGGTGGATGGGATCCCAACCATAGTCCCAACATTAGCAAGAAGACAAGCAACAATCACAAAGAGAACCCCGGCAATAGGCCACAACAAGAGAAGATCAGCGTAAGACATGGGATGTCACAGGAAGCAATGTGAGAAGAAGTTCTTGCACAACCAAGAAGTCAGGTTGTGCAAAGAAGCACTACAGGTACTGATTCGAACACCAAGATATTGACTCCAGAGAAGGCCGTTGTGGGTGAACAGCAGCCAAGGGAGCCTGTTATGCAAAAAATACAGCAAAAGGAGAGGAGAGCACAACAGTCAAAGGAGAGGACTACGCAACAGTAGGCGTAGAATCCTATTGTTGTTGTAGATGTGGATGAGGAGATCCACATTGCAGTGGATGCAATGCGAGCATCACCACAGGCAGAAGAATTTGCAAGGAATGTATGGGTAGAAAATGTTAACTCACCCGATAATTTTGACAATACACCAATGCCATTTGTGTGACAAGTGGATCCATGTGGATCACCTCCACTAGATGAGGAAGCACATATTGGGATAACATTTACAACAAAACAACCAACACCAAATCCAGCAGTGCTGAAAAAAATGAGGGAAAAGGGTAAACAAGACACATTGGAGTTTCGTATCTGGCAAAAAGGAGAAAGTAGCCAGCCATAGAAAGAAGCATAGGAGAGGAGACAAGGGACGACAACCAAAGAAGGAAGGATTATTGATGCGGGCTAGGTGATACATGAAGGTAAGGTAGTCAAACAAAGAATCAACATGATAGGTCATGGTGGGGAGGACAGGGAGTACCACCAAAGAAGACATTGACACATAACTGGATGAGGAGACAAGCAAGCATTTCATTTTGGAAGCCAAATTTGAGGAGAGCATCACTAAGCAAGTTGATACCTCCTTTGATAAGTTGATTGGAGCGCTAGAGAGAGTGCATACTGAGTTCAAGATCTGTTGCATTAAGATTGGCGACTATGGCAATTGAAGATAGAAAACGAACAAGGCAAACTGGTGCATTGGGCTCGAGACGAGAAGTGGATGAAGAAGCTTGCCGAAATTTATCAAACAGCCATGGGAGCTAGAGACTAGCAATGTAAAATCAATGTTGGGAGTAAAGAACCTGCTAGAAGGGACTCAAGCAGTCTATTGGCATTCAGCACAATTATATGCGGGCGAAGGGAGTTTAAAAACCCACCCTGAGGAGCAATTAGGTGTTAAGTATGTCAAACTTGCACATGAGCTAGTGAAATCATATGCCATAATGAATTTCTTCGTAAACCTCATCCAATGGTTAGCTAAAAGGTTAGAGAAGTTTAAACAAATGGTTCGTAGCCTAAATTTGGAAGGACAAAACGCAGGCTAACCAATTGCAAACAATGGAGGCACAACTTCAGCAAGTGCAAGAGGATACCAAAGCAAAACTAGGAGATCTAAGGAAGGAGGTAGCGGAAAAGAAGGCACAGGAGGAACAAGATCAGTTGATTGGGCAGCTAAAGTCCAAGTGTGCGATGACGGAGCAGTTTTTGGAAGCAAAGAACCATGAAGTTACTCACCAAGATCAACAAACAGCAAAAAGAGATGAACAACTACTGATTGCAACAAGAAGGGAAGCCAAAGTAGTTAAGAAAGTCGTTGAAGCAGCTAGGAGGGAAGACGAGGCTAAAGTTGCGAAAAGAGAGGCCGAATTAAAGACAGAATTTGATCAAAAATCAAATCATTACGGCTTAAAATGGGTTCGATACCAAGCCTATGTGAAAAGGTTGAAAGGAGAGACCAAGGCCTCGAAGCAACAAATTCAAGAGCTCGGAGGTGTAACTATTTCCACACCTCAACCTTAGTAGAACCTAAGTCCCCAAGAGCAGAAGCAGTCATGGACAAGGATGTCGACCAATTTAGAGGGAAGGGCAGCTAGGAACTAGTTTTGATCAACCTCAAATAAAGAAATAGTGTAGAAAGTCAAATAAGTGCAATGTGCACAAATGTAAATGAAATGCAATTTTGTAATGTTTGACGTCAAGGATGATGACGTAAGCATTTGATAATTTAAAGTTTGTAATGTACAACAAAATGCATGTGATTAAGTATGTGCAAACAGAGGGTAGTTAGATGATGTGTCCATGCAATAGTTGTTGTTAACTACCAGCCCTCAAGGATAAATAGGACCCCCCATTCATTTGAGCAGGTACCATGTATCTATCATAGCCCATCGTAGACGTATATGTAATGCAAGTTTCATAAAGGCAAGAGTGAATGCAATACTATTCATTTCATCCTTCATCTATGTGATCATGTATATTGTGTGTGATGTCATTGTTGTAGCAAGGTAGATCTGTAGGTGTTCTTTCCAAATTTTGTGTGCAAAATGGAAGCAATAGATGCAATCTGAAAGTGCTATACGAAGAGTGTTGTGCAAGGAAGTGTCGTTAAGGAGTGTCGTACGAGAGTGCCAACAAGGAATGTCGTACATGTCTTGCTGACGAAGGTTGTTGTACAAGTGATTGTCGTTCAAGTCACTATCGTACAAGTGGAAGCAAGTTGTCGTACAAGTCACTTGCCATACAAGCAAGTTGTACAAGTGAGATGTTGTACAAGTGGAGGAGATTGATGACTACATTCTTGGTTGACCATTGAATCTATCTTATCAAATTGTTCCTTCAAATGTTGGAATACTCACGAATGTGCTACATATCATTTCACACATTTTGATATGGCATTCAAGATCTTACCTCCCGTCTCCTGTAAACTTTGGGCACTTCTGCTTGCCCACAACTATATGAATGTTTGTCACTAGTGGTTGTTCATCTCCACTTAATGATCCTTCACTTGACGATTGGTCACCTGCAAACAATCTTTGGTCGCTTCCTTGCACATCTACAATTTGCAATCTCCTTCGTGAGTACACGAGTGTCAGTTTTGGTCTTTCAAGCACGCTCTCCTATTGTTGCCCTTATGCTTGACTCCTATCCTTTTGCATGACTAGGCACACTCCCCCACACTTGTGTTGGAGTCACCAATTGCTTCGCCTTGTCCTGCATACGATCCACGTTGGCACTTCCTTCACCACTCGAGCGAATATTATCCTCAACCCCATCTTTGTTTGCACTCTACCCCTCTACTTGTGCGTCATCTTTCATCATCAAAAACAACATTTGCCACCTTCCATGTTCTTCGTCCAAACTTCTCTCCTCCTTAGGGTTCCACACTCACTCTACTTTTGGCGCTTGTATCTCCTCACCATCAAGCTTTGTCAGTACTCTATCGCCAACATGCAAGTCATCCTTGTGCTTCACACGTCCACACTCTCCTCGCTCTTGTTGTTGTGCAATCCTCAAATTTCATCTTGTTGGTTGTTCTCTCGTCCTTCGCATCCACGTCTCCCACGTCTTCACGTGAGGGTATCTGTCATCCCCGTCTCCCACTTCTTCACGTGAGGGTATCTGTCATCCATATCTCCCACGTCTTCACGTGAGGGTATCTGTAATCCACGTCTCATCTCCAAGCTCCATACGGTCACTAATTCAAACTTCAGACAACGACGACACCAAATATAGCACAACCGTGGAATTCTACAGTTGGAGGAATAGAGAATAATGATAGAGTAGGTTAAAAAAGTAACTCTATAACATGTAGTTCAGACAACCTGCAACACAATGCACTTAATAGCCCTACAAAGCACATAAAGTCAAACAGCCTAGTCTTCAGTCCGAACGACCTAGTGTAGCTGTCAGACGACATTGTCTTGAATGAGATGGCCTGGGTTCAGATCCAGATGGCCCACTACAAATTGTCCACAACAAACGTAATGAATGGAAATAGTTCAGAATATCTATCTACAGGAACATCAATTAGATACAAACACATGCAATAAGAATACACAATGACAATGGTTGAATGGTGTTATTGCTAATAACAAGAATACATGTCTACAACACAGGTATCTCTTGTGCACTCTCTCCAACATAAATCTCTATGCATGTACGGATGTGTGTATCATCTACCATGTAGAATTTACCCTCTAGCATCTACCTGCTCAAATAATGAGGGGGGCTATTTAAACTTGTAGGAAGGTAGTTATTCCCAATTACCTACCCTTCACCTCACGACCTTTACATTTGTCATGCATTACATTTCATTTCATTTCCAACTATATGACTACATGACAACTAAATGACTTATTACTCATCCATACATGAACTAACCATTTGCAACTATTACATCAAAATTATTTCATCACAACTACATTGTGCGCGTACTTGACTTCTAACGAACTTATTCTATTTCTGCATACAAAGTGGTACATCAAAACTTGTGTTTACAATTCAACCATATGGACATGCACCTAATATAATGAAACCGCCCATCTCATCTCAAGCTTGGAACTTTTTGGTATCCTACATATGAAATAGCTACCTAAAATAATAAAACTGACTACAAAATTATTTGACTTTTGATGTTAGATAATGAAACTGCCAATTTATAGATCTTTCCAAATGTGCAATATTTGTTGCATATCTCAAACCTTGCCAATCTGTGCACATCCCTGAAAGTGCTGACTATTCAAATATTTCAAATGTCCCAAAGGAACCCAAGAATAATTTCATTAATAAGGAAATGTAAGTGTTTATTTGCTGTTTTCTTTGGGGGTATTTAAATTTTATCATGATCCACATTTGATATGAAAATTTCTTTGATTTATCAAAAGCAGAAAAATAAAAATTACCATTAACATAAAGTAATATTTTAGAGAATAAGTGGACACTTTTTACCTGGGAATTCCATTCAAAAAAACAAGAAGGTTTCTAGTAATAATTTCACCATGTAAACCTATTTTAAAAAACTGTTTTAGTTAGACCAATAAGTACAAAGAGAGTTCCCAAAGATGATTCTAATAAAGAAAATATGGGTTTAAAGTTGACTCAATTAATGAAAACATTAGGAAAGAGAGACAAAAAAAAGAAGAGAATGAATTTATGATGTCCACTAATGCCCAAAATAGATCAATGTGTCTAAAGTTCAAACCATAGTTACCAAACTCAGCAAGTGTTGGCAGCAAACTCGACAACGTGACTCCATTCAAGAACCACCCCATTGACTCAACTCAAGAACCACCCATCCATGGTTCAACTGCACTTCGTCACGTATATAGTATCATAGAAGTTTTTATTGTCATATGAGTTGTCACATTTGTGTACATGACAACCAAAGTGTCTATAATAATGTGTGTCAAACATAGGAAATGAGGTGCATTTAATCTTGTATGTATGTACACTAGTGTCGAGATAGTTGGGTAGCTAGGTAGTCGCCAACTATAACTCTTTCTCCTATATAGTTGTGCCCCTTTCCAGTCTCTTGGGTAAATCAAATGATCATGGTAGAACCATTGAGGTGTTTGTGTATTTGGACGTTCACATGTACCCATGTCATGGATAGTTGTTGTCATGTTGTACAACAGATTGGATCATCCATGTACTAGAGATAAAGATGTACACTGATTGGTATTGTGAGTTCAACTAAGTCTTGTTGCATATTTACTTATGATACTTTTTTTTTCTTTGTATTATTCTATCATTCTTTGTACAAGACATCAGAATACATAAGATCTATACTATAGTTGGCTCCGTTGTCATGTCGTATTTGGTTGAGTCTTGATGACAAGAGTGGATGACCAATGATTCACATAGCATAGGAGCACAAAGACATTGCAAGCAATGGGTACAGCCCATTCAAAGGTTTGAGTGAATCACATAACATACAACTGATACAAATGAATGTAGTAGTCACAACACACACATGGAAGCACATCTAAGTCTCAATCAACCACAACCACCCCTTTTACATCTGGAAGGAAGTGTAGAAGACAAAACTTCTACAAAGTGCACTTATGTCGAGGGAAGAGGAGGTTAGGAAACACTTCTATTTGCTCATCTTGAACGAAAACACATGACTAGTGATGATATCATCCCAACGAACCACTTGGAGGAGAGAATCTCATCACCAAATATCAAAAATGTGTGGCCCCCTCAAGAACAGGAGAGTCCTCATTCAAAGGACCTTTTTCTAACAAATGAAGTGTTTGCCTTGCAAATCAAGATTAGATGGAGACTTCATTGTTAATGACGAGCAAAACGTTGACTTGGAGCACAACATAAGGTGTAACGAAGGTGTAACGAAGGCATACATGACAACGCATTTCGTGACAAAGGCATGCATGACAACACGGTTCGTGACAAAGGCATGCATGACAATGCGGTTCGTGACAAAGGCATGCATGACAATGCGGTTCGTGACAAAGGCATGCATGACAATGCGGTTCATGATGAAGGCATATATTGCGACACAATTCATAATGAAGATGCACGTGACGAGGGTGTCCATGACGATGCAACAAGAGACAACATTGCTCATGACAAGGTCACAAGATATGAAGACAATCACCAAGTGATTGCACGAGAGATTCCAACACAGACACAAGTGCAAGGAGGTGCGTACGAAGATGCATGTCATGATAGTCTGACATTGGAGCAACTGTAAAATGTTCTTGAGGTGAATGGAATAGTGGCAATCAACCAGCTCTAACGCAAGTGTATACATGATAAAAGTCAGTAAGCTTGAGCACAAACATTAGAAGATAGCTCAATATTAATTTTGAGAGATCAGCCAACACACCAAGACCATCACCAAAGAACGTGACAAGTCAAGAACAACTTCAGAACACTGTTCAAACACTAGTTACCTCAATAGACCACAAACTAATCAAGCCGGAAAAAATGTGAACACAATTCAACAGACGTTGGCTGCTACAAAAGGCAAGCAAATATGTCTTAAATTCCATAGAGACAACGAAGGAGATCCAATATGTCATTATGGAACATATGTCACCATTTGGGGTGCCAATGGTAATCATGACGAGGAGAAGTGGATGCAGCGTTATCTACAAGTGTCAAGGGCATGGCAATTGATTGGCATCTGTGATTGGTGACACATATGCCACCTAGGCTCTACAAAAGGAAGCATTTGAGGAGTTTTTTAACCTACACGACAAAAACAAGATCGTTGTCGAACTTATACAACATAAAGTTGGGAAATATGTGAAGTTATATAATTGTTGGCTTGAGGAGTTGCTTGACAAAATAGAGATTCAACTAACAAATAGTCTAAAAATGGGATGGTTTATAGGACTTCTTCCGAGGTTTTGGAAGAAGATGCTTGTCATCCGCCCACAACATATTCGGATATGGTTGATAGATCCCACCTAGAGAGCAACTATAAGACTATGGATGGCAGGAGTGGGTCAATATCTATGGATAGTAGCAGTCAAAATCGACCAAAGAGCAACTTTGACAACAATAGCGATGAGAAGGAAGCATCAATCAAGGTGCTCAAGAAGGACATGACACAGATGATCCAAGAGATACAAGACGACAAAAAGGACATAAGGTGCATTGAGTGCAAAACTCAAGGACACAACAATGCAAAATGTCCTAAACATCCCCAATACAACATATGCAAGGTGCATAGACACTCACTCTTGGAGTTCCCATTTAACATAAAGGGAAAAAACCATTAAGCATTGGCACTCTAAAAAGAGGCCGACAAGAAGCCTAACAAGCCTGGCACCTAGAAAGATAGAGCAACTAATGGTGGATATTAAAACAACCGCCAAGGCAAGAAGAGTGGTAATTAGGGTAGTGGCAAGAACGAGAATCAAAGCAATCACGTAGAGTACAACATGGTTGGGAGGCCTATCGTCCAATATTACAATTGCCAATGTGTTGGAATTTGCAATATTTTCCAAAAATATACCGAAACACCCATTCACCACAATCATATGCAAAAAAAAGAAGAAAAGAGAAATAGGAAAGCATATAGACGAAAAATAGAGAAAGAGATAAACAACACGATTTGAGAAAAATAATAAGGGGTGGGTGCCCATGGTCACCCCTATAATACTTTTCATGTATCACACTATGATACAAACAAATGCTCATTGAGGGGTATTTATAGTGATACCAAAACCCCAATGAGAGGTTAACCTCAGGATGATATAAACTTAACCTTGAGGTTAACCTTACAATAAAATAATAATAAATTACCCTTTAAGCAAGGTTATCCATAAAGGTGGATTAACCAATACCACTAAGGGTGAATACATGAGAGTGCCCTTAGGCTTACATGAAGATGCATGTAGGCTTACACATAGATGCCCATAGGCTTACATAGAAGATGCCCATAGGCTTACATAGCACTTGCCCATAAGCTTATAAGAAGATGCTCGTACACTTACATTTGCATAGCACTTGTCCATAGGCTTACATCAAGAGCACCTGTAGGTACTTCATCACTTGTTGGCCTTGGCCTAATAAGGACAGATTACAAATATTTCAACACCCCATAATATGAGTTGAGAGGCTAAGGAGAGAAGACATTAGAGATGATACATCTCCCCCCTTATGAATGCTCGTATAGGCCAATGGATCCTGCTATCTTCTCTTTACCAAATGTACATGAACTAGATCAACCTCTCCCAAACATGAAGCCGTGACTCCACCTCCTAGATCAAGATGTTGAGCTTCCCGTGAGAAGATCTTCAACAGGCACAATGGTGACCACAATCTGTCCCCCAATCTCAAGAGAAGGCAACTGAATCATGAAGCAATAGGTAGATCTCTGAATAATCAACCCCAATGGTTAGAAAGGGCCCATAGGAACAAGGCATACCTTGCGCTAATCATCCAAAACCTACTCCTCTTGCAGCCTAGAAGATTACCAATCACCACACTAAAGGGTTGTTGGAGTTAGAGCAAACATCCACTATATGAAAAGAGAATGATTATACATTATCTTGATATGAAGAACAATGCCAACTAGGTCCGTTTGCACAGTAAAAATCCCACAAAAAACAGTAACAAATCCCTGAACTAATGTCACCAATCTATAGAGCTCAAAAAACTGTGATTTGAAAAAAAAGGGCCTAAAAGACTTCCGTATGCAAAAGTTATGGCCTCTGGAAGTTTGGGCATAGTAAAGCTAAAAGGAGAGTAAAAATTAAATGACAAACCTTAGGAGAAATTTCGACCAATCAAAAGTCACCCCTTGTCACCTCCAGGTGCCTCCTCTTCTAACATCACTCACTGATAGGACTGCCAACTGTGCAGGCGTCGGCGAATCGGATGTTGACACTAGGCAGAATCTAGTTGGTTGACCTCCATTTATATATTAAATAAAATAAATTATGCCCAACATACAACACCAACCTCGATAGCAACCCTCAAACCCATGCCAACCTATATCAACCTTCGAATGAATGAGGGAGGTGTCTTATTTATACAAATAAGGAGGTAGTTGCATCCTCAAACTAACTACCTACCTACCATTTCATCATTTTCTTAAATTACATTTGACATGCATTTGACTTACATTTACATTTCATTTCATGACTCACTTTATGACTTCATTAATTATACGTACACATTTTGTCAAACACTTTGTATACGAACTACAAAAAATGACAAAACTTATTCATTGGTCAATTTTTCTGCCTACACTTGATACAATGGTTAACATTAGTACTAAAGATGTTCCATGAAATGCCCAATAGTTCGCACTTGAAAGTCGGACAGCAAGCAGTCTGCATAAAGAAGTTGGAGAACCAGCTTTGGCAGTTGAAAAAGGAAGCCAAAGAAGAACTAGCAAAAAGCAGATAGGAGATTGAGGAGATCAAAAAGAAACAGGAAGAGCAGTTTCAGCAATTTGAGCAGGCGAAATCAGCTAACAACCAGAAATTTGCAGCTAAGGTTGAGCAGATTGCAGAATTGAAGGTAAAGGTTGTTGAGTTAGAGGGAAAATTGCATCACTATGAAGTTTAGTGAGTGAGATATTCAGCCTATACCACCAGGATTAAAGCTGAAACTGGGGCGTTAAAGATATAGGTTCAACGGTTGCATGCAGAATCTGACAGAATTTAGCCATCTCCTACACAACAGCAACCTACTTCCAAAGGGCAGAAGATGCAGTTGTCAAGAACATCAACTAATCTAGAGGGGAGGGCAGATGTAGTGGCTAGTTCTGACATGGCACCATCCCAAGTGCCACCTTGTGCTTAAGAGAATGCGTACAAGCCTGAGTAAGCACATATATTTTGTTTATATAGTTTTCTTTTGAACTAATGTGAATAATGTTGTATGCACACAAAGTGTTTGTAGAAAGTCGTCATGTTGTCTTGCATGGCAAGTGTTTGTCATGACGTGCATGTGCAAGTCAATTGTCAAGTAATAATAATTTGTCACGTAATGGCTCATTAGTTATCAATTGGCAGAGAAATATGAGGTAACTGCCTCCCCTGCTTGATTCCTTATTTAGAAGCCCCTTGCATTTCAGCAATAGACATGATATTGCAGACGTTGGTAGATGTTGCACGTATGTATGTTGGATAGAGACATTGTTAAATATCATTTGTGTTGCATGATGATATTATAGTTCATACTTTGAATATAACAGTTTCAATCGATATCTTATCTCGGATCTTTCTTTGTGCATGTATGAATTGTTATTGTTGTTAATAATTGCTTGTCATTTACATTTCTTGTTCCTTTAATTTGAAATACACTCAACGTACTACATGCGCAAGTGTGTGCACAGATAGACAAGTCTAGTAACATGAGAGGAGGTGACAAAGACATACGCATAGACAGACGAGTTTGCATAGGTGGAGACGTGCTTCTGAATAGACTAGTTTGTGCAAGTGAAGACATGCATGTTGATATGGAAGTTCATGCCCTTGAAGTTGGGTGTGATGAAGATGACGGCAAGTTTGACAAAGAAGAATACCTAGTCTAGCAAGAAATGCTAGGAGTGAAGGAGGTGGTGCAGTAGACAGTACGCATGACAAATGTTTGGCACCAAAGCAATTCCAAGTTGGTGTGTCCGATGGTGAGTGGGCTTAGAGTCCAATATTGAAGCAAATGCAAGAATTGTGTCTGATAGTGTATATGATAGGAGTTTGGCACTAGAAGAACTACTAGTTGGTGTGCTCGATGATGAGCAAGGCGGGAGTCCAACATTGAAGGAACTGCAAATTGGCACATTTCATGGTGTGCGGGATAGGATTTTGGCATGAAAGCAATTACAATGTGGTGTGTCCAATGGAGCATGTGACAAGACTAAGACACACAACCAACCATTGCCTATGCCGAATCAACCTATCATGACAATGACCAATTTTGGCATATCACACAAGTGTTCCATGTTTCATGGTGGTGAAACAAAGGACCCAATCAGGCATTGAAAAATCTGCCTCACGATGTGGAAGGCCAATGGGAAGAAGAATGAAACAAATTGAAGGAGGTTATTTCCTGCAATTTTTTGTGGAATTGGAATTGACTGGTGCATGAGATTGCTAGAGGGTGAGGGCCAAATGACGAGTAAGAGACTTGGGAAGAATTGCATGAAGCATTTGTGAAGGAATTTTGGTTGTTCCACAATGACAATGAGGTCATTGCTGAAATTTATAGAAAAGGATAGGGTGAGACAAAACCTATTCAATCCTACAACTAGAGGTTGAGGTGGTTATTTACCTATTTGGAGGACGATCCATCAAACGCATTAAAGGAAAGGTGGTTCATGGAGGGCCTTCTTCCTGTGTACAAGAAGATCACATTGGTTCCTCTAGCGTCATATCAAGAGGCCGTTGAAAAGGCCTTGAACTTGAAAAGCAATGCAAAGATGCCATTAAAATTTTGGGGTCATGTTAATGAGCATGAAAGCAACCTCACAACTTTGATGTTGAAAGCGACTCTAACGATAAGAATGAATTCGGTAAGTAAAGTGATGATTCTGAAAACAAGAGTTGTTTGGAGGATGATTTGAGTGCATCATCCAAATGTTGGGGTCGATAAGTCAATAAAGTGACTCTAAAGAGAAGAGATAACTTCAAGGATGAGTGTGACATGGAGAATGCATGTACATTCGTGACATCATCACTGCAATTATGTGCAACATAAAGGGAGAATGTACCACGGAGGGATGTCATTGGTGGTGCAGTCGATAACAACCGCAAAAGAATTGGAAGATGTTGAATTCAGTATGATACTTAGGGCCATAGTTGAGAAAATCGGAATCGGGAGTGAATTGGCAGTTTTAAAAATCGGAAAAAATTGGGAATCGGCAAAAAATCAAGGAAAGAATTGGCAAAGAATCGGCAAAAAAAAAACCGAAGAAAACGAAAAAAAAATTGAATTTTTTTTTCGTGCATATTACAATGAATTAACATTATGCAAATCAAATATTGCAATAAAAGCAACAATTCAAGTCAAGACATCATACAAGGCTCAAGCTTTAAGTACACATGAAAGTGACAAAACACATCCTGTATTGCTTATAATATGAAAAGGTACAAATTACAAAATGTGTCAAAATGCCTCAATAGACCCACTATCTATTGTCTTCCTTTGCCCCTTGTCCTAGCATAAGCCCTAGTCTCTCTTGGTTGATGTGTGCTTGTAGTTGCTTGCGCCGCTTCTTGTGCTAAGGCCTCTTGTTGGTCCCTTGCTGCCATCTCCTCCGCTAGGTTCTCATAGTTTTGTAAATCTTCCATGGTGAATAGAGGCTCTTGTTGTTCCTGCTACTCTTGTGTTGCATCTGTGATCCATTCAGATGATGGATCAATGTCACTTAGGTCAATGGGCTCAGTATTTGTTTTTTCAAAACTTTTTTGGTGGAGACGAAGGTTGTAATGCACAAACACAAGATCATTTAACTTTTCTTGTGTAAGTTTGTTGCGCTTCTTGGAGTGTATGTGCTCAAACATACTCCAATTGCGCTCACAACCTGAAGAGCTACATGGTTGAGATAAGATTCTAACGACCATGTGTTGCAAATTGGGCGTAAAATCACCAAAGTCCTCCCACCATAAATCTAGAAACAACAAAAAAAAAAATTAATATTTCACATGTAACAACTTAAAAATTTAAATTTTAAAACAAAATCAAAAGACAATAAATAATAATTCGATGAGGTTTACCTGGCCTCAATATCTCAATAGCATTTATGCATTGCTCAGATGGGAATTGGCGACCACGGCGTGCCTTATAATCTTGTATCTCTGCATGTGTTTTATCGCGCAATTGTTTACTCGCGGAGAACACGCGGTCAATGCAATCTTGAAGGCCAATCTTGACCTCATAATCAACATGGAATGTAGGGGTATAAAAGAATTTGGGGTTCAAATAGTAACCCGCTGCATGAAGAGGGCTATGGAGTTGTGATGTCCATATGTTATCAATGATAGTCCAAATGGCATCATATTTGGCACGGGCATGTTCATAAAATGCAGCAATTGCCTCTTTTGCCCTATCCATAGCCTCATATACAAATCCCATTGGAAATTCTTCTCCATCAACAAGACGAAGAATCTTCACCAATGGCTTTGAGACCTGAAAAAAAAAAAATAATTTAAAGAAAAATATTTTACAACATAAATAAAATAAAACAAATTAATAAGCGTAGTCTTGTACCTTGATGGCCTCATCCATGGCCATCCAGAAGTCCTCAAACAAATAAGTATAAACATTATGCCCCTCAGGTGATGTTCGGTATCTTGCAGCTAGTTCAGAATTCCACTCATCACTCACAAACATTTGCTTTAGTGACCCTCTTGCATCATAAACGCTCTGCAATGTCACAAAGTTTTGTGGCGAAGCGTGTAATGTCAGGCCGCACTAGCTCCCTCCCATTGGTAAATCGCCTCATGAGGCTAAGGACCCATGAATGGTTGTAAATGAATTTTGTGATGGCCTTAGCCTTCCTTACACCTATGCCACCCACGGTAATTTCCCAATGTCCTCGAGGAGCAAATCAAGACAATGGGCTGCACATGGTGTCCAAAAAATGGTGGGGAATCTCTCCTCCAAAATCCTCCCGACTGCCTTATATGCTAATGCGTTGTCCATAATGATTTGGACAACATTCTCCTCCCCAACCTCCTCCAACAACCCTGCAAGCATTTCGGCACTCTTTAACATGTGTCGATGCATCTACTGACCTAAGGAATGTAGTTTCTTCTATAGATGCAACCAAAAAAATTAAGCAGGGTTCTTCCCTTCCCATCTGTCCAACCATCAGACATTATAGTGCAACCCTTGGTCCTCCACACCATACGCTGGTTGTCAAGCACAACCTGAAGTATAAAAAAAAATTTAGTCATGCACATTGCATATTGATTTTATGATATCATATTAATATATATAAAAAAATTTAGTCATGCCATATATATATAAATTTAGTCAAGCACAATGACACAACCTGAATGTTGTCCACAGATTGTCGAAGGAGAGGGCCCCTAAGGTCATCATAAGTTGGCACCTTAAATATTGCGCCACAACTTGCGACGGCATCTATCATGCGCCGCTAGTATGGAGACCTTGCCACATTGAAGGGAATGTCAGAATAGTACCAAAAAGTGGCAATGGCTGTCCTCGCTGCACTGTGCTTCTCTTGGTTCCACGCGGCCATACCCTCAAGCGTGGATTGTGCCCTTGGCACAGAACGGTCTACAAAATAGGACTCTCCCATCCCACTAGCTCCTTGTGCACTTGAAGGACTCGAACTACTCTATTGAAAGTACCGGTTAAGGTTGCCACTAGTACGAGCAACTCGGGAGGGGGGATGAAATGGCATCGCTATGACTTCTTTTGTGACTAGCGTTTTCATCTGCCGAAGTGATCATGGCGTTAACTTTGTTTTTAATTTCTTGTGGCACCTTATCACATATCTTGACATTATTTTTAGATATTTGTGCCAAATGGAATTTGAGGTGATAAACGCCTCCAATATAACTCTCGCCACAAAAATTGCATTTAAAATCCCCTTTTCTTGGCCCTGGCGTTGCATACACCCATGTTGGATCCAATGGTTTCATTTTTTATATGCCTGCACATGGAAACAAGTTAGTAACAACAAAGTTACAATCACTTGGAAAAAGGAAAAAAAAACTTAAACCCTAAACCAAAAGGCTAGGGTTTAGGCCCTTTAGGGTTTAAAATTGAAACATTGAGTCATTGACAGCTGAAAAATAGGCTTGCATACATAGTTATTAGGCAGCAATATTTACTTAAAAAGAGAAGAAAAAAAATCCTAAGGGCCTAAACCCTAGACTAGGGTTTAGGGTTAAATGTTAATGTTTAAGTTTAACATAAACAAAATTACAAATATTGATAGGCAGCAATATTTACTTAAAAAGAGAAGAAAAAAAATCCTAAACCCTAAAAAAAACACTAAACCCTAGACTAGGGTTTAGGGTTTAATGTTTAACAAATATTGATAGGCAGCAAAAAAAAATCCTGAACCCTTAACAGAAAAAACCCTAAAGCCTAGACTAGGGTTTAGGGTTTAATGTTTAACAAATATTGATAGGCAAAAATATTTACCAAGTACTTAAAAAGAGGAAAAAAAAATCCTAAACCCTACAAAAAAAAAACCCTAAACCCTAGACTAGGGTTTAGGGTTTAATGTTTAACAAATATTGATAGGCAACAATATTTACTAAGTACTTAAAAAGAGGAAAAAAAATCTTAAACCCTTAAAAAAAAAACTAAACCCGTTTAATGTTTAACAAATATTGATAGGATAGCTAATAATTTGGCTTGCATATATCAATTTAGTATCTACTTAAAAGGAGGAGAAAAAAAAAAATCCTAAACCCAAAACCCTAGACTAGGGTTTTGGGTTTTAAAGTTGAGAACAGCCCTAACCTAATTTCAAACAGCCCTAATCTATTTAAAAAAAAAAAAAGTTTTCAAAAAAATTTCTGACCTTGAATGAATCTTTTGGGCGGATGTTGTTGGCTGCCGAATTCCTTCACACCGCAATCGCTTGCACTCCTAGGATGCCTTGGCGACGTTGGTGTAGTTGGTCGAGGTGGTACCAAGGTCGGAGAGTTTCTTTTGGGTTTGCAAGAGCTCAGCTGAAGAAATAAGAAAGAAAAAGTCACTTTTTCTTTTTATCAGCCGCATCCTCTATTCACGCAGTTGCGGCCGAACTCCCGACTCTTTGTCGATTGCATCGCCGGCAGAAAAAATCGGCAAAAAATCGGACTCCTGCAGATTTTTTGCCGATTTTCTCAACTATGCTTAGGGCAGACCCATTGTGCAGTGTTGGTGATGCCATTTGGGGGGCACTTTGTATGTGAATGTGAAAGTACTGCAAGTAGAGATAAACTAGTGATGTGTAGAGGGTTCGATGAACCAAAGAAGAGTCACAACCCTAGTTAGGAAGCAGAAGTGAACTTGATGGACTTGATTCCAACTAAGAAGCTGAACTTGATTATAATCAAGGAGGCTGTGATTACGCAAATAGTTAAGGTTGCATAGAAAGAGGAGGTTTTGCAAGTTACCAATATTGCACAAAATGTTGAGACTACACAAGAGGCTAAGATTGCACAACCAATTGAGATCGTGCAAGTGGTTGAAACTGTGCAATCGGTGGAATTATGCAGGTTTTGGATAAAGACACTATGGTGGATGATGCGATGACCATGCAACCTTGCCCAGACCAGGAAAAACAACACATGCAAACGTCTAGAACAGAAATTCACCAAATGTTGGGTGTAGATAGCAAAAAGAGTGACACAAACGACAAACTAAGTGTTGTAGATAATTGAGTGACGTAGACAACGAAGTGAGTGAAGTAAACGACAAAGAGGGAGGTTGTTCATCGTTTGATCGTTTGTCTGGACCCAAGCCTTGGTCGTCACGACATGAGTCGTCTAGGCCTTGGTTGTCTAAGTTGGGACCTAGGTCATCTAGCCCAAATTCAAGTGTTGAGTGTCAGAGGACACAAATGAGGATAGGATTTTGTCAAAGCGAAGCCAAAATTTTATAGGGAAGAGGAAAGCTTGTCGTAGCAATTCGGCAAGTTCTAACGCATTTTGGACAAATGTGCATGAGATGTTCAATAACCCTATGCATGGTGGCAACATTTTGCTAAATAGTGGGATGTCAAATAACCCTATGCATGGCAACAACAATTTGTCAAATAGTGGAATGCACAGATTGACGGAGAGGAGCAACTTTACCCTAACGAGCTCAAATAGCACGGAAGAAGACTAGAGAAGTGTCAGCTCTATCTCGAGGTTAAATAGAAGTCCAAGAAGTCATTTAGGTAGTTACAATAACCATCAAAGACTTATTGATTGTGCGCAGTTACTATTGCCAAGTTGTGGCAAGGACGGCAACATTAATGTATGTCGACAAAGTAGTAAGAACGTGCGCAAGGGTTGATAGGGTTGAACCATTGTTACAAAGCATCTCAAATGACGAGGAGATGAATGAAGAAGAAACATGGTGAAGGAGACTCTGGTTGCAAAGGAATCGACAATGGCAAACACAATGGTGAGGAGTGAGACCTAGTTGGAGACTTGGATGATGAATGGAGCAAGCGATTCGAGAAGTGCAAAAACAATTTAAGTGTTCCAATGACGGCATCAACCTAGATCATCCATACGAGCAGTCAAGCCATCTGCAACCATCAAGAAATTTGTCCAGATTTTTGAGCAATCGTGGTAGGTTGTTAGGCATCCCAAGCCATCCAAGACATTGGACGGACTATTGGCCGTCTAGGTGGGCCATTAGGCCCCCTAAACTGTCTAGGACAACAATCTGGCCCTCCAGGCCATCATGCTTCCCAAGTTTTCTAGGATGGCCAGGCCAACAATGAGGGTTGTCTAATCGCCTCCTTGACTGTCCAAGGAGGTATTTTAGCCCCAAGATGGACCATTGGATACGCGGTTGTTGTCCATGGCCATTTGGCCATTGGGCTAGACCGTTCGACCAATAGGCCAGGCCTTCTAGCCACCCAAGGAGGCTGTATGGGCCCCTAGGCCGTTCGAGCCAGAACCAAGGTTGTCAAACTAGGCCATCTAGTCATCCAAGCCAAAACCAAGGCTATCAAACTAAGCTATCTGACCATCTAGCTAGGTCGTATGGCAAACATACAATTCCCCTTATCCTAATGACATTCCACCGTCTGTGGAAGGAGGGTCATCCAAGGAAAGAGGGCAATTATCTAAGTGGACCAAAGGGTTGTCTAGGCTAGTCGTTTGGGCTGGATAACGAGGTCATTTGAGGTGCTTGTCTGAAGCTGGCCAATAGGGTCCATTGTCTGAGGTCAACCATTTGGACCAATTGTTCAAAGTATGTCATCTAAGGGAAACACTAGGAAGTGTCGTTGGGCCTATTGGAGCAAAATGAGTTGAATGTGAAAAGTGGGTTTAGCGGAGGCCACAAAAATGCAGAACATAAGAAAAATCCAGTTTAGACAGTTTGAGCATCACAACTTCACCCTGCAATCGGGCTTCCGCAACCTTAACCCACAACATAGGCAACGATGGGTGTTGCCCGTCATGTTGGTGATGCGGTTGATTGCACAAAGTGGAGCAGCAGTCTGAAGCAAAGCCAGCTGCAAAAGAGGTATGGAGCAAATGAAAATAGGAGTGCATCAAGAATTCTAGTACAGTATTCAATGCTCCTATCCCCAATTTTCAGTTCATGTGTCAATGAGGACATCAAAAAGTCTAGAGAGGATAGATTTAAGCAGAGGAGTTGATATGTTTGCATGAATGCATGTTTGAGCATAGGAATGTATATGTGTGAATGTGTGCACACAAAGTGTTTGTAATAATGCAATGTAAAGGTGTATTTTTAATGTTTTATGTAAATGGGTAGTTCAGAGGTAGTTGGGTAGTTGCCAATTGCCAACCGGTCCGAATAAATCTATAAGTATGCATCTATGTGAGATATGAGAGAGTGTGCTTGTTGTTGTTACCCAAAGTATGTTGTTGGTTAGAGTTGCTTGTTGGTAGATCATTCATGAAAGTATGACATATTGCAGATAGTTGTTGTGTAGGATACATGCAATGTGTGCATTGTATTCATTTGTATTTGTAAGTATCCCCATTGTGTACTATTTTTATTAGTGGTAATAGAATTATACTGCAGTGTGTTGTATTCCATTTCTATGCCCATGTATTAAAAAAAGGCAACTGTTTTTAATCGGTTAATCCTTAAAAAGGAATTTAATAAATTTAAAAATAATTAAGTCCTGACAAACACCAAAATATTAAGGTTTAATAAAAAAAATGAAGAAACTTATTATTCAAGACTTGTATGCTAATTCACGTAGTTCCCCTTGCCTAGCTTGAGTCCTAAACTTAGCCTCAACTACGAGGGTGGCCAAACCTATATGATTACCAGGCTTGAAACCCCAGTTGGATCCCAACTAACTGAAAATTAATAATTACACTTTGTGAAAAAGACCAGTCAACTGACTTGCATCTACCTCCTACCCATCCACACTACTAGCAAAAATAACAGAAGTCAGTGTGTGGATTTAGGCTTAAAAACACAGTTTGATCAATAAATCATGAAAATGAGGAGTAACATGCTATAAACATCCAAAATATTCTCATAAAATAAGATACTCTTTCTCAAAATCAAAAGAAACAACTACCCACCCGGGGAGGCAATTTGTTTGAGTCCCAGAAGACTTGAATTGCTTTCTCCAGCTCCTTGAGCACTTTCCAATTGTCACTTGCTCTGCATAGCAAGTTGGCACTGTTAGTTTTGCAATATATTTGAATGTAATCTACTTCTTTAGACATTATGAAGTGCTAGTAGCTGTATAACTAATAACATATACCTACCTGCTTTGCTAACAACCAAAAAGAAGATACAAATTATTATACTAAGATAAAATAATGACAAGATGACTGGTCAATACTTCTTATCTACCTATCTGTGGACACAATTAGAATTATCTTATCTGACATCCGTATGAAAATACATTCTTTCTAGATTGCACAAGTTGCATTACTCCATTCAATTATTTGAGTGTTTTAAGCTTATTAAGCTTGGTTTCCTGTGACCATTTGTAAGATGTTATTTCAAAATGGCATCTGAAATATCTTTTAAAAATTTTAATAAACATTATAATCAAAAGAACATAAAGAAACGTTTGTGAGAGCTGAAAAATAAGTCCTAAACATTATTCAGCAGCATTCCTTCGTGTTCTTTTCTTTTTTCCTTCATTTTCTGTTGTTTCTTGTGAAAAAAGAGATGAGCTTGAAAACAATTAAAGTATTCAAATACCAATGTTAAAAAGTATGCTTCAGAGCCACAGAAAAGCCCCTTAAAAATAGAATAAAATGAGGAGCACCTATATATGAAGAAGTCACCTAAAGCTGAATTGGATAAATTAGATGCAACAGCATGCACTTCATCCTAAGAGTGATCATCCTTTTCTTCCATGTTACTTTGCCCCTCCATCAGTAAATCGACACTAATATTTTCATGATGCATCATCGAGTATGAAGAAGACAGTAGCTAAATTATTTACAACAAATGAGTCTGCTTGTTACAGCCACAAAGACTAAGAAGAAAGTCCATTTTTAAGTCTTAAAGTGATATATAATGTACATGAAAGAAGACAAAAATAGCAGCATTTACAAACACAGTAAAACAAAATAACAACAACATCCTTTAGACTAATAAGAGAAAAGAAAAGAAAAGATATTAAGGTCCACGGTTGATGACATAAGGTCAACATGACTGAAAGTAAACTTTTTCACTAGCATGGATAATTGCAATTGCAATTTTGGGAAGCCACTATCTCCCAAGTACCTTCCTACCACCCAAGGCCTGCAAAGAAACAAGCCCAGACATACAATACATACCTGTCATATTCTCCTAGATTATAGGAGTGAGGGTATAGAAAATCCTCTATAGTGAGGAATGGTAGGGCTTCCCTCCCTATTGTGCAAAAATGAGAAGGAAGGTTCCCATGTAGTTGCTCCCTGAGGATGACACTGTCTCACAAATCTAACATCATCAGTAGGGGTGGTCATATCATCCAATGGCCATTTAGTATTGCCAATGATTCCCAGGTGGAGGGGGCAGGCAAGATGGGGGAGAGTAATTATGTCCAAGAACCTGATTAAAGCAAGAAAACAGGCACCTTCCTTGTACCAATCAAAGGCCAAAGGTGAGAGGTCTGTCTTCATATCTGTAATGACCAACTTGTCTATTGTATTATATCCTTGACGAAGTATAAATACTTTGTTGATAAAGAATGATTGGCATAGTTAAAACTAGCAAAACTATGCTTGTAATGTTATACAAACACAGGTTGTGCCACAAGGCTCAGGTTTGGCTTCATGAAGATTGAAATTCAGAACAATTTCAGCACATCAAAAAGTTCAGAATGAAGTTCGGCATAAACTAATGTATTTAAATAAATATGCAAAAATATTCGAAGTCTAATTCAATGTAATAATCTTTGTACATAATTGCTAAATAATAAACATAATAAAGAGTTTATGGCTTTAAGTCCTCCATTACATTGTTGAAATTAAAAATTTAAAAACTTTCTTCTTTTTTTTTGAATTTAGCGAAAAACCCCTTGAGGGGCCGCCTTGGTCTAAGAAACCACGACCAGGGGGTTCTTTTAAAAACTTTCTTTTTCAAAAGAATTTTTTTTGGAAAAAGAACTACAAATTGGTATGGCTAAAGGCTAAACCTTTAAAACTAAGAAAAAGTAAAATAATAATAAAAAAGACTATGTTGCATGGAAACAATACAATATTCGATACAGATGTACCAAACTTTCAGGATCCCCTCATAAGGACACAACTAGATACATCAATACAAAAAGCATATATCTTCTATATATTAAAATATAAAACACAACACAAAAATTTGTACATAAAGATAAGTTTTAAATAGGATATATTGACTAATGAAGAAGAAGATTATCATTGATTTTTAAATAAAATTAATGTTTTTAAAAACTGTGTATTTTACTTTTAATCTCATGTTGAGGATATGACTATTGACGTACCAAAGCTGAGCGAAGGTGGGCTATAAAATAAAACAATTTATTTAATTAATTTAAAACATTACACTCACTCTTCAGCGCTTAGTAGGGAGATAAGTATTTATAGGAGGGGAAGAAGGAGGAAGGGAGAGAGTGGAGGAAAAGGCGGAGAGATAAGGGAAATCAGGGGAACGTGGAGGGATAAGGGATAAGGAAGGAGGTGGAGGAATAAGGAGGATGAGGAGGAGCGGGAAATAGGGAGCGGGAGATATGGAGAGATAAGGAGGAAATGGTGGCGGGAGGAAAGAAGGAAAGGAGGCGAGGAAATGTAGGAGAGAATGTAGGAGAGGGGATGGAGGATTTTTAAAAAATTTGCTGACAAAACTATGCCGACTATTACAGCCATGTTCACACTAAGCCTAGAAAGATCTAAACCCTCTTCATATTTGCAACATTCTCCCCCTTAAAGTTGAGAGGACTAACTACACAGTCTCTCAGCTTTATAAATTGAGCTTTAGCCATCGCTTTGGTGAAGATATCTGCAACATTCTCCAAAGTGCGGCAAAATTTAAGCTCAACAATTTCATGCTCCACCATATCTCGGATGAAGTGGTACTTCATATCAAAATGCTTCGTTCTACTATGGTGGATTGGATTGTATGCCAATTGAATGGCACTGATGTTGTCACAGTAAATCCTGTTTGGACCACTTTGCTGCTCTCCAAGCTCTTCCAACACTTTTCTTAGCCATAAGGCTTGAGTACTAGCATAGGTGACTGCTATATACTCAGCTTCTGTAGAAGACAAAGCTACCACAGTTTGCTTTTTGGAACTCCAAGTTATTAGTCCTCATCCCATACTAAAACAGTTCCCTAAAGTTGATTTTCTGTCATCAATGTTGCTGCCCCAATCACTATCGCTGAAGCCTACAAGCTTGATAGTGTTACATTTATGGTATTGGATTCCAAAATCCAATGTACCCTTCACATATCTGAGAATTCTCTTAGCTGCTTGCAAATGCAGCTCAGATGGGCTAGCCATAAATCGAGAGACAAGAGAAACAACATACTGAATATCAGGTTTGGTGTTGGCGAGAAACATCAAACTCCCAACCATGCTCCTGAAAGTGGTCACGTCAACTTTTGGTGCTCCATCATCTTTGCTTAATTGGATCCCATGTCCAACTGGAGTTGCAACTGCTTTGCAATGCTCCATAGCAAACTTCTTCTCATACTTATGTTGACAGATGAAGATCCCTGTATCTGTCTGATGGACTTCCATTCCAAGGAAGTAGTGTATTAAGCCGAGATATTTCATCTCAAACTGCTTCATCATGGAGCGCTTGAACTCCATATTCACTTTTTCATTACTACCCATGAATGAGATCATCCACATACAAGCAAACTATGAGGATGTTGTTACCTTGCTTCAGGTAGTAAAGGGTGGGTTCATTTCTACTTCTGGTGAACCGAAAATCTTTAAAGTACCCATCAATGCGTGAGTACCAAGCTTGTGATGCCTGCTTGAGGCCATAGAGTGCCTTTTTCAGTTTGTAAACAAGGTGCTCCTTACCTTGCTCTTGAAATCCTTGAGGTTGCTCAACATACACCTCCTCTGTCAAGTACCCGTTGAGAAAGGCACTTTTCACATCCATGTGTTGGATTTTCCAACCCTTGTGAGCAGCTAAAGCAAGAACTGTTTTGATGGTCTCCTATCGGGCTACAGGAGCAAATGTCTCCTCATAATCAATACCATACTTCTGTGTAAATCCTTTTGCAACCAATCTTGCTTTGTGCCTTTCAATGCTTCCATCAGCATTGAATTTGGTCTTAAAGACCCATTTACATCCAACACATTTCTTGCCTTTAGGAAGCTTTACCAGCTCCCAAGTGTCATTGTTTTTTATAGAGGTTATCTCCTCTTTCATGGCATCTTGCCAAATTTTCTGAGGTCTACAAAAATGCATGCTTGACTCTTGGGATCGAGTTTCTTCCTCTGCTCATCAGGAATGTGTGAGTAAGCCAGTGAACCAAACACTCTGGAATGCTTGACATTTGGTTTCTTACCATACCATGCTTGGTAAGGAGTTTTCCCTTTCAAACTTGAAGTAGGGCTCCTATTCAAAATACACACTGGTCCTGGCTACATCTACCCAATACATATTGCTCAAATGCTTCATTTGAAGCATAGATCTTGCCATCTTTACAATGGTGCGGTTCTTTCTTTCAGCCACACCATTCTGCTGTGGAGTATAGGCAACAATGAACTGCCTCTTTATTCCATGTTCTTTACAAAAATTCAAAAAATCATTAGAGGAGTATTCTCCTCCTTTATCTAATCTGAGACACTTAACAAAATATCCACTTTCTTTTTCAACTCTTGTTTTAAATTCTACAAAGCAGTCAAATGCTTCATCTTTATGCTTCAAAAAATATATCCAGGACATTCTTGAAAAATCATCAATGAAAAGAAGAAAGTAAGAGTTGTTACCAATGCTCTTGGTCTGCATTGGACCACAGATGTCCGAATGCACTAGCTGAAGTGGATAACTGGCCCGCCATGCTTGCCCTTGAGGAAATTTGGTTCTAGCGTGCTTGCCCAAGGCACAACCTTCACAGGCTTCCTTATTATCCTGAACTTTAGGAAGTCCGGTTACCATCGCTTGCGAAGTTAACATCTTCAAACTGGCTGAATTCAGATGACCGTATCTCAAGTGCCACAGTACACTTGGATTTGCAATAGCAACATTTGCCAATTTATCTCCTCCTGGCTGGCCAAACTTCAAAGGGAATAACCTGTTCTTAGTCATTGGAACCTGTGTAATGACTCTATTACTATCATTTTTATCAAAAGTGATACATTTACCCTCATCAAATAGCAACTTATAGTTTTTCTCCAACATTTGACCAACACTAAGAAGATTGTGTTGGAGATGAGGGGTGTAATAGATGTCATTCACCTGTTTGACGCCCTCTTTTGTTGGAACCTCCAAGGCTCCAATGCCTTCAACCGCCAATGAATTGTCGTCTCCTAACTTGATGCTAGATTTGTAAGAAGAATCCAGGGTAGCAAAGAGTTCTTCTTTGCCACTCATATGATTTGAACACCCAGTGTCCAAGATCCAGGTGTCATTCAAGTTCTGATCTGACTTGCCATATGAGAGAAAGAGATTTGAGGTCCCTTCCTCTTCTCCAAAATTGCCATACTGACTGCTCTGGTTGCTGCTGCTCCCTTGTGAGGGTTTTGACCAGCAGTCACAAGCGAAGTGGCCAGGTTTGCCACAATTGTAGCAAACTTGCTTTGACTTGTCACTTCCTTTTCCTCGGCCTGGATGCTTTCCTTTGTTCTGCTAACCACTTTTGTTTTGACCTCCACCTCTGTTTGAAGATCCTCCTCTGCTTGGAATTCCACCTCGTGGACTATTCCTACCTCTTCCTCTTTGCTGACCTCTGCCACGACCTCTACCTTGGCCTTTTCCTTCTTGTGAAGCGAAGGCTTTGTCATCGCCACCGTGGCTGGTGGAAGAATATTCCTGCAATCTCTCTTCATGTGAAAGGAGAGAACCAATCAGTGCATCAAAGGAAAGTGTAGTCAAATCTTTTGACTCTTCAATAATGATTGCTACATGATTCCACTTAGGAAGACGTGTTCGCAACACTTTCTTTACCACAACTTCTGGTTTAACTTCTTCACCTAGAGTGACCATTTTATCTACCACGACTTTGACTCGCACACAGTAGTCTCCTACTTTCTCATTCTCCTGCATTCTGAGATTTTCAAAATCTCTTTTCAGAGTTTGAAGCCTAACCTGCTTCACTTGATCACTCCCTTGAAAACTTTCCTTTAAAGCCTTCCAAGCTTCTTGAGCTGTTACACAAGATGCTATTCTAGGAAATATACTTTTATCTAGAGCTGCTTGTAAATGGTACAGGGCAAAGGAATTGTTTTTCTGGGCTTCTTTCTTGGCTTTTCTATCGGCAGCACTTAAAGCAAACCGAGTCGAGGGAGAGGGTTCTGTGTAACCCTCTTCAACTATTTCCCATAAACCTTTACCAATCAACATAGTTTTCATCTTTATTGACCAATATTCATAATCACTACCATTAAATTCAGGAATTAAGAGATTTGAATTTGAGGCCATTTCTACTACTTGAAAGAAAACTTTGATTTGACTGAAAACAGGAAGTACAAAGCAATTACAGATTCAAATAAAATCTATATTTCTTAATTCTCTCACTGATTTCTTGTTCTTCTTGTTGTGGATTGCCTAGTACAGGAGGTCCAAAATTGTCTGCAATGGAATCCTCGTCGTCACTGATGACAATTTCAGGAACTCCTTCTGGCTCGGCCTTAGCTGGCTCAGGCTCTGCTGGCTCTGGCTCTGGCTCTGGTGAGCGTGGGGTATAGCTCTCACTGGATTGTTCCTCAGGCTCAAATGTGTTAGAATAAGTTGGTTGATATTCCATTCTTGGCATAATAAAAGAAGCGCTCGTAGGCGCTCTCCAATTTGGTTATCTAACCACCGAGGTGGTTTAACCAGTTTGTAACCGCATGTATTCCTTATATTTGGAGTTAATGAGAAGAATCAATTGCTTGGTGAATTTCTTCATGGCATCAGAGCCGCGGACAGAACGACTGGCGGACCTAGGACGCAGACCCTGACAGGGACAACGAGGAGACTGGCGGACCGAGGACGCAGACTGAAGACAATAGACCCTGACACGGAAGCGCGTGATTCGTGGCTCGGGGAAGGTTCGGCGGCAGGGAGGCAAAAGGACGGGGACGGGGTGGTTGCCCGAAGGCAACCGAAAGCATTAGACGCTTTCGGCATTTTTTAAACCCCCCCACATTGGCCGCACAGGCCATGTGGGATTATTTTTTTTCCCGATTCTATGGCCCTCGCGTTTACAATACAAACCGCATGAATAATCTTTCTCGTCGGGCTCTCTGGCTCAGGCGGTAAGTAAGGTTCTTGTTTGGCGGAAGGTTCCCGGTTCCAATCCCTGCGGGGAATTTTTTTGACGCCAGTACCTGCCGTTTGACGCCCTTCATGTCCCTGTGATGGCGGAACACGCTGTTGACGCCCTGCGTGTCCCAGTGACGGCGGGCTTGGTTTTTTTGATGCCCAGAATGGTACAGTGACGGCGGACAGGCCTGTTGACGCCGGCAGAATACAGTTGACGCCTGTACATGGATTTTTTGACGGCTGCATACCTTGTTTTTAGGTATTTTTTTCCACTTTCTTGTCTCATTTGCAACTTGAAAGGGGGGAAATCCATATATTCCTTTACAAAATTGTCAGACAAAGGGGGGAAATCAAGCTATTTGGCAGAATTTTGCTAGAATAAAAATAGGTGCTAAAATTTGTGGGCATTTATGATTGTTATTTTTTGCATTTAAATATTCTGTTTTCTTGCATTATCAATCATAAATTACAAATATAAGACCCCAAATTTATACCCTATTTGTGCAATTTATTGCACAGCAGCGTTCGGTATTTGAGATACCTCTGGTCCACACTTACAGGTAATGTTGTCGTGCTTTGGACTACTGTATTCGCCGCCTAATATAGCTGCAACAATGACGTCCGAGCTTGTTCTCTATAAATCGTCGGGGAGAAATAAGGCAAACCAGTTTTTTTATTTCTCATTTCATACCCACATCGTGATTGTTGTTAGGCATAAATCCTGACGAAAGCTCTTTTTCCAAAGTGTTTAGGGGAAGTTACGCCCCACGCATGCGGAATAAAACTTTCTATGGTAGGTGTCATTAACAACACGATGCCCTTTCAGTATCGCCTATGTTCAATATATTGTGCTTCTCATATGTACTTATAGTCTCCCTCTCGTAAGGGCGAGTACATATTGAGTAGTATACTGTTCCTATATACCTATAGTTTCCCTCACGTAAGGGCGGGTGTATATTGAATGGTTACAATATAACGATCTGGCAGGTATAAAGAAAGGGAGACCAATTGGTGATATAAGGAACCTTCATAATGGCCACAATTCATAAGTATCTCTCAGATTCCCAATTGTTGAAAGGTCCTAACTTTGTTCCATGGAAGACAAAGATGAAAGCCATACTTCAGTTGGAAGATTTATGGGATGTAGTGATTGGCACTGAAAAACGTCCTCAAACAACAGGAACAGATCAAGATGATTGGGATAAGAAAGACCAGAAGAGTCTTGTATTTATCTTACTTGCTACCACAGATGAGGTGCAGCCTCATATTTGTGATGCAAAAACTAGTAAGATAGCCTGGGATGCTTTGCTCACAGTATATGAAGGGAAGAATCAATCCACTATTCTCCATCTTCAAACTCAACTACATAATCTCAGTATGAGTTCGGAGAAACAATTGACATATTCCTATGCAGAGTGGCAGATTTGAAAGCAAAATTGAATGCTATGGGAAAACCTGTGGATGATGATGTCTTGAATTCTGTTATCTTGAGAGCATTACCAAGTTCCTACAAGATGTTGATCACCTCTCTCAATGTTTCTGGTAGACAAGTCTCATTTGTGGAACTGGTAAACTTGCTTCAGACTGAGGAGGCAACTCAGGTCCAGAAAGATGACATGCCAGATAATGCTCTCTCCACACAACAAAGTGGTAAACAACAAGGCCAGTTTCAAAAAGGAGGTGCTTCTTCCAAAGGAAAAGGAAAGCAATCTCAGCAAAAAGATACAAAATATTGCAAAATTTGTGATATGAATAACCATGACACCAACAGATGTTGGTTCAAAAACAAGCAACCAAATGAAAGAGGTTCCCAAAAGAAGGGCAAGCACAAGAAAAAATACAATAAGCATAAGCAGTCTAAAGGCCATGTTGCTTATGCTGAATCCAACTCAGACTCACATTCTCCTGAGTCCGATTCAGACTCTGACTCTGAACGAGCACACAAGGTACTCATGACTCATACATCGTCTTCCCAGATAGATGTTGTATGGTATATTGATTCAGGAGCAAGCAAACACATGACTGGGGATAAATCCTGGTTTGATACGTTTGTTGAAAAAGAGGGTAAGCCCATCACAATTGCTGACAATCAGGTATATCAAGTAAAAGGAGAAGGGGATATTTTTGTGTCTCTTCCTGATGGTAATTGTCAAATTGAAAAGGTTCTCTATGTTCCAGGCTTAGCCAATAATCTGCTTTCAGTCACACAAATGTTGGATAGAAACATGGAAGTCGTGTTTCGAGTTGTCAATGGCCAGAAGAGATGTTTTATCACACACAGTGGTAAACATGTAGCAACTGGATCTTACAAACATGGCTTGTTTATTCTCGATGCTATTTCCACTTCCCATGTTGCTTTGGCTGCAACTACAAAAGAGGCTACCTCTCTCTGGCATCGGCGTTATGGGCATCTCAGTTCTGGATATTTGCTTGAATTACACAAATATGGGATGGTGAAAGGTCTTCCGCCCCTCTCATCTATCTTGCCGGTTTGCTCGGATTGCTTAGCAGGGAAGCAACATCGAGTGCCTTTTGAAGCAAGCTCCTCTCGAGCTGCAAAACCTTTAGAGCTGGTACATACCGATCTGTGTGGTCCTATGCCAACCAGCTATGGTGGGAAAAAGTATTTTCAACTATTCGTTGATGATTACTCACGAAAGATGTGGGTTTTCTTTCTTCAGTTGAAATCAGAAGCGCTTCTCACCTTCCAACAGTTCAAGAAGCTTGTTGAGAAGGAGTCGGGATGTTTGATAAAAACCCTCCGCTCAGATCGAGGGGGGGAATACACCTCTGAAGAGTTTTTAGAGTTCCTTAAAGAACATGGGATCAAAAGACAACTGACTACAGCCTATACACCTCAGCAGAATGGAGTTGCAGAAAGAAGAAATCGTTCCATTATGGAAATGGTTCGATGTATGCTAAAAGGAGCACATCTTGAGGATCAATATTGGGCAGAAGCAGTAAACACAACATCATACCTCCTAAATAGAGCACCCACTAGAGCTCTACAAGGGAAGACTCCACAAGAAGCATGGAGTGATAAGAAACCTTCCATTTCTCATCTGAAGGTGTTTGGATGTAAAGCATTCATGCACATTCCAAAACAGAAAAGAAGGAAGCTGGATGAGAAAACCCTGCAGTGTATTTTTCTTGGCTATGATGAGTACTCAAAAGGTTATCGATTGATTGATCCTAAGACCAAGAAGACACATGTAAGTAGAGATGTTGTATTTGATGAAGCTCCTACATCAAAAGACACATCCACAACTGTATACATAGATGAAGCAGAGCCTAAAAAGGAGGTTCAACTTCCAAAGCCAAAACAAAAAGTTCCAAAATGGTATACTAGCACTTTGAGAGATGCTAAGTTGAAATCCTTTCCAGATCTATCTCTTGATAGGCCATGTACTCGCAGTATGACACAACAGAAGAGAGCAGAAGAATCTACTTCAGAGGTTGACGAACTTTGTCAACACTTTGATGATTTGTCAGTGAGTACCAAATATGACAGGGAAGAAGATGAGGATGGAGAAAAACTTTATATGTCTACATTAAATACAAATGAACCCACAACGGTTCAATCTGCACTTGATCAACCACAGTGGAAACAGGCTATGGATGTAGAACATAAATCTCTTCTTAAAAATAATACTTGGAAATTAGTCGATCTACCAACAGGAAAGAAACCCATAGGCTGCAAATGGGTATTCAAAGTGAAGTATAAGGCAGATGGATCTATTGATAAGCATAAATCCCGGCTTGTTGCAAAGGGATATGCTCGGAAAGAAGGCATAGATTATGAAGAGACTTTTGCCCCTACTGCAAAAATGACTACCATTAGAGTACTTTGTGCCATGGGAGCTCAGTTTGGGTGGAAATTGCATCAGATGGATGTTAAAAGTGCCTTCTTGAATGGTGACTTACAAGAAGAAGTATACATGACTCAACCAGAAGGATATGAGGTTGAGGGGCAAGAACAAAAAGTGTGCAAGTTGATCAAATCTCTGTATGGGTTAAAACAAGCTCCTCGAGCATGGTATATCAAGATAGACAGTCACCTTGTGCAGCATGGTTTTATTAGAAGTCCTTCAGATGCAAATCTCTATATTAAGAAAAATGGTTCTGATATAGTGATTCTTGTACTTTATGTTGACGATCTGATCATCACAGGAAGCTCAGAAAAAATGATTGACTTAGTAAAAGATGATTTGAAGCAATCATTTGATATGACAGATCTAGGACTTCTGCACTATTGTCTTGGTTTAGAAGTTACTCAACAAAAGTTTCATATTAGAGTAACACAAAAGAAATATGCCAAGACTTTAGTAGAAAAATATCGGATGACTAATTGTAAGTCAAAAGCAACTCCAATGGAGCAAGGACTTAAGTTATCTCGATATGATGAGTCACCTCAGGTAGATGGTACTCTCTATCGCCAGTTGATTGGGAGTCTCCTATATCTGACAAATACCAGACCAGATCTCAGTTTTGTTGTAGGATATCTTTCAAGGTTCATGCAAGAGCCTAAAGTGAGTCACTGGAAAGCAGCAAAAAGAGTTCTTCATTATGTTCACGGTACTACAAATTATGGTCTGGAATATAGACAGAATAATAATTTTTTCTTACTGGGATACACAGACTCAGATTTTGTTGGATCCCTTGATGATCGTAAATCCACCTCCGGATATGTTTTCCATCTAGGATCTGGACCTATCTCATGGCACAAGAAGAAACAGACATGTGGTTGCTTTATCTTCTACTGAAGCGAGAATATCGTGCAGCCAGTGAAGCAGTCTGCGAGATAATGTGGTTAAGTCGCATTCTTACAAACATGGGCCTTCCAAAGAATCTTCCTCTTCATTTGTTTTGCGACAACCAAGGTGTTTTGAATCTTGTCAAAAATCCAATTTTTCATGAACGTACCAAACATGTTGATACCAGATGTCATTTTATTCGAGATGAAGTTCCAAAGCACCATATACAACTTCAATACATTCCTACTGATGCACAAGTTGCAGATATCTTTACCAAAGCACTTGGACGTATCAAATATGAAAAGTTTCGGGATACAATTGGGATTTGCCAATAATGTAATAAGGGGGGATGTTAGAATAAGTTGGTTGATATTCCATTCTTGGCATAATAAAAGAAGCGCTCGTAGGCGCTCTCCAATTCTGTTTTCTAACCACCGAGGTGGTTTAACCAGTTTGTAACCGCATGTATCCCTTATATTTGGAGTTAATGAGAAGAATCAATTGCTTCGTGAATTCCTTTAAAATGCAACTAAATCGGACTCCTCCACTCGTTGTCCGAAAATATTGTCTTCTGAGTCAGCCTCGTCTCCAGAATCGGGCTTCCTCTGGTGGGCTATTACTGAGTTCTGCAGTTGACTAAATACCACATGTATTCCATCTCTCCGGATCCGCTCATCAAAGGACTCAGCTGATTCTCTCCTCAGTAGAGAGCATAGGGCGTGGTAACATCCGGTTGACCGGATCATCTACTCATCATGGCAAAAATTTAGCTGAGTTGCATATATCAATTTTCAGGTGCTCAAGAAATTTTGAAAAAAAAAATTTCCAATTTCCCTTTCCTAAAATGTTTTAAAAGTTTTCAATAATTTTTTTTATAAAGTTTTCATAAAAAATTTAATAATTTTTTTATATCCTTCATTATTTTAAACACAAATATATTTAAAAAAAAATGAAGAATATAAATTTTAAAACTATTAAATTAATTAAAACTTTAATAAAAAATTAAAAACCTTAAAAAACTTTTTAAAAACTTTTTTTTAATAAAAAACCTTTGTTTTGGAGCGGAGGGGAATCGATCCCCAGACCTGCCGCCAGGTAAGTCTTCGCGACGGGCGTTCAACCAGCCCGTCTACACCTTCGGATGGGAACAAAGGCGGGTAGCCTTTTATTTAAACCTTTTCCGCCAAGAAAACAAGAAAAAAAAAGTGCCTCGGTGGGTTTCGAACCCAAAACCTCCGTCAAACCACTCGAAGCCCTTACCAACTGCACTATGGGCTCGGATGGGAGGTAAGTGCAGGGAATGAATATTAACCATGCGGCGTACTAACTTTTTTTAAAAAAAAACAAAAACATACCTCCTTTATCCCACATGCACTGTGAGGTGGGTGAGGGAGGATTTAAAATTGTGTAGTCACGCGTTATAAGTCGATTGCCTTCGAGCAATCGGCCCACCGACCTTTTCCCAGCGAAAGACCAACCGAAACTTGCCACGTGGCGTTCACGCCACCTCACCGTGCCACGTCGTCGCCACGTCAACGCTTGCCTTGCCGCCACGTGTCACCTCCTCACCAGCTCAGCTTGCCACGCGTCCGCCAGCTCTCTGCCACGTGTCTGCCACCTGTGGTCCACGTCACTGCCACCTGGCGCCTCGGGATTCGTGCCCAGGTCCTGCTGGCTGCCACCTCAGACCTGCGTCAACCGCCCAATCAGCACCACCTCACGTGCGCCTTGATCCACGTGATGTCTCTGCATGGACCTCGAAAACCGTGCCAGACTCTTGCCTTGAAAACAGCCTCTGCCTCGATTTTCGTGCCCCTGGCGCAGCGCTCTGATACCAGTGAGCGAAAGTGGGCTATAAAATAAAACAATTTATTTAATTAATTTAAAACATTACACTCACTCTTCAGCGCTTAGTAGGGAGATAAGTATTTATAGGAGGGTAAGAAGGAGGAAGTGAGAGAGTGGAGGAAAAGGCGGAGAGATAAGAGAAATTAGGGGAACGTGGAGGGATAAGGGATAAGGAAGGAGGTGGAGGAATAAGGAGGATGAGGAGGAGCAGGAAATAGGGAGCGGGAGATATGGACAGATAAGGAGAAAATGGTGGCGGGAGGAAAGAAGTAAAGGAGGCGAGGAAATGTAGCAGAGAATGTAGGAGAGGGGATGGAGGATTTTTAAAAAATTTGCCAACAAAACTATGCCGACTATTACAGCCATGTTCACACTAAGCCTAGAAAGATCTAAACCCTCTTCATATTTGCAACAAAAGCCATATTTGGATTTGTTACATGTGGATCAAATAGAGCATATTCAATTGGATATGATATATCTGTATCTGTATCCCATACATGGATACAGATATCCAGGTTGGAGGAGTGTCAGATAAATTCTGAAAAGTACTCTACACTTTATGCCTACACTTCTTACTAGCTACCTCACAAGATCACTGTCGAGACTCATGTTGCACACAAGACAGTAGCCACAACCTTGCTCAACAATTGGCATAGGGCTCTCTTGTTTCTCTGCATAGAACCCTCCCATCATTGTATGATGTCATTACTTTGTCATTCGGCAAAATCCAACCATCAAAAAGTGTGCAATGATTATCTGGCTACTACCATCATGCTCTAAACGGGGATCCGTCACACAAGCTGAAGCAAAAACTAGAGCAGTGAATAAATCGGCAAAAACTGGCTAACTGCCTCGTCCAAGAAGGCCCCATTCAAAAGCAATGCACCCCACTTTGTCCAAGTGTCCCCCACTCCATCCTAGTGCACCTCGTTCCAATTGAGTGCACCCCACTCCTGTCCAATGCGCCTCATTTGTCAATGGATAAGGATGATGATGTCATCCTATCACCTCGTAATTATCACCATTGTGACCTGCATGTTAATTTTAAGTATAGTTACAAGTAAAGTAGGCTACATTTTCAAGTATAAATAAGAGTCCTTTGGCTATCTAGCATTCTAAAGCTACTCTCTAGAATCAAATTGTACTTGTCATTTTGGACAGCAATAAATGAAAGACTATGCATCGCTTTCTAAATTAATTGTGTCTATGACCCCTTTAATCAGTAATGCGTTGAATTAGTAGCTTTGTCCTACTTCCCCCATTAGTCCTTTCTTAAGTTATTTGAAGATTTGATTTTCCACTGAAGTTACTCAGTCACTGTTAGATTTTCCAATTGTACTAATGCTAACCTCACCACAACTTCAGTCGTATTTACTTTTCTATATTTGCTTATTTTCTTGCACCTTTTGCTCAACAATAGCATATCAGATTTATTTTATGAACATACCTTAGATTTTACATTGTTTTGCTTAGATTATTGAGGAACCAGCCTGAATCCAAAGGTTGGGAAGAGTAAACTCCTTCCCATTCATTTTTTGAACTAGGGTCATGGATGCAAATCTCACTTGATGATTAACATTTTCAATAATTTGGGCACTTATAGTGGGACCATCTACATTTTTTCAGCAAAGACATTTTGTTGATCCTGAAAAGAAATAGCCATTGTGCATGCTTCAACAGTTCCGGCATGCCCAGTGGGACACACAAGTGTGATTTCGTACGAAACCGATCTTACCCCACTTGTATCTAAATTTTGAGACCTACACAAATATATTTCTTATTTTTCAGATCTATAAAAAGGTTTATCAAGTCAAACAACATGAAACCCGCAAACCGTTTGACCAGATCTGATCCATTTGTTGAATTGCAATTATAAGGACAAATCTCATTTGACAATTTCCGTGTTCAATAGCAACCCACTGCACGCTTGCCCTATAGGCAACTCAATCTATCTTTGGCCCTTCTTTAAAAAATTACAGAGCCTCTCACAGATATGCCTTATGTCATCTAGGGACACATGAAAATACTTATGAAATTGGAATCACCTTCGACTAAGGAAAGAAAACATATCACCATTGCGTCAAAGAGATTTAGTGTGTAACAAGGCGCTTTGGTTTGGGATGAATTCGTACCACGAGTTTCAACGAAGTTGCTATGACCTTCATCAAAATCAACTTTTTTTAGCGTCATCCTTTAAATTCATTGAATCTTGAAACATAGATTAGGTATTGATAGCTTGTCTAATATTATTGATTTTCGTGTTATACTACAACAACAAACACTGAGCACAATCTTGTTAAAATCATGGCCCAAAATGGAAATAAGAAATTGTTCATTAGAATCGTTGGAATATAAGTTGATAGGGGAAGACCTCTTCTTTAAGGATATCCATTATGGTATATATTTCAAAAAAAAATGTTGAATATTTCATGTGTAGCATGGCTGCGGTATTCCACAGTTGTAGGAACAGAGAATGAATGACAAAGTGGGTTGGCAAGGTAACTCAGCAACATGCAATCTGAGTAGCACTCAAATGGCCTGCAACACAACAATCTTCACCCTTGATGGCCCTGCACAACTTAGCAAATCAGACGACCTTGATCACACTCTAGATGGCTTGCCTCTCAGTCAGACGGCCTCAACCATGCATGGGACAGTCTGGGTCCAGATCCAGACAGCCAAATACAGTCATCTACAGCAAACAGAAATAAGTGGAAACAGTTTGGATCTTCTATCTACAGCAATAACAATCAGATGCAAACACATGCATAAAGATTACACAGTCTGCATGACAATGGCTTAATGGTATAATTATCAGCAAAAATACATGTCAGTGTGCAATACAGTTATCTCCATACCTTACTGTCTGTTCTCTCCTCTATGTGCACATCCATGTGTATGTACATGTACCTGCTCAAATGAATGAGGGGTCCTATTTAAACTTGTGGGAGGTAGTTATTCCTCCAACTACCAACCCAACACCTCATCACCTTTACATTACATTTGTCATACATTTGCATTTCATTTCATGTCTAACTACATGACAACTACATAACTCATTAGTCATTCGTACAATAACTAGTACTTCACAAAACATTACAATGAAATCAAACTATTACATTCAAAATTATTATGTGTGCATACGTGACTTCTAATGCACTTATCCCAGATTCCCATGTATGAGTACAAGGTGGCGCATGTCATGGCGCCACCTTAGAACTAGCGTCTACATCTGCCCTGCCCTCTTGATTGGTCGACGTCCTTGTCGACAACTACTCAACGTAGACTCAGCAAGGCCAACTCGGAACTCATACTCAAACTCGGCAAAAAACTCAGAAAAACTCGGTCAAAAAAAAAACAAAGAAAATACAGTTTTTCATTGGAAAAAAACATCATGCATATCACAATTAATTAACATTATACAAAACCAAAATTAATACTCTAAGTGATAAAGCTTAAACTATGCATGAAAGTGACAAAACACACTTCAATTAAAGAAATTTTAATGTGTCCAAAATTCAAATATTCTTATATTGCTTATAATATAAAAAGGTACAAATTACAAATGTGTCATGAGTCATAACAATGCCTCAATAGGCCCACTAGATTAAATGGAGACATCCTCACTTCTAGATTAAACTTCTTTAAATAACATTTATTCTTTAAACCTCAACATTTCTTTATAAAATATTTTTTCCTTTTTCTTTAAAGATTTAGAAAAAACAATTATAGATGAAACTCATTTTTGTGGTTAATTTTTATTTAAAACATATAAATATAAAATAATATATTATCCATGAATTAACTAGAATGAGCAAGATATTAAACTCTTGTAATGTACAATGTAATATAACTCAGGTGTTGTAGGTGAGTTGGAGAGGAGAGGGCAATCCTCCAAGGGAGGTCCCAGGTTCAAATCTCCACCCTACCAAAAAGCTGAATTGGGTATCCAAAATCCAATTGATAATGTTGGTGCGGGTAGGGTCGGGTACGACCCCGGGTGACTTTGACGGTGTAGAAACCCCTGTTCGTGGTCTCTCAGACCAAGGCGGCCCCACAAGGGGTTTTTCGCTTTAAAAAAAAACAAAGTAATATAGGTGGACCTCTTTAAATTTAATAAACCAAATAAATAAAGTTATGAACTTATTTATAACAAACTTTTCTATAGTTAATTCTAACTAGTACTTTAAAACTTTTTTATTTTTATTTTAACAGTATAATAGACCCAAAGGAAACAAAGGTGTTCTATATATGTCATGCTCCTAGATCCTGTTTAAATAAATAGTATTTTAATTACTTTAATGTTTATAAAAAACTACATTCCATTTATATTATTTCTATTCTTACCTCCTGTGGTGTTATTCCCATGAACTTAAATTTTATTGTAAAATTCTCTATATTTTCAAACAGGCAGTAATATTGCGCTAATCAGAAAAACCCCCAAGGCAAAATAGGATTGTCCAAGACACTTGCATAAACGCTTTTAGAGCTCGGAGCTTGCAAGCAAATGGTCGGGTTGCTCGAGAAGAATAAGGAAAACATCAACTGCGTCGAAATGGAAGACATGAATGTGCATGGTTCGAGTCCTGGAGATGCCATTGCTCACAAAAGAGAGAAGAAAAGGAAAAGAAATTGCAAGAACAAACACGAAAATATGACAGCAAATGGTTCAGAATAGTAGGACAATAGCAACCATGTTGAAAACAGTGGAATGAAGGCTGAAATTGAAGCAAACTAGAGAGGTTCCAGCAAGTTTTTCTCAGGTCTCAGCAAGGTTTTTTTTTGCTCGCGAGTTCCAAAAACTTGTTGAGTAAAATAAAAACTCGGCGAGCTCAAAAAAACTTGAGTCGAGCCCAATTGACTCAGCAAGGTTGACTTGGACATGGACTCTGCGAGTTAAAAAACTCGCGAATTTCATAACAGAGGTTGTTCCTAAGGGCTCTAACTTTATTGTGGATGAGGCAATGAAACAAGTACTCCATCCAACTCCTAGATCTACAGCTTTAAGGCTTCAGTTTCTCCCTTCAACCTCTTCGCATAGGCTTGGTAACCAGCCCAATGGAAGACAAAATGATGTGACTTGTGCTCAAATTCAGCCAACTTAGCTTTCAATTCAGCCTCCCTTTTTGCTGCTTCAGCTTCCTTCCTTGCAACTTCTGCCAATTGCTCATCATGTTGCACGATTAGCTGGTACCAATGAGTAATCTCCTGCATCTTCACTTCAAGAGTTTGTTCCCTCATCGCACATTCTGATTTTAGTTGCTCGATCTGCTAATACTATTGTGCTTGTACTTGCCTCATACTCTCCATTTTTGTTCTCATTCGTGTCTTTTTCAACCATCTGCTAAAATGTCTCCAAATCTACTGCCAACCACTAAATCAGATTTGCTAAGAAATTCATTTTGGCATATGACTTCACCAACTTTGGTGCCAACTTAACTGTTTTGGCACCCGAAAATTCAAGATACTGGTTCATGACTCCTTTGCCAATATATACTTTTGGTGGATGTCGATACAAAGTCAAAGTTCCTTCTGGCAGTCCTCTCACTTCCAGTATTGACTGGATATTGCTACTGCCAACACCAACTCCCATGACTACAACTGATGGATTTAAGCAAATTTCTTCGTTCTTACCTCTTTTTGGGCCCAACTCTGCTTGCATCTTCAATTGCCACAATCGCCAGTCACCAACACAACCAACTCGGAACACACTCCAGACCCTATCAAACACTCCAATCACCATCTCAAAGAATGCATCAACCTATTCGTTTATCTGCTCTCTATGAACTTAAGGCTGCCTCAAGTTAGGCACTTCGATCAGAAAATGTTCACTTGTTTCACTGTGCTCGAGCTCCTCCTCTATGTCATGTTCATTGGTTGTTTCTTCAATGTCTTCACCACTTTGACTTTTCAAGTTGATTTTCCACTTGGCGGCTTTGCCCTCCTGAATTGTTGGTTCTACTTCCTCTACATCAATTTGCTTTTCAAGAGTATCTATCGTATCTTGCCTTTTTCAGGTTTAGCCTCAGGCGATTGACTGCTCTAGCCTTTCTACAACAATATATATACTCTACTGCAGGTTGTTTTCCTTTTTCTCCCTTTCTTTCCTCCGGCATGGATGAAGTTGGTTTCATGGTCTAACTTTTCATAGATGTGAGCTGTTAGGAGCTCATACTAACACTTGATGTCATAGTCCTTGTAGAACGTGGGTAGTACCCATGTTAATATTTTGTAATGTATTATTATATTTTTGGATTAAGAAGCGCCTATGCCAAATGGCACCCTTCTATATAACAGTTTTTTCAAGAATGTAACTGATTGTAGGTAGGAGATTCTAGCCCGGGTGGCATTTTACATGTAAGCCAACCTTGGGAGTTAGGTGCTAGAGGAATTCCTTAAATTTGCGAGAGGTAATATTGTATGTATATTTTTGCATAATTGAATGAAGTATTGAAGGAGGTTGCCCCCTCGAAGAGGCTTGCGATTCAGTGCTATTGTGAGATTGTTCTTTTTCTGCAATTTACTTTCGTATTGTGCATTTATTTTATTTCCAAGTGTGTTGTGAGCATGTGTGTTTGTTTTCAAATATTTGTGTGAGAATGTTATTTTTAATATTAGGTTCCTAACATGAGCTCAATTGGTGGTCCCTCATCCAAAGTAGGAGAACCACACCTCTCTACTTCTTCTGCAAACTGCCCTAGTGGTGTTGTGGCATAGCTGTCGGGCATATCCACAATCATTAGCATATCACTTGCATTCTCTCCTCTAGGTACTTCCTCCAATGGTGGTGACACTTCCATCACATCAACTATAGTTTGCACATCATCAACATCTAGGATAATTGGTGTCTCTTGCGCCTACTATTCTGCAATTCTTCTCTCTAATTGTTGTGTTGCTTCTCTTGCACACCAAACTCCTTGCACAAATTCTGATTGTTTTGGTTGTTGTCCTCCTCTGGCAGCCTCAGTTGAAGCCACTTTCCTGGTACTCAAAATGGCACCTGCAGTGCCTCCTTGCATAGTTTGGCCTCTATGATTGTGCTGGAGTCACCAATGGCACTGCAACATAGGTCAATCTATGCAACTTGTAATGTTGACCAGCCACAATTCCCTATGCATTTTGACCAGCTATCCCAATCACCGTGGCGTCTTGTGGGGGTCCCAAAGGTGGAAATACTTTAACACTTTGTCTCACTAGCTAATTTTGTTGTTGTTGGGGTTGTTGTTTTTACAGTTGCTCTCCCATATACTACCACTACTACTCCAACTGCCTCTTCTCCTTCCTGACTGGCTCTTTAGCACTAGGTAATTGTTCCTTTGTTCCATTTGAGTCTGCATTTTCCTCAGCTAGTGCATTGGTATCTCCTCCTTTGTCTTCTTCTGATGACTCCTACACTTTCCTCTTTTTTGTTGTCATATTCTTCTTCCGTAAGGCTACTTTTCCTGTTGGTCCAATCTTCATTAGTGGAGCAACATGTACCCAACATAAAATAGTAGGTGTTCCTTTTAGTATCATATGTGGAGGATTCAGTCTTGGAAACTAAATATTTTCGCGTGATGTTGCATCCAAAAGCAATGCAATGATTGTAGCACGGCATTAAGGTTTCCTAACAATGAGATAGAGTGATAGGGTTTAGGGGCCAACATGTCTGCAGTCGACACTTTTGAACAACATCATCATCATCCACTCAAACTGCAACACACATGATGGCAGATTGGACTTCAGTCTTCAATTGATATGACAGCATGCACCTGACAACACTAATAGGTCGACATCAACATCGTGGCATGACGGCACCCACATGGCAACACGACAACATAATCCCCAGATGACTTCTCTAGACGACGACTGCAATTCAACAAGACAACGGTTATTCTCAGCAACAGTCGTCTATGTCGTCTGACGGCGTGTGCACTCCTTGACTGCAACCTACAACTAGCAAATCTGACTACGTCTTCCAACCTGCAACCAACACAAGTCTAATAATCGAATAAATTGATATCAACAGAAACATCCAACACACAATTGGAAATGGATTTGTATTGATAATCTGCCAAAATGGTATTTACAGACTACAACAATTACACTCGGACTCAAAATATGCTTCATCAATAACAATGATCTCTCAATCCTCGAATATCTCTATGGACTGTACTCGTACGCTCTCTATATCCATATGCTTATGCTCTACATATCCACATATATCTACAACAATGAAGGGGAGGTCTTCTTTTATAGTGCAGTCATGGTCGTTGTTGCCAATGGTTTCCAAGATAAGTGGCACATAACTACTTCCCCCTTTCCTGCGTACCTAAGACATGTGCCAACTTTACAATATATGAAATATTTCTTCACTTAACTATGACAGCTATTACATGCGTTTCATTTCAATTACATTTACATTTCATTGGCATTTCATTTGGACCAAAACTTAGTGTATATAACACAAACATTTCTGCAAACCATATTACTTTTTGCTTTTGCTTATGTCCAGAACGAATGTCTACATCTCTCCTTCCCTTTGATTTGATCGTTGTCCTAGTCGACACCCTACTCTGCTCTAGCAGACTCATACACATACTTGGCTATGGAGGTGTGGGAATATGTAATGTTCCCTTCATAACCAGTCAGTGTTATCGCATGGGACTAGCCTACTCACAGGTTCCCGTAGGCTATGACAGATGTGTGGGAGCCCATTGGAGGTTGTAGAGTTTCATCGGGATGCTCTAAGCTTTCAGTTGCCAGTTTTTGAAGCCGTTTTGAGCATGGGAGGACGCACTTACTATTTTTAGTAAGTCATTTTCTAGTGTTTTTGAGAGAACGGATTGTATGATGAGATGCGTCTTCGAAAAGGGTATCCGTTTCTACCCTCGGATATTGGATTGGATTATTAAGGCCCAAAATATTATTGTTTCCGTCGATAAAATCACTAAAGTTAAATTAAAGATTTTAACTTTATAAAGATAATGTATTTGATTTAATAAAGAGGATATAAGGGGACTTTATGTCATTAAGGGAAAATAAAATATTTTATAAAAGTGACTTAAAGGGGGCCTAAGTTGAACGCCACTTTTGATAAAGTGAAAATTAGAATATTTCAAATGTTTTTAAAAGGCTATTGGAAACCCTAAAAGTGGGTCGACCCATTTGGAGGCAAATAAAAAGACATTTGAAGAGCTCATTCGGCATCATTATATTATGAATTTATCTGGTATTTTGGAGAGGAAGCTTGCAGCTAGGGTTTGCAGGATTTCTTGGCTTTTTGGGGACGAAAACCTCCAAAAAGAACATCGACTTCGGGTGTGAAAGATCACCTGAGGTTGATCTGGGCATTTCTACTTCAGGGAATGCAGTGGAGCTCATTGTTTGGATTCACAGAGAGATTTTCAGAGACTCATTGGAGGATTAGCAGTGCATTTCAGAGCTCATCTTATTTGCTGAACATTCTAGCTTGGCCGTACCATTTCAGTCATGGCGTGATTCTCCTGGAGTTGGTCGTTGCACTTTGGTGGTGTCTTCAGCATCTAATATTGGCGCCTAGGGTTTAGGACTGTATTGTGATCAGTTAAACATTGGATAAATAACATTCCTTGAATATTGTAATGAAAATATCAGATTTATGAGTTGTTGTCCAATGTACCTTTCTGCCAATTTCTAGAATTTTATATCTTCCGGGTATTTGCATATTTTGTTATTTCCTTTAATGGGTTTGTAGATGAATATCAAAACTATCTTATTCCATAATTTCATGCTATTTGGTTGAGTAGATTAGAAGTTATTCCATTTTTAGTATTGTTGTTCTACATATCTCAAAAACACAAAAAATCAGAAAACCAAAAATTTCCAAAGTGCAAAACGACAGATTGGGGTAGGACATTACATAATAGGTACTCCCATCTCTGCAATCTGCAGCTTCAGTGCCTCCTCCTTAAGTATCTTGGCATAATTGTAATATGTAATGTCCCTTTCCTGGCTAGTAGGCAGTGTGGGTGCATTTCAGAGGAGGTTGGGCCTTTGCAGGGATGTTGTCTACTCTCAGATGCCAGTTTCTTGGAGACATTTTGAGCTTGGATGATGGACTTACTATTTTTAGTAAGTCAGTGATTAGGGTTTCTGGTCGAGCGGATAGGGTAATGATATTCCTCGCCATATTGGGTGTCCAGATATCTCTTCTGTTGCTTGATTTTTGGCCTTTCCGGGCTCGGGTGCAGAGACTTACTATTTTTAGTAAGTCAGTCAAGGGTTTGAATTTCGGAAAACGGATGTTACGGATGGATAGTTCGGCGAAATGGGTATCCGTTTCTACTTTCATATCTTGGGTCCGGCATGAGGAGACAGATTATTTTAATGCCCGAAGATTATTAATGTAATAAATTAAATAAAAATGTAACTTTATAATGTTGGGCATTATATTTTATTAATTGGATGTTATAAGGGGGTCATATAACCACTTAAAATAAAGGTCATGTTATAAAGTGTTAAAATAAGGAGGCCTAGACATGATACGCCCTCTAGGGGACCCATTTAATTAAAAAATGAATAATTTAAAATCATAAGTTTCCCTCCCATTTTGGCCGACTCATTTGAAGAAGGAAATAAAAGGAGAGTTTGGGAATTCATTGGAATCATCTTTGGCATTTGTTTTCTTGGTGAATATTGGAGAGCACTTGCAGATTGGATTTGCAGGGGTTTGATAGCTTGTTTGGAGACGGAAACCTCCAGCAGGAACACCATTCTCGAGATTGGAAGACATCTTCAGAGTGGTATTGGGCATTCTCACTCAGAGGATGCATTTGTGTTGACATTGGTGATACATTTCAGTGATTGAAGACAGTTTTCACAGGGGTTTGAGGAGATTTTGGACGGCATTCATTTCATAGCTTCACTCCCAGCATGGTCGTACCATTTGCAGTTGGATTGATGCATTTTTTGATGTGTTTTTGGGTTAGGGTTTGTTGGAGATTGTGCAAACATCATTAGCTACACCAGTCGTACCCACCACAGCAGATTCCTAGGTGTTTTCAGGCAGATTGAGGTGCTACCAAGCAGACTGTACTTGCCCTAGGCTGGTCGTACCATTTGGAACCATTTACCAACCATTACTTGTTGAATCGCCCTCTTTTGGGACTGCATTTTGGCTTAGTTGTTGGCGCCTAGTATTTGTAAAGGCTGTTGTTGTATTTGATGGTTGGAGAACATTGTATTTTGAGCATTACATGTGAATATATGAAGTTTCCAGTTGTTGGTGCAATTTTCCAGAAATTTTCAGACTTGCATTATTACGGGTACTTTGCACTTGAGCCAATTTCCTCAAAAGGGTTTAATTATTTATATGAGTAGATGTTTGTGTCAAATTTTCATAGCATTTGAAGGAGTATTTTGTGAGTTATTGTTAGTTTCAGTTTGCTGCATTTTTCATTTCAGTATTTACTATCTTATTGCAAAAATTCCCCAAAAATCATATATTTGCAAAAATCACAAAAACAATACAAACTATCAAAAAAAAAACTTACAAGGCAGTAAATTCTTGGTGATCACTCGGGGGTGGTCATTACATTGGTATCAGAGCAAAGGTCATCTTGCCATCCTGTTGGGTCTTCATTAGATGAGTGGCCATCAGTATTACACCAGGAGAAATAGGGCCAATATTGACGGAGAACAGGTTAACACTCAGCCAGAATTAGAAAATATAATGGGTGACAACAGAGAAGGTAGAGGTGAAAGACAGCAGCCTATAGACCCAGATCGACAGATGTTTGAAATGTTCTTACAGGGCCAACAACAGATTCAGCAAAGCATGGCACAACTCCTAGGTCTCATGACACAACAGATGAATTTGAACTTGCAAAATAATAATAATGGTCAGAATGGAAACAACAGGAATAATGGTGATGGCGAGGGTTCAGTGAATAACAACAGAGGAGTTAATCAGGCCAACAGAGATAGGACGCAGAATTCCAGGCCATTGATGCCGACCTTCATTCCCAGAGCTGTCCCACAGGAGGAGCGTGAGCCTACCATCCAGGAGATGCAGGAATCATTCACAGATGAGTGGAACCAGGCTAGTGAGGAGTTCAGAGCAGGGATGTCCTTCCGAGATTATATTGACATGCGAATGAGACAACAGCCTATGAGGAGAGGAAGGCAACAACACATGCAGGGCCATGATTTACAGAGAAAGGTGGGAAAATTGTCTATTCCTAATTTTGATGGTTCCGGGAAGACCTCAGCACGTGCATGGGTGCAAAATATGGACACATATTTCCAACTTAATCCGACGATAGAGGACGAGGCCATTAAATATGCAGCATTGCACCTCGATGGAGTAGCACATGAGTGGTGGCACCACGGGATGGTGACACTTGGACATGACTAGATCAATACATATGCTGAGTTTACTAACAGGTTGATAGACCGATTTGATAAGAGGGATCCCGAACTTGAGTTCAAGGAGTTGGCACAGCTTAGACATAGTGGATCAGTGGATGCTTACATTGCAGAGTTCCAGCGGTTGTCAGTCATGGTGACGGATATTTCAGAGAGACGCCTCATTGTGTTGTTCATTGATGGGCTATCCGATCCTTTGAGAGGGCTTGTCAAAGCCTTCAACCCACCTTCATTGCATGAGGCTATACGGAAGGCCAGAGATATGGAGTTTGTCGCCCCTAAACAAAAGACCTTCCATGAGGATAAAAAGAAAAAATCAGAAATTAAGGAAAGTACCCCACCTGTGGACACTTCAAAGAAAGCAGAAGAGGAACAAAAAAGAGAATTAAGGAAGAAAAATCTTTGCTACTCTTGCAAAGAACCATGGACACCGGGCCACAAATGTATTACAAAGGGAAAAATCAGTCAAATGGAACAATGTTCAGAGGATGATTCAGCAAAGGAGCAATCAGATCAGCCTAGTGAAAGTGATGAAGAGGAAGAAGACAAAACTTCAAAGAAGCATGCAAAAAAAGATAAAGAGGAAGGAATCTTGGCACAACTTCATAGCCCTCATAAAAATGGGTCATTCAGAGTAAGAGGGTTGGTTCAGGGACAAACGGTTATTGCTCTCATCGATACAGGGGCAACTCATAATTTTATTGATAAAGAAATAGTGACTCACTTTGGCTTGAAGACAGAAAAAGTTGAAGGATTCAGAGTGATGATTGCTAATGGAGGCACTATGTATTGTTCACAGCGGGTTCCTCAACTTAAACTTCAGTTGAATCATTATGAGTTAAGTGATGACTTCCATGTGGTTAATACTGGAAGTATTGATATTGTGCTCGGAATGCAGTGGCTTCGCTCCCTTGGTGAGTTCACCATGAATCTCCGAACTATGGAATTGAAATTTCAGAATCAAGGCAAGCTTGTGGTGATTAGAGGGATGGAGCAAGGGAGTACTTCACATGCTACTTGTACCGTGATGCAAGGCAATAAAGAAAGATTTCAGATTATTGATAATCCCTTGTTTGATATAGGTGCTGATTTTATGATTGACAATCCCTTGTTTGATATAGACGCTGATTTTTGGGATTCATTTCAGGATGTAGGGGGCTGTTGTAATTCTGAAATTAGTGAACAACAACATGATGGAGATGAATTTGAGGTGAAACACAGGTCCCAGGATCGATTTTAGGACATCTTAGGTGCTGGAGAGGATGGGGAAGAATTGCCTAAGGAAAACATGGGACAAAATCATAATGATAGTATTGCTGCTACATTCTTGGACAGCGATCTCCTTGATCAGGATGGTGCTTGTGTAGGGCAGCTTACTTGGGAGCTGTTCAATCTTTTCCAGCGGTTGATTGCACTTCTGGATAGAGGACTACATGAGATGTCACTTGCAGAGGTTCAGTGGTGCAGGATTTATCGTAGTTGGAGACTTGGATCTCCTAGACTCATCTGGGACCCAGGGATCACATGGCAATTGTTTTTGAGATTGTTATGTGATGAGTTTGGATTGCTTGGGGACAAGCAATCTCGGGAAGGGAGGACTGTAATGTCCCTTTCCTAGCTAGTAGGCAGTGTGGGTGCATTTCAGAGGAGGTTGGGCCTTTGCAGGGATGTTGTCTACTCTCAGATGCCAGTTTCTTGGAGACATTCTGAGCTTGGATGATGGACTTACTATTTTTAGTAAGTCAGTGATTAGGGTTTCTGGTCGAGCGGACAGGGTAATGATATTCCTTGCCATATTGGGTGTCCAGATATCTCTTATGTTGCTTGATTTTTGGCCTTTTCGGGCTCGGGTGTAGAGACTTACTATTTTTAGTAAGTCAGTCAAGGGTTTGAATTTCGGAAAACGGATGTTACGGATGGATAGTTCGACGAAATGGGTATCCGTTTCTACTTTCATATCTTGGGTCCGGCATGAGGAGACAAATTATTTTAATGCCCGAAGATTATTAATGTAATAAATTAAATAAAAATGTAACTTTATAATGTTGGGCATTATATTTTATTAATTGGATGTTATAAGGGGGTCATATAACCACTTAAAAGAAAGGTCATGTTATAAAGTGTTAAAATAAGGAGGCCTAGACATGATACGCCCTCTAGGGGACCCATTTAATTAAAAAATGAATAATTTAAAATCATAAGTTTCCCTCCCATTTTGGCCGACTCATTTGAAGAAGGAAATAAAAGGAGAGTTTGGGAATTCATTTGAATCATCTTTGGCATTTGTTTTCTTGGTGAATATTGGAGAGCACTTGCAGATTGGATTTGCAGGGGTTTGATAGCTTGTTTGGAGACGGAAACCTCCAGCAGGAACACCATTCTCGAGATTGGAAGACATCTTCAGAGTGGTATTGGGCATTCTCACTCAGAGGATGCATTTGTGCTGACATTGGTGATACATTTCAGTGATTGAAGATAGTTTTCATAGGGGTTTGAGGAGATTTTGGATGACATTCATTTCATAGCTTCACTCCCAGCATGGTCGTACCATTTGTAGTTGGATTGATGCATTTTTTGATGTGTTTTTGGGTTAGGGTTTGTTGGAGATTGTGCAAACATCATTAGCTACACCAGTCGTACCCACCACAGCAGATTCCTAGGTGTTTTCAGGCAGATTGAGGTGCTACCAAGCAGACTGTACTTGCCCTAGGCTGGTCGTACCATTTGGAACCAACCATTACTTGTTGAATCGCCCTCTTTTGGGACTGCATTTTGGCTTAGTTGTTGGCGCCTAGTATTTGTAAAGGCTGTTGTTGTATTTGATGGTTGGAGAACATTGTATTTTGAGCATTACATGTGAATATATGAAGTTTCCAGTTGCTGGTGCAATTTTCCAAAAAATTTCAGACTTGCATTATTATGGGTACTTTGCACTTGAGCCAATTTCCTCAAAAGGGTTTAATTATTTATATGAGTAGATGTTTGTGTCAAATTTTCATAGCATTTGAAGGAGTATTTTGTGAGTTATTGTTAGTTTCAGTTTGCTGCATTTTTCATTTCAGTATTTACTATCTTATTGCAAAAATTCCCCAAAAATCATATATTTGCAAAAATCACAAAAACAATACAAACTATCAAAAAAACCCTTACAAGGCAGTAAATTCTTGGTGATCACTTGGGGGTGGTCATTACATAATACTTGGCCCATTCTAGACCATAATGGTTAGCTTTCTATTCTATTGCTGCCAACTTCATCAAGAGCTCCTCCTCCCTTTTTGCGAAGGCTTCATTGGAGTTCCCTGCATCATTGTTGCAAGTTGCTCATCTCTTTCAGAAATCAGCTAATCTTTGTGCTCAAGTTCCTTGGTCTTGGATTCCACCGACTGTTCTCTGATTGAGCACTCAGATTTTAGTTGTGCAATTACTGCATCCTGTTCCTCTTTTGGCCTTATCCTTTTCTTCAATCTCCTTGGTCTTCACCTCAACCTCTTGTCTTAGCTTCACTAGTTCTGCTTCGGCTTCTTCACTCACCTACCAAAGTTTAGCTTCTATTGTTTGCAACTAGTTAGCTTTCTCTTCACCTACACTGTGAATCTTTTCAATACCTGTAGCTAACCATCACACCAAGTATGCCAAAAAGTTAATCTTGGCATAGGTTTGTACTAATTCTAGTGCCAATTCAACATACTGAACATCCGTTTCATTTGGTGGGCAAAGTACACTGCAACTTGCATTAATATAAATACGAGCTGGTCTTCTATACATTGTTTGAGTTCCTTCTAGCAGTTCTTGCACCCCAACCATGGTCTTAATACTGCCAATCTCCAACTCCCAAGGTTGCATCTAATGAATATTGGCAAGTCTCGTCATCCATTCATCATCATGGATCTAGTTTACTAACTTGCCCTATTCATTCTCTGTCATTAGCTGCCATTATCTCCACTGTCCTACATAGCCCACTTCAAATTCCAATCTCAATCTATCGATAACCCCGCATAGCTTCTACAAGCATCTAACTGTGCATCAATGTGCTCCCCCAACTCTAGTAGTTGCCTGAATTTCATCACTTCTGTCAGCACATGATCACTTAGATCATTATCTGTGCCATCATCTGTGGCTGTGTCCACCACATTCTCTCCTCTTTGTCCCAATAGATTGATGGATTTCTTAGCTACTTTTCCCTCTGTTATTGGTTGCTCCACATTATTAACCAATTGTTCCATTCGTTTGTTGCTTCATCCTTTCTTCACCCATTTAAATTTTACTATGGGCTCGCTATCATCCAAGTCTATGTTTGGTTGTGGTCTTGTTGGCACTGCATCTTTCTTCGTTGGCTCCTTTCTCTTTTATGGTGTCTTAGCTAGCTCAATTTGTTTCCTTGCCCATTCCTCTTCTATTATGGATATGATTTCAAATTGTGCCTCCCCCTCGATTGGAGGTGATGTGTTGGATCAACCTATTGTTGAGCCTCTGCAAAGAACTCAAGTGATCCAACTTGCACTTCTCCTATTGCATCCACTACTGCCTGGATATCCCTATCCATAGGCACAATTTCCTAACATTCCTATTCCTGTTGTTCTTCTTTCTGAGCCTACATCTCAAGCTATTGTTCAATTGCAACTTCCTCTCTAGCCTCTTGCTATATTGCTCCTTGCTACTATCCTACCACAGTCTTCTCCATTTTGCCACCTTCATCATTTGTAGGTGGGTGTGGGGGTTGAGGTTGCTCTTCCATTTCCAACCTCCTATGCTTATGCTTTTGGGACTACTCTGGCCTCAACGATGGTGCATCCTCCTCTGAATCTTCACTAGGTAAATCATCTAGTAGATTCGTCCTCTTCAATATCTTCGTTCTAGATGCTTTTATCGGGATGCCTCCCTTCATTTGTGGCTTCGCCTTCATCCACCTTAGAATTGTTGGCACCAGTTCCGATAAATCATCTCTAGGAGGATCCAAGTCTGGAACATGCACCCTTGCCTATGTTACAACATTTAGCAGCAAGCCAATGGCATGAAATACCATTGAAAAATTCTTCATATTCCGCATCAAGAAATTCTTGATGTGGTATGAGAGGTAAGACGCCTAATCATAGGCGACACCGTTTGCTACTCCTTCCATATAAGGTATGAGCCATATGGGTAATTTTGAGGCTCTCTGCTCTCCAAACAGTCTTTGCCATTATGACATTCATGGCACATTGTAGCTCTTCATTCTTCAATTAATGTTGCTTAACTCCTCGGCACCCATGCAACATTAGTTTTTGTACTTCCTCTAGGGTGAGATCCGTTACTTCATGGATCAATTGTTTGCACCGATTAGAATCCACTGCATCTTTCACCACCGGTATTCCTTGATTTAGCAACCCAATTGTCCTTCTCAAGTTACCTAATGAAAAGACCTATCAATCACCCACTCGCACTTTACTGGCATTTTGTTGCGGATCATACATCTCCAACATCTGCAACAGATAATTCATAAATAATTCCTTGTCAAAATTTAGAACCTGCAATATGAAGTTTACTCCTCTGTTCTGCAACGTAGTCTGTAACAAATGCCTTTTTGGAGCCTTCTCCCACCATGTTTGACAGTACTCTCTTGTTGAATGTACCATGTGATGTCCTTCAAGGGTATCTTCTCCCTCTCTTTATTCTTCTCTCTCCTGGTGTCCAGCATCCCTCTCCCTTTCTTCCGGAATGCTAGCACTTGCTCTATGCCACAACTGCCTTTCACTTCCTCTTCCAGTATCAGAGCCATAGTCTCTCTCACTTGGGAGCGTCCTTCATGAATATGCTTCGCTCATCCTTCAAACATCGAGTCAAGTAGAGTTCTTTGCTACTCCGCCTGCCAAATTCTTTTAGGAATAGTCAGCTTTCTATGCATCTCGACAACTCTACTCACTTGACAACATTTCTTTATACAACGTTTTCTTATGGCACTTTTCTTAAACGGCCTCCTTCAGACAACGCACTTCCCTAGCAACAGTCCCTCAAATGGTAAGCTTCAAATGGCACTGCCTTTGACTGCAGTCAAACGCCACTTTCTCCGACTATGGCTCAGACAGTGATTTTTCTGACTTCGAATCTTCTTCGACTGCAGTCCTAGACGGTACCATGCGACACACTTATACGGCTACAGCTTGCTCAACTTGGCTGACTTCATACGGCCCTAACTCCATACTGTATGGCAGCCTAGTCTCCCCTTGTTTTCTTGCACAAACACCTTCCTCCCCTTTTTGTGTCAGTTCAACTGCTTCCTTCATCTAGAAATCCTCATCTGCTCCTCAACTTTCCTTAGCTTCAGCAATGGTGGCAGTCTTTTGTGGTTTCCTATTGCACTACGTCAGTCTACAATTACTTTTGCATCCTTCTTTCTGCAGATTGAGCAATTGCGAATATGCTATGCCTCCTTGACTTACCTCTATTTATTATCATCGAAGTTGGTTGTGACCCATGCATAATGGTTGTTTAACTGCCACTCCGTTCCTTCGAACTATCAGATGATCACCACCTCGTCACCCTACATGCGAGTGACAATGCATTTTCATGCTTGATTCTATTTTTGTCTTTTTTGTTGTTTTTATCTTTTTATTATTTTTATACTTTTCAAAAAAGTTATTTACATAACTACAACCTGACAATTTCCACGTGTCATCTCCTCCATACAATTCGTATAGATATGCAGGCTTGAATCTCTATTGCGTCTTTAGCTGATGACTCATGTGCTTCTTCCCTCTGACAACGATTTCCTTCTACCTCCGCCTCTTAACTGCATTTTTCTGTCGTTTGTCCATCTTCCTAAGGTGATCTCCAGTTTGGGCTTCTTCCTAATCATATCCTACTTCCTAGCCCTCTTCGTAATGGTGTCCTACCATTTGATGACCTTCCTAACGACATTTTGCCATCTTGTCATCCTGTTGACGGCCTTCTTTCGTCCTATCGCCCTGCAGACTACGTCCTGCAATCTTGTCAACTTGTTGAAGGCCTCCTTCCGTCCTGGCGGCTTGCAAATTGCATTTTGCGGTCCTGTCAACCTGTAGACTGCACCCTACCATCCTATCCACCTGCTGACAACACCTTGGCGTCCTGCTGACCTGTTGACAGCCCTTTGTCAACCTGTCAATCTGTTGATGGCACCCAAGCACTTGCTTTGTTTGGCCAATGTTTGTCTACCTGGTCAATGTTAGCTTTTGAAGCTTTAATAATGTAAATCTCACAGGAAAAATAATCATAGGATTGAATATAATGAAGTTGCAATATAATGGAACCAAATAATAATGTAACAGAGATAATATGAGACAACTAATATGTATTATCAAGGCTTAATAATATATCAAATAACTTGTTGGTCACAAATCTGCCACAGGAAAGGATTTTGGGAAGGATACGCGCCCTAGACCTGGACCAACATTGAAAGGCCGAGGGGAAGAGATGCCCCCCGTGCCAATCTCCGGAGAAAGGCCGGCTCCTGAACTAAACTACTTGATGTTTTAAGATAAGAGTGCAGGAAAGAAATAAAAGGATAGGGTAAGAAGTGTCAACAATTCGGTGGGAAAGAACCAACAGCACGATTATCAACTAATAACTTGGAAAAGCAGCAATAAATACCAAGAATAATGCATAAATGAACATCACGCAAAGTTCCCTATGTATCCTCTGGAAGAGTTCCAGAATTCAACTATTCTCCCACGCCTAAATCCAGATTTCAGAATTACAGCGACTAGGAAAATATGTGAACGTAACAGAAACCACTAACCACAGGCGGCATAAAAAGAGTTTAACGCAATATTATCTCCCCTATGTATCCTTCAGGAAAATTCCAGGGTTCTGTCCCCAATTACACACCTAAATTCAGGATTCAGAATTACAGTATACAAACAAAGACATGGAATAGCAGAAATAATCACGAAGGCAGCATACAAGAGAGAAATAAGCCCAAAGTCTTTAATATCAATTGCAGGAACCAAGTTACAGCAATTTTCTAGCAAGAGTTCCCCCCCTTTTTCCATTACAATTCATGGGTTTTTATAGAGGACCCGACCCTCTGAACCATCAATGCACAAAATCTGAGAGTACGCCCTCGAAAACCTGAGAAATCTACCTTCGCTCCTCCCGTGACCGAGCTCTCACATCTGTTTCTATATTTGGCAGTTACGGCCGCATTAGCCGGGGAAATCTACATTAATGAGCCGCCTGACTCGTCCTGAATCTCCGGGTGCGGTGCTCGAGTGGCTGCTAGGTCCGTCGGGTTCTCCCCCTGCGACTGATATTTCCTCTTCCATTGCCAAAAATGAGTCCCGGGTCTTTCGGGCAAGTAAAAATGCATTTATGAAATACTCGATTGCCTTGAAAAGATACCCGGCCTTGGTGTGTGTGCCCTGGAGAGCTTCGCTAAATTCTAGTTCGGGGACCTACTTCGCGACGGATGTGAGCCGAAGCGGGGCTGACCTCTCTGCATGGGTGCTTCGCGCGAAAGGGTCTTCAAAAATAGCTTCGCAAAGACTTAGCGCCAAAGCAGATTTGCCTCTTCAAAACATGGTTCCCAATCTCTCATCGCTTTGCCGGGAAAACGGGTTGAAGGTTGCTTCGCAAATGGATGCTTCGCTGATGGGCTGAAAGAGTGCTTCGCTGCGAAGCTTTTTCAAAATGGCCGTTCGGGGGTCTTTCGGCCGAAGTAGAATCTTGCCTTAGAATATTTCTCCGACTTCTTCAAGGCAACTAGGCTCCTAGTGAGGGAGCTTCGCACGAAAATTGGCCGAAGCGGGTGCTTCGCAGCGTCCCAAGGCGAAGCAAAATCTTACTGGAAAAACGGTTCGCCAGGGAAAGGGGCCGAAGCGGGTGCTTCGCTGAGATTTCGGCAAAGCAGTTTTCATACTTTGCAATTTTTTCTATCGCTGCTTTGCCGCTTCGCAAAAACGGGGCCCGAAGCTAGTCTCCTAGAAGCTTCGCTGGCGAAGCTCTTTTCATGCCTTAGAAAATTTTGGGCATGCATTTCATTTTCCTGTTTTCTCTTGGCGAAGCTATGGGCGAAGCTTCTATACATATAGTTTATTTACAAAAGGGGCAAAAAATGATAGCCAAAATTGCTAGAGTGTTGTTTACAACCAAAAGAAAGAAAACAAACCAAGAAATTATCACAGAATTTTGAATTTTGCCACCCCTCCAAGCAATGTGACAAAATTGTCAACATTCCTGGCGGCTCGCGGGGCAACGAGCTCGCCTCGGTGTGAGGACCCTTTAGCTTTCATCCATTGGGCCAGAGTCACCTCCAGACCCTTCTCCTCGTTGTTTTTCTGATTCTGGGGGCACCTCATCAACTGCTTCTAATCTTTTCCCATCTCCTTCGCCAGGTATCTGCTCCAACGGCGGCGGTGGAAGGCGGTCACGGATCCTCTCCATGGTTCGGCGAATGTGGGCCCACGCGCCTTTCTGGAAAGGCTCTCGGTCTTGCAATGCCTTAACCAGGACATGGAACCTGTCAATCTGCCCAATGTCAGCAGATTTGGCCCTAGTGCTTAAATCATTTAAGCACGCCGCGATCCTACAATATCTCAAAATAAAATCTGTGACCCGGCCTTCCGTAACTGGCTCTTTCCACTGATCAATCTCAGAGACATCGCCCTCAAAGCTGAGCCAGGCAGGTTTCAATTCTTCTTTTGTCAAAAGGTTCCCGTCATCGTCAGTGAAACTCGGGAAACCCAGTTCTGAAAGATTTTGAAAATACCCCAGAGAGGTACGCTGCTCCTGTTCAAATATATCCAGAAGTTGCTTCGCCTTCTGTGCCTTTCTCACCTTGGAGAAGAAGGCGCGGACTGTGGCCTGGGCGGTGGACCAATCTCGGGCCATCCGACTCATAGCTGCGACTTGCAAGTCTTGGTACTTTATGCTCTGCACTTCAAAGGCTAAGCTGAGCCGGCTTCTAATCTCCTGGATGATTTCGTCCACTATTGGCCCCTTTTGAGAAGCAGCGTTCTGGGCTTCTGTAATATATGATAATATTGAGAGGGCACTAGAGGCCCGAGATCTGAAATTCCTGAGCAAATGAGAGCGGATATCCTTAATTCTGTTCCTGTCGAACAGTTCCAAGCTCTCCTTTTCGTACAACTGCAGTTGCATCTGCAAGATCCGGTCCTCAAACTCCTTGGCCTTCAATTCAGCCTCGGCCTGGGTCTTGCTATGATCTCCTACTTTACTTTGCAGTTGTTCTATCTGCTGTTTTAAGGCATCCCTCTCCTCCTTCATCTGCTCACATTGCCTCAGAGCATCCTCCAACTGAGAGCGTACTCTAGCTAGATCCTCCTCCAGCTTGACATTGGCATTCTCCGCCTCACAGCGGCGCTGGTTGGCGATTTGGGCATGTGCGCGGAAGGTCTCTATTCTCACATGCATTGATTCTGATTCATTATCAATGTCTATATGTTCTAGGTCCTTGACCTTTTCCTGATACTCATAATCTGCAGAGGTCATTTCGTCCAAGGGTTTCTGAACCTTGGGAATTTTCTTGACCTTGTGCAATTTCCCATTCTTCAGATCAATGACCGCGCACTTCTCTTGTCTTGCCAATGAACGCCCCCTCTTTCTCCTCGCCTCCTTGAGCATATTGTCAGTATTTTGGCGGGCTCGGATCAACTTCTTCGCTAGAGGGCTCTCCTTGATCATGGTTAACTCATTTTCTAATAAGGCTGGGTTGACAGCCGAAGGGGTAAGCAGGTACAAAGACTGAATCGGTGACGTGTTGCCGGTGGGTTCGGTGGCGGGCGTGGTAGGGGTTTTGGCTAGTGAAGCGATAGCTTGCGTGGGTGTGGGGTGGGAGTTGGGGTTTGGAGATGAAGTATCACCTTCGGTCTGACCAGGTACCAACGGAATGGTGGCATGGGTGAGTGAAGTGGCGGCTGCGGACACGTCCCGGCCTGACGACTCAAATGGGGTGGAAACACCTATGGGACTGGCGGAATCGCGAGACACATCTGCTACAGCAAAAGAAACTTCACGCTGGGGTGACTGTACAACTGGACAAGTAAATTTTTTATAAGGCTCCAGGAGACCTTCGGCCGGGACCACTGTTGACCCAACTTGGGAAACTAGAGTAGAAAAAGAGGGATGCGTACCTGCGTGCCCTACTGGCAGAGCAGAAGCGGCAAATTCTTGCGTGTTCGGTTCGCTACTTCCAGCTTCTACATCCTCAACATTTTCAGCTTTTTCACCAACGTTTTCTTCATCTTGGAGGAATTCCTCCACATTAACGACGTCTACCTCAACACTTTTCCCCGTCTTTTGAAGCACTGTTTTCTCAACATCAATCTCCACCGAGCCTGCTGTAGACTGTTCATTGGAAGCACCGGAGGGTCTGGTGCGAGGCCGTTTCGGATGAGGAGGGGGCAATTGAACCTGTTCGGGTCTTTTTCTTTTCCTCATATCCTCCTTTTCTTGCTGCTGCGACGACCTCCCGACATCAACTTCGGAACCTTCAACAGGCTCCTTAAGCGGCTCTTGATGTGTCACTACAACTTCGTCTTCATCTTCCTGTTCAGAATCATTAGCAATTCTTCTGGGGCTATCGCCCGAGCCTGGGGGACTAGGAGGGATGAAATCACCAAAGGAGAGGGGTTGCCAAGATTCGGCATATGCTTCATAGTAGATAGCGAAGTCCTTATCTGTCTCCAAGAGTCCGTATGACTTCTGCTTCCGACGATGAACTCTCATAATCCACCATTCCTTCAATTGTGGTTCGCGCCAATCCCTTATCTCTCCCTTCAAATCGTCTTTCATTTTTCTCCAGAATGCAGAGTCTGGGCTCGGGAAGGGGTGCTTAATGGGATCATACTCATCTTCCATAGTGTAAAATTCGTGCCACGGGGGCAACGTCTTCATCCTTTCTACATGCCACTCTAAATCTCTGCCAGTGGGATTATTCCTCTGTTCTACAATCTCCGGTCGAGGGCAAACATGAAAATTTTTGAATCTCAGATGATCTCTCATCACCCCCAAGGGGTCATAGCACCACCGCTGCGGAAGCTGCAGCAACCCGAAGTCAGCAAGTTTATTCTCCAAATATACGTGTTGTTTTAGGGCGAAGACTTCTACGACTCCCATTTTGAAAGGGAAATCGCAAGTCGGAGCCCACTTTCGGCCATGGCCGTAGATAACATTTGTCGCGTCGCTCTGGCGAGCGACCTCTAAAGCGAATTGGTATCCAGAAGGATACACAGGCAAGAGGAAGGGTTTCCCCGCGAATCCAAATAGGCGGACGACAAGACCCTGGGTCAGCTGAAAAACGTCCCCTTTCCGCTCGTTGACCACTTTGTCCCTCAGGTCCACGGGTACTCGAGGGCAAGAACCCTGCAATAGCTGAAGAGCAGGTCCTAAAAATTGCTGATTGAACACATAATACGACCCCGTCCTGGCTAGGAGGGGGGTCCACTGGTACACCGGCAGCGGGGCTCCGTCTTTGCCACTCTGAGTAATGGCAATATGAGGAAAATGCCTGTGGGTGTGACAGAAAAAGAGCCAGATTAGGAATGAGCACGGCCCAAAATATTGGCCTGTCCCGGCATTCTTCAAACTCGCCAGCCGCGTGTGCAAGGTCCGCGCTACCCATTCTGCCCAGTCAAAGAAAACCGGGTTCGTGTTTGGCCTTGAGGGGTCTGGTGCGTAGAACTCTCCTCGGGAAATGCATTCGGCCAGGGACACTTGCCAGGGATAAACGTCGGCGTCTGTAGACAGACCTGCGACCCATGCAATAATGGAAAAGATATCTGTGCTTTTGAAGTCTTGCAGAAGGCGAGGCATCTGTGGTAGCTTGCCTGAAGGTAACCCATCCTTAAGACTCTCCTTCAAAAATTTCACAATGTGGCTGGAGGCGTTAAATCTGTCCATTTGTTCATTCAACAGAACATTGCGCACCAAATACCCCTTGGGTGGCCCTTGCAAAGGAGCGAAAGCTACTTGTACATCTTCCTTAAAAATCGAAAATAATTTATTACCCGCAGCGTCCAGAACTTGTCTGGTGGACGGCTGGTAATTCTGGGCTATCGCACAGATTAATTCAGGACAGTGGTGGGTTGGTGGAGTCAGATACCAGTATATCTGTGAGTAGTATGCGGCAGCTCTCTTATTTTCTGCAGATAATCGACTCTTCATGTAGTCGATAGTGTATCGCAGTTCTGCGATGCTTTTTGAAAGTTCAGTGTCTCTTATCCTCTCCCACCCATCAATGGGAGGTTCTGGCAGTTGCTCATCCTCTGATTCCTCCCCTTCTTCTATGGGCTGCTTCTCAGGGCGCAGGTTTAAATCAACCTTCTTGGGCCTATGCTTCTTTTCTTCCTTGCCCCTTTTTGCCTTTTCTGGAGTCGCTACCTCGGGCTCTTTCCTCTTTTCTTTAGAATTCTTCTTCCCCATTTCGTTCTCAAGGAGGAGAATTTTAATGCAGAAAATGGGAATATCGTAGAGCTCTGGCCAGGTTTCTTACAGTCTTGCTTGACAGCAGATAAACAACTTATTTACTGGTAAAGCTCGGGATTTATAGCCGAAGGTTATAGCCACCATCATTAATGGCAACTACCAAAATTAAATTCGAAAATCAGGCGGAAAGGATTGCTTCGCTTCTTCATTGGCTTTGCGGCGGGGTTGCACGCGGATCTGTGTACTTCGATGACCTGGCCCGGCTTCGAAAATCTAACTCCCCTGCCACCTCGTACCTGGGCACAACTTTTAATCATAACGACATTCTCTTGGGATGCGCCCCGCCACCTTTGCATTAAACCCGCACGTCCTGGGCACTTTCCTAGATTGTCGTTGGCACACACCTCAAGGCACATTTTAAATGCTTCTCATTTTGCGCTCTACGGCTTGGTGAAGCTGATTTTGGCGCAAAGTGCTTCGCGGCGAACCTCAAACTTTCCTTGGTCTTCTATGCTTCGGACCCGAAGCTGCCTTTTCGCGGGATCTAGGCTACATTGTTGTCTTACCGGGCGCTTCGCGCAAGATTAGCCCCGAAGTGGTGCTTAGGATACCTTAGGAGCGAAGCGCGTTCTTTTGTCTCAAAGAAGTGGTTCGCAACATTTTCCTTTTGAAGTTGCTTCGCTCAGCTTCCTTTTGCGAAGCATTTTCCATGCCTTCATACTCCAGAGAAGTATTTCCTTTGCTTCTTCAGCGAAGCCTGCTGCCAAGCGGAGCAGGTTGCATCTGCTTTCTCCTTTAGGATCTGGGCGCTATGAGTCATTCCTTGTTGTTGATTTGAAAGTGCTTCGCAGCGAACCGTCCTACGCCGGCTACTTCGCGTAGAAGAATTCCGAAGTAGATTTTACTCTTGATTCGGCAGAGCTGAACCTTAGTCACGAGGTAAAACTTCATTTTCACAATGACGTGAGGATGCAATCTATATCTAGCTACATGTTTAATTCTAGAGACTCTTAAAACAAAGTTTGTACAAGTATAAACAACAGTATATACAAGGATGAAAATTTTCAAGAAAACTTTTAATGATAGAAGGTCTTCAAGTGAAGACCGTTTACGGGAATTGGTAGAGTCTGACCAGTCGCGTCCTTGAGGATAAAGGAGTTAGCTGAATTTACTTTGGCAATCTCGAACGGTCCTTCCCAAAACGCGTCCAGTTTATCATGATTACCTGGCTTAACCTTCCATGAATTCCATTTCCAGACCAAGTCTCCCACTTTAAATGTCCGGACGGATGACTTCTTCTTGAACCAGTTTCGGGTGACCTGGGCATGCTTTGCGAAGTTCTGATATGCCTTATCCCGTTCTTCCTCTAATTGCAATAATTGGGCTAGCCTAACTTCCATAGGACCAGATTCTGCTTCTTCATCATTTAACATCTTCAACGCAGGAATTTCTACATGGGTTGGCAGGACAGCCTCTTTACCATACACCAAAGCATACGGTGAGGTTTTGATCGACTTCTTGATAGATATTCGATCAGCCCATAAGGCTTGGTCTAAGAGAAGGTGCCAAGTCTTTTTGTTCTTGTCTATGAGCTTTCTCAGCAACCTCAGCAGGGTCTTATTTGTTGATTCTGCTAATCCGTTACCCTGGGGATAGTAGTTGGAAGTGACCTTGCGGTATATTCCATATTTGCAAGTGAACTCATTAATTTTAGCGCCTGTGAACCCAGGACCGTTATCCGTTACTATTGCTTCGGGGATGCCAAACCGGGTGATCAAGCTTTCAAGGAAAGTAATCACCGTTTCCTGATCAGCATGCTTTGTGGGCACTGCTTCAGCCCATCTGGTGAAGTAATCAGTTGCGGTCAGGATGAATTTATGCCCTGCGGAAGAGTTCGGAGAGATGACCCCTATGAAGTCCAATCCCCACTGTTGAAATGGTGCTTCCACCTGTATCGGCTGGAGGGGCATGGGAGCATTTTTGCTTCGCCCGACAAACTTCTGACACTGTTCGCATTTTCGGCAAACCGCAAAGGCATCGACAAAGAGTGAGGGCCAGTAGTAGCCTGCCTTGATTATTTTTAAAGCAGTTGTCCTCCCTGCGAAGTGGCCTCCTGATAACCCTGAGTGGAATTCACCAAGGACCCTTTTCTTATCGTCCTCCCTTATACATCTTAGAAGGATACCATCAATATTTCGGTAGAACAGGCCTTCGGGTCGTAGAACATAGCGAAGGGTCCGCAGCCTGAAGTGTCTTCGCTGCGAAGCATTCAAATGTGAAGGACACCTCCCAGTGTTGAAATATTCAACTATTTCACTGACCCAGTCTCCTTCATCCATTTCTTGGTTTATGAAGCTTTCTCCTGTTATCAAATCATCCCACTGGCAGGCTGTCACTTCGGCCGCTACACTCTTCGCAAGTTCTTGGCACAGCGCGCGACCGCGAACCAACTTTGTGGGTCGGATTTCAATATCAAATTCTTGTATTTTGTTGACCCAACCAGCCCTTTTGCTGCCCAACTCTCCTTGGATAATGAAGTTGCGTACATCAGGATGGATGACAAACACTGTAACCCGACTTTGGGAAACAAAATGTTTGAATTTCCTTAGGGACTTCATGACGGCGTGCACTTGTCGTTCTATGAAGTTGTATTTCTCCTCGTGTGGATGTATCACTTGACTTAAAAACGCAATAGGGCGCTCTTCACCGTCTCCTCCCTTTTGTGTCAAGACTGCGGCGTAACTCTCAGGTTCCCCCACAGCGTACAGGATGAAATCCTTACTATAGTCCGGATTAGTCAGAACGGGTGCCTGAGCGATTCGGGCCTTGATTTCTTCAAATGTCGTCCTTCTGTTGTCAGTCCAGATGAACTCAGCATCCTTTTTCAAAAGTTCGGACATCGGCTTGATGATTTGAGCGAAGTCCGGGACAAACTTCCTCACGAAGTTTATTTGGCCGAAGAAGGACTGCAGCCCTTTCTTATTCATCGGGAGTGGGAGTTTTAAGAGAGCCTCAACCCTGTCGGGGTCTATTGCGAGACCTTTCTCTGATATAAGATGTCCCAGTAATTTCCCTTCATTTACTGCAAAGATGGACTTCTTCGGATTGATTGAAATGCCAAATTCTCGGCATTTTTCGAATATTTGCTGCAAGTGCGAAGAATGATCCTCCCTTCTCCGGGAAAAGACAGTCATGTCATCTAAATAGATGACGATAACCTTATTCAGCAATTCGCCAAATGCTAGGTCCATAGCCCTCTGAAAAGTAGCTCCTGCGTTTGAAAGGCCGAATGGCATCCGCTGGTAAGCGAACGTCCCCCACTTAGTAGTAAATGCCGTTTTGTGTTGGTCTTCATTTCTAACCCAAATCTGGTTATATCCTGAAAAACCATCAAGTAGGGAGAAACGCTGGGCTCCAGCTATTGAGTGCAAGATTTGATCAATCTGCGGGAGAGGGTAGTGGTCTTTCAGTGAAGCCTGATTTAGATTGCGAAAGTCTACACATAGCCGAATGTCCCCATTTTTCTTCCTGACGGGAACTAAGTTCGCTACCCAAGAAGAGTGCTTTATGGGATAAATGATCTTGGCTTCAAGCATTTTCAGAAGTTCGGCTTTCATCAGGGTTTCAATCTTTGGGTTGACCGGCCTTTGCCTCTGTCTGAAGGGTTTGACCCCTTCTTGCAGCTCGATTGTATGTTGAACCAGTCTTCGGTCATACCCCTTTAGGTCTTGGTAAGACCATGCCACTATATCTGGATACCTCCTGCACAGAGATCGGATTTGTTCTAACTCAGCTGTAGTACAGTCTATTCCAACTTTTATCACCTTCCCGAATTCAAGCTCTAGATCTTGATATTGCCTAGCATCAACTTTGATTCTGTGGGAGACTGCTCTGTCATTCTGATCGAACAGGCTCTCCAGAGTGATCAATCCCCTTGGAACATGGTTATTTTTTAACTGGACCAGTCCTTCATACTCCTCGTCCTTCGGGTTTCTTCCCTCGACCGTGGCTGCTTCTTGGACCAGGAAATTGATGATCTGTTCATCATTGTCGAAAACTTGCCAATGCATGTCCTTATCCGGCACAGAGGGCCTATAAATCATCCTTACGGCCTTCGGCTTGTGCACCATGTCGTCGGCTGGAGAATATCTAGCCGCGATGGAGGCCAAGACATCAGCGTGCCTATTTTTCTCTCGTGGGATGGACTGCAGATTGAGTGATTCGAACTGTTCAAGCAGGTCCAATACTCTGTTGCGGTAGGCTTTAAGATAGTGCTTCTTGGAGATGCACTTGTTGGTGACCTGATTGCATACCAATTCTGAATCTCCGAAAATCTTGAGATGTTTTATGCCTAACTTTCCTGCTTTCTTCAATCCTAGGCATAGAGCTTCATATTCTGCTGCATTGTTGGTGCAGCTCCAAACCAGCCTGTAGCAATATTCCTTCTGCTCTCCAGACGGTGATACTAAAAGTATCCCTGCCCCGGCTCCGTTTTTGCATCGGGCTCCGTCAAAGAATAATTGCCATAATTCTTCTTGGGCAGGTATCTTATCTTTTGGCTTTATGTGTTTCTCTGGCTCTGTGATGGTGTAACATCCTATTTCTGTCTCTATCATGGCATTGAAATCTGTCAATGAAAATTCAACTTCAGAATTTAGCTGTGCAAAGGATTCCTCTACTAGGTCCACTTGTTCTACTCCTTCTGCTATCGCATGGACGGGATCATTGCATTCTTCTTCGGTCATCTTCTGTATGAGAAACGTAGAAGGTTTCTCGTTGTAAATTTTGACTTTCCTTCCCTTGAACGGAATCTCTAAATGCGAATAGTCCATGGATAGGTATCCCCCCAGCTTTGCTGTGAATTCCCTTGAAAGGCACATGCTAAAATAGGGCTCCAGATCTACGACTACCACCTCCTGTATTACCACAATTTGGGGTACCTTGTGCAGCCGGATAGGTATATCCTTGATTACACCGATCGTTTTCACGGGAGTACCATCCAGTTGGAGCACCCCGTGGCTACTTCGCGTGTACTCCATTCCTATTTCTTCGCAGACCGCCTTAGGCATGACTGTCGTTGCTGCCCCTGAATCAATCATACAATTGTGGACGATGTGCCCTTCTATTTGTAAGGACAGGTAGAATGGAGGAGGCCTGTTCTTTCCCGTTATGGATGTGGACAGGGTTTGCACTATGGCGGGCGGTGCTGACTTCGCAGCTTTTGCGGACTTCAAGGACTCCTGCAGCAGGTCTACTTGTCCTGGCAGCTGCAAAGCGTCATATAGGCTAATTTTGGCGGGGATCCTTTTTAATTCATCCACGATGTTATACCCTATGAGGGCATGCGCTTCGGGCTCCCTTTTGGCTTCGTACTTTGTGCGATATTGCTCCGTGACTTCGACTCTTTGCCGCTTGGTTAGCGAAGGGAACTTAAGCTTTTCCCTTGCTTGTTCTTTAGTTTCGGCCTGAGGCGGGGCTGTGGAGGCTTGTTGGTTCTTTTCTTTTGTTGGCGCGGGAAGCGAAACTTTGTCTGGGGCCTTAACAGGTTGCTGCTCTTTTGGGCGGCGAGTATACACCTTCAAGGGAGCCATTTGAGCTGCATCCACCTCCATTGGCCTTTTTCCTTCCTTAGTAAGAACTGAAATTTGTTCTTCTTCATCCACCACCAGGTTCTGATCTGCTTGCCTTATCATATTGACTTGTCCACTAGGGTTGCTCCCCGACAGTGTCTGCACATAATGCTGATGCAGCATACAGGTATTCTCCTCATGTGGGTCGTTGCATGTGGAGCACCAGTACACAGTGTCAGAAGTGCTTGTTCCTTCGTCGATCACAGCATTCCTTGCCGAAGACTTCCCTGGTAGAACCACTTGATCTTTGGTGAGCGCTGGTGGGGGGTAAGACCTTCTTGGAAGGAATTCCTGATGCGCTTGTTTCTTTTTCATGATAATCATATCATTGGACAAAGTCTGCACCGTGGAGTTCAGAGATTGAACTTCCTGCAGTATTTTCGCCTGCATATCTTCAGCTTTGGGGGCCGGTGGCAATGGAGCCATCGTCGGTATCGGAGGCAAGGCAGGGTGTTGAGGTGGCGCCGGTAACGTGGGAAATGCCGAAGGGACAGTAGGCTGTGGTGCTGAAAATGCAGGGAAATGCACTTGTGGAGTAACGATCTGGGTTACAACGGGGTTGGGGTTCCATGATGAGATGGGATATACAGGGGTTGTGGAGATTTGCGAAGTGGCTGCGCTCGGGTACTGTGTCTGCGGAAATTCCGGGAATATAGGCATCGACATCCTTTGGGGAAGCTTCCCTACGGCTATCAGATCCATTTCCGCTTTCTGGGCTAGCTCATATAGTTCGGGAAAAGTATTCACATTCGAATACCTTACCATTACACTGATATCTGGATTAAAGGCCCTAAGGTAGTAGTATGTTGCAGCTTCGCTGGTTGGCCGAAGTCCAGCGGGTACTCTTTGCCAAGTCCGAGCGAACCTCACATTGAAATCTGCAATCTCCTCCTGTGGGTGCCTCTGAATTGTTGTGAACTGATGCAAGAGGGAGGAAGGATCGGCAGACTCATTAAAACCTCTCATCAGTTGTCCAGCTAACTGGTCCCAACTCGTTATAGTGCCAGGCGGTAGCGATCTATACCAATAGAGGAGTTTTCCTCGGAGAGACAAAACCAGGAGCTTCACCATGACTCTTTCTTCCGTAATGTCATGAATCGCTGCCAGAGAAACTATATCTTGAATGTGTTCCAAAGTTGTCTTCCCCGTGCCGTCAAAGGTAGGGATCTTCTTCATTGCAACAAGCGGAACCTGCCCTTGTCCCGCTAAGTTTAATGGTCCGGAGGAGTTCCATGCTGGGAACAATCTGGGCGGTTGTTGCTGTGGCGGCAGCTGCTGCTGTTGCTGTTGTTGTGCCATGCTGGTGCCTGGGTTCGGAAAAACAGGAGTTCCCGAAGTTCCTTGTTGATGGCTGACCGAAACGGAGACACTAGGATGATCAGGGGAGTTAGGAGGATTGGGAGGAAGACTAGCTGTTGTGCTGTCCGAAGTTAGGCCTTCTTCGTCAAAAGCAGCCTCTTGCGAAGACGCTCCACGTAACAGCAGTTCGGGTGTTACTAACCTAGGGCGTTCCCCGAAGGCGTCAATATCAAGTTCAAAAAACTCAGTTTCTTCCCCACTATTCCTAACTCTATATCTTGTTTGCATGAAGGCACAAATTTTTTAGTATCGGTCTTAACGACTTTGAGATTTCCAGGTTGAACAGAGTCGCCAGATGCTAGAGTCCTTTTGGTAATGAGATGAGCATCTGCTCTCACTACCACTCACAAGGTGAGACTGACCGGGTCCCACCGGGCGTGCCAGAAACTGTTGGTCACAAATCTGCCACAGGAAAGGATTTTGGGAAGGATACGCGCCCTAGACCTGGACCAACATTGAAAGGCCGAGGGGAAGAGATGCCCCCCGTGCCAATCTCCGGAGAAAGGCCGGCTCCTGAACTAAACTACTTGATGTTTTAAGATAAGAGTGCAGGAAAGAAATAAAAGGATAGGGTAAGAAGTGTCAACAATTCGGTGGGAAAGAACCAACAACACGATTATCAACTAATAACTTGGAAAAGCAACAATAAATACCAAGAATAATGCATAAATGAACATCACGCAAAGTTCCCTATGTATCCTCTGGAAGAGTTCCAGAATTCAACTATTCTCCCACGCCTAAATCCAGATTTCAGAATTACAGCGACTAGGAAAATATGTGAATGTAACAGAAACCACTAACCACAGGCAGCATAAAAGGAGTTTAACGCAATATTATCTCCCCTATGTATCCTTCAGGAAAATTCCAGGGTTCTGTCCCCAATTACACACCTAAATTCAGGATTCAGAATTACGGTATACAAACAAAGACAGAATAGCAGAAATAATCACAGAAGGCAGCATACAAGAGAGAAATAAGCCCAAAGTCTTTAATATCAATTGCAGGAACCAAGTTACAGCAATTTTCTAGCAAGAGTTCCCCCCCTTTTCCATTACAATTCATGGGTTTTTATAGAGGACCCGACCCTCTGAACCATCAATGCACAAAATCTGAGAGTACGCCCTCGAAAACCTGAGAAATCTACCTTCGCTCCTCCCGTGACCGAGCTCTCACATCTGTTTCTATATTTGGCAGTTACGGCCGCATTAGCCGGGGAAATCTGCATTAATGAGCCGCCTGACTCGTCCTGAATCTCCGGGTGCGGTGCTCGAGTGGCTGCTAGGTCCATCGGGTTCTCCCCCTGCGATTGATATTTCCTCTTCCATTGCCAAAAATGAGTCCCGGGTCTTTCGGGCAAGTAAAAATGCATTTATGAAATACTCGATTGCCTTGAAAAGATACCCGGCCTTGGTGTGTGTGCCCTGGAGAGCTTCGCTAAATTCCAGTTCGGGGACCTACTTCGCGACGGATGTGAGCCGAAGCGGGGCTGACCTCTCTGCATGGGTGCTTCGCGCGAAGGGGCCTTCAAAAACAGCTTCGCAAAGACTTAGCGCCGAAGCAGATTTGCCTCTTCAAAACATGGTTCCCAATCTCTCATCGCTTTGCCGGGAAAACGGGTTGAAGGTTGCTTCGCAAATGGATGCTTCGCTGATGGGCTGAAAGAGTGCTTCGCTGCGAAGCTTTTTCAAAATGGCCGTTCGGGGGTCTTTCGGCCGAAGTAGAATCTTGCCTTAGAATATTTCTCCGACTTCTTCAAGGCAACTAGGCTCCTAGTGAGGGAGCTTCGCACGAAAATTGGCCGAAGCGGGTGCTTCGCAGCGTCCCAGGGTGAAGCAAAATCTTACTGGAAAAACGGTTCGCCAGGAAAAGGGGCCGAAGCGGGTGCTTCGCTGAGATTTCGGCGAAGCAGTTTTCATACTTTGCAATTTTTTCTATCGCTGCTTTGCCGCTTCGCAAAAACGGGGCCCGAAGCTAGTCTCCTAGAAGCTTCGCTGGCGAAGCTCTTTTCATGCCTTAGAAAATTTTGGGCATGCATTTCATTTTCCTGTTTTCTCTTGGCGAAGCTATGGGCGAAGCTTCTATACATATAGTTTATTTACAAAAGGGGCAAAAAATGATAGCCAAAATTGCTAGAGTGCTGTTTACAACCAAAAGAAAGAAAACAAACCAAGAAATTATCACAGAATTTTTAATTTTGCCACCCCTCCAAGCAATGTGACAAAATTGTCAACAATAACATTCATTAATATGCTGAAATATGAATGTAATAGCTTGAAACATACAATATAACAAGACTTACAATATTAGTTGCTCAAATGTATGCAAACTTGTATTACTCCTCTTTTTGTTACAAATATCTCATAGAAACTCTCTATGTAGACAATATAGACTCTGTAGACAATGTAGGTAATGTAGGTGATGTAGGTGATGTTGGTAATGTTTCTCTATGGAGTAATATATAGCCATTGTAGGATGACTCTTGGATAACTTGACTCTTCCTTTCCATATGCCAAGTCTCATGACTCTTGGCTTCTCTACTTGACACTTGCATACACATGACACTATCTTGTATGCACACTTGTACTAGACTCTTCACATGACTCTTCCTAATCTAAGGACACATGTGCACACTTACATATTAGACACGTGCACATTTACACTCATAACACTTGCACACATATTTACATGACACTTGTGCATTTCTTGCACATTATTACATTACATAAAATATTTACTCACACTAATCTAAGACACAACCCTAATCTAATATTTACAATGATGTACCAAGGTGGTACATTGGCATGTACCAAATAATGTAATATTCTCCAACAACTGGACCTATGTGATAGCGACTTTGTTGATTGCAACTCTTCTCCAACTGCAATCCTAGATAGCACTGTGCAACACACTTAATACAGCTATGGCTTCCTCAACTTGGCCAACTTTGTACGGCCCTACCTCCAAGCCGTATGGCAACCTTGTCTCCCCTTGTTTTCCTACACAGACACCCTCCTCCCCTTTTTATGTCGATTCAACTGCTTCCTTCGTCTAGAAATCCTCGTCTACTCCTCAACTTTCCTCAGCTTCAACAATGTCAACGGTCTTCTGTGGCTTCCTCCTACATTGCATCCATCTACAACTACTTTGCATCCTTCTCCTTTCTACAAACTGAGCAATTGCTAATGCACTATGCCTCCCTAACTTGCCTCTATTTATAATCGTCGAAGTTGGTTGCCACCCATGCATAATGGTTGTTTAACTGCCACTTCGTTCCTTTGAACTATTAGATGATTGCCACCTCAGCACCCTGCATGTGAGTGACGGTGTGTTTTGCCGCTTGATTCTATTTTTCTCTTTTTCCTTGTTTTTATCTTTTTACTATTTTTATACTTCTCAAAAAAATTATTTACATATCTACAATGTGATGACTTCCACGTGTCATCTAGTCCATATGATTTGAACTACGCAAACTTGAAACTCTATCCTGTTCTGTCAATGAATCATGTGCTTCTTCCCTCTAATGGTATTTTCCTTCTGCCTTAGCCTTGTGACTACGATTTTTGTCGTTTGTCCATCTTCCTGATGGCGATCTCCAGCTTGGGCATCTTCTTGAAGGCATCTTGCTTCCTAGCCCTCTTCTTGATGGTGTCTTGCCATCTGATGACCTTCCTGACGATGCTTTGTCGTCTTGTCATCTTGTTAACGGCCTTCTTTCGTCCTATCGCCCTACAAACTGCATCTTGCAATCTTGTCAACCTATTGATGGCCTCCTTCCATCCTGTCAGCATGCAAATTGCATTCTACCATTCTATCAACCTATAGACCGCAACCTATCATCTTGGTTGTCCCTTCTTTCTTTTGCTTGGGGAACCGGTTGAACTCTTGTCAAGTTCCTCTTGGATCTTCTCGTCAAAGATGACCTCGAACTGTTTCTGCTACTACTATTTATATTAATCATATACAACCTCGTGGAGGAACTACTCAAACTTGTGGAAAATAAACTCTACTTTTTGTTCTCGTACCTTCCCCTTCCTAGGATGAAGGTGCTTCATATATATCTCTCTGCAATACATGTGTTGCTTGTTCTCTAGTCAACCTTTGTTGTTCAAGATCATTCAGCTCATCTTGTCTTTATGCTTCTCTTTCATTGAGCCTTTGCATTGTGTCATCCAGTTCTTGAACAATTTGTTCCCTCATTCTTGCATTTTACCTTTGCAGAGTCTCATACTCTTCTTGTAACTTCTGTGTCTCCCGACACATTCTGAGTTGCATGGGACCAATCTATGCTAGTGGATTCATGTCCTCATATTCACTTCCATCACTCTGAGGTTCCTGACCGGGCCTTTCTATTGCCACAATCTCCATCCTTCGCATATTTGCATCTATCAGTTGTAGATAGGCAAATTGATATGTCTGCACTTAGTGAATCAGTTTTGGTATTATATGTTATTTTGTAGTTGTACGCAAAGTGTTTGACGGAATGTGCATACATATATTTAATAATGTTATAAAGTGGCAATATAATATTGTACGTAATAATAAAGTGATGTTAAGTCATTTATGTCGACAAAGTCATAAGTCATAAGCTAGTTTGTCCTGTAGTGGGAAATGTCATGTAAATGCAAGATTAAATGCATATGAAATGTAATGTAAGAAATGATGAGGTGTCAGGTAGTTGGAGGGTAACTACTTTTTGGGTGTATAAATAAGCCCCTCCCCTCATTCATTCATTCAGTCATGCAGGTTGATGGATTGATAGAAGAGCATTGGTACGTGTGAGGGTTGGTGCATATCTGCGTAGGGCATGATGCAGTCAAGTTATGGATGCAGCCATGAAGAGTATTCTGCATAGGGTTTGCAGGCTGCAGATTGTAATGCTGAAACTGTATTGCTGTAACTGTATATGCCATTGTTAATATAAATCTGCCCATTTATGTATCATCTGCTATTGCTGCTGTTGTTATTGCTGTTTTGTGCATTGTTATTGCTATGACTGCAGATCTGTAGAATTATTTAAGTAGAAATGGAATTGTGTGTAAGAATGTTAAATTTCATTTCTACATTCTTTCTTCTTTTGTGTTCGGGAACCTTACATGAACCTGCACTCTTCTCTATTCAATTGGTCTAGGCTCCAACTCTCTTTGTTCAATAACAAGTTGCTCTCCACCTTCTGTCCCGAACAACCATCCTAGATTCATTTCGTCTTCCTCCTGAGTTGCACCATGATTTTGCATGGTCCTACTTGGTTCTCCCCATTCCTAGACCTGAATTCCTTCAAAGCTATTTGAAGGTTGTTGCAGTGCTTCAACCAGTCTTCCTACGGTTTCCTCCTCCGATGATCTGAAATCAACCATATTTACTTGTCATTTCACTTTGTATGGTTTCAACTTCGAACCATTGACCGTTTAGGGACACTATGTCCCGTCTAATTTTTGCAACCTTATCGCGCTATTATCCATCACTTCCACCACTTGGAAGGGCCCAAGCCATAGGGTCTTCAGCTTCCCTGGCTTGATTTCTCATTTGCCATTAAACTTGAGCACTAAGTCACTTGCCTTCAACTTCATCTTTCTCAGGTGCTTATCGTGCCACAACTTCCTTCGTCGTTGGGCAATCTTCATTGCCCATTGAGCCATTACCCACCTCTCGTCCAGTTGTACAAGTGTTACAAACCTCTCCTCTAGGCTCTCCTGGTCATCCAAACAGTTCTCTACTGCCACCCTCAAACTAGGTGCCAAGAACTCCATTGGCACTACTGTCTCCTACTTGTACATCAACTAGAATGGTGTATGATTTGTCGTAGGCTTAAAGGTTGTCTTGTACGCCCACAAGATTGTTGGCAATCGTTCTTCCCAATTAGCTCCTTCCACTCCACACGTTTTGTACATAATTGACACCTGGACCTTATTCATTGCTTCCGCCTTCCCATTTGCTTTGGGATAACACGGACTAGACAAAGAATTAAAGATCCTAAACTCTATGGTCAAGTTTTGGATAATCTCGTAGACAAAATGTCCTCTATCACTCGTCAACTGGAAGAGAATTTTGAATCTTGTGATCACTTGTTTATACAAGAAATGGATTGTACTCCTTGGAGAATTGTCTAGTACAGCCTGCGCCTCTACCCACTTTGTCAAGTACTCGGTTGCTACTACTATATATCGGCATTTTCTTCCTTTGCTTGTCTTCAACGGTCCAACAAAATCCAAACCCCATCTTTCAAACAATTCTTGCGGTTGAGAAGGGTGTAACAGCATAAAATCCCTCTATAGCAGCTTTCCCATCCGTTGGTAGGTATCACATGCTCTCACATACTCAGCATCATGATATAACGTAGGCCACCATAGCCCTACCAACAACACTTTCCTTGTCTTTGCACCTAGCCACATGTGTCCTCCAACCAGTCCTTCATGTGCTTCCTTCAATGTCATATTGACCTATTCTTCCATCACACATCTCTACAAGATCACGTCGGGTCCAATTTTGTATAACAAGCCTGCAATCAATTGAAATGGTGTCGATTTTATGATGATATGTCTTTCTACTGCCGTCATCTCCTTTGGTAGCTCCCCTTTTGATAAGTATCCCACAATGTATTTGTATCATGCCAGTACTGCGTTCACCATGAACAATTGGGCATCAAGGAATTCATCTGGTATGCCTCCTCCAGCAGGTTCTTCCAAGCAAATCCTTGACAATTATCCGCCATTATGTGTTTCTTCTCAGTTCTCACCACTACCCAAAACACGAATTCTTGTAATGTGATGAGCCACCTGCTCGCTCACCCATATATCATCGGTTTGTTGATCAAATACATCAATGCCTGGTGGTCAATATAGAAAGCAAAGGGCTTGGCAAGCACGTAATGTCTAAACTTTTGTACTACATATACCATCCTTAAGGCTTCTCTCTCCATAGCGTTGTAATTCTTTTTTACTCTTGACAACAACCAACTTGCAAAATAGATGGGATGATCAAGCCCAAACTACCCCTCCTGGGCCAATGCGCATCCAATCGCAAAATTTGATGCGTCAACATGGATGTGAAATTCTTTATCCCAATCTGGAAATACTAGAATGGGTGGGCATACCAACATTGCCTTTAACCCTTCAAAGGCCTTTTAATGTTCATATGTCCACTTGAAAGGAACATTCTTTTGCATAAGAACATCCAATGGGTAGGACACCTACGATAGTTCCTAATGAACCTTAGATAATATCCGGCCGTACCTAAAAAGGTCTTCATCAAGTTGATGTCGTATGGCTCTTCCATGTTCACTACAACTCTTTCGTCCTTCCTTACAAACAATGTGCCCCAATAATTTTCCATAAGGAACCAGCAGTACACACTTACTTAGATTTAATGCCAAACGAGCTCGCCTACACAGGATCATCCATTTCCAATGCCTTAAACTTGTCTTTAAGTGCACATTTATCTTTTTGTGCAAGGACCAATCATCTAGGAAAGCCTTAAACTTCCTTATGGAAATTTGATCAAAGATATACAAGATGATCCTTTGAAAAGTGGCATGCACATTGCATAAACCAAAAGGCATTATGTTATATGCATAGATGCCATTCTCCACTACAAAGGTAGTCTTCAGCTTATCTTCCTTGACGATACTAATTTGATTATACCCCGAGAATCCATCCAAAAATGAATAGATCTCATGTCCTAAAACTTCTTCCAATATGGAATCTATGCATGGGATGAGAAAGGGATCCTTTATAGTCATGGCATTCAGCTTCGGAAATCTACACAAATACAAATCGATTTGCCTCCTTCAAAGTGATCACTACAAGGTCACTCTCGTCTGCATTAAGATGACCCCAACGCTTTAGTGATGTCTTTGCATCACTTTCCAGATTCAAGGTGTAATGGCCCCATCCTAGTCAGTATCGAGGGAGAGTGTGAACTTGCCTACTCCAGGGTTCCTGTAGGTAGGAATTAGTGGGTTGGGAGCCTAGTTGATGTCAGTATGATGTTCCAGTATGTGTAGATGTTTCGAGTTTCCTTTCCAAGCCATTCTGGACAGTTTTGGAAGGGACTTACTATTTTTTGTAAGTCGGTGAAGATGGGGTTTCATGGAAGCGGACAGTGGGATGTTAATCTACGGCAAAAAGGGTATTCGTTTCTATGTTCAGTTTTCCGGGATGACAGGTGGAAGGCCAAAATTTTAATATGAACGGTTTAATTATGTGATATTAAATTAATATTACATAGTTAATGTTATAATTTAATATTATATGCATAAAGTGGTCTTATAACCACTTGATGGAAAGATAATTTCATAAAGTAATGTTTAACGGGCCTAGAAAGGGTGGTCGATCCCTTGGAGGATGCAAATTTAAAGATTAAAAGTAAAAGGTGAGGATTTAATGTTTATTTCCTCTATAGAAGCATCTAGAAACTCAACGTTGGCTTTGAGGAAAGAATAAATAGAGGTTTGGGGGTCATTCTTGGGGATCTTTTGGCATATGTTTTTGGTGAGAAATCTGGAGAGCACTTGCAGGGTTTCTGAAGCTTGTTGGTGACGAAAAACACCCTCAAGAACACCATTTTCGGGGTTGAGAGACACTCTCAGAATGGTTTTGGGCATTCTTGCTTCAGAGGATGCGTTGATATTGCATTGGTGATAGTTTTCAGAGGTTTCGAAGGGATTGGGACTACAGTTGGTGGTATTTTATGAGAGTTATAGTTGTTGTGCCTGATTTTGTGAAGTTCGAACTATTCCAGCACATTATTGCAGCGATTTCAATACATATTGACACAAGGGGTTGAGTGATAGTGGGACGTTATGCAGTTTCGGGGGTTTGAAGATTAGAATGGAGCCATTGTTGGTAGGATTTGAAGAGTTGACAAGCATTTACTGAGGCCGTACCTCTCTCCTAGGACTATTGTACATACTCCATGCTAGCGTGAGCTTTGGTATTTATTTCTCTTGCTTTTTGGTGCCACTCTTGCATTTTATAATGGCGCCCAGGTCTGAGTGACCCCTCCCTGAGATCCATTTGGTGGAGAAACCCTTACATTGGAAGTTGCAAACAAAAACGTGAGGCATTGTACCACCTGTACCAGCAGCCCAGAGTTCTGAATTCAGAAATTTATTGTAGCCTGGTACTTTGTTCTTTTATTATTTCCTTAAAAGGGTTTGAAGATGAATATAAATACTATCTAGTTTCCGAATTTCAAGTGATTTCGATTAGTATTGTGAAAGTTATGATTTGTTCAAGTTGGTCATTTGTTTAGTTTTCTGTACTTGCAATTTTCTTTCCATATTTAAAAAAAAAAAAAACTACAAAGGAAAAAATCAGAATATATCAAAAACCCAAAAACACTTGCAAGAACTACAAATTTCAAACAAGGCAGATCATTACAGTGGTATCAGAGCGCAGCTCTTCCTGCCATCCTGTGGTTTATGACTCCAGAAGATAGGCAGTATATTACATACAGGCGGAGAAAACACCATTCAGTTCTCTCTGAATCCGAAGAGGAAGAGGATATGGGTGATAACAGAGATAACAGGGAAAATAGAGGAGAACGAGAGCCTACCGACAAAGAAATAATGAACATTTTACATAGGGGACAGCGTGATATCCAGCAGAACATGGCTCAACTTCTAGCTCTAATGACACAACAGATGCAGATGATGAACGATGGAAACAACCAAAATAATAATGGACAAAATGGGCACAACCATCGGAACAATGGGAATGGTGATGGTTCAGTAAACCAAGGTGGAGACCAAAACTATAGAGCTAGGGCAGCGCGTAGTAGACCCCTTATTCCCACATTTCCACCACCCAGAGTTGAGGCACAGCCTGAGGCAGAGGTATCTCAACAGGATTTCCAGGAGCAGATTTTACATGACTGGGAACATGCTAGTATTGAGTTCAGGACAGAGTGGTCTTTTAGAGATTATGCTCACTGGAGGGCACAGAATAGACCTCAGAGACAAAGACAACATAACCATGAGCTTCAGAGGAGAGTTGGCAAACTTTCCATTCCGTACTATGATGGCTCGGGTAAGAGTACAGCGAGAGCATGGGTCCAGAAGTTGGATACTTATTTCCAACTTAACCCAATGCCGGAGGTGGAAGCTATCAAATTCTCAGCTTTACACCTAGATGGATTAGCACACGAATGGTGGTATCACGGGATGCTCACTATGGGCCATGGTCAAATCACGTCATATACAAAGTTTACTGAGAGGCTCATTGACAGGTTTGATATGAAGGATCCGGAACTCCATTTTAAGGAGTTAGCACAGCTTAAGCAGTGGGGTTCAGTGGATAGTTACATTGCAGATTTCCAGAGGCTTTCAGTGCTAGTGACTGATATTTCAGAAAGGAGGTTGATAGTACTTTTCATGGATGGCTTAGCCGATCCTTTGAGGGGATGGATTAAAGCCCTTAACCCACCAAACCTACAGGAGGCCATACGGAAGGCTAAAGACATGGAGTCTTCCACTTCGAAGAGTAAGTTTCATTCCAAGGGTGATTATAAAAAGTTCAAGGACAAAAAACATTTTCACAAAGGTTCAGAACAGCAAAGGGATAGCTCAAAAAGAGAGATCAATGATAGTACTAATGAGCTCAGGAAGAAGAATTTATGTTTTAAATGCAAGGAACCTTGGACACCTTCGCATAAATGTTCAGAAAAGGCAAGGGCCAAGCAATTAGAGTATCTTACAGCTGAAGAATCAGGTTCCGAGAGTTCAGATCAGCAAAGTGATTCTAGTAGTAGCCGTTCGGACAGCAAAGAAGAAGGTGACAAATCCCAGGAAAAGAGTGAAACATTGGCCCAACTATGTAGTTAAGCAGGATCATTCAAGGTGCGTGGAGTGTTGAATGGGCAGCGTATTGTCATATTGACTGATACGGGTGTCACACATAATTTTGTGGATGAGAGACTTGTTGCAAAGAGGGGATTGCAGACAGAAGTGTTTGAGGGTTTTAAGGTAATGGTAGCAGATGGTAACACACTTTATTGCATCCGCAGAATACCTAAGTTATGTATGAGGTTGGGAGAGTATGATTTGGTGGATGATTTTTATGTTATTAATATTGGGGGCACCGAAGCAATACTTGGCATACACTAGATGAGCACATTGGGTGAGTTTACTATGAACTTGAACAGTATGGAGATGAAGTTCGAAAAAGGGGGAAAAAAAATAGTACTCCGAGGTATATCTGATGGTGGGCCTAGAGTGGTGTCACTTAAAAGGATGGAGAGGTTATTTCGACATGATCAAGTTGACTGGGCAGCAGAATGCCTCATTATGCCTACAGCAGTTGAGCCTCAGGAGAAGACTTATCATCCAGATATACAGGTACTGATGAGTAAACACAGCAAGGTATTTGATAGCATACCTCCTGGAAGACCTCCTGAGAGGGGATTTGAGCATGTGATAGAGTTTGAGGAGGGAGCCAAACCGGTTATCCCCACTCCCTACCGTCATCCTAAGAGGTTCAAGGATGAAATTGAAAAAACAATTAAGGAGCTTTTGGATATGGGACACATCAGGCCTAGCAGAAGTCCCTTTGCATCTTCAGTGATCCTAGTGAAAAAAAAGATGGGACAATGCGGATGTGTGTGGATTACCGGGCTCTAAATAAAAAGACAATTAAAAACAAATACCCCATACCCAGGATCGACGAGTTGATTGATGAATTGCATGGGGCATGGTATTTTTCCAAGATAGACCTGAGGTCAGGCTATCACCAAATTCGCATGAGGGAGAGTGACATAGAAAAAACAGCATTCAGATGTCACTATGGGCATTTCGAGTTTCTAGTGATGCCTTTTGGCTTGACTAACGCTCCAGCTACTTTTCAGTCATGCATGAACCAGGTGTTTAGAGGGCAGCTTAGGAAATTTGTGTTAATATTCTTTGATGACATCTTGGTTTATAGCAGGACATGGGAGGACCATCTACGACATTTGGATGTGGTTCTTGGTATCCTTGAGCAGGAGTCACTATACACCAAGGAATCCAAGTGTGATTTTGGATTGACGGAGCTTCTCTATCTAGGTCATATCATCGGTCCAGAGAAGGTTAAAGCAATCATGGATTGGCCACCTCCTACCAATCTTACACAATTCAAAGGTTTCTTTGGTCTTTGTGGGTTCTACAGGAGGTTCGTCAAGGGATTTTCGAAGATAGCAGCACCACTGACTAACTTGACGAAAAAGGGAGCCTTCAGTTAGACAGATGCAACACAGAGATGTTTTGACAGATTCAAACAGGTGATGTGTACTTGTCCAGTTCTTGCTATTCCCGATTTTACTAGACCGTTTGAGCTAGAGTGTGATGCCTCGGGGAGGGCATCGAAGCGATCTTGATGCAAGATAAGCATCCAATCGCATTTGAGAGCGAGAAAGTTAAGAGGTGCGGAGAGATCTTATTACGTGTACGATAAGGAGATGTTGGCCATAATGCATGCATTGGCCAAATTCAGACAGTATCTTGTGGGGGGCAGATTCATTGTTAAGACCGACCACAACAGTTTGAGGTACTTCATGAATCAGAAGGACCTAAATGAGTGGCAACAGAAATGGGTGAGCAAATTACAGGCTTACGATTTTGATATTGTATATGTTAAGGGCAAAAAGAATATTGTTGTTGATGCTTTATCCAAGAGACCCCAGTAGTGTTCAGAAGGAGTTGTTTCAGATGATTGGAAGGAGCACATTCTAGCTGAGTATGCAAAAGATGATTGGGCCTCCAGTATTATTGATGGTACCAGGATAGTGACAGGTATACAATAGTTAATGGGATGATCATCTACAAGGACAGGATATTTTTGGTACCCAACTCTCAGTTTAAGCATATTGTACTGAGAGCTTTACATGACTCACCATTGGCTGGTCACCCAGGGTTCTATAAGACCTACAAGCAGGTGAGAGAGAGATTCACTTGGAAAGGGTTTAAGGATGAATTTCTTAAACATGTTAGGGAGTGTACTACCTGCCAGCAGAACAAAGATGAACATACACTTCCAGTTGGCTTATTGCAGCCCCTGCCTATACCAGAGAGCAAATGGGAGAGTATATCTATGGATTTCATCACAGGGTTGCCAAAGTTGCAAGGGAAAGATTGCATCTATGTGGTGGTTGATAGATTGACAAAATACGCACATTTCTTTGCCATCTCAGCTACTTACTCAGCTGTACAGGTTGCTGATTTGTTTTTCCGTGAGGTTTTCAGATTGCATGGGCTGCCACGGAACATAGTCAGTGACAGAGATAGCAGATTCATGAGCCATTTTTGGCAGGAGCTATTTCGATTGAGTGGGACCGAGCTCGCTCCCAATACCAGCTACCACCCACGGACAGATGGACAGACGGAGATAGTGAACAAATGGGTGGAGGGTTATCTCAGAAATTATGTGGCAGGACAGCGAAGAGCCTGGATCCGCTGGTTGCATCTAAGTGAGTATTGCTATAATACCACTTATCATATGTCCATCAAGATGTCACCGTTCATGGCTCTTTACGGATATGAGTCTTCCGGGTTTGTTGATTTGTTGGTTCAGGATTGCAGGGTGCCTAAGGCAAAGGAGATATTGCAGGATAGTCAGGATATACTTAGGGCATTGAAGGAAAACATCCAGCAAGCACGAAATCAGCAGAAATGCAGATCAGCAGCATACAAAGCGCAGTTTTGAGGTGGGAGACTTAGTTTACTTAAGACTGCAGCCCTACAGGCAGTCTTCACTCAAGAAAAGTGGAGCTGAAAAGCTCAAGCCAAGATTTTATGGACCATTCAGGGTCACTCGGAGAGTGGGAGCAGTGGCTTATGAGCTTGACTTACCGGCAGATAGCAGGGTTCACAATGTGTTCCATGTGTCATGCCTTAAAAAGGCATTAGGACATAATGTTACTCCTTCTACAGTACTACCACCATTGGATGATGAGGGTAAGTTGATTCTAATACCAGAGGCTATAATTGACAGCAGGGAGCGTACTCTCAGGAGACGAACGATTAGGGAGTATTTGATTAAGTGGAAGGATTTACCAGTTGAGGATGCCACTTGGGAGGACGAGCAGATTCTACAGCATCCAACACTCCGATTGCTTGAGGACAAGCAATCTTGGGGAGGGAGGACTGTAATGGCCCCATCCTAGTCAGTATCGAGGGAGAGTGTGAACTTGCCTACTCCAGGGTTCCCGTAGGCAGGAATCAGTGGGTTGGGAGCCTAGTTGATGTCAGTATGATGTTCCAGTATGTGCAGATGTTTCGAGTTTCCTTTCCAAGCCATTCTGGACAGTTTTGGAAGGGACTTACTATTTTTAGTAAGTCGGTGAAGATGGGGTTTCATGGAAGCGGACAGTGGGATGTTGATCTACGGAAAAAAGGGTATCCGTTTCTATGTTCAGTTTGTCGGAATGACAGGTGGAAGGCCAAAATTTTAATATGAACAGTTTAATTATGTGATATTAAATTAATATTACATAGTTAATGTTATAATTTAATATTATATGCATAAAGTGGTCTTATAACCACTTGATGGGAAGATAATTTCATAAAGTAATGTTTAACGGGCCTAGAAAGGGTGGTCGATCCCTTGGAGGATGCAAATTTAAAGATTAAAAGTAAAAGGTGAGGATTTAATGTTTATTTCCTCTATAGAAGCATCTAGAAACTCAACGTTGGCTTTGAGGAAAGAATAAATAGAGGTTTGGGGGTCAATCTTGGCGATCTTTTAGCATATGTTTTTGGTGAGAAATCTGGAGAGCACTTGCCAATAGCACTTGCAGGGTTTCTGAAGCTTGTTGGTGACAAAAAACACCCTCAAGAACACCATTTTCGGGGTTGAGAGACACTCTCAGAATGGTTTTGGGCATTCTTGCTTCAGAGGATGCATTGATATTGCATTAGTGATAGTTTTCTGAGGTTTCGAAGGGATTGGGACTACAATTGGTGGTATTTTATGAGAGTTATAGTTGTTGTGCCTGATTTTGTGAAGTTCGAACTATTCCAGCACATTATTGCAGCAATTTCAATACATATTGACACAAGGGGTTGAGTGATAGTGGGATGTTATGCAGTTTCAGGGGTTTGAAGATCAGAACGAAGCCATTTTTGGTAGGATTTGAAGAGTTGACAAGCATTTACTGAGGCCGTACCTCTCTCCAAGGACTGTCGTACATACTCCATGCTAGCGTGAGCTTTGGTATTTATTTCTCTTGTTTTTTGGTGCCACTCTTGCATTTTATAATGGCGCCCAGGTCTGAGTGACCCCTCCATGAGATCCATTTGGTGGAGAAACCCTTACATTGGAAGTTGCAAACAAAAACGTGAGGCATTGTACCACCTGTACCAGCAGCCCAGAGTTATGATTTCAGAAATTTATTGTAGCCTGGTACTTTGTTCTTTCATTATTTCCTTAAAAGGGTTTGAAGATGAATATAAATACTATCTAGTTTCCGAATTTCAAGTGATTTCTATTAGTATTGTGAAAGTTATGATTTGTTCAAGTTGGCCGTTTGTTTAGTTTTCTGTACTTGCAATTTTCTTTCCATATTTAAAAAAAAAAACTACAAAGGAAAAAAATCAGAATATATCAAAAACCCAAAAACACTTGCAAGAACTACAAATTTCCAACAAGGTAGATCATTACACAAGGCTCACTCCAAGGCCTCTTGATATAACGTCGAAGGGACTACCCTAATCATCTTCTAGTACGTAGGAAGAAAACCCTCTATGAACCACCTCTTCAATGCATCTGATGAGTCTTCCTACAGATGGGTAAACAACCCACTTCACCTTCGGTTGCACGAAAAAACAAACTCATTCTCACCTTGTTTCATTCTATAAATTTCAGCAACGATTGCATCATCATTGTGGTACAACCAAAATTCTTTCACAAATGCATCATGCAATTCTTCCCATTTCCATTACTTGCCATCTAGAAATTTCATGTACCGGTCCATTTTGACTCCATGAAATGTTGCAGGGAATAACCTCCTCCAATCTGCATCATTATCCTGCCCAATCACTTTCCACATCATGCGGCAGATTCTCCAATGCCTGACTAGGTCTTCTGTTACTCCATGAAACAGTGGACACTTACACGATATGCCCAAATTGGCCTTTGTTGTGACAAGTTGACTTAACCTTGGTAGTGGTTGTTCACGTATCTCTCCTTCATACACAGCACCAGGCACACCACAATGCAATTGCTCTTGTGTCGAATTTCCATTCTGCACACCATGAAACGACCCAAACTACAGTTGCTCCGACCATGAAACGATACAACCTGCAGTTGCTCCGACCGTGAATCGATCCAACCTGCAGTTGCTCCGATGTTGGACTCTTGTCCCGCTCACCATCGAGCACACCAACCTACAATTCCCCTAGTGTTGGACTCCCTTCTCGTGCACTATTGGTCACGCCATCTTCTATTTGCACCAATGTCGGATTCTCGTCCCTCTCACCATCAAGCACCTCCACTTGAAATTGCTCTTGGGGCAAACATTCTTCGTTGGCATGCAATTCTTCACAAATGCCTTCTAGCAACCCTTACCGAACCTTGCATGTACAATTTCTACCATTCATACCCTCGACTTGTATGGCAGTGTGCGCCAGTGCTTGTATGGTGGCTGTCATACACACCCTTTGCTTGTACGACAAGCTGCTCACAACTTCATGTCACCATGCTTGATCCAACTTTGTACAAGCAACAGTGTCAAAAATTAGAAATGAAATTTAACATACTAAAACTCAATTCCATTTCTACTTAAATAAATAAAGTTACAATGCAATCAATTTACATTACAATGCAAACAATGTACACAACATATAACTGCCTGGAACAACAGTTCAGACTTGCTGGAACAGCACTCAGTCTTCCTAGAACAGCATTCAATCTGCCTGCAACAACACTCAATCTGCCACATGCAATGCCAACATACAACAACCACATTCAATACAAACCCTCAATACTATGCCAACAACATACTTTGGCCAACAATCCCAACCATCACCATCCGAATGGATGAGGGAAGAGTCTTATTTATACAACTAAAAAGTAGTTGCACCTTCCAACTACCCAACACCTCATCATTTTCCTAAATTACATTTGACATGCATTTAACTTACATTTACATTTCATTTCCCACTACAAGACAAACTAACTTATGACTCATGACTTATTCGTACATCACTTAACATTGCATGAAATATTACATTATTACATTGCCACTTTATAACATTATTAATTATACATATGCACATTTCGTCAAACACTTTGCATACAAGCTACAAAATAACATGAAATGCCAAAACTTATTCATTGTTTTCACAAACATATAAATTTGCCTACCTACAACATGCACCTGGTTTCAAATTCATCTTCCTCAAGTGCTTACCATGCCACAACTTTTGATGATGTTGGGCAACCTTCGTCGCACACTATGTCATCCCCCTCTTCTCATCTAGCTTGATGAGTGTCCTTAGCCTCTCCTCTAGGCTCTCCTAGTCACCAAGACAATTTTGTACAGCCACTCTCAAACTTGGTCTCAAAAACTCTACCGACACAACTGCCTCTGCCCATACATCAACTGGAACGGTGAATGGTTTGTCATCAGTTTATACATAGTCCTATACGCTCACAAGATCGCTGGCAAATTCTCCTCCCAATCAACATCTTCTACACCACATCTCATGTACATTATGGAAACTAAGACCTTAATCGTTGCTTCCACTTGTCCATTTTCTCTGGGGTAATACAGACTAGACAACAAATGCAAGATCTTGAACTTTGTAGTCAACTTTTGAACGATCTCATTGACAAAGTGTCCTCCGCCATCACTTGTCAACTACAGAGGCACCTCAAATCTCGTAATGACTTGCTCATACAAGAATCGCGTTGTGCTCTTTGCAGAATTATCAAGTAGTGCTCTTGCCTCCACCCACTTTGTCAAATATTCAATAGCTACCACAAAGTACCTACAAATTTTGTTTGTTTTCAAAGGTTCAACAACTCCTATGGCTGTGATGGGTGCAATGGCATGCAGTCCCTCCCCAGCAGCTTCCCAACTCTCTGGCACATATCTCATGCATTCACAAAGTCCTTCGTATCGAGATAGAGGGTAGGCCACCATAGCCCTACCAGGAGCACCTTCCTCATGGTCACATCTGGCCCCATATGCCTTTTTGCCAACCCCTCATGAGCTTCCTTCAATGCTGAATTAACCTCTTCGTCCATTACACATCTCCATTGAACTCCAACAAGTCCAATCTTGTATAGTAAACCAAGTATCAACTAAAACAGTGTTGAGTTGATGATGATTGTTTTCTTTTCTATCGTCGTCAACTCCTTTGGCAGCTTCCCCATCGATAATTATTCACCCACATACTTGTACCACGACAATAGCGCAATGATTGAAAATAAGTGAGCATCCGGAAATTCATCAACACTCCTTCCATAGGATCTCCCAAGAAAATCGTCTACAATTGATCCGCTATCATGTGCTTCTTTCCTGGTCTCACTACCACTCGAAACATGAACAAGCCACCCGCTAACCCATCCATGAATAGTCGGCTTGTTGATCAAGTACAACAATGCTTGATGGTCTACGTAGAAAGCAAAAGTCTTGGCAAGCAAATTATGTATAAACTTTTGTACTGCATACACCATCCCTAAGGCTTCCCGCTTTGTAGTGTTGTAGTTTTTCTCTGCTAAAGACAACGACTAACTTGAGAAGTTGGGCTGATCTAACCCATATTGCCCTTCCTGAGCCAATATGCATCCAATTCCAAAGGCTTTCCACTCCGTAGTGTTGTAGTTTTTCTTTGCTCAGGACAACAACCGACTTGAGAAGTACATGGGTTGATCTAACCCATATTGCTCTTCTTGACTCAACCCACATCCAATTGCAAAATTGGACATACCTACTGTAGCATGGCAGTGCAGTGAGTATTTTGACAGTTGAAGGAAGAATTAGAATGACAAATTTTAGTAGCCAACCAAGACTACAGTCATTGTTGGTCCAAACACACTTAACATCTGCAATTGTGTGGCAACTTGATAGTCACTTGAATGGCATAGTCACAATCCAATTTGAACGGCAAACACTTGAATAGCAATCTCACAACTCCACTCTAGTCGGTAATGACTTGTACAACACCTTCATTAGCATTCGTCATACGACAATTTTCCTTGTACAACACTCCATGACAAGCCTTGTACAACACTACTTGTACGACAACTTCGTACAATTTCTAAACTGCAACTTTGTCCACAACCCTACACACAAAGAACTTGGCAACACAACCTAACAAACTACTAAAAGAAAAGCATCACACAAAAATACGCATACACAAATTGGAATTGGAATGAAATGCCATTGCATTATATCTGCCTGTACAGCAATGGCATTACAGAATGTCTACAGATTACACACAAATGCTCTCACGTCAAAATGCACCCATGGAATCCTTGTATGCTCTCCAATGTACTCAATGCACTCAATGTGTCTCCACCAAATGAATGGGGAGGTCTTTTTAAACTTACGAGTTGGTAGTTAACCAAACTACCACCAAGGACAGCTCACCCTCAATGTCTCCTTTCACCTTTGTTCAACCGTACATTACAAATGCAATATATTAACCTATGACATCATTGACATTTCATTTCCTTTGCATGTGCATTTGAATTTACATCAAATTTTGTGCACATTTGCAGTTATTTTTCTATGTACATTATTTACTTCGGCAACTGGTTAGAACGAGCTCCTACATTGCCCTCCCCTTTAGATTGGTCGACATCCTCGTTGACAATTGTTTTGGCTCCTGGGGGCTAGGGTTCTACTGATGCTAAGGTGTTGGAACAAGTATACCTCCCATTTCCTTGATTTGCAGCTTGAGGGCCTTTGTCTCTCCCTTCAATCTCTTGGCGTAGTTTAAGTACCGAGTCCACTGCACTCCATAATGGTTCGCCCTCTGCTTGGTTTCCGCCAACTTTGCCAATATCTCTTCCTCCCTCTTTGCAAATGCAACTTCAGCCTTCTTCCTTGCTGTGTCAGCAGCCTTCTTTGCTATTTCTACCTCATGTCTGGCTGCAATTGCCAACTACTCATCCTTTTCTGCAATTAGTTGATCACAAATCTTGACTTCCTCATTCTTCTCCAACAATTGTTCCCTTAGCGATCACAAATCCAGTATTGTGTTCTTGACAAGTTCAAGTAGTGAGGAGGAAGAGTAGAGCAATGCTAGTTCAAGCTTAGAACTCGAAAGAACAAGAAGATGAACACCAAGGAGGCAACAAGATGCCCAACTAGAAGGTAATGTAAATTTACTGCCGAACGATGTGATGCAACAGGTACCTCAGCACCAAGATCAGAACACTCTTGAGGTAGGGAGAATAAATTGGAGAATATGAGATCCGCCAAATAATTTGAATGGTTCCTTAGGAAGTCAAAGTGGTCAACAAAGGCTACCTCACAACAAGGCAAGCATTCGATCAAAGGCTATTCAGGCAGTTTGGGTGGACCGTTCGAACCCCCAGGCCGTCTGGGCCAATCAGGCCAAGGAAGGAGGTCATCTGGTCTCTTTCCCAACCATCTGAGGGAGGGGGGGAGGAATCCTTTCCCAAACAGCTCACAGGCCATCTAGCTAGCCAGGTGGGCCATCTAGGCCACCCCCTAGCCATCCAAAATATGGAACAAGACCCTAAACGACCCTCAAGCCATCAGATCTAGGGGTCGGGTTGTCTAGTTCTTCCAAAGGCCATCCAAGAAGAGGGAGATTCAAACTGCACTCAGGCGATCGAGGTATTCAGTCTAAGTAGTAGCAATGAAAAGGTCGTCTAGCAGAGGCAGGGAATCAGAGGAGAGAGAAATCATGTCATCCAAAGAAGGAGAAGATGAGTTTCCAGAAGAGCAGAGAGTTGATGGAGTTCAAACAAAGTCCTGGAGGCCGTCGCGAAGAAGTTGACAATGAAGAATATAGTCAGGACGGGGAGGTGGATCGTCTAGCTAGCAAGGCCATCCAAAATAGTAGAATATTAGACCAACGGGACAACCAAGAAGGCAATTAGGCAGAAAATGTTGTCTAGGTTTGCAAAAGAGATTGTCTAGCAAGTGAGCCGCCTAGAGGAACAATCTAAGCAAGTGTCTGCATAGTCGGGCATGTTGTTTGGCCGCCCGAGCTAGAAGCGCGAAAAGGATGAAATGCAAAATCGTAGGGCAACACAACGGACCCGCCATGCGCAAGGTGGCAGAAATCAAGTTGATAAGAAAAGACATGCAAAACGTTCGGTTGCATGTAATTTAATTATGGAAGGTGAAGTGGCAGTTAAGGGGCAGTTGTCGCATGCAAGCCAAGTGTCCCCTTACTACCTTCATCTTATAAATAGATGCCAAGAGCTTGCACTTATGCATTCAAACGCTCAACGCCAAAGAGGAGCAAGGAGGAGCAAGAAGGAAGCATTCTAGGTGCAAGAGTACATAGGTCTTCCAGTCAAGGAGCCTTCTGGCATCAGCCATTGCGCAGAAGAAAGAAGTTGTAACACAGAGAACGCAAACGGCCTTGGAGAAGATGGGAGCTACATTGCAAAAGGAGCAAGTTATGTTGGAGGAAACGGAAGCCGCAATAAAGGATTGTAGAATTCTCTTTGATAGATGGATAGATGCAAGGAATCACAAACTCCTCAACTTCATATTGCTTTTAGGTGGATCCATGGTCTTCCTGAAATTGGTTGATGGCTTGCAAGAGGTGAAGAATGCACAGATGTTGTTTAATTTGTTTAAGGTCATGCTGGAAATAGGAATAGAGAATGTTGTTCAAGTAGTGACAGACAACACACCGGCATGTGTCTACAAGTAGACATGTCAAGGAGAAGTACCCCTCTATTTTCTAGAGCCCATGTGTCGCCCATTACAATAACTTCATGCTTGAGGACATTGGCAAAATGAAATGGGTGAAGATCATGGTGGAAGAGGTGAAGAACATTACACAATTTATATACAACCACACATGGGTTCTCAGCTTGATAAGATGTTTGTGAGCAAGAAATGGTATGCCTTGCCATTTCATTCAAAAGAGGAAGGGAGACGGTCTAAAGGCAAGTCTTTAATGATTCATTTTGGATGAGCATGCAGGAAATTCAGAAGGTAATTGGTTGTTTAATTTAAATTCTTAGTTTATAATTTTAGTTTTTTTCCTAAATCTAACTAAAAATTACAAATTCTGATTTGTAATTCTTAATTAAATGTATTTAGTAAATTACAATAATTAATTTTAGATGGCAAAAAATTGGCAATGGGGTATTTGTATGAGGCAATAGATAGAACAAAAGAGGCCATCTAACACTATTATGGAGGCAATCAGTGCAAGTATGAACCCATTTTGCATATCATGGATAAACATTGGATGAGGCAACTCCATTTACTTATTCATGCAACAAGGTACTTAAACCCCAAATTCTTCTTCAATAGCAATCTTAAAGTTGATAAAGAGGTCAGGGGGTTTCTTTAGTTGCACTAACAAGATGATAGATGACCCCACCAAACAAAACTTCACCCCTACTCAATTGCAAGCCTATAAGACCGACCGCTCAAGGGATCCTATTTTCATCCCCTTTCTGTATTGCATCAAGGTCAACCTTGTAACCATGTAAAAAAAATTGAACTTTTTTTGTTGTTGTTTATGCGACACAATTACAAACGTAAGTTTATAATTTGAGAAAAAAAAATCATTTTTTGCATATTTATGGTGGGAATATTATGGTTCAAGAACACCTAATCATTTGCATGAGCCTTGTAGCGCTTTTGGGTGTGGGTGCTTTTGGATGTGAGTACAATTAATCTTTATTTGAGGTCATACACACCAAAAAGTGCAGTAGGTTGGCCCAAAAGTTCCTCAATAATCTTGTCTTCATACAATACAATTTCCAGCTTCATACTAGACAAGTGAAGGCAAATGAATCCTACAAGGTGATTGACTTGGATGAGCTATATCCAATATAAAACTGGATTGTCCAAGGTCCGTTGAATGCTAAGTTTACTGTAGAAAAAGCAGAACATGTGAGAAGATTAGAGGAAATATATAATGATAGATCTTTATACCTAAGAAGCCTCCAATTCAACCACCTGTCCAAGGTGAATCTAGTTCAAGAGGGAGGAAGGGAAAACAGAGCAATTTAAAACTGCCTTAAACTTTATATTTATATAATGTATTGTGTTAGTTTATGATAAAGAATTATAATTATACTCTTTTTATAATAATAAAATAAAAATTAAGTCACCCAAGTGTTGTAGGTGAGTTGGAGAGGAGAAGGCAATCCTCTAAGGAGGTCCCAGTTTCAAATCTCCACCCTACCAAAAAGCTGAATTGGATATCCAAAATCCAATTGATAATGTTGGTGTGGGCAGGGTCGGGTGCGACTCCCGGGTGACTTTGACGGTGTAGAACCCGGTGACTTTGACAAGGGGTTCCTTTCACAGTGTAGAACCCCCTGTTAGTGGTCTCTCAGACCAAAGTGGCCCCTTTTTCGCTTAAAAAAATAAAAATAAAAAATTAAGTTTTTAACTCTTCAAATATTATTTAAAATGTATTTTTTTTAAATAAAAATATTTTCTTCGGAAAAAAAACAATATTTTTTCTCGAAGAAACTCTCCAAAATTGAAATACCGCAAGAGTAAAGCGTAAACCTTAATCAGAAGGGACCAAAGCTTGTGGTTCCTTTCTCCAACCATTATTTATACGTATACATTAACCCTACTTAATAATTAAATGAAACCGAGTTTTACGCCATCTAATATTACCTTAAATATTTTACAATGATTATTAAGAAAGAAATACACATTGTTATCCAGTGTGATCAATCATTGAGAAGAAGAAGAGAATAATATGATAATACCTGATGTATCTCTCAAAGACGAGAACAATCAAGGGACTGGGATGAAAAGCAATGTTCTCCCATTCAAGGGAAGTAATTTCCTGAATCATACTTCTGTAAGACTCCCCTTCCCAATCTATGAGAGTTCCGTCCACTCCAATTACATTTTTAATCAAAGGCTCCTCGAAATAATCGGAAGCCCTCACCTTCCAACGGTCGTGGACGCCATCATCATCCACCCACTCTGCGTCTCTCTTCCCCGCCTTTTCCTCAAATTCTTCCCCATCATCTATATAAGTCTCATCTTCGCTGTCCTCCTCCTCTTCCTTTTCTGAGATAATGTCTCCAGAAGTTTTGGCATTTTCTCCCCACTTATCATTTAATGTAGAAGGCTGGACGCCATTCATATTTTCTGCCTGCTTGTCATTTAAGGATTGCTTATTTTTCTTTGGTCTACCACGTTTCTTTGCAGAGGCTTTATCTTTATTGTCGGTCTCTCTCTGTATTTGTGGTTTTATCTTCCTCGGTCGGCCTCGACCTCGTTTCACTGTCGTAGGAGCTTCAGAGGATGCAGCGCAAATGACCTGCCCAAGTTTCAAACTCGGGATGAGCCGCAGGCAGACAGTCCTCAAACTGACACAACATTTTGAACTTGTGGAGCTGCTCGGCCTGAGAAAATTTCTTGAAAATCCTTCCACCAAGTTGGAGACGGAGTGAACTTGCTGGACCCGCAGAATCTCCATTTCCTCTCCACTTATCCTGTAAATGTTTTTTCGAAATCGTTTTTTTAACACTTGCTATTATTGGAGTTATTTCTTTATGGGTATTTATTATTTAGTCTATTTTTTTTAGAAGTATGTTATCTTTTGAACTTTATATTTCTTGAAAAAAAAAAATAATAATATATTGCACCTTTAGAAAAGCCAGTTCTAAATAAATATTAAAAATGTAAAAAAATTTAAAAATTAAATTAAAAATAAATAAATAATCAAATTTCATTATTACGATTAAAACAACCAATTATGCATGTGTATCTGAATCTAGGTTTTTAGTATAAAAGTTTGTGTTTTTAATCATTTAGATGAGATAAAATTAATTTGAGTGGTTTAATATTGAAGATTTTATATATATATAAAAAGATAATTCTCAAGTTTGAATTTTAAAGAAAGATTGTACACCATGTTTTGACAATAGAATATTGGTTGATATCTTTTATATGGGTCGTCTTGTATTTCTATTTTTATTGATTACATAGTATTAAAATAATTAATTACATAAATTTAATATTTAGATTAAGTATTTAATATAGGTTTTTATTTTTATTTTTATTGATTATATAGTATTAAAATATTTAAATTAAGTATTTAATATAGGATTTTATTTACCTGGTTGTAATTAGGATAATTTTTATCAAAAAAAATGTCTTATATTTTAAGAGTCATATCTTTGTATAAAGTTGTTTGATTCAAATGACTCTTATGTAATTTTGCGCTAGATTGGAAGAGTTTTGAAATTAGTGGCCATACAAAATAGTACAAGCAATATTGAGGGAGATACGTCTATGTGAAGACATTCATCTCAAACAAGGGTAGTATTAGGTAATTTTTTTCAAAAAAATGTATCACCTTTTAGGAGTCGTATCTTTACAAAGGGTTATCTGATTCAAATGATTCTTAGAATAATTTGTAGAATCTAAAGAGCTTTAAAATAAGTGGTTATATGAAGAAGTCCAAGCAAAATTGAGGGAGATACAATCTTATGAAGTTAGTCATTTAGAACAAGGGCAGTGACAATTTTCAAGTCACAAAAAACAAAATTGCAAATACCTATTAGCTAGGGTTTGGATGATGGAAGAAGCAATGAAGGACTAGGTCATTAATGAGGCAAGACATTCCATGTGGGCATAGATTTTTTTTAGCTAAGTTTCATTTATCCCTTCCTTTTTTTCGAAGTTTTACATGTAGATTATTATATGTTTATATTCAAATAATATAATTGCTATAGGATATTCTAGTAAAATTTAAAAAGATATTGAGTTGTAGTGTGCTTCACATAGACCGATTTACAGTTGAATCCTTAGAATCATCCCTAGTAGTAGAGGTTAGGGAGGACCTCATAAAGCAATGATCCTCGTTGCTTAAAGATAAGGCAATCATGGGAAAATTTAATAGGTCTTAGTTAAATGTTTCAACTCTAAGAAAATGGATTGATAGGAGATGGAAGTCTTCAAGAGTGAGTATGTCCCTTCTTTCGAAAGGTTTCTTCCTAGCCATTTTATATTCCAAGGAGGAAAGAGATAGAATCTTGAAAGGGGCTCATTGATTTATGGGAAGAGCAAGATTCTTCCTTACTTATTTGTTAGAAGGCCTTACACCTAAAAACATAAATCTATCTCTAGTACCAGTCTAGTTCAAGATGTATGGGTTTCCCGTTGAATTCTGGGAAATGGATACCTTCAAGGCAATGGGCAACACTCTGGGATAATTCCTTGAGATTTCAAAAACTATAAAAGATGGAGTCTTGGCTATTTATACTCGAATATTAGTCATGATTGATTTCAATAAACCCTTACCAAAATCAATCATTCTAAGTATGGGGGTAAGTTGTGGACCCAAACCATGGATTATAAAAATATATCTTTCAGATTTAAAGGATGTCATAAGGTAGGGCATATTGAGAGATCATACCTTAATAAGAGTCCAGCATAAATATATAAAAAAAAACTACAAGATAAACTTACAAATAGGTCTAGACAAATGAAATTAAATAAGCAATGGAGACCGATAAGGATATTAGAAGAAAAACCTTTTGAGGCTTTAGCCTATGAAGAAAAAGTAGATAAGAACTTAGAGGACATAGTACAACGGGATCATAATATTAACAAGGAACGATCTACTTGGTTTGAACCTAATTTAGGCATGAACATTCCTGTTGAACTTAAGAAATGTGCCTCATCGAATTTTGTAGAATCTCTTGAAGTATCGAGCACAACTCATGAGAAGGAAAGTGGTAAAGAAATGTTATGTTAGATGTTAATAGCTCTACCAGTAACAAGGAAATATTAAAAAATGAGCAAGATAAATCAAAATTTTCCTTAGCAAAGCTAGGATATGATATATCGAACGAAAAGGAAAGTTGTCAAAGAATATTAAGGAATAGAATAATAAAATATTCCCTTGATACTGGTAAGGCAAATAGAGGAAAACCTTGAAATTATTGAACGAGAACTAGGGAAGCAAGAGCAAACATAGAGAAAGGAACACAATCTAAGTTGGTTAAACTTTTCTTTACCAAACAACAAAATGATATTGGTAATTCATAGGAGGGTCCAGTAGCTCCTAATGAGACATGATTACCATCTTATGGAATATAAAAGGTGTTAATACCCCTCAAAGCATAGATGTATCAGGGAACTTTATTTAAGTAATAAGCCTAATATTCTTTGTATCCAAAAAACTAAAAGAAGAAAGGAAAAAGTTTCCAAAACTATGAGCGTAGTATGGGCAAGATGTGAATGGAATGTTATAGATTCAAAAGGAGTGACAAGGAAAATTCCAACATACTGAAATCTAGTTAGAACCTCCTATAAAACCATTCATAAAACTATGCATTGGATAACCTCATTAGTCACATGCTACTGTGCAAATATTCGGTTATCCTTATCAATGTCTATGGACCTACAACTTAGTCAAGCAAATTAGAAGTATGGAGTGGGATTGAAGCCTTTATGAGAAGTAAACACCAAGAAACATGATTCATGATCATAGGAGATTTTAATGACATAACCAAGTTGGATGAAAAATTTGGAGAATAAGAAAAATAACCCAAAGTATGAGATATTTCCAAGCTTTCACTCAAAACAATAATCTATGGGAGGTTGAGTTTGAAGAGGACAATTATACATGGACCAACAATACCTGATAACAAAAAAAATTGGATAGATCCATACCCTCATATCATTGGCTAGATGAAGGGACATGCTAAAATTAATACTTTAACAAGGATTGGTTTAGATCACTAGCCAATAAGAGTTAAAATTGTGGTATGTGAATTCAAAAAAATATTATATTTTAAATATAATCATTTGTAGGAAGATCATCCTCAATTTGTTGATATGATTGTGCAAACATGGAATTCTCATAAAACAATGAGTTGTATACACTTTTGAAACAAATTAAATCAATAACATCTGAGATTAAATGAATGGAACAAAAATCACTTTCAAAAATATTTTTGATAAGAAAAAAGTACTAAAAGAGAATCTTTCAAAATTCTAAAAAGACGAGCACAATAATCCAAGCTCGGGGGAAAGGGAGTTGCTTAGTGAATATCAATATATTTTGAGTAAGGAAGAAATTTTTTGGAGATTAAAATCAAGACAAACTTGATTAAAAGAGATAAAACAAAGTTTTTTCATTTGATGACAATAGTATAGAGATCAACATTTAGAATTAGTAGAATTAAATTAGTAGAAGGGATTTGCATTAAATACCAAAGCAAAATCAGAAAGGGGGCAAGGCTTTTTTACTAGAATATTCTAGGATCAAAAGAGAAAGAAGTTCTTAATAAAAAGCTACTGGAAGAACTACCTTCAATTATAATAGATAAACACAATAGCAAATTGATGGAGCCTATTACTTTAGAAGAAGTTTGTCCAACTTTTTTCTCATTTGTTATGGATAAATCCCCATGTTCAAATGGACTCTCTACAACACTCTATTATCATAACTAGAAAATAGTTAAGGATTCTTTAATGGTGGTAGTGGAATAGTCTAGGGTAAAATAGTACATACTTTATAAAATAAATGCAACATATCTTACCTTGATTCCAAAAAATAAATATGCAAAATTGTTTGATTCATCCAGGCTGATGAGCCTATGTAATATGACATGTAAGATAATCTTCAAAGTGATGGCAAGTTGGTTAAGACCACTATTAGACAAAATTATTTTAGAAGAGCAAGAAGAATTTGTGAAAGGGAGACAGGTTTTGGATGGAATCATAGTAGCTCATGAAATAATGCATTCAACTTCTTGAAAAAATAACAATGATCTTAAAACTTGATATGAATAAAGCCTATGATATGGTTAAATGGGATTTGTTTTTTATAGTATTAGAAAAGTTTGGATTTGGGAAGAAATGGGTTAGATGTGTTTAAGTTTATGTCTCTACAGTATCATATTTAGTGTTGGTCAATAGGTTAATAATATAATCATTTAAAGCCAAGAGGGGTCTTAGACAAGGTGATCCTTTGTCACCATAAATGTTCATTATTGTGGCAGAGGTATTGGGAAGTAACTTGAAGAAGGCATACAGAAGTGGGCTAATAAGTGGACTTGAGGCTAATAATAACATGACAACATCACCCATTAACAAGTTGTACATGACACAACCCTTTTGGGTAGGGCAAGGAAAATCAGGCTAGATATTCGAATAACTTATTAAAGGAATATGAAAAAGCATTTGGGTAGAAAGTTAATAGGATAAAATCCAAATTTTACTTCCTAAACACTCCAACTAGAATCAAAGCAGGGATATGCATGTTACTTCAAATGGAGGAGGCAAATTTACCAACAACATATCTAGGGATGCCCTTATTTGAGGAGAGAATAAGGATAGAATTGTGAAATCTAAATATATGTAAAATTTAGAATAAACTACCGACATGGAAAGGTATATGGTTATCATTAGTGGGAGAGTGTATCACTTTCAATTATAATACATTTTCATCATTTTTTATAATCATCTTCCTTTCTATAACAAATGCTCATGTCTCTATATAGTTGTTCCCTAAAGTCTAATATGATTATAAGTACATGAGAATTTTCTCAATAAAAGTAATAATATATATATTTAATAGGTTATATGTGGATTCTATTGGGGGCCACTCCCATCAAAATACCAAAATATTACATTTGTTGTAGCATACATTTTTATTACAATTTTTTCATTTATTTTTTCTCTTAAATATATTCTTCAACATCCTCAAAGTGCTATGTTTCCATAATTAGCTCCTTGACATCATTTTGATTAAGACATAAAATCTCACTTGGCCATTTGCCTTCTAAAATTTGAATTTCATCGGGATGAAGATCAACACCATAATTCACTAATTTATCTACTACTTGATTTCCTTCTCTATAAATATACTCACACTACCAAGATATTGCCTCTAGTAATAGATGATGAACATCAACAATAGTATTATATTTTATCCTGTCTCCACATCCATTTTGTTAATAGAATTGATGATAACTTGTGAATCCCCCTCAATTGAAGTATATATCTATCATTTTTTTGCTACAATTTTAATCTCTGTAAGAAGTACCCCAACCTCTGCACAGTTGTTAGTTGAATTTCCATATGATTTTGAATAAGTGAGGATAATTTTTCCTTCACTATTTCTAAAAACACCACCCCACTAGCTTTTCCTAGATTTTCTTTAGAAGCACCATTAAAAGTAATTTTGATAAACCCAATTTTTTAGACATTTACATTTACCATAGATGGAAGTAGATCCTTTGTTTTAATTTCGTTGTCGTAGATGACTCTTCTATGTATGTTCAAATATTGTAGCCAAGTTATTAGCACCTCTTTTTTTGCAATTGAGGCTTTCCATATTTGTAGACATTATGCAAGAGAGGCACTAATATGGTTCCAAACTTGGGTATGATTTTGATATTTATTTTTTAAAATTTTGTTATTCCTTTCAAGCCATAAATTCCAACAAATAATGGCAGGCCCAATCTCCAAAGAATACATAATGCTTTAGCTTTGAAATAATTTATCCAACAAATTATCAACTCTTTCAATGTTGATGGAGCTACCTAATATAATTTCATATTTTTTTTAAAATAACCCCAAATTGTGTGATCAAACAGATAATGAAGAATTCAATGGTCTAACATTTTTAAATCCTTTTCACACAAGGCACATCTAAAGGGTCCATAATATCCTCTTCTTTGTAGAATCTCTCCCATAAGAAGCTTACTTTGAACTGCTAACCAAAGAAATGTTGAGGCCTTAGGGAGAGACTCTAATGACCAAACGTTCTTCCAAAGAAAATCTTAGGAGAAAGAAATTTTGATTGTTCTACATCCTCATATCCCAACTTGACTGAGGATCCACCATCCTTTGATAAATTCCAAACCAACTCATCCTTTCCTGTAAAATCAACAAATAAAACTCTCGAAGAATCTTTTGAAGTTTGTCTATAGTTTGTTTGAGTTCCTCTTCTTTAACCAGGTTACAAAAAAAAATCCATGATCTGGAGTTTTTTCTCATAATAATATAATCTTTGACCTTTGTACCTTTACATGCTAGGTACTCTTGAGCCAATGGTTTCCGTTTTGAGTTAGAGATAAAGGATAAAACTTCAATTAATCATCAGACGAAAAATTTGCATAATTTCCTTTTTTCCACATTAGTTTTGTTGTCGATGTTCAAGCAAAAGAATGCTCAAATTGTGAAGAACTTAACAAATTTTATAAAAAGCAAAGGTGTCGCGATTTCGCGATATGTCACGAAATCGTGACCTGTCACATTTTTGCGACGTCCATACCATAAAAAGGCTAAGCCCAAAATGAAGTTGTAATTTTGCGACCTATCGCGTTATCGCGGCCTGTCACAGTTTCACGGTGCCAAATGCAAAAAAGGGCTAAGTCAAGAAGTTGTCGTGATATTGCGACCTGTCGCGTTATCGCGATCAAAGTAGTCAATGGAAGCAAAGCAGTAAAACTGTCACGATATCGCGACGTGTTGGAGTTTCGCGGTCAAAGCAGTCAACAAAAGACTAAAATGAAGTTGTTGCGATTTCGTGACATGTCGCAAAATTACGACTTGCGATGGCCATTGAGCAGTGTGATAGAAAGTGTCGCGATATTGCGACATAAATTAGCAAAGGGCAATGTCAATGAAAAATATCACGATATCGTGACAAAAAAGCAAGCAAGGAGAAAATGGTACGGACTGTCGCGATATCGTGACATGTCGCGTTATCATGGGAAGGACTGACATATAAGCCAAGGCATGAGAGATGTCGCGATTTCGCGACATTTTTGAAGATGAGGCCAAGCAAGAGGAAGACGTCGCGATATCGCGACATGAAGCGACAATGATGAAGAAGGCAAGAAATTGTCGCGATTTCATGACATGTCACGTTTTCACGAGGTGGAAGCAAGGATGCGGCCAGATTGTACGAAATGTCACGATTTCGTGACATGTCAAATTTTCGTGGCCTAAAATCATCAAAGTGTAAGAAGATAGAAAGTGTCGTGATTTCACGACATATTGTGGAGAAAAAGCCAAATGGAGAAACATGTCACGATTTTGTGACATGTTCCGTTTTCGTGAGATGAAAGCTAAGTACAAGGCAGCGAGAAAGTGTCATGATTTCGAGACATGTCGTCTTTTCGCGACCTATCGCGTTTTCACAGGTAAGAAGGAGATAAAGACAACGCAAGAGAAAAATGTCGCAATTTCATGACATGTTTCATTTTTGTGATTGGTGGCAGAGAGAGAAGGCAGTAAGGTAAAAGTGTCACAATTTCGTGACATGTCGCATTTTCGTGACCAAAGCATTGACGAAGGCCCGATACAGTTTTGTTTGCATTTTCTTTCAGAATTGCATAGGAGAATGTGCAAAGAAGATAAGGATCGAGTAAAGACTCTAACTGATTTTCAGATCGTGGTCGAAGAGGCTTCAAGATTAAATGTTGCTGATTACTGATGTGCGCAAGATCGAAGAACCTAAAGCAGTTTTCGATGTCGCCAGAATTAAAGACGCCTCCAATATTCAAAGCTCTTGTTCGTGATCTCTTAACAACTTCCAGCTTCCCTTGATAACGGTCATTTAACGAAGAAGTATGGGCCCTTGTTTCTGTTTCATTTTCGGTTGTAATCCATTTAAAAATAGAGACTGTCATCTCTCCAAGGCAGATTAAGGGGATTGTTTCTTCGAGATCTATTTCATTTATTAAATGTTGTAATACGAAAGGAAGAGGACGAACCTCTATAAATACCAATGTAAAACTCAAACAAAGTGAGGAGGATCTTGTTGCAGAAATTGAAATAGAAGTCCTAGATGCATTCGCTTCCATTCTTAGTGTCTTCTAGAGTTGGTGATCTAAATAGTTTTTATGTTTTGCTTTCTGTCTGAGTTACTTCTGTTAGTCCAGTGTCAATATAAGTTAAATTCTGCTATTCTGAATTTGATTGTATTTGCATTTGAGCATTGAAGTACAATTGGAAATGAACTAATGGCTAATGCATGATCCGATTTCTGTATACATATTCTAAGAGTCAGTTGCTGCTTAGCTTTAGGATCTAGTTGAGGTTATTGTTGTCAAGGTTGTTCTCCCCATCAATGATCGGCTTCGGCCATATTTACATCCCTTTCTGTTATTTCCCATTCCTTTCAGCATTTTTCATTTCTTTCCTGCATCCTTACCTTCAAAACCAGTTTAGAGTAGTTTGGGAGCCAGACCTCTCTGGAGATTGGCCCGGGAGACTTCTCTTTCTCTCGATATTTCAATGTTGGCCAAGTCTAGGACGCATATATGTATAAAATCCTTTCTTGTGGCAGATTTATGACCAACAGTTTTTGGCATGCCCGGTGGGACAGACTGTTTCTATCTTCGAAAGATACAATCAGTGGGACTCACAAGTTCTAGTTGTTGACACCCAGAGGAATCAAGACTTTGATGAACTGTCTTGACCTCATGGCGGAGATTGTAAGTTCATCTGGCGAATTTGTTGAAGTTGAAGATCCAAATTTCTTGATCGTAGATGCCTTTTAAAGCTAAAAGAAGATACCTCGAAGGAATCAAGGTTTGGTGAGTAGCCTTGACCTCACAAGCAGAGAAAAGAATGTTCATCTGGCAACTTCGACTTAGTGGCAATAACCGTGATCTCTGTAGACCACTGTTATAATGGCAAGTGTACTTTGTCCTAGCTGGAATGATCTTGGCCCCCTGAATCTCCAAAGTTTGCACGAGATTCCCAAAAGTGCCTTGAAGACATTGACAAAATACAATGGTACTAATGGAATGGCCCAAGAGCATATTGAAGATGTTGTTGCTTTGTCAATCCTCCATGACATAATCCATGAAGATGTCATGATCAGACTTCTGGTTCAGTCTTTGGAAGGAAGGGCGTTGCAGTGGTACAAACTGCTCGGGCGAAAAAGCATCTGCTCATGGGACGACTTAGTGGGAGCACTAATCAGAACATTCGACGGCTCTCAAGATCCCTTCCAGCTCTTGATGCACTTCTCCACCATCACAAGAGCACCTCTGGAGAGCATCACCGACTTCAATGTCCGATTCTACAGAAGTTGGAAGAGAATTCTAGGGGAGATCCAATCGACACCCACCCAAGCCCACCTCTTCTATGTTCGTGCCTTTCACCCGAACATAAGCCTCCTCTTACTGCAATCAGGTGAATGAAGGTTCCCTCAAATATTTGAAGAAGCAGTGCGAGCGAAACAACTTTTGCTCCTCTTAGGAAAGTGGTAGTGGGGAGAAACTCCATCACTTTCCCCGGTAGTCGTCGCTCCTATCTCTCTTGCACAGTATTCACCATGGAAGATTCCTCATACTGAGCAGAGACCTGAGATGCAGCTGTGTGGAGCTCAACAGGCACCTTTCATCCAAGTCCCACGATGGGAATCGATGAGCCTTGTCCCGAGAATAGATAATATGGTTGCTTGTAGTTTCTATCAAGAAATGGATCATGAGGAGATGAGTGAAGGAGAAGAAGAGTAGGCTCAAGTGGCAGAACCTGCGAGTAAGGAGGATACATCTTTGCACCCTTTTTGTATCCTAGGGCATAGCATGCAAGTGTTCAACCAGAGCCCAATAAGCAAGCCTCATCAAGAAGCTGAGCCTGAAGAGATCCTGGAGAAAGGACTGTCGCTAGACAATTCCTGTTATTGCATCAAGGGGTTGGAGGAACATGTACTCGATCCACAACCAGTGGACTCTTCAAAATGGTGGTATTGGCTTCAGCCATTACTACAACCGGTACCCCAAGGAGCCCTCCATGTGGCAAATCTCTTTGCTACATTATTCATCAACTGTATGGGTACTAGCATGAATGATAACCTGCCATGTTGTGCCCTGTTTGCACCATGGAGAACTTCAAGAAGAAGCCAACCGAACTTCAAAGGTCGACTAAAGTATGATCAGATCTGGTCTGGACATTGCAGGTTCACCGGATAGACACCCGAAGCTGGGTTTGTGGTGGCGGCATGCCAATCATGTCGCAAAATTTTGTAAATATTGTACATAGCAAAAAAAAAAACAAAAAGACAAAAAAAGGAAGAAAAAAATAGACAAAAAAAAAAAATTCAACTTCGGCTCCTTTTGCATGCGAGCCCGCAGGTATGTTTATTTCTTTTGTTTTTTTTCCTCCTTCCCAGCAGATAGTGGCTTTTCCTCTACCTCTCTACTTCTTTCTTCCTTACTTCATCCCTTCTCTCCTACTTCTTCTTCTGCAATTATTCAAGCCACTACTGTTGTTTCTACTCCCCTCTCTAATATTCTCGTTTCTTCTTTCCCCATTCCTCTAAGTCTTTGCTTTTAAACACTTTTTTCCACAGTTCCTACCACTTCTCCATTCCATTCACTTCCATTTCATTATCTGTTTCACAGCAGCTGGTAGCACAGTAGCACCCTGTTGCTGTATCTACCACTCCTGCTCCTCCATTTTTCATCATTCCATCATTCCCTATTCCCATTCCACGGCCTGCACACATTCCCTATCCCATCATCCCTCCATTCATTTTCGTTTTGTAACACAGGTGCTTTTTCACTACTGCCATGGAGATCCTTGCACAACACTTGGTGATTACCTAGCTCAACCGAGCTAGGCCCAGTGCAGTAGTTCTCAAGAAATAAAGGAAGTTCTGCTCTCCCATAAATTTCTGTTGAAGGTCCTGTTTTGAGTGCTAAGTACCAGCAAGAGATTGTTGTAGTAGTCCGTAGAGACGCGTCCAGCATCAGCCAGCATTCACTCTCTGCTCCTCCTGTTTCCTGACTCTGTTGCCCAATGGATAAAGGCCTGAGATTTGTGCATATAGCAGAACTGTATACCCCGCGAGCCACCAAGAATGTTGGCATTTTTGCCACATTAGTTTTGTTGTCGATGTTCAAGCAAAAGAATGCTCAAATTGTGAAGACACTTAACAAATTTTGTAAAAAGCAAAGGTGTCACGATTTCATGACATGTCGTGAAATCGTGACCTGTCGTGTTTTCTAGACGTCCGTACCATAAAAAGGCTAAGCCCAAAATGAAGTTGTCACGATTTCGCGACCTGTCATGTTATCGCGGCCTGTCACAGTTTTGCGGTGCCAAATGCAGAAAAGGGCTAAGTCAAGAAGTTGTCACGATATCGCGACCTGTCGCGTTATCGCGGTCAAAGCAGTCAACAGAAGAAAAGTAGTAAAACTGTCGCGATATCGTGACGTGTTGGAGTTTCGCGATCAAAGCAGTCAACGGAAGCACTAAAATGAAGTTGTCGAGATTTTGCGACATGTCGCAAAATCGCGACTTGCAGTGGCCATGGAGTAGTGTGATGGAAAGTGTCGCGATATCGCGACATAAATTAGCAAAGGGTAATGTCAATGAAAAATGTCGTGATATCGCGACAAAAAAGCAAGTAAGGAGAAAATGGTATGGACTGTCGCGATATCGCGACATGTCATGTTATCGCGGGAAGGACTGACAGATAAGCCAAGGCATGAGAGATGTCACGATTTCATGACATTTTTGAAGATGAGGCCAAGCAAGAGGAAGACGTCGCAATATCGCGACATGAAGCAACAATGATGAAGAAGGCAAGAAATTGTCGCGATTTCGTGACATGTCACGTTTTCGCGAAGTGGAAGCAAGGAGGCGGCCAGATTGTACGGAATGTCACGATTTCGTGACATGACAAATTTTTGTGGCCTAAAATCATCAAAGTGTAAGAAGAAAAAAAGTGTCGCGATTTCGTGACATATTATGGAGAAAAATCCAAATGGAGAAACATGTCACGATTTCGCGACATGTTTCGTTTCGCGAGATGAAAGCTAAGAAGTACAAGGCAGCGAGAAAGTGTCACGATTTTGCGACATGTCACCTTTTCGCGACCTGTCGCGTTTTCGCGGGTAAGAAGGAGATAAAGACAGCGCAAGAGAAAAATGTCACGATTTCGCGACATGTTTCATTTTCGTGACTGGTGGCGGAGAGAGAAGGTAATAAGGTAAAAGTGTCGCGATTTTGAGACATGTCGCATTTTCACGACCTGTCACATTTTCGCGACCAAAGCAGTGACGAAGGCCCGATACAGTTCTATTTGCATTTTCTTTCAAAATTGCATAGGAGAATGTGCAGAGAAGATAAGGATCGAGTAAAGACTCTTTAACTAATTTTAAGATCGTGGTCGAAGAGGCTTCAAGATTAAATGTTGTTGATTATCGATGTGCGCAAGATGGAAGAACCTAAAGCAGTTTTCGATGCCGCCAGAATTAAAGATGCCTCCAATATTCAAAGCTCTTGTTCATGATATCTTAACAACTTCCAGCTTCCCTTGATAACAATCATTTAACGAAGAAGTATGTGCCCTTGTTTCTGTTTCATTTTTGGTTGTAATCCATTTAAAAACAGAGACTGTCATCTCTCCAAGGCAGATTAAGGGGATTATTTCTTCGAGATCTGTTTCATTTATTAAATGTTGTAATACAAAAGGAAGAGGACGGACCTCTATAAATACCAATGTAAAACTCAAACAAAGTGAGGAGGATCTTGTTGCAGAAATTGAAATAGAAGTCCTAGATGCGTTCGCTTCCATTCTTAGTGTCTTCTGGAGTTGCTGATCTAAATAGTTTTTTATGTTTTGCTTTCTGTCTGAGTTACTTTTGTTAGTCTAGTGTCAATATAAGTTAAATTTTGCTATTCTAAATTTGATTGTATTTGCATTTGAGCGTTGAAGTACAATTGGAAATGAACTAATGGCTAATGCGTGATTCGATTTCTGTATACGTATTCTAAGAGTCAGTTGCTGCTTAGCTTTAGGATCTAGTTGAGGTTATTGCTGTCAAGGTTGTTCTCCCCATCAATGATCGGCTTCGGCCATATTTACATCCCTTTCTGTTATTTCCCATTCCTTTCAACATTTTTCATTTCTTTCCTACATCCTTATCTTCAAAACTAGTTTAGAGTAGTTTGGGAGCCAGCCCTCTCTAGAGATTGGCCCAGGAGACTTCTCTTTCTCTCGGCATTTCAATGCTGGCCAAGTCTAGGGCACATATATGTATAAAATCCTTTCTTGTGGCAGATTTGTGACCAACACTTCCCTCATTGACTGACCATATAATATATTTATTTATCAATTACAAATTCTTTGATATGAAGTTCCATGTTGACGATCCTATGGGTAGAGTTATTTTCCTAAACAAATTCATTACATCAAGAGAACCTACATATATATATATATATTTGAATTTACATGGTGGAATCGGTAGTCGCCACGAATCTGGGCAGGTTGTTTAGCTTTTATGGCCGCCACAGTATTCTGTGTTGTCCGCCTTAGAAGCCGCCACACAAATCTTCGCGCAGTCCACCCCTATAACCACCATGCCATAATCATTTTAAACCTTTTACGCCGCTGAAAGCACCAGGAAAGGGAAAAGCGTTCAATTCGGTGAGGCCCGAGATTTGAACCTTGGACCTTCGCCCCCTTATGGGGTTTGGATGAACCAATTGGTCTACACCTCGGACCTAGAACCTATATATTTTTGAAGTAATATTTTTACCCAATTCTTTCCTTGATCTTTGAATAATCTCCACCCAAACTTTGCTCCTAATGCCAAACTCATAAGTTTGCAATTTTACAAGCCTACTCCTCCAATATTCTTTTCTTTGCAAACCCTATCCCACTTACAAAGAGAAAACCTAATTTTTTCCTCACAACCTTTCCATAGAAAGTATCTTTGATTTTTATCAATTTTTGATGCAATACCTATAAGCAGTATTGAAAGTGACATCATGTAAATAAGAATGGGTTGCAAAGTAGTCTTTGTGAATTGTAGCCTTCCTTCCATGGTTAAGAACTTACCTTTCCAACCTGCAAAGCAAGCTTTCATTCTATTTAAAAAAGAGATCCAAAGCTCCTTTTTATTTCCTTTATTAGACAAAAGAATACCCAAGTAGGTTGATGGAAAAATTTCAATTTTAAACCCTAATATTCATAATAATTTGTTGTAAATCTAGGGTAGTATTAATGAAATAAATCTTAGATTTTGAATTATTTGGGTAGAAAGTCAATAGGATAAAATCCAAAATTTACTTCGTCAACACATACACGTTACTTGAAATGGAGGAGACAAATTTACCAACAACATATCTAGGGATGTCCTTATTTGAGGAGAGAATAAGGATGGAATTGTGAAATGTAGTTATAGGTAAAAAAAGAGCTCAGTTGAGAGCTAGATTAAATTGGTTGAAAATTGGGGACAAGGTATCTAAAGAATATTTTAAGCAATTAAGGCCACCTTCTCAATCTATTCAGATTTATGCTATTTAGGTTGATGATTAGAGGTTCACTTCTCTCCCTAAAATAAGTGTAGCCTTTGTCAGACACTATCAACATGTCTTTGCTTCTCAACCTTTCTCTGCAGCTCACCAACAAGCTTTGGCTGAATGTAAGGCTATCATTCCTAAAAGGGTCTCGTCTTCTCAACGAGATGTTTGTGAAACTCCTTTGTCTCTTGAAGATTTGAAACAAGCCTTATATGTCATGGCTAATGAGAAAGCTCCTGGTTTAGATGGATTTCCCTATGAATTTTATAAATAATTTTAGGATTTTTTGGGTCCCGATCTTCTTAAAGTTTATCAAGAAGCTCTGCATACTGGATCTTTAGGTCCTATCTTAAATAGAGGTAATATCAAGCTGATTCCTAAAGCTGGCGATCCTGAAATCATCACTAATTGGTGACCAATTACTTTGTTGAATGTAAGCTATAAAATCATTGCTAAGGCCCTTGCTCTCAAGCTTCACCCAATTCTCCCTTTGATTATCAGACCTAAACAGACAGGGTTTGTGCAAGGCAGATATATTTTAGATAATGTGATTGTAGTTTGGGAAGGAATGGACTGGGCTCGCTCTTCACAATAGGATATGTTATTTCTTAAAATTGATTTTGAGAAGGCTTATGACAAAGTTGAGTGGTATTTTATTCTTTCCATGCTCCAGTCCTTAGGTTTTGGGCCCTGCTTCATTCAGTCTGTGAACATTCTCTTTCAATATGCTTCTTCTATAATTACCCTAAACAAAAGTCAATATGAAGTCCTTGGATTGTTCAGATCCATTCAACAGGGTTGTCCCCTTGCTCCTTCCCTTTTTATTTTAGCAGCTAAGGCTTTTGGGTATTTACTAGCTTCCAAAGTGGCTCACGGATCTATTCGTGGTCTTGCTTTACCTGCTTCTTCTTCTCAAATGGTTCATGGAAATTTTGTTGATGACTCTTTTTTAACCATTTATGAATATGAACACTCTTTGTCCACTGCTCTTAAATGCCTTGACACTTTTTGCCTAGCTTTTGGGTCAAGTATTCAATGGAAAAAAACTTCTTGCTTTAGGCAATCTACGAAACCCTTGCCACCTTGGATTTCTCAATATCCGTGGCATTGGATTCAACCTGGTGAAATGTTCAAGTTTTTAGGTATTCATTTTGCCTTTCACAGCACACCTGCTAAGTTATGGAATTATGTAATTAAAAAAGTGGAGAAGAAATTGATATATTGGATCACTAAACAACTTTCTCTGGTAAGAAAATTTCAGGTCTGCTCTAAGATTCTAGCTACCACTCATGTTTATTATTCTTCATGTTGGCTTCCTTCAAAAGCTTGCTATTTGAAATTGGAAATATTGTTGAGGGATTTTTTATGGTCAAATGCATCTCATACAAAGGGGTTTCACAGAGTTGCTTGGGATTTTTGTTGTCTTCCCAAACTTTCTGGTGGTCTGGGCCTTTTGGATTGTCATCGTCAAGGAATTGCCTTGTGTGCAAAATGGGTTGTGCAAGCTCTTGATGGCAATGAATCATCAAAAATTCTTCTTCGACATTGTATTTTGATTGGTCTCCTCTTGGGGAAGAGGGTATGATGAGGATTGAATTTATCTACTCTTATCACCGCCCTCGTTCCCAATAAAATCATAGGTTCCTTTGTTGTCAAAAGTATCTGGAAGGCTTGGGAAACTCTCAAAATATGGCTTATTTGGAAAGGAGATGGAAAAAAGAATGGTGCTTCTATTTCTTCTATTAGTGTTTGGTGGTCTCCTATTATCAAAATTCAGTCTTTGCCCTTGGCCCAAGTTCAATGGATTCATGCTCAACGGTTTTACAGAAAAGAATTAACTCTATCACTAATTTTTTCTCTTTCTACACCAGATACTGGATTCCTTGGGATGATTTTAAAAGTTTTTATCAGCTTAAGCAGGATGATCAAGGTACTTATGAGGTTGTGGTTTTTAATACTCCATTTTCTTTGTGGCCTAGAATTTTCAAACACTTTCAGAAGGACTGGTGGGCTGATTGAAGTTGGCCTAAGAATAAATCCATGACTCAGTATAAAGCCCATATGGGCTATTCTTGGTTATCTCCCCATATTCCTATGGCTACTATTCTAAATGCTCGTTGGGATCTGCTTTCTCCTCCTTCTACTTGGCGAACTAGGTTCAAAATGGTTTGGGCAAAATATATTGAACCTAAGCAATATTTTTTTGCATGGAGTTTACTGATGCAAGGCCTACCAATGGGGCAACGACTTATATATATTGGCATTGATCACCCTACCTATTATTTCTATGGAGAGTTGGAGGATTATCTACATGTATTTTGGTCTTGCCCCAAGGCTCGTTCAACTTGGACCTGGATTGAGTCTTTTTTTCGTCCCTTCATTCACTCTCCTTTTTTTTGGCAGCAAATCATTCTTGGAGTTCTGCCTGATTTTTTTGAACCTTTGTTGGAAGTCTGGAACATCTTTCGCATTAGCATTCTTTATCATATTTGGAAGTCCAGAAATAAGATTGCTTTTTCTCATGATACTAGTTCCAATATTTTTTCCCTAGCTGACCAGTATGCAGTGTTTTATGATTCTTGGCTACAAATTTCTGTGCAGGTGGAGAAGGTTAATGTGGAGATTCAACATCTATGTAGTCTTATTGACTACTGGGGTAATGCACCTTGCACTGTTAGTCGCCTTCCTGAGGATCCCTCATCCCATGGTCGATCCCGATCTCGATCTCGCTCTCGCAAGAATTCTTCTTGTCACAGTGGAGGGCCAACGTTCAACCATGGTGTGTCTGATGCAGGTTCTTCTAGATATCATAGCGGATAGGATGTTCATCCTCCTGCTCCTACCCCTCCCACTGTGGCAGGATGGATACATGAAATTCTTGACATACTCACTCCAGGTACAGGTTGGGGGGATCCTATTCACAATAATCCTATAATAGGTTGGTCGGTTTCAACGGATGTTGCAGCCCCTGTGGCTATTGCTTGCACATATGGATGGAATTTTGGGCCTTCTCTTGTTGGTATTGATAAGATGCCCAATGATGTTGGTTGGCCTATTTCTGCACTTTCCAACATCGATTGCTTGGACATGAATGAGGCAAATGCGCATCCCCATACTACTCTTACTACCTGAATCTTTATGGTTCTGTTTGACACTGCTTGGACATGAATGATGCAGATGCGCCTCCCCATACTGCTCTTATTGCCTGACTCTTTGTGATTCTGTTTGACACTATTTGGACATGAATGAGGCAGATGCGCCTCCCCATACTGCTCTTACTGCCTGAATCTTTGTGGTTTTGTTTGGCACTGCTTGGACATGAATGAGGCAAATGCTCCTTCCCATACTGCTCTTACTTCCTGACACTTTGTGGTTTTATTTTGTTACATCCTAGTTCTGATGTTTTGTTAGCAGTGGACTCGTTGTATCTAGTTTTTTTGATGCCTTGGTGTTTTTTGGTGTCTCCTAACCCTGGTGGTTAGTTTGGAACCGTACTGGGGTGTGATCTTTTCCATCCATTTTTTTGATGTAAAAAGGCTTAATTATTCTTTAATGGATTTTTTTCAGCTCCTTTTCATTCAAAAATAAATAAAAATAAACTATCGAAATGAAAAGGTAGATGGTTATCATTAGTAAAAGAGTGTATCACTTTCAATTATAATATATTTTCATCATTTTTTATAATCATATTCCTTTCTATAACAAATGATCTTGTCTCTATATAGTTGTTCCCTATAGTCTATAATGATTATAAGTACACGAGAATTTTCTCAAGCAAAATAATAATAATAATTATTACACATATATTTAAATTTAGGTTTTTATTTAAAATTTTATGTTTTTAATTGTTCTAGGTCATGTCGTTATATCATTAATACACATTATTAGACTAAATTCTATTGAAATATAAAAATATCATATTTGTTCTCAAAGGGATACTATATTTGTCTTGGGAGAGATACTATAATAGTAAGTTTTTGGATTTTTATCTAGAAGACCCAAGTTCAAACCCCAGTATGAGGGACCCAAAACCCCTCATAAAAACCTATGCTTTGCCTTAAATTTTTTAGTTTTGTCTTGGGAGAGATACTATAATGGTAAGTTTTTGGATTTTTATCTAGAAGACCCAAGTTCAAACCCCAGTACGAGGGAACCAAAACCCCTCATAAAAACCTATGGTTTACCTTAACTTTTTTAGTTCAATAAGGACAATGTAGTGGTTAGGGCTTCGAGCTTTGACCTCGCTTTAGGGAGGTCCAAGGTTCAAACTACGACTTATCCAAATGGGGATAGGTTGGATGATAGCGATCAAGTGTTTATCGATTGGCTATCCCAGTTTGAGGCTTTGAAAGGTCGAGGGTCTTGTTGACTTCATTTTACCCAACAAGCTAGGGGTTACAGTGGCAACATCTGAGCTTGCCTAATCAGGTATCCAAAAATAAGTGTTACTTATTCCCATATATATAATTTGGTTAGTGTGAGAAACCCCTATGACCAACGCACAATGTGGGAAGTCCCCTCCCAACCATGACCCTTGTAAAGTTGAGAGCTATGATTATATATATTATTACATCAATGAAATTATATTTAGCTTGTTTTTTATTAAAAATAAAATTTATCAATTTAAAATATCTCCCTTATGTTTGTTTTTAAAATAATGTCTTCATTAATAATTGATAGATATTTAGAATAATGTTATTATTAGTTTTTTATTTTAATAATAACAATTTGTGAATAGCAATTAAGATTAGAATTGAATCTTGAGAGGTCTAAGGTTCAAACCCCACTCAATATGATAGGACCAAAACCCCTCATAAAAATCTGTGTAAACTCATTGAATAGAGTTGCAAGCTTACTACAGTGGGTAGGGCTTTGGCCTCTCTTGAAGAGGTCCAAGGTTCAAACCCCACTCAGTATGAGGGGACATGATCCCTCATAAAAACCTATGTAAACTTATGAAAAAAATAATATTATAATTGAATATGTTTTTAAACTCTCAAGCTCTAAAGAAGAGAGTTGTGATTTATCAAGGGTGGGCGACTCGAGTACAACCCCTTGTTCTCCAGAGAAATAAAAAACAATTTGTGAATCACTTAAAATATATTTCCATATATTTTTGTAATCATATTTCTTCCTATAGAAAGTGCCCTTGTTTATGTATAGTTGTTTCCTAAAGTTTAATATGATTATTAATATATGAGAATTTCCTCAAGGAGAATAATAATAATTATTATTATTTTGGTTACATAGGAGAGTTGGTCACAAACACACTATTTTAAGTAACTGACAAGTGCAAGGTTCAAACCACAAGGGTTGCTCCCACAAAATCTATTATGACTCGTTATTGTTGACCCGACGTGAAGGGGACCACCGTTCACTCGAGATTCATACCATCATTGTCGGTATGGCGCACACTCAAAATATTCATATCAGACTGCAAATAGGCTACCCCCGAGGTTTGAACCTAGATATCTTCTTGGTAAATACCTAGCCAACAAGCACTTACCAATCCACCTAGTCCTCGGGGGCTTTTTTTATGGTAAACCAGTGTGATTTGAACCGGAGTTGCATGGATCCACACTGTATGGATTGCATTCCTCAACTGACTGTCTCACACCAACCTGGCTACGCACTCACCCTTATAATAATAATAATAATTACTATTATTATCATCATCGATTGCATGGGTTTCTCACACTAACCAAATCTAAAAATAATCATAATAATAATTATTACACACTTATACTTAAATTTAGATTTTTAGTTAAGAGTTTATGTTTTTAATTGTTTCAAGTCATATCATTATATCTATTGATATAGTTTACTAGACTATTTTTTTATTGAAATATAAAAATATCAATAATTATTACTAGGTCAATTAAATTGTATTAGTTTATTTTTTATTAAAATAAAATTTATCAAGTTAAAGATCACCCTTATGATTGGTTAATTTAACATTGCCTTATTTTTTCAAATATATTGTTGTTTTTAAGATAATGTCTTTGTTAATAATTAGTATACATCTAGAATAATGTTACTATTAGTCTAACTTTTATAATGGCATTAATAACTATCTATGAATCACTTTCAATTGGAATATATTTCCATCCTTTTTTATAACCATCTTCCTTCCCATAGAAAGTGCCCTTGTCTCTATATAGTTGTTTCCTAAAATTTAATATGATCATAAGTACATGAGAATTTGCTTAAGCATAATAATAATAATTACATATTGTCCTTGGTCTTGGTCTTATGAGGAGTCATGGTTGGGAGGGGACAACGCAATGGTTTAGGGTTTGGCTCTTATTCAGGAAGTCCAAGGTTCAAACCGTGGTGTGTATATGTGTGTTAATCCCTATTGATAAGCGTAGGTCTTGGTCTTATGAGGAGTCATGGTTGGGAGGGGACAACGCAATGGTTTAGGGTTTGGCTCTTATTCAGGAGGTCCAAGGTTCAAACCATGGTGTGTGTGTATGTGTGTTAATCCCTTATTGATAAGCGTAGATCTTGGCCTTATGAGGAGTCATGGTTGGGAGGGTACTGCTCAGCCCTATGCGTCGGTCATAGGGGTTTATCACACTACCCAAATAAATAATAATAATTACATACTTATATTTAAATTTATGTTTTCATTTAAAATATTGTTTTTAATTATTTTAGATCATATCATTATATCTATTTTTTGCTTGAGAAATAGGAGTTGTACTTGGGTCCCCCACTCTTGACAAGTCATGATTCTCTCCTTGAGAGTTTACAAACATATCCAATTCTCATCTCAATTGAGATGCTATAGCTAGATACCTACATCGTTTTTCAAAAAAAAAATTGAATTCTTGATATTCATTTTTTGCTTCTTTAATTTTCTTTGTAAATACAAATATTTAGCATCCTTCTTGACATTTTTCAATCTTGTTCATCCATTTATCAAAGTAAAATCTTGACTAGTGATGGTCTTTCATGATGCCAAGTTGCCATTGTGCCATCCATAACTACTCTGTTGACTCCATGCTTCCATTGCTCTACTCTAATATTTCAAACAGATGGTTTTATTATTCCTTAATGTTGTTGCACCCCTTTGTAATCCAGAACCGCTATGTTTTTTTGCCAAACATTGTCATACTTGATGTCTTTCTAACTCCATGTAGATCTATAATATCGATGCCTTAAGAAATACCTCCAAGATTATTGCCTCTCAAGGTGGTGTGGTGTCGATATGCTATAACCTTAAACTGACTATGTTTCGTTTGATTCTTTAGCAAATTTTTTCTTTATTTTAAATTCTTCTTCACAATATTCTCTCTTATGCCCTTCTTTTGGTGCATCCTTGTAAACTTTTGAGAATGCTTCCTTGGACTTTGTTATTGCTTCTTCCATGGACTCTATATTTGTTTCTATACTAAATTCAACTTTTTAGTCTTCTGTTGGTTCTTCAACTTGTACTCCTGCCATATTTGCTTCTTTCTTCTCTTTGGATCGTTACTTCTTAAAATTTTCATTTTGAATGCATCCATGAACTTGCACATTGTCATTTGTATTTTTTTCTTCTATTATATCCTTTTTATTTATTTATTTAAGTTCCCTCGTAAGCCTTTTTATTTCTTCTTCATATCCTTTGATGGAGACCTTCAAATTAGTTATATTTTTATAGGGGTCCCATCGATTCAAGAATGCATGCTCCATTTCGTCCCAATTGTAATAATGATTTCTTTCCTTAAAAACACTTTCCCACCAAACATAAGCTTCAACTCTTAATTTTTTCATAAGTTGGATTTGCCAAAAATGGTCACCAAAATATAGAGATCTAAACTTCTTCCACCATTCTCAAGCATCCATGTCATCATTTATAGTGAAAATTGGTAATTCTTTGATCTTTAACCCCAAACCTATGATCTTTATCTAAAAATATTATGAAGCAGTTGGGGTTTGAAAAAAAAACTAGGGTTAAAAAATCAAATCTCCTCTATTCCTTACTATCAACAAATAATTTTGTAGATTTTTTCCAAAAACAAATTAAATTGTAATTGATTTGCTTACCCTGATTGACTGAGATATCTATAAATTTATTTTTTGTGATTTGAAAAATGCTCACTATTCTTGTCTTGGACGACTAACTTCATAGGGTCGTAACTCCCTCAATACTACCACAATGCATAAACTTAAGTAATAAGACAACTTGGAAATTTCAAATGGTGACTACTCCAATTCAATGGTCCGTCAAATCATAGGTATTTCTATTGGTGAGCTCTTTGAAATTTTCTTATAAATATCATCTTATCCAATAATAAACCCTCTCGACTTGGTAAAAACCCTTTGATTTTAAACTATTGTGAAATCATAACATTATATCTATTAATATAGTTTATTATACTAGTTTTTATTGAAATACTAAAGTATCATATTTATTTTTAGGTCAGTTAAATTATATTTAGCTTGTTTTTATTAAAAATAAATTTTATCAAGTTAAAGATCATCCTTATGATTAGTTAATTTTTTTAATAAGTTATATATGGCTTCTCTTGGGGGACATCAAAATACCAAAATATTACATTTGTTGTTATGTTAATTAAACTATATTCACCATGTTTTTTTATTACAATTTTTTCATTTATTTTTTATTAAATATATTCTTCAACTTCCTTGAAGTGGATGTTTCTCAATTATCTCCTTAACATCATTTTGATTAAGAGATAAAATCTCACTTGGTTAGTTGCCTTCTAAAATTTGAATTTCATCAAGATGAAGATCAACATCACAATTGGCTAAAGGCGATGAACATCAACAACAATATTATTTTTTATCAAGTCTCCACATTTATTTTTGTTAACAACATTAATGATAATTTGTGAATCCCCCTCAATTGAAATATATGTTAGAAATAGATTATATTACATCATTTGGGTCATGTAAATGTACCTTCCTTGGTACATACTTAGGACATTAGATTACTTTAGGGGGAAGTTATCTAGTTACTTCATGCAATGTAATAAATGCACAAGTGTCAATGTGCAAGTTGTATATGTGCAAGATGTCCCTTGCACAACTAGGTAGAGTGTTGGCCAAGGAACCTATCTTCCTATATAAAGGGCCATAGATATATATATAGAGATAGAGAGTGTGTGATAGAGTGTGTGAGTGATAAGCTCAGAGCTCATTCGTGAGCAGTAGCTTTGATCATGGAGTGTTCATTTCCTCCATAGCTACTTTGTATTCATTTCCATCATTTCTATTTATAGCATATTTTAGTCATCTCATAGATTTACTTTCTTTCATATTATTATGCATCTTGTGATTGCTATCTCCCATTACATGTGTATCAAAATCTAATAGTGGTATCAGAGCTACGATAGATCAAGCTACAGTAGATCAATAGGAAAACCACCATTATCATTGACCCTAAGTTTTTTGTCAACCTGACGCATTGCTGGACCAACCACTGTCAAAAACTCTCAGAAGAGTCTAGGTGGTAGAATTAGGGAGAGCCACAAGTGAGGACTAAAAGAAATCTTAGTTTCAAAAATACTGAGATTGCATATGGCTAGAGTCTTTCCACAGAGTTACAGGAAAAACTCGTGAAGACTAGGACTCAACATTTGATCCACTAGTTTGATGAATCAACTAGTGAAGCTCATCTAAGAGATCTGAAAAATTTTACCTGAAGTTTCTTTTATTGTAGGGAATTAATTCTTAGATGATTGGGACACCTCCTACAATAGAAATCTAGGATATTTCAACTTCGTTGCCCGAAGGTCGGAGTGCCTTCATAGTGCAGATATTAGTTGTTGCAAGAGAAGAATACTACAGAAGAGACTTCTGGAGAAGAATCATGGTGAAGTTAGGAGACAGGAGATCTCCATTGCTAGATTGAGAACTTCACAGAAGAAAAAAAGGCCATAGAAGCCTTGATCCATAAGAAAAGGCCATAGAAGCCTTGATATTGAAGAAAAGGCCACAAAAGCCTTGATATTGAAGAAAAGGCCACATAAGCCTTGATATTGAAGAAAAGGCCACATAATCCTTGATATTGAAAAAAGGCCATAGAAGCCTTGATACTAAAAAAGACCACAAAAGCCTTGATCTTGAAGAAGACTCCAAAAGAGAGTATCTAATTCAGAAGTAGATTTTAGTACTAATACTTTGTTGCAGGAAAAGGAGATTTAGTGAGTTGGGAAAGCTTCCTACAAGAAAGTTAGGAAGAGTATCTTCTTCAGAATCAATCCAACACCTGAAGCAAAAGAGATCAGGAGAAGATCTCATTGAAGAACTTCTAGACTTGGAAGAAGAAGGACTAGGAGAGTCCTGCTCAAATCCAGAAGCAGCAGAATCAGAGATCTAGAAGATCTCACCACCAACACTTCCAAAAGTAGAAGGTTGAAGATAAGGTCTCAAGGAAGACTAGAAGAAGCTGCAAGATCAAAGGCCTTGGGGAGGTCTCTATGAGCATCTAGTAAAAGGCTTGGAGAGCCTTACTGAAGAAATCATCAAAGGAGTTTTGAGGAGAACTCATTGGAGAAATTCACTATAGGAGATAGTGAAAGATTTGGGACAATTATCGCCATCCAAAAACAAGCCCAAAAGAAGAAGAAGAATTTGGCAAGGAGTGCCAAATCTCAAAAGACCTCAAGACATTCAGAATCTTGAGAAGAAGATCCTGTTTGAAGTCAGAATTCGATAAGAAGCTTGAAGGAAGATTCAGATAGAAGAAGCCTACCAAATCTAGGAGATTTGGAGATTACCTCTCATAGCAAGAAGGCACCACTTTAGAAATAAAGACTTCTTCAAATATATAGCAAAATGAGGAGACTACAAGAGGAGAACAAGCCACCAAAATCCTAGGCTCGTGAAAGAAAGTTCGAGACCATATTTTGGTGAAGACGGAGTTGTTCAGGATAGCCTACAAAGAGCTGCAAGATCTTACTCAAGGCAACAACTTGGTGATCTTAGACACCAAGATCTACATCCTCTACAGAAGTGGCAAAAGAGCTACAAAAGATTTCAGAAAAATGTAAGCAACTATTGGTGCAAGTAGATTCATTAATTGGATTACTTATCAGATTTGTTAAAGCACCTTAATTTGGATTAAAGTTGCAAAAAGGAGAATTGAATTACAGTCTTCAAAAGTGCAAAAAGAGAAAGGTTCTTTTTAAGGTTCATTTGCACATTAGGAGTTGATTAGATTTTATAATTACAACTATCTATCAACTACCTATCATCTACTTTGGAAAGCAAAAGAAGACTAGCTCCTACTACCTTGCTTATAAGGAAATTGTAGAATAATTCTTGAAGATTCATTTCAGATTATTCTTGATTAGTTGTAGTAAATTGATTAAGTGCATTATTTTGAGAGTTGATTGGAGTGATAAGGTGAAATTGTTAGTGCATTAAAAGTGAAATATTATTAGATTCATTTGCACTATTCTATTGCTCTCAAAAATATTATTGTTTGTGTTCATGAGAAGGGCACAAAATCAGAATTTGTCAAAGTGTCTAAAGACATTGTTAGTGCACAAAAATCTGCAACATTCAGTGGCCAAGAGAAGCCACCAAATCATCTCAATCCTCCAAGCATTGGAGAAGAAAGTAGCCATCAAATATCAGCAAAGGAAGCCTCAAATCGAGACTTGGTGAGTCTCAAATTCAAAGCACAATAAGGTTTCTGTTACAAAGAAATAGTGCAGGAATATACAGAAAAAAGGAGCTTCTATCAAGTGGTTACAAGCTTGGGTTCATTTGTAAAATATCCAAGCAAAAATGGGAAGGTGTCTAATCAAAGAGACAACCTCAAAACCCCTACATTGCATTCAAAATTCTACCACAAAACCAGAAATTCAGACCTAAAGAAGGAGTGCAAAAGAAGGTGCAATAAAGGATATTTTATATATAAATACATTACATTGCGTTGCACTATCCTAATCTGGTTTATACAGGGAAAGAAGGCAGATTTGAAGGTGCCTCAAAGGCACAATATTCACTGGAAAAACTAGTCGAAGGTGGCCGAATGCTAGCATCTATCCAAGCATAGCAAAAGGAGCCACTCTAAGGGCTCATTCTCCTCACATCTTGGATGATCGAACCTGCAAAATACAAGGAGCAAAGCAAAGGGAGAAATAACATTATTCGAGAGCAACATTATCTACAAAAGGAGGATGTATAATAGGTGAGAAAAGAAGAATATTAAAGCACCATTGGAGTGTTTCAAACTCCACATCCGCATTGCTCAAAATTGATGCTCAAGCCTCCAAATCATTGCTCCACACCCTAGTTGAAAACATTACAATTGAACGAAAGAGAAATGGGAGATTCTACAGGGTTAAAGAACCTCCAAAGGGTCCGTTGAAGCAACGATAAAGAATAAGTCCATGCACAAGGAGGAAGTGACATTTATCACTTAAGGTAAAACCCTAATGCTCCTCACGCGAGCACTCATCTTCATCAAGAAAGGAGTTACAAGCAACAGGTTGGTGCATTGAGTGTATGAGATACACTTGTCCATAAAGAGACCAAGCACTCTACTGAAGAACGTAACGTCCATACGTTACTCAAAGGAAGAAATGAGCATTTTTTAGCACCTTCTACTCCTCAAGCGCTCAAGAAGAAAATGGATGTGCCACTTGGCACTTAATACAAGATTCTCCTCCATTTTAAGGGCATCAACGACCAAGCATTCAAACAACATTTACATCTCTACATTCAACACTTTGGGGTCTACACACACAGGGCCGAGTTGCAACATGTAAGGAAGGTGGTAGAGCCTTCAATGCTCTGGTCAAGCAAGGTCAAAGGTAGAGACTAAAGGGTACCATATTTGGAACATTAAATACAAGGAAAGTTCCAAGCAATTCTATTGGAGGGTACAATCAAAGCAGTGACGTCAATATTGTAGCCCTTGCACATCTGAAATCAATATCGATTATTGCTTGATATAAGGTAAGGTTTATTCCCATTTTTATGTGCTTTCATTTCTTGGGAGTTATAAGGTTAAACTTAGAGGAATTTAATCATATTGAAAGCCATACCTCAAAGGGAATAATTTATCAAATTAATATAATATTTGCAATATAAAACTTAGGAGTAATAAGGGTTTCTACTGGAAATTAATCTTAAATATTTGCAAATATTATTGTGGTCTAATTTTTCCAAAATTAGGGAGTTATAAGGGTTACTACATCAAATTAATTTATTGGAAATTAGATACACTTAAATTAAATCCTAAAGGGATATTAAAAAGAGAGGTTTATCAAAGCATTTCAAAGGTTGGAAATTTATAATATTATTGTCTCAAAATTTCTCAAAAAGAGACAAAAGAAATCCAACATTAAAACCTCTTTAAATTTGGAAAAAGTGCTTAGTTCAATAGGAGCAATAAGGGATAATAGAAGTTGATTTTGGTATTTACAAAAACTTTACAAAATCAACCAAAATTGAACTACAATTTACAAAAGCACTATATCTTATCTAAAACATACTAGGGAGTCATAAGGCATTCTACAAAACTTGGTAATATCAACATTTATCAAATATTATCAAGTTGCAAATCCATTAGCAAAATATAAGCTTTCTACAAAACCTAAAATTCCTTAAGAGTATATACTCTCATTACTAGGGAGACATAAGGAAGCCTACAAAACCTAAGGATTAATAAAGGTTTTATCAAATCAAGCTTATATACTTCAATTAGGGATCATATATCCTAATAGGGAGCCATAAGGATGTCTACTTCCCAAAATACTACAAACATCAATAAGGATAATTACTTTAGTAAGGAAAAATCTAGTGCTATAAAACTTGGGATCATGAATCTACTCATGAAATCTGAAAGAATGTTAGATCTAACTTCAAAAGTAATCCATAGTGAAGCCTTAGAAGATAATTTTGATACTATGGAATGCTATCTTCAAGCCCATCTCAATGAAGCTATTGACAATGGAAAAAGTGACATTACACTTTCCTTAGACCTTGTGAGCATATTATACATGGCATTACTCACATATAAACACTACAAGAATGAAAATGTAGAACAAAAAGGATTTATAGAACTACTCAAAAAGAAGGTAAAACTTAATGAGTCATATCTAGAAAAGCTCTTTCAATCCTCATGCAGCATTGGCACTTCAAGTTCTACTAACTCAAGATCTTATCATGATGCCCTAAGTGGTTGTTCAGAAGCTTCTATATAGATTGAAGACAAGAAAGGAGAACCTTCTCTACAAGAACCAAGTAGCAACACAACCACCTATGAAAGCATAGAGACTAGATTCAAAGGCAAATCTAAAGAAGAAGAAGAAGATGAATCCAATGAAGGAGGAATACAGTGCAAGGTCAATTAAAAGAAGAACCTACAACTTCAACCTATTTTGCATCATCTGAAGACTAAAGCAACTATAGAAGAACCAAGTACAAAGCTCAATATGGAAGAAGATCCACATTGAAGACTAAAGTCTTCAATACCCAAATAATGTAATACAAGGGGGTGTTAGAAATAGATTATATTACATCATTTGGGTCATGTAAATGTACCTTTCTTGGTACATACTTAGGACATTAGATTACTTTAGGGGGAAGTTATCTAGTTACTTCATGCAATGTAATAAATGCACAAGTATCAATGTGCAAGTTGTATATGTGCAAGATGTCCCTTGCACATCTAGGTAGAGTGTTGGCCAAGGAACCTATCTTCCTATATAAAGGGCCATAGATATAGATAGTGTGAGATAGAGAGTGTGTGAGTGATAAGCTCAGAGTTCATTCTTGATCAGTAGCTTTGATCATGGAGTGTTCATTTCCTCCATAGCTACTTTGTATTCATTTCCATCATTTCTATTTATAGCATATTTTAGTCATCTCGCAGATTTACTTTCTTTCATATTATTCTGCATCTTGTGATTGCTATCTCCCATTACATGTGTATCAAAAGCTAACAATATATTTTCATAATTTTCTATTGCAATTTTAATCCCTATAAGAAGTGCCCTAACCTCTTCATAGTTTTTTATTAGGTAGGAAAACACAGGATTTTGAAAGGATCCCTAACCTTTTACAATGAGATATATAATGGAAACAATAACAATAAGTGGATCAAGAGGAGAACAACCACAAGGTACAAGGGATACAATAAAACAACCACAAATAGGTAGAACAAAGAAAGGGCCTTCAATAAAAAGCAAAAGGGAGCACCTTATCTACCAGGGACAAAAACAAACCAAAATTCAAAACCAAAACACACTACGTCAAGAAGGTAGGGAAATCCTTCATCCAAATTTGAAGAGCATTCTGATTGACACCCTGGTTGACCAACAGGTCAACTTCCTTATTTTCTTCTCTAAAGGTGTGCCTAAATTCAACACCTTGTAAATTCTTAGTGCAACGGTAAATATCTTCTATTAAATCTACAATGTACCACTGAGGGGAATGTTTTCCTTTAACAATATTAATTATGGAAAGAGAGTCACCTTCAATCACCATCTTCTTTGCATTCAATTTTTTTAGGAGCATGACCCCTTGATAAAGTGTCCAAGCTTCGATAAAAAAATTGGACTAAACACCTAAGAAATCAAAAAAGACCAAAAGAATAACCCCTTTGTCATCCCTGATGATTCCTCTAGCCACTACGGTGCCTAGGTTGCCTTTAGTTGCTCCATCAGTTCAATTTTATCCAACCTTGAGGCAAAGGCTGCCATTGGACAAGATATCTAGGATTGGGAGTCGGTAGACTGTAAATACCGTCCTAATTTAGAATACCTAGTCGAATGGCAAGATTACCTTCTTATGGGACCATTTTTCATCTTTGATAGGAATTATGGAAACATTTTCTTTTAGGAAATTGAAATTTTTAGCTTCCACATGTAGGGGATCCTTTTTAACATTCTTGAAGGCTCTGTTGTTTCTTTCATTCCAAATACCCCCCCAAAAAATGAGGCAAATAGAAAGACCAATAAATTCTAAGCAAATGATTCTAGAAAGGGATAACCCATTGAAAACACAGGTTCAAAATGTTGTTATGCATGACCTAGGTAAAACTAAATTTTATGAGAAGAATATGGATAAATTCTAAAGATAAGGGACACTCGAGAAATAAATGATTAGCATTCTCCTAAGTAGTTTCACATCGATAACACCTATTTAAAATGGGTAGGACTCCTTTTTGAAGATAAATATTAAGATTTTTTCAATGAGTTTACACAAGTTTTTATGAGGGGTCCTGGTCCCCTCGTATTAAGTGGGGTTTGAACCTTAGACTTCTCAAAGAGAGGACAAAGTCCTTCATAGTAAGCTTACAGCTAGTCATAGCCTCTACATAGTTGTTAGTTGAAGTTCCATATGATTTTGAGTGAGGAGAAGTTTAACTTCAATATTCCTAAAACCACCACCTCCAACTTTTCTCAAATTTCATTTAAAAGCACCATCAAAATTAATTTTGATAAACCTAATTTTTGGACTTTTCATTTTACCCTAGATCGAAGTAGATCCTTTATTTTTATTTTATTATTGCAAATGACTCTTCCATGTATGTTCAAATTGTGTGGTCAAGTTATTAGCACCTTTTTTACTACACTTGAGACTTCCCATGACGAGCACCATATTTGTAGACATTTTGCAAGAGAGACAATATGGTTCCAAAACTGGGCATGATTTTCAAATTTATTTTCCTTTCAAGACATAAATTCCAACAAATAATGATAGGGCCAATCCTCCAAAAAATACATAATGCTTTATCTTTGAAATAATTAATCCAACATTTCATCAACTCTTTCAATGTTGATGGAGCTACCCAATATAATTTCATATTTTTAAAAAAGTAACCCCAAATGGTGTGAGCAAAGGGACAATGAAGAAGTAAATGGTTTGATGTTTCTAAATCCTTCTCACACAAGGCACATCTAAAAGGTTCATAATATCCTCTTCTTTGTAGACTCTCTCCTGTAAGAATCTTACTTTGAACAACTAACGACCAAACATTCTTCCAAGGAAAATATTTGGGAGAAGGAAATTATGTTTGCTTTAAATCCTCATATCCCAACTTGACCAAGTATCCACCATCCTTTGATAATTTCAAACTAACTCATCCTTTTATGTAAAAATCAATAAATAAAACTCTTGAAACATCTTTTGAAATTCATTTGCAATTTGTTTGAGTTCCTCTCCTTCAACCAGGTTACTAAAAGAAATCCATGATCTAGATTTGTTGCTCATATTAATACAATCTTTGACCTTTGGAACTTTACATGCTAGGTTTTCTTGAACCAATGGTTACCATTTTTAGTAAGGGATAAGAGGATAAGTCTTCAACCAAGCATCAAACCAAAAATTTGCATAACTCCCCTCATTTATTGATCATCTAACATGTTTATTTATCAATTGCAAACTATATGATATGAAGTTACATGTTGAAGATCCTTTGGGTAGGGTTCCTTTCCTAAATAATTGTATGGCATCAAGAGCCTATATATTTGTGAAGTAATATTTTTGCTCAATTCTTTCCTTGATCTCTAAATAATCTTCACCCAAGCTTTGCCCCTAATTCCAAATTCATAAGTCTGCAATTTTGCAAACCTACTCCTCCAATATTCTTTCCTTTACAAAACCTATCCCACTTACAAAGAAGAAACCTAAAATTTTCCTCACAACCTTTCCATATAAAGTCTCTTTGAATTTTATTAAATTTTTATGTTATACCTGCTAGCAATCTTGAAAGTGATATCATACAAATAGATATGGATTGCAATGTAGTCGTTATGAGTTGTAGCCTTCCTATCATTGTTAAGAACTTACCTTTTCAACCTACCAAACAAGATTTTCTTCTATCTAAAAAAAATCCAAAGCTCCTTTTTATTTCCTCTATGAGACAAAGGAATGCCCAAGTAAGTGGATGAAAATTTTTAAATTTAAAACCCTAAATATTCACAATAATCTGTTGTAAATCTAGGGCAATCTTAATGAAAAAATCTTGGATTTTATAGTATTAACCAACTTTCCAATAGCCTTCTCATAGCATGATAATATTGATTTAAATTCCATAGGCTAACTAACTAAGGGATGACCAAAATAAAAACATCATCAACAAATTGGAGATGAGATTTAGAGGGACCATTTTTTGCAACTTGAATGCCTTTGATTTTCCCTTCCATTTTTACCTTTGAGAAAGCTCTCACTAATGCTTCCACAAGAATAATAAATAGATAAGGAGATAGTGGATCACCTTGGTGAAGTCCACAAAATGACTTAAGTAACCAATAGGAAAACCATTGATCAAAATATAAAATTTTGTAGTGTTATAACAACATTTAATTCATTCACACCAACTATAATCAAAGCCAAACTTTTTGATAATAGCATGTACAAAATTCCAAGAAAGCCTATCATATGATTTGTTCATATCTAATTTCATAAGCATGCCTCTTTTTTTCTTGGAATGAAGAGAATGTATGGACTCCTATGCAATAATTATACCATTAAGAATATGTTTACCATGAACAAAGCCACCTTGTTCCTATGAGATGACACAACCTATAATGCCCTTCAACATATTTGCTATAATTTTTGAAATAATCTTATAAATCATATTACAAAGGTTTATTGGATGAAAAATTTCAAAATATTTTATCTTGCCTTTCTTGGGAACGAATGTAATAAAAGTGGTATTGATCTCACTTATTAGAGCCTTCTTTTTTCGGGCCTCTTCAAACACAACTAACATATCACTCTTTAATTAATCCTAAAAATTTTGAATGACAACTCTAGAAAATTAAATGGGGCCAGGTGCCTTGTTAGGATGGAAAGAGAAAACTACTTCATGAAGCTCCCCCATAGATATCATCACCAAGCTTTCACTTTGTCCCTATGTGATAATCAATAGAATATTTTTCAAAAGCTTATCTTATGCCTCTTTATCTTTCCTAACATTTGATAAAATATTTTTGAAATTATTTAATTTTTTCCTTCCTTATATCTTCTTTGTCCTCAATATTTCTTTTATCTGGATTTAAAATATTTTTGATGTGATGAAAAATATTGTTTTCACTGTAGCATGATTTGTTTTTGTATTTCTATCTCCTTGAGCCATTTCTCTCTTGATTTTTAGAACCAATATAACTCATTTTTCGATGCATTACAATAATAAGAAAGTAATTGTTTTTCTATTACATAAAAACCTTGATTCATTCCATTCATTTTTACTATCTCTTGCAAATTTTTGAGCTCGGATTCAATTTATTTATTTTCTTTAAAAATGTTACCAAAATATTTGACATTCCAAATATTTATTTGCTCCTTTAAATATTTCATCTTTTGAACAAACTTGTACATACATGATCCTTCAAATTTTGATTCATCTCACCATAACATAACCATATGGAAAAAATTAGGGTCTTGTAGCCACATAGACTTGAAGCAAAATGGCTTTGGATGACCATTATTAGGTAAATCACAAGTCAAAAGAATGGGTTTGTGATTTGATCCTACTTACAATAAAATTGAAGAGATTGTATACTTTATTTACAACCATTTATTAGATAATAAGAATCTATCCAATAATACTATATGAGTTTTCCCAATGCATCTATTATGCCATGTATATTGAAAACTTAAAGGACTAGCATATCAAAGGTCATTTGAATTAACAAATGAAGAAAAATATTGCATTTATTTAGACCATCCTAGAATATCACCCTTTTTTTCAAAGGAGATATAACAATGTTAAAATCACCCCCAAGAATCCATAGATCACAATGAATCATCATTGTATATGATAAAAACATGCTTAGGTCTTTTCAACATCTTTCACAAGGAGTAACTATAGTTGGATTTATAACCCCAAATTTAAGGTTCTCCTATTTCCTATTAAATAATCCAACAACCCAATTAATTTTTTCTTGTAATAATTGACCATCCCATTTGCATTTGTCCCATATTATTGCAACACTACCTAAAGCTTTTGTTGAAGAAACTGTTAAACAACAACCATCTTACAAATCTTCTCAAAAGCATCCTTGAGAAATTTAAAGACGATTTACTTGGATTAAGCTTGACCTCCACCTCATTTTCTTTAAAAATTGTCTTCTTGTCTTACCTTTAGCTCCTTCTATATTTGAACTTGTGCATTGTACTTCCTCATCTCTTAGATCATTTTTTTCTTCTAATGGTTGATTCAAGTGAATTGTAATGTCCTTTTCCATCTAATAATGTAGAGGGGTTTTTCTTTTCTCTTTCTTAGGAGTTGAAAATCCTTGATTTGACATAGCTTCTCCTATGATATGATCTCTTTATTTCATATTGAAGCTACCCTTATGCCCAAACATTTTGATATCTTTTTCCATCATTTTCACTGTGTAGTATCTTGCCATTTGCTTGGTTTCATGACATTTGTGACATTGGAATGCAATATTTTCATAATTCACTTGTTGATCCCATTCTATTGCTTCAAATTTAATCCTAATGGATTGTGGTAAAGGTTTTAAAATATCCATGACAACACAACATATATTCAATTGTATACAACATGCATTATCTCCTTAGTATTTGATCCCTCCTGCATGAATTCACCCAGAGTATTACCAATATTCTTGAAAACCTCCTAATTGATGAGTTGATAAGGAAGTCCAAAAAACCTAATCCATATCAGAAGCCTTTAATAGTTTATCTCTGTGAAAATATTCTCACTTTATCTTAAATATAATGTATTTTTACCCCTAAACCAAGGGCCTCCATCCATTATTTTGTCCCTTATTTTTGAATTGGAGAAAATAATGAGGAAAAATACTTTTGGAAGAAAAGTTATGGAGTAATTTGAATTCAATCCCCACTTCCACTTGATCCAATTTTGAATCTCATAAAAACCTAGCTAGTATCCATCAAACTCACATATTAACCCTTAGGTTTTAAGAACCATTATATCATGCTTAATTATCCCATCCTGGATAACCACTTATGGTGTAGTATTTTCTACCTAGACAAGGTTTTCCATGGATTCAATCTTCCTCTTATTACTAACTAGGACATCCATACTTCCAACTAGGCCATCCTTACTTTTACTAAGGACTTTCAAAAATTACTTTCTTACCATGTTACCTAGATTTTCTTCACATGAATCCTTTAAATTTTCTCCTAATATTTGAAACAAGAAGTGGCACTTGTTCTTTGATCGCACTTTGCTTTCTACTTCTTGCTTCCTGCTCATGCTTCCTCCTAGTTCTTGGCTCACACTTACTTGTGACTTGCACTCACTCCTAACATGCACTCACTCTTTCCACCATAGGTTCCCAAAGTGAATCCCAGATCCTGCCTTTAAACAAAATATTTCCAAGGTAAAAATATGGGACAACCACCTCACAACCCACAATGCAAGCAATTATCCTCTACCTTTCTAAGGGGGTATTCAGAAAGAATATTTTACTTTTTATATAATTTATCTTTTTCTAAGTTGCAATTTCAAATACCTCCAATATTACTTTTAACACCCTTAATTGGGAAACTAAAGCAAGTAGGGAGAGAAAAATATCATCTACAAATTGATGATAAGAAATAGGATCCACTGACAAAGTGGGTTTTATACCTTCCACAAAGGGTTCTAACTTGATAGCCCTACCCAGATCTTCTACCACTAAGATATAAAGGTAAGGGGACAAGGGGTCCCCTTGGCAAATGCCTCTCAAACTTGAGAAATAATTTGTTGGGGACCCATTTATTAAGACCAAAAACTTGACAAAAGAGATACAAGCATGGACAAGTTATATCCAACTTTGGCAAAAACTAAAATTTCCTAAAACCTTTAACAAAAACTCCCATGAAACCCTATCATAAGCCTTTTTCATGTCTAATTTGAGGAGGGGACCAAATTTACCACTTTTATTAGTTGAATGAAAGATTTTATGGACAACTATGATACTGTCTAGGATCTATCCCCTTGACACGAATCCACTTTGGGTTGAATCAATCAAGGCTAGAAGAAAATGTTTTAATCTGTTAACAAGGGTCTTTGTCAAAATTTTATAAATAGTGTTACATAAGCTTACGGGTCTAAAAACACCAAAGTTCTTTGCACCGACAGTCTTGGTAATTAGACATAAAAAAGTAGAATTCATTTCGAACAGGATATGATTGGTAGTTTGGACGTCCCAAAGGTCATCAACAATATCCTTCCCCACAATTTGCCAATACTTCTGGAAAAAGAGAGGGGGAAACCATTAGGACCCGAAGGCTTCATTCATTCCATCACAAATATAGTAGCTCTGACTTCCTCATCGCTGAAGGGAGAGTAAGGGATTAGTTCATATCAGTCGTGACAAGGTTGGGAACAGTACCAAACAACTTATTTTGGGCTTCGTCATTACAAACCTCTTCCACCTCAATGATATTTTTGAAAAAATCCACAACGTCAACTCTTATATCCTTAATGTGAGTAGCACTGGATCCATTAGTTTAATATGATTCCTAAAGTTTAATATGATTATAAGTACATGATAGTTTTGCCTCACTTAACAAAAAAAAGAAACCACATTCCTTTGAAAGCACCATTAGTATTATGTTTGATGTACCTAATTTTAGACATTTTATTTTACCATGAGTAGATTTAAATCCTTTATATTAACTTCATTACTACATATCACTTATATATATATAACCAAATATTTAACACATATTTATCCACACGTAAGATTTACCATGATGAGCACAATCCCTATAAACATTTTACAAGGAGAAAAAATACAAATCCAAAATTGGTTGTGATTTTAAGATTTATTATTGAAAAATCTATTATTCCTTTCAAGCTACAAATTCCAGTAAATAATAAATGAACCAATCATTCATATAATGCTTAATGTGTTAGCTTTGAAATACTTTATCAACATTTTATCAATCCTTCTAATATTGTTACATTAGCCTAATAAATTGTCCTTAAAAAAAATCCCAAATAATGGAAGCAAAGGAAGAATGCAGAAGTAAATTATTTGAAGCTTCTAAATTCTATATGACATAATGGTTCATGGTATTCTCTTCTTTTTAAATTGTCATCTATAAGAATTTTATTTGAAAATATTAACCAAGGAATGTTGAGGCCTTGGGAAGGACCTCAAGTAACCAAACACTCTTTCAAGGGAAATCCTTAGGGATAAGGAGTTTTGATTACTTTAAAGCCTTATATCCTAACTTGTATCCACCACCTTTTGATAGATTCCAAACCATCTCATCATTTCATGGAAAAATGGGAAATAAAATTCTTGAAGCAACCATTGGAGTTTATTAGTTACTTATTTGAGGTCCTATCAGCTAAATTATTAATAAAAATCTATGACCTAGAATTGGTGTTCATATCAACATGATTTTTTTGTTTTGAGCCTTTATAAGCCAAAAGTTATTATCATGGATCACCCAAGCATTAGACCAAGAACTTGTAGAATTACCCTCATTGTCTAACCATCTAATATATATTTTTATTAGTTACAAAATCTTTGAAATTAATTTCCATGTCAAACCAATGGGAAAGTTTCATTTCATAAATAATTTTATTACATCCATAGTACCTAATATAATTTTGAATTAGCATTTTTTCCAAGTCTTTCCTTGGCATTTTAACAATCTCCATCTAAGATAAACAACTAAAATTTGAGATAATAAATTTTATCTTTTTTAATTATTAACATGTGTTTGGTCAAAGTACGTTGCATCAATAGATGACATTGTAAAAAATTATAGTGAAGGTTTTTAAATATTTCAAAATCTAATTTGAAGTTGTATATAAGCTTAGGGAAAACTTGCTTAAACAAGAAGAAATTATATTTTTAGACACCAAAATCAACAGGGTTATGCATAAGGGGTCGGCCCCAAAGTGTATTTATAAAATCGGGGTGAATCTAGTCCTAAGGTGTATAAACATCGGGGCAAATTTTTCAAAATTTTGCAAAAAATTTATCAAATAATGGTGATTTTTTGAAAACTATGCACCAAATTTTTCAACTTCTAAAATGGCAACTGACAGAAGCGACTATCACAAGGCGACTGATAGAAGCGACTGCCAAAGGTGACTGCCACAATGAGACTGACACAACGTGACTCTCACAAGGCGACTGTCACATGGCAACTGTCACATGGCAACTGTCACATGGCGACTATCACAAGGTGACTATCATATGGCGACTATCATAAGGTGACTATCACAAGGTGACTGTCACATGGTGACTATCACAAGGTGACTATCACATGGCGATAGGAAGAATGTGACCACCAAATATCATCAATAAGATGTTGCCATGTGTCCTCTCCTCTACCATATGTCACGCATCTATCGACTTCAACCATGCAGACTTCTATAAATAGAATAGCAGGGTCATTTTTCACCTTTCGCATGATGATTTCCAGAGAATTTTCCAGCATTTTTAGAGCATTTTCTACAATGTTTTTAGAGCTTTTTCAAGTGGTTTTTTGAGCATTTTTTGATCATTTTAGGGCATTTTCTGATCATTTTTAGGGTGTTTTTAGAGCTTTTTCATGAGTTTTCAGAGTATTTTTTGAGCTTTTTTAGAGGGTTTTCAGAGCATTTTCAGTTTTCCTAGATTTTTAGAGTGTTTTAAGAGCATTTTTAGAGCTTTACAAAGGGTTATCAAAAATGGCTAGCACTTCCTCTCCTCTCCCTTCCAAGGTATCTTTCAAGAGCTACTATTTGTCGAATGTGAAGAATATTTTTAGCACTCTTGGGAGAGATTCCAACTGGCTTTACACCTCTGGAGTTGTTGGAGTCATGAAGATGCCATAGTTGGATGTCAATGTCTCCCTGATGCAATGTATTGTTAGTTCCTACGACCATGATGTGTCCACTATACATATCAGAGTTGATAACAAGGATATTGTTTTTACTGTGAACCCCTCGGATGTGCAACGATTAACAGGGCTACCATTTTTGGATGGTCTCCTTGTTAACAACCAGTACGCATTGACTGAATCTGATAAATCAACGCTGGCATCCAGATATGGCCTGAATCCAGACCATTTGAAAGGTAAGTTTTTGAAAATTTCATTTTTGTTTATCCTTAATTTTTATGTATTATTGTTTCCAATGTCCATTCTCTAATAATGTTCTCTCTATTTTTCAGTTAATTCTTCTAAATCGAAAAGGGGTTTGAACATTTCCAATGTTATAGATAAATTTCTTTATGCCTGTATTGAATTTTTCTTGGGAAGGCTTATTCTGTAGGGCCGACCTATAGAAATATCATTTTGGGCTTTGTCATTGTTGATTCATTGTATTGATGGAGGCAGATATGATTGGTCCACTCACATTTCAAACCACCTAAAATAGGACCTTCTTTCTGCATAGAAAATTCAATCTACGTATACAGTAACCTCCAACAACTTTATTCTTTATCTTTTTCATGAAGCATATTACAATCTTCAACAAAAAAATCCTCCAACTACATTGCACCCAGATTTGTTGGCTATTGGGATCAATGAGAATGAAATACAGGTAAAATTATATATTGGAATAGTCTCTCTTTTCAATCAATCTTGTTATTTTCTAATTTTCTTTTGAAAATAGAGAAGAGCAACTCACTCCTCCAGTAAAAGGGATGCCGCCATCAGGATTCAAGAAGCGTCTACCGATTCTGACACGCAGTCGCAATCATCATCGGTAACTTCCACCCATAAATGTAGGAGGTCTCCTGATGGACAACATACATGTACGACTCCTCTTACTTCTGGACATGCATCTACTATAATTGACATTGAAGACGAAACCTCCAACTCACAAGGTAAACATATTTTTCAAAAGTTCTAATTTCAATAATGTATTTTAACAATATAAAATTATATTTAGTTTGAGAAAATATTTTAACTATTTTTAGAGCAAAGGCCAACACTTGCACCATCAACGACAATGACTACAGAGTCTGAGTCGGGTATGTTTAGTTAATATTGATATATTTTAATTGCATTGTTTTTAAAACTAGTTTTAATTTATAATTTTCATCTGAAATTTTGTAGATGGACCGACTAGATTTAAAAGACTTAGAAAATAGATGCCTCCATCGGGTGCACAATAGGAAAAGCAACCAGTCCTTCTACAACAAGTCCATCTATAACAAGTTCGAAAATCTCCACAACATGCACCACCGGTGAGGAACCAATCTCGCATGCATGGGAAATAGTTCCTCACACCATCGCAATAGCCGCTTCAGGGAACCAATAGTTAGTTTTAGACACAGACTCAAATTGTGGGTCAGTATGTTGTTTCAGGGATGTCGTTCCCAATTTTAACACTTGATAATTTATCAAATGTAGAAAGTGCATCTCAGATGCCCCCTCTAGATGCAAATCTCGAAGATGATTTTATGTATCAGGATATGAATAATTTGAATTTACCACTAAAGACAAGTTATCTGCTTCATGGTCTAGGGATCGATGATGAAGCATAGGAGAATGTTGAAGGAGATGTCATCGATGTTTCCTCTTCCCCCACCAACAAGTTGACACCCATCATCATCCGATTGATGATGATAAAATAAAATTTTAGAAAATGTTTTATTAGCAAACAGATGTAAGGCTACTATTACGAATAATCTTCTTTTAGATATTGATACATTAAGAGAATGGGAATATCGGGCCAAGGTTATGATCAAAGCAATAAATGGCCGATACAAGAACTTCGCACATAGAAAGGAGTTATTTTCAAAGGTAGAGAATGAGCCACAAAAGCTCGATGCTCTGTTATGAAAAGCTGAATCTGGCACCGTCAAGGCCGATTCTACAAGTAGTGATGAAGTTCTGGCCATTATACTTGACCGATTAGAGAACCTGAATGTCGAAGCCCAAGCATATTTCAATGAATGGGAACTAGATAAGAAGAAAGTAGCAGTAGCAAAAACTGCAAGACTTACAATAGATGTAAGTTTTACATATATCTGAAAATCATTTTTTTCTTTAATATATTTTTTAATTAATATTAATATTTTTCTCTTGTATTTTGTAGTCTAATTATCAACATTTAAAGCAGCAGGTGTCAGCCATGAAAACGTGGATCAAGACAACAAAAATCAGTGTGAGTAATGCTATTGAATTGAAGAAGAGACTACAATACATTGTTCGAGAAAACAATTGGTTGAAGAAGCTTATCAAAGATAAGGGCCTGGATGTGGATGTTGTAGTAAAATAAAATGAGAAAGAGTTGAATGCACCATTTAAAGAAGATCCCACGAAGGAAGAAGGTTTATTACTATCAGGGATAAACACTATAGTTGAAATTTTGGTATGGGTTGGTGCATTGGAAGCAAAGGATATTGAGGTAGATGCAACTGACACTTCAGGCACTTTGTAGGAAGAAAACGTAGAAAAGTAGAACTGTTGTTTCCTTATTTGATGATTCTAGAATGTTGTTGAAAAGAAACATGTTTTCAAAGACTCGTATTTTAACATGTTTTCAAACATATTATTTTATATTACATAAATTTTATAAGTTTTATATTACTTTTTCATATTTTGTTTTCAATATTGTGATGTTTTGATCAGTTGTGTGGATGGAATAAATAATTTTGAATTATGTGGATGCAATAATGGAGCACCAATATTTAGTTTACCATAAATGGTTTACTCAATACATGGTTTTCAATACATGGTTTATTCAATACATGGATTGTCATACATTGTTTTCAATACATGGTTTCAATACATGGTTTATTCTATACATGGTTTTCAATAAATGGTTTATTCAATACATGGTTTGCAATACATTGTTTTTAATACATGGTTTATATTTTCAATACATGGTTTTCATACATGGTTTATACATGATACATGGTTTATAATGGTTTATTCAATACATGGTTTGCATACATGGTTTATTCAATACATGGTTTGTCATACATTGTTTTCAATACATGGTTTATTCAATACATGGTTTGCCATACATTGTTTTCAATACATGGTTTTCAATACATGGTTTATTCAATACATGGTTTTCAATACATGGTTTACTTTATTCAATACATGGTTTTCAATACATGGATTGCCATACATTGTTTATTTCAATACATGATTTATTGAATACATGGCTTATACTTTATTCAATACATGGTTTGAACTTTGCTATAAATGGTTTTCAAAATATATGAAATCATAATATACATATTCTATTGACAACTGATAGCATAATATATGAAATCAAAATACATGTGAAAAATAGTAATATATGTGATTCTGTAATCAATATTCTGTTCCAAAATAAATGAAAACATGTCTCAAAATATAATCAAATCTCAATATTAATATTGAAAACTGATGCTTAATATGTGAAATCAAATCAAATAAATGAATCAAATCCCAATATTCTATTGAGAAATGATAGTTTAATACGTGAAATCAATCAAATGAAAGCATCTTTGCATCATAATGGTGGAAGTTGGAACAAACTCTTTTCAGATTGTGCAAAATATTCTGCACTCATACCAAAAATTTTTGTCATCATAGTGTCATCATTGTTACCATTATCCTCATCATCTTGAGTATTCATGACACCTCTTCTCTCTGCCAGAGATTTCCAATATGACAAAGCTCTTTCATAAGGAAACTTCTCAACCTCATATGTCGACACATATACTCTCAAACAATTTTCCAAATTTTTGTCCAATCTATTTCGAACTTTAGATTTTACATATGATAATGCACTAAATACCCTTTCATCCTCAACAGATCCTAAAATCATCATTTGGCATAATTCATATAAACTAAAATATTCACTCATAGTATGTTGCAGGATACTACTGGGATATAAATGTTTCCACAAACGTGAAATAGAACCCCTTTCATGGTGATTAGTGAATTGTGAAACTTGAGCAGACATTGTTGTTCCAAAATAGTTTGATTGTTTTGTCAAAAGATCTTTGTTGAGAATGCCATTGATTTCAATACCATTGAATACCACAAGTTTAGTGAAATGGCTAGCAAGATTGCCCATGTATTTGAGAAACAAACCATTTATATTCTGGTATTCATTACAAGGATTCCAAAATATCGGGTTAACCACACCCATAGCCTCAAGCAATTCATCTCTTTGAAAATGGTCTCTGATCTCTTTTGTCAATGATTCTGCTATTTGTTTTAGTTTAATTTTTGTATCTGTTACAACTACATGAAATCTATTGTATGTTATGGGCATTTGTTCAACTTCATTTGTAGCTATATCCATTCACTGACCAAAACAATATAAAGGAATTTCCTTTCCATGGACATTAATACAAAGATGATCATTTATATTGAACTTCAAAAAGTTTTGAGGATCATTCACGTTTGTCAATGCTCTCCAACTCTCAAACATGGGATCCATAAAACTTTCACCAGATGCGTACATCGTATCAATATGTAAGCAAATTTGTTTTCTCGCCCTGATGAAATCCACAATATAAATTGATCTTTCTTGTGCAATTTTGATCAAAGTATTCATTTCTTCCAACATTGGAAGAATACCACACAATGTGAGAAGTGTTTCAAAGTCACTCATTCAAAATAGCAAATATTTAGCCTTATCAACTGCCCTACGATTTGCATACATAAACCCTACCAAGGATTGATATTCTTTGAAAACTCTATATGTCGGTTGATACATCGAAATCCACCTAGTATCTACATCTTTTAAGAGTTTTTTACCATCAGTAACTCCTAGTGCAAACTACTGAAACTCTAAAAATATTTTTGGACTACATAAAAAATAATCATGAATTTCATGGACAAGCTCTTCCACTCTCGCTACATTTGTAAATGTATCCACAATTTTGTATGCAAGATTAATTCTATGAGCCATGCAATGAATAGGGATCAAATATGGGGTAACAGATGTTTGTAGTCTAACACAAAGACCATTCTTGTGTCCTTGCATTGTAGCAGCACCATCGGCTCCGACACATATTAACTTAGTGGCTATTTCCATTTCATTCATTCTTGCTATTTCCTTTAAACTAGAAACAACAACATTGTAAATGTTTTCTGCATTGCAATTTTCCACCATCTTGCGTAGTCCAAGTAAATGAGGTTGCCTTAAATGATTTTCCAATGTGTAAACATGCATGCAAATCCAAGATGTGTTGTCAACAATAGTCACCTCATCAATTGAAAGTGAAATGAATTTGGCCTTTTTTATTTTCTCTTTGAGGTCATCCTGCTCAACCAATGACAGATATTTTACCATTTCCCAACCACTTCGATCTGACCAATGGGCGTTGGGTAAGTTCTGCACATCAGCTAGTCAAAATAGAGATTTATAATCAATGAAATCTGACATAGGTCTACCCTTTTTAAGAATAGTGAGTACAACAACAAACTGTAAACTTTTTGAAGCTAAAGTGAACTTTTCCATTTTTCGAAATTGGGCTTGAATCGTTGCACCTTTCTCAACCAAAGTTTGCTTTTGTTTCATTGCTTTATCATATTCTTGTGCATATCTGATATGGGCACACTCTGATGCATCCTTCCACCTATAATTTTTTTGTATTGGTCCATCACTTTCTTTTGTTTTTATATAAACCTTTCCACAATGTTTTTCTACTGTATCTTTCTTAACTTGCAATCTGTGATCCTTTCCATGTTTCTAGTTACAAATTATGCATCTCAATTCTATTATTACCTCATTACTATTCTCTGGAAGCACTGGCTCAACAAATGGAAAATCTGAAACCCAATCAGGCTGAAATGATCTGTTAATTGTCCATCTAGATGACCTTGCACGTTTATGTTTTTTAGAAGAAGATTCTCCGAAAGTAGGTACTGCATAAGAACTATTACTTTGTTTTCCATTTGGTGTGTTTGTTTCAGGAATCTCTTCATGTTGTTGTTCCATTTCTTTAAGAAAATTTTCATCTGTGGACTTTTCATTATCGTAGTTATGTGGAAGTGGATTCATACCAGGGTCAACAATGTTTTCTGTAGAGATAATACTAGGGTCAATACTAGGGTCATTATCATTATTCTTTTTAAAAGCATACCTTCTTTTAAAAAATATAGATAAACAATGGACAAAGCCATCCACCAAAAATCACCCTTCTTAATGAATGAAGACATTATATATAAAATTAACAATGCACAAAAATTAACTGGTTAGTAAGTAAAGGCGTTCATACCTTCAATTTGTGCAGATGTTGATGGTTGACTGGATTTCAAAATATTATGAAAGTATTTGAGGATACTCCTTTTATCGAAACTGGAAGACTGGCCTCCCTTCTTTCCATTACCAACAGGTGATATTTTACCTATATAAATAGAAGAGTAACAAGAACATCATTTTGAAAAATGGAAATAACTGGTAAAAGAGAGAACTACTATTCAAGACAATAGAATATCTGACCAAAGGAAGCTTGAGATTGGTGCCCAAATAATAGGAAAACCTCCTTATTGAGTTTCAATGAACAAAAATGTATAAAAAAGAAACATAAATGGTAATAAAAATTTATCGATAAATGGTTGGCGTTGTATGTTAGTCACCTTGTGATAGTTGCCTTGTGATAGTCACCTTGTGATAGTCATTGTGTGGAGTCACCTTGTGATAGTTGCCTTGTGATAGTCACCTTGTGATAGTCACCTTGTGACAGTTACCTTGTGTTAGTCACCTTGTGTCATGCCTTGTGTCAGTCACCTTGTGATAGTCGCCTTGTGATAGTCGCCTTGTGTCAATCACCTTGTGACAGTCACCTTGTGACAGTCACCTTGTGATAGTCACCTTGTCTCATGCGGTCACCTTGTGTTAGTCACCTTGTGTTAGTCACCTTGTGATAGTCACCTTGTGTCAGTCACCTTGTGATAGTCGCCTTGTGTCAGTCACCTTGTGATAGTCACCTTGTGATAGTCACCTTGTGACAGTCGCTTCATGTCAGTCACCTTGTGACAGTCGCATCATGTCAGTCACCTTTTGTTAGTCGCTTCTGTCGGTCGCCTTGTGTCAGTCGCTTCTACCAGTCAATTTTTGTGGTCGCCTTGTGTCAGTCGTCTTGAGACTATGAGTGACGTTGTCAGGGTTACCTATATATAGTGGGGTACAAGAGGTGAATTGGGTGGGATAATTTTTTTTAAATAATTTTAGGGCAAAAATTAGGTGGGAAAACATATTGTACCGGGGTGAATTTACCCTAAAAAAATTAATTCCGTAATTTTCGGGCGAATGGGCCGACCTCTAGGGTCCCAAAATTAGCAAAATAAAAATTGTTAAAATCCTAAAATTCGCTATAAATTGTGAAATTCGCCCTTGTGCATAACCCTAAAAATCAAGCATAATGAACACTAATTAATTAGTCATAATTAATTAGTATATTTAATATTAATTAAATTAATTAATATTAAGGAGACCTATCTGGTGGGCTCTGCGGGGATGGCAACAGTTTCTGGAGGAGGTATGAACAACTGGAGGAATGTAGTGATGGCATCAGGTCCATCAGAGAGCGTGCATGCTAGGGCTGGTATTTCTTTTAAAAATGATTGGAAGGAACAAGATTTCCCATTGCATGCCAGGAATCGCTTGTTAAAGAACAATGGATGTTTGGAACGATGTGAAGCTAGGCTGGTTCTAGTGGTTCAACCAGACTTAGTGGCAGAAGATGTGGAGTATTTAACCAAACATGTGCTTATTGGTAAATTTATGGGCATCCAAATTTATCTTCCCTTTGTGGAGGCTTGGGTTAGGAAGACTTGGAACCCTGAAGGTGATGTGGAGGTGATGTTGAGTGCAAACAACTATTTTATGGTGGTTTTTTCTTGTCTTGCAGATTGTAACTATAGAAATAGGGACCTCCTTCAAATGCTTGCAGATTGTAACAAAGCATTTGAAGGAGGTCCCTATTTCTATAACCAAGCGAGACTCTTTCTTAAACCCTGGCATGTGGGTTTCAACCCATCAGAGGAGCGACCGTCATGGGTTCTGGTGTGGGTTCGGCTTTCGTGGCTCCCCTTGGAATTTTGGAGAAAGGACATCTTACATATGATTGCCCTTCTACTTGGGAAGTTGGTTGGGCCGTCAGGACAGACGCTGGATAAAAAGGTAATCTTTGTTGCCCGTATCTGTGTTGAAATTGATTTAAATAATCCTATTCCAGATTCTATTGAAATACAGTTCGGATCAACCACATGGGTTCAAAAACTTGACTATGAAGCTCTTCCATTTTGTTGTCGGATTTGCTATGAATATGGCCACTTACAAAGAAAATGCCCTAAGTTTGTCTTGCTCGTGGCTTCAAATCCTGGGCCCTCTCAAGCTGTACAAAATATGGATAAAGGAAAAGCCCCGATAAAGGAGGGGGATCAGGATAAGGAAGGCTTTGTTACGGTAAAACCTCGAAACAAAGGAAGAAAGGCAAAAAGAGACATTAAGGATAACCAACCAGATGCTCAGCTCAATCATTTTGAAATTCTAGAGAATCTTGATCAGTGCGTGGAGATACCTAAAACATCGCTACCTGTTATAGATATAACAGGACCAAATCAGTTGTCTCTTCATGAGGTGGAACCAAGGGAACCAGATACAGGGGGTTTAAATGAAGAACAAAGGGCTTTGGTTCCGAGTATAGGTGATATAGTTGGCCCTAGCCCTGGAAGTGAAGTTATCTTAGAAAATGGCACAAATTTAGATGTGCCCTCTCCTACCTGAGCACCGATGCGATCATCCATGGATCGTAAAACTCCTACGGTCGTTGGGATTGCAGCATAAAATAATTAAAAAAAATGCTTAGATAAGAATATGAAGGTGGGTCGGAAGAAAGACCAGGATAAAATTAAGTTAATGGGGGAGACTTTGGTAGAGTCAGGTTTGGTGAGAACATTGGACTCCCATTTTTATAACCCCCAAAAATGATTATACTTTCATGGAATGTAAGGGGGTTGAACAGCATCCCCAGAAAAAAAGTTGTTCGTGATTTGATTCATGTTCATTCTTCGAATGTGGTTTTTATTTAGGACAGAGTATTGATAACTGGGAGAGTCTCCCATCTAGGGATTCTCAACACCTATGGGAGTTGATCCATAAGGATGTTCAAACTTAATGTGGTTTGTTTGTTTTTTTTTTTGTTTTCTTTGGGAGTTGACCTTGTCTGGTGATTTAGCCTGTATTGTTGCTTATTTGAGTCCTGGGTGGGGGCTCAATTGTACTTTGTAATCCAGAATTTTTATCAATAAATTTTTACCCCTTTATTTAAAAAAAATTAATTAATATTCATTTGTCTAAGTATTAATTAATTTATTTATTATATAATTGATTAATTACTACCTAAGCTACACAATCCCCCACCCCTCATCACAGGAGCATTCACCCCTCTATCCCCCATGGCCACATCATCCATAGTTCACTCTAGTTCCACCTCGCATCTTCCATTCTAGTCACATGAAAGAAAGAATCACCCTTGTTCCACAACTAAACTCTAGTAACTTGCAGTTCCACACATGAGATATTTCAAATACACACTCAATTCAACAGGGTCACTTAATATGCACAACATGCACATTTAGTTCAACATGATCACTTAATTCAATATGCATATCTAATTCATCATGCATATCCATTTTAATGTGCACACATATCTGGTGATAATCATGATGTGAGTTTATCTTCCTTTTGCAAGCATGCATCTTTAGTGATAAACTCAATGCAAAGGAAGAATTCTAGCTATACCACTTAATTGGTTGAGCCACCACATCATCCATTCTTCCTTGGAATTTCTATAAATGCACCCCCTTTGCCTTCATTACGATGAGGATGGTAAGAGCATCGAAGCGCTATTGAAATCCTGAGCACACTTTGCATCCAAACACCCAAAGTAAACCCCATGTAACCATCCTCATATTTTTCCAAACCCTGATCATAACACCCCGTAGGTCTAGATCTAGCTTTCATCAATGAAAGGACACCATAACCCATGAATGTCTTACCTCGAACAATCTTAGCTCACAAATCATCTAGACCTGAATGGTCGTCATCCAACCCATGCATAGACTTTCAGATGCAGCACAACACAACCCGATACATCGTGATGCAACATGACATAGCACAATGCAACAAAAATATAATAGCAAAATAAGGGTACGACCTATTCATGCATTATTCAATAATTTCTTTTTACAGATCTTAATTTCCTTTCTACATTATGATTTTAATTCGCTTGAAAACCATACCTCACTTTGAGAGGTCCATTAGGTATTACTAACCAATTGCATTTCACTTTTGTGCAGGTATATAGATTTAGAGTGAGCAAACCTAGAAACTAATCTAGACCCAGATGCAGTAGTAGGTGAATCCAATGATTGATTGTCTAACCCCAAATGGTTGAAGATCAAAATTGTTTAGAACCCATACAATCAGAGTACACAGTCATTGGCTTTCCTTAACGGTCGACATCCAAAGATAGATCTAGACGATAAACCATAAATCTAGTAGATTTAAATACAAATGTAGACCCAGATGCAAATACCTAAGACTCAACAGACCTAGATCCAGCAAAAGCAATGGTCACAAGAAAACCCATCTATCCAATGTTGTAGCAACTAAAGGACCGAGGCACCATTATTATCTGTAAAAGGGAAATCATTCCCTTGACGCTTGTGTAACCCCTACGAGGGTCAATATTGTAATCAGAAAGGATTAAGGCATACACAATATAATACATACATCATTTATTTCTTTCATTAACATTATTTTATGGTGCGTATTTTTATCGTCTACAAGATAACGATCACGGTGGGACCTTTCCCTTGAGTTTATTTTATGTAATAACTTGTGTTACTTGCCATTTTCATGCTTAATATAGATCTATTTTCTACATTCTAGAAGTTTTTTACTATTATATTGTTTTGGGTTTTTACACAAGTTATAGATAGCGCATGTAGACAAAATCGTTCAACCCAAGACATCCTGATATTTCAATCGTCTAGCACAAGATGATCTCAGACAAAAGTCATTCAACCTTGAACGGTCACAACATACAGTCATTGCCAATCCTCGATATTTGATATAGTGTAGGACCACAAGTAGGAGAGTTGTTATTCCTTTCTATTCTAAGTTGACATTAACATCAGTTTTAGATAAGCATATTTAGGGCTTTTGGTTTCTTTTTTCTTTTAATACAGTAGAAAGGAAGAAAAATAAATCAATTGTGCTTAGGCTAGAATAGTAAATTAAATTTTTATTACCTCTGATTTATTGTTGCTAAGTCACAGATAGTTATAGCTGTGGCTATCTGACCCTAGAAATTTTCAGACCTGTGGCCATCTGGACCTAGATGGTTGAGTTCAAAAATTTCAAATAGGGTAGTTGCATTGCATAAAAATAAAAAGAAAAAAAAATCATTCTAGGATTAGCATTTCTTTCTTTTATCTGGATAAAGTTGCATTAAGCATTTAAATCAAAACAATATTTAAAAGAGAAAAATAAAACTTAAAAAAAAAAAAAATTGCATCACATACATTGCACACTTCATATAAAACATTGACAAAGTTATATTTCATCACCAACCGTCGATCAAGACCAGCGATGTTGGAAATTACCTCCTTTCGTTGGCTTGCTCCCTAGACACCATAGTAGTTGGGTGGGGCTATGTTAGATACCCCTTTGTCCATGGGATTTAATAATTTTTGGACCTATAGTTGTCGTTATTGTTTGAGCCCACCCGAGGATGAAGCAAAATTTTGGGTACAACATGTCCTCTTTCGGGAGATTAATTTATCCTTTTAGGTTATCATAAACCACAACCATCCTAGGAAGCCATTTCAGCCATTTTTGTATCATTTCTTATCAGAGAGGTGGGCATAAACACACCTAGTTAGAATGCATCCCACCACCAATTTGTAGTCTTAGGCTTAGGTTCATCAAACACACAAAAAAAATTCCAAAAAAATAAAAATAAAAAACGAATCAAATTCAAAGAAATAATTGAAATAATTGAAATTCAAAAAGACAAAATAGTCCCATCACATCTCACAAAAATTCAACTGAACACAAGCACACCAAAACAAAATAATTGAAACTATTGTTTGCTTGACTGTTTTGTGTTGATAGAGAGATATCTTCCATTGCATCATCACCATAAACCCTCGAACCCACATTCCATCCATTACCCACCCAGCTTATGGTCTTGACCCAAATACAAGTCGAAGCCCAAGCCCAAGCTCGAGCCCAAGGTATCACCCAAGCTGCAATGGACCAATCTAGTTAGACCTCCCATCCACCCACTGCTTGTTCAACTCAATAGAAGGTAGCCCCAAAACCACCCCAAGGTAGCTTGTCCAGCTACACCCATCATCCAACCACCAACCCACCTAAGAAACATAGCTTAGGTAGCACTTACTGCCACATCCCCACCAACATATTTGAATCCACTAGTTTGAGGACCCTTGTGTCCCTCGACCACATCATCCTTATTGACATTGATGTTGCACAAACCCTCTAGGATGGCCCTTTCCCTCTAATAGATTCACACATCCATCCTTGTTATTGTTGAACATTCCTCCCTGTTCAGTCTCCCCATGCCTCAAGAGTAGCTTTATACTCATGCAACCTTCCCTATCAAACCACATACTGAGTATGATGCTCATCGAGTAATTCCTACTTGGGGGTTCTAACCCCCAATCCAATGTAGGCCATATATCCACATATGTTGATCCAAACCAATACCACAAGGCCTATGTTAATGTGACATATCATTTTCCTACATCTACTCCATCCACCTCATCTCATCTGCCATAACCACCACCCCAAGTGCCAAACCCCTAAATTTCCATAGTTGTCCAAGAATTATTCTTTGCATAATCCCCATCATGGGCCACTCGACCACCTACCATATAAGCTTGAACACCTCTGCAACAATACCAAAAACCATCCACCCAACCACTAGATTCAAAGATCTATGACCAACCTTCTTTCATTTCACAATACCATCAACTTCTACCCCAACAATACCAACAACTTTCATTGTAATAATACTACCAACAACAACCTCCACCCATGCAGTAGTACCAGTAGCTTTCACCGCAATTGTACTAACAACAACAACCTCCACCCATGCAACAATACCAGTAGCTTTCATTGCAACAATACCACCAACAACAACCTCCACCCATGCAACAGTACCAACAACTTTCACCGCAACGGTACTAGCAACAACCCCCACCCACACAATAGTACCAACAACTTCCATCATAATAGTACTACCAACAACAACCTCCACCCATGCAATAGTACCTCCAACCTCTACCCATGCTATAACATCAATAACACCAACCCATCCAATACCAGCAACAACAATTGCAACAACAACTTCCACCCACACCACATCAATAACAACCACCCATCTAGTACCAACAGTAGCAGCTACAACAACAACCTCCACCCATGCCACAACATCAACAAAAACCACCCATCTAGTACCAACAACAGCAGTTGCAACAACAACCTTTGATCACGCAACAACATCAACAACAACTGCCCATCCAACAACAACAACCACCACTACAACATCAACCTCTACTCACTCTGCATCATCAAAAACAACCCATTCAACACCAACAAGTCATCCAACATCAATACCAACAACCACCCGTTCAACATCAATAACAACACCAACAACCACCCCCACACATCACCAACATTTCAACCAGCATCCATCAACAAACCTCACATATGTCAATCACCAATCTGCTCAACACCACTAATATCCATATTTGGGTTTCCTCATCGACATTGAATCTTGAGCCCTACTCGATCATCTTTCAATGACTTTATGAAGCATAGGCAATATCATTTCCAAAAGTAAGACCAGAAGACCCCAACAGGCCTAAACCTATATCGTACAAAGAATATCACTATTGTGTTTACCATAGGTAATAGGGTCATGATATCAATGATTGCATTTCCTTCAAACATCTGGTCCAAGACCTTATTGAGAAGGGGGTCATTGCCATAGATAATCCGCTCGTGCCACCCAATAAAAACCTCAACATTTATTAGGACCCCTTACCATAACATAGGCCAAACCAACAACTTCATGCACCACCAACCACCAACACCCCCCAACCAGGTCAACCACCTCAATACCATCCTACAACATCACAACTTTGTAGGGATGATCCATGTCATTACTCAAAATCAATGCTATCTTGATCGATAGATCCAATCGAGTACTTCCCCCAACATACCTTCATCCTCTACTATGCCACCCCCACCAGTGTAGGTCATACCTCACCCTCCCATGACCAGTCATATCCCTCACAAACTGCCTCACACAGAGCCTTAGGATGGTATCGACCAAACTCTCAATTTATGAGCTCATCCAACAATCACCCCCACATCGCGAGGCATTGATGGAAATTTTGAAATCCATTGACCTCCACACTCAAGATCCAAATACCTTTGCAAACTTTATGGGTAGTATCAAAACTTGCATGGAGCCTACAATTACCTTCTATGATTATGAGATTAAAAATTTACCAATAGAAGCACCATATCCTCCATTACATATTATAGCTCATATAGACCACAAGCCCTTCAAATGAGTTCTTGTCGATACCGACTCCTCGATCAACATCATCACCTCCGTTGCACTCCAACACCTCCACCTACCACCTTCACACATAGCCTCATCCACCTTCACTCTACGAGCCTTCAATGATGCATTGTGCTCAACACTTGGGATAATCATTCTACCTATTCAAGTAGGTGGGAAGACCATTCATACTTTGTGTCACATCCTTGAAGGAGAAATGCAATACAATGTCCTACTTGGAAGGCCATGGATTCAGGATATGTGATGCATCCCCTCAACATTACATCATTGTCTCAAATATGTTCATGAGGGCCGCGTACACTACATCCCCACTGATGAGGAACCTTTCAAGTATTGTAACTTGATATCCAATCTGTACGAGCCTCCCCTACCTTCCACACACCTATACCTTACCCCGACCTTACCTAAAACCAACCCCTCGACCAATGTCATCACACCTTGACCCATATTTTCCACCACTAATTACCCATCCACCTACCTATCCTACACCATCCAATTCACATTTACCCCCCATTCCACCACACTCAACTCATTACATTACCCTAGCTACTTCGTACAGTCCCCAACCTCCACCATCACCTCCATTTTACCATCCACCTACCTCCACTTCCACTCAACCCCCTCACATTCGGAAAAATTACCCCACCCCAACCAACCTTTATCTTCACAAAGTACCCCTTTTCACCCTCACATCCATCCCACACCTTCCACAAACACCCGACCACTTTCAAACAACCCTCCACCTTCACCTACACCTTTGTATCCCCCACTTCACTCATCAATCGATCCCTTTGTCCACCAACCCCAACCAACCACTCCCACTTATCCACCTCCTCCATCCACTGTTGCCCAAATCACCACCACCACCACCTCTTCCTTCACCTAGAAAGCCCAAAATATTCCTCCCACCACACAACTTGAGCCACTACCTCAACCCATCATTGGAAAAGTTACCACAACTTCCACCTCCACCTCTGCTAGTCCCCATCCCATCATAGTGCCCCAAGCCACTTCCTTCTCCATGTAGCCTAAACCACCACCACCACCAAATGCATCCATCATAGCTCCATCCATTCTAGACACCACCCCATGTTCATCCACAACATTACCCCATCCAGAAGAGGATGTTGGACCAACTCCCACATCCCCTTCCCAACCTACGTAGGTCATAGTCCACATAACAAATCCAAGAATAGGTGAGTATCTAGTATGCAATGTCACATTTACACCTCCCATCATCAAATCAATTAGGGATTTTGGATGCCCATGCATAGGCACCATTATTCCCATGGGTCTTGCATCTAATTCAACAAATTTTGTGTATATCAGAGTTGATACCTCCTTCGATGTCCCTCTTGATGAAAGACTCGAATCATCATTTTATAGTGACATCAATTTCCTATCAAATATCTTCTTTGCTCTACAATATTTCCAACACTCCCATTGGAGAGGATTTGGCCTTGGTCACTATGAGCAGGGAGCTCGTCACATCATCGAACCACATTACCAGCTCCTTGAACAAAAATTTAGATTAGGGTATGACAACCATTCATCAAATGACCTCCTCGAGGAATATTTTCAACATATTACCCTCGATCCTAAAGAGGATAGAGATGATGAGTACATTGACCCTGAGTGTATTCATTTACCACTAGAAGGTTTTTTCCAAGTTACCACCATTCACACCATCCCATATGATACCTCAAAATATGAATTAGATGAGCTACTAGAGGCACTTTCAATTGCTTCTAATAGCTTCGAAGAAGACTCTTCCCCCATAGTCCCCCTAACAGAGTTCCTAGATGATGATGATATTTATCAATGAATGTTCCCTGTTCCACTCCCCATTTTTCCCATGCTCCTTCCTTTGGAGCATCCAAATGCACCCATGCATCCACCACCTCCATCCACCAATCCAACCAAACCCACGTCCACCCATGTTGGACCAACTCCTACCCCATGAGCATACCCCTAGGAACCCTCCCTCTAATCTACCAAATCCCACCATCCCACAAGTCAACATGGTCTCCATTGACCTATTCGCACCCCTCCACAATCCATGCAATCCATCGAATCCCATCCACATCGATCCAAGTCTTATTGACTTTGAGAATATTTTTGCCTCACCATCCCCTATCGATTTCCTTCCATCTAGCCAATTGCTCCATCAAGCCAATATCTACATCTTGCCTACCTCGTTGCCCTCTCTGTCTACCATTTATCACATTGACATGAGTGATATTGAGTCATCCATTTTTGAAAATGTAGTGGATGACATCCACCTCATTCCCACTCCTCACTAATTAGAGGAGGGTTCCCACATGCTCATTGAGGACACCATCGTCATAGACCTCAGCGTCGATCTAGACCACCCTTAAATCATCAAACTTGAGAAAATCCTTTCCTTCGAAGAATAAGAATATTTTGTCACCCTTCTCACTAAATACAAACAAGTTTTTGCATGGTCTTACAAAGATATGCTAGGCCTTGACCCTAATTTAGTGGTCCACAATCTCATCTTGAGCCCTGATGCAAAACCAATAAAGCAAAAACTATGAAAGCTTCATCCTACCATAGCCCTCATGGTTAAAGAAGAATTACAAAAATTGTTAGATGTGGGTTTTATTCAACCCATCGACTACCTAGAATGGGTTTCTAATATGGTACCCGTTAGCAAGCCTAATAGGGGGATACACATTTGCATAGATTTTTGTGACCTCAACAAAGCGTACCCTAAGGATAACTTCCCACTTTTAAACATGGATACACTCATGGATTCTACCATTGGCCATGAAATGCTCTCCCTAATGGATGGTTTTTTGGGATATAACCAAATCCGAGTTAATCTCGATGACCAACATAAAATAACTTTCACAACACCCTAGGGGATATTTTGCTACAAAGTCATGCCATTCGACCTAAAAAATGTAGGTGCTACATATCAATGCACCATGACTTATATCTTCCATGATTACATGCATAAGATAGTGGAAGATTATGTAGATGATCTCTTGGCCAAATCGAAAACATGTCATGAGCACATTAGCATTTTGTGCAAAATTTTTGATCGGTTACTCGAACACAAGGTGAGACTCAACCCCAAGAAATGCATTTTTGGTGTCACATCAAGAAAAACTCTTAGGGTTTATAGTCTCCAAACAAGGCATCAAAGTTGACCCAAACAAAGTCAAAGCAATCACTGAGATGCCACCCCCACAAATCTCAAAGAGCTACACAGCTTACAAGGAAAAATCCAAGTGATCCATCGCTTTATTGCTCAGTTATCAGATAAATGTAAGCCTTTCAACCATCTATTGAAAAAGGGGGTTACCTTTACATGGAGTCAAGAGTGTCAAGATGCTTTTGATGCCATCAAACAATATCTTGCATCCCCACCTGTGTTGACACCACCTCGACCAGGTGTCCCATTTCATATGTATATATCTACCACTAACTTTACCCTTGGCACCATGCTAGCACAAAAGAATGAATCTAACTGAGAACAAGCCATTTATTACATCAGTCAAACTTTGGTGAGTTATGAGACCAAGTACGCATATGTCAAAAAGCTATGCCTAGCAATTGTCTTTGCAACTAAGAAACTTCGACATTACATGATCGACCATACCACGTATGTCATAGCCAAAGAGAACCCTCTATGCTATATGATGAGTCACACCTATACAAATAACATAACTTCCAAATGGATAATGCTTTTAATAAAATTCGATCTTGAATTCATTAGCCAAAAATCCATCAAAGGCTAGGTAATCATAGATCAACTCGTTGAAGCTCCATTACCAGATGATCACCCACTTATTATCGAGTTGCCTAATGATTCCATATTCAATATCATAGAGCAAGAGGAGAATGTCGAACCTAAGGATGAGGTTGATGTTATCCTTTTCTTTGATGGTTCCAAATGCGAACAAGGGGGAGGTGTTGGAGTTGTCTTCTTCACACCTCAAGGAGCTCCTATGCCCTTGTCATTCAAACTCAACTTCCCTTGCACCAATAATAATGTGGAATATGAAGCCCTAATCCTAGGTCTCTAGACTATTATTGCCTTAGGCATCAAATGGATCAACATCTTTGGTGACTCCCAACTCATTGTCTATCAAGTTAAGGAGATCTACCAATGTAAATGCCTAGTTTTGAAGCAATACAAATAGATCATTGATAAGTTGCTTAAGCACTTTGATTGGTATGAAATCGATAACACACCTAGGTCGACCAATCATTTTGTAGACACTATGGCATCTCTTGGATCACTCATACCACAAAATCCCATCGATAGCACTACATGCATCAAGATCCAAACACTATCTCAATCAACTATTGAACGAGAATCTTCTTAGACTGAAGAGAATGTTAATTTCATTCAAACCGAGCCATACAATGATGACTTCTCATAAATAAAGGATTTTATAAAAATGGGTACTCTACCTGTAGATTTATCCTCAACCACTAAACACATGTTCAAACAAAAAGTGGTTCGTTACACTCTCTTGGGAGATATCCTTTATCATCGTAGCTTTGATGGTGTTCTCCTACATTGTCTTGAACCTCAAGAGGCAAATTGGGTCATCTCTCAAGCCCATGATGGAACTTGTGGTGGTCATTTTAGTGGGATGGCCATCACAAAGTGTATTTTGTGCATGGGTTACTATTGGCCCACCATGGAACGTGATTGTTGCACATATGTCAAGAAATGTCTAAAATGTCAACATCATGCCAATTTAACCCATGTACCATCATAGGCATTACAACCAATTCAAGCTCTTTGGCCTTTCTCGCAATGGGGTCTTGATCTCATAGGAAAGATATCTCCTCCTTCCTTGGGGTACCATACATTCATCATCACAGCTACTGAATATTTCACCAAATGGGTTGAGGTGATTCCTCTTACCAGCATGATTGAACCTCGAATCATGGAGTTCATACTCCATCACATCATTTGTCATTTTGGTATACCATCCAAAATCATTTCTGATAATGGCACTCTATTCAAAAATAAGGATGTTCAAGCACTTTGCACTAAATACAACATTCAACATAACTTCTCAACTCCTTACTATCCATAAAGTAATGGGCAAGCTGAGGCCACCAATAAGACTATCATTGCCATTCTGAAGAAAACAATCAAAGAAAATCATAAATATTGGCATCTTCAACTCCCCTTGGTGTTATGGGCTTATCGAACAAGTATACACACGCCAACTAGGGCAACACCATTCTCACTAGTCTATGGGATCGAGGCCATCATGCCCCTTGAGCTTGAAATCCCATCATTGCATATATCTTTACAAGAATTCATCGATGATGATACCGCATGACAAGCACACCTTGATCAATTGAACCTACTTGATGAACGATGAATCAATGCACTAGAGCACCTTCATGTTTATCAGGACAAGGTCAAACATGCTTACAATAACAAAGTGCATCCTTAAGAATTTCAAGTAGGGGATTTAGTTCTCAAGGAAAATCAGTAGAATTTAAACCTTCCATCGCACTTGCATGACAAGTTTACGACCAACTGGCTTGGTCCATTCATCATCACACAAATATTTAGAATTAGAGCATACAAACTTACCACTCTTGAGGGAATTGAGGAACCTGAACCCATCAATATCCTTCATTTGCATGCCTTCTATGCTTAGCTCATAGCTAGCATTGTACATATACAAACACAAAAATACAAAAACATCAAAATCATCAAAAATACAAAAACATCAAAATCATCAAAAATACAAAAACATCAAAATCACTAAAATCATAAAAAAAAAAATACTCAACCGTTTGACTATCGGATGACCATAATCACAAATTGTCTGACAATATGATGATAAAAAGATCATCAACTGTTCGATCATTGGATGGAATCACAAACCATCCGATAGTAAGATGATCAAAAAAATAAAACCAAAAAATAAAAAAATAAAAACAACAAGCAATAAATTTTCACACCACTACAAAGCGCGTTGCATTCACACACATCTCATTATTCCACCATCACCAATAATACTTTGGTCATCGTTTGATCCATGCTTTAAATTGTTTTCTAGGATTGATTTTGTCACATTAATCAAGGGCATATTCCTTATGGTATCTGTCTTGCATCATCCATCATTATACACAATTGTGCTACATCCACCACACACCCCATCATTCACCCATTCATAATACCCATATGACATCTTGTCTTTTTCAAGTCTCTGGTTTGGAGACTCTTTAGGTTCTTTCAGTCATTCAACCATACCTAGTGTCTCATTCAACCTCCATTGAACATCATTAGTCCTTGAAATGCTATAGGTCTTCTTGGTGACCTTAAGTTTTCTCTAAGACCATGCACAAATCACACATTAATAAAATTTTGGTGCCTAGGAAAGATGAACTCATGAGTCCTAGGAAAGACAACTCATGAGTCACTATCACCATAAAGTGAATGCTTTCCCCTTGCTCATCCTATCATGCACATGAGCTAACCCTGAGAATTGGCAAAAGGACAAGCACAAAGCCAAAATACAAAAGTCTTAAAAAAAAGTAGCTACTAAACACTTGAATCCCTAGAATTCTTAGGTCCTTAGATCATGGGGTTAACCTCCATCGGGGCTATAGACGCCTAACTGGCAGTGGAGTACACCTTGCATGGCAACATGTCTATCACATTAGCAACCTTCTTTTGTACAGACCTATGTACGCTCGTAGATGAGCTAGCTTATTGGCGTAAGTCACAAATGATGAGTCCAACCTCACCCAAAATAAAAAATGAACAATCATTGCACACACTTTGGTCTTTGAGAAACTTGAATAACTTGGTTGATCTTAGCATCTTCAAGTACCTATTTGATTAATAGATGAGTTTGATCGATGTCACTAGGGTGTTTGAGCATCATGAAAGCACTTTCAGAATCTTCATCCCTAGGACACACAAAAGTACAAATCATGTCATCTTTACCTTCATAGTAGCACAGTTATTGCAAACCATCACATAACATTCCACCACATCCATTCCACATGTATGTCAGTACCCTTGGGTTGACGCCCTTGATTAATTGATTAAAGTCATGAATAATGATACATGTTTAAGCATTTTTCAAAAGTTAATCAAAAGTATATGCATACATTCATTTCATCCATCAACATTCAATCATTCAATAAAACATCACATCACATCACAAACAAATAAGCATTACACATAAAATAAGCAACACATCACATAAATAAATATATATATATATATATATATATATATATATATATATATATATATATATATATATATATATATATATATATATCATCAATAAGGTACATATACAGTCTCACCCATAGGCTACATATGTTTGAGCCATCAAGCTCATAAAAAAGAGATACAAGGCATCTACAAAAACCATACAATGCTCGACATCACATATCACTCTCCATCCCCACTGCTTACACCATTATCCTCAGTCTGATCTCCTCAGGCCTACCCACTACTGCTATCATAACCCTGATTTCTACCACGAGATGTCCCTACCCCTAAGGCTTGAGAAGTTGATACCTCTACAAAACAAGGTACACATGGAGCTACTAAAGGAGCACCCGATGCTCCACTCCTTTGACTCTATGAGGATTGGGAGGATGAAAGTGATGGTATTGCTATATCATTAAGTAGTAGGGTTTTCTCTAGTAACCTCATATAGTCCCTTTACCACTCTAACTATGACATCAAGATCCTTGATCCATAAATTATTGCAGGTCTTTGTGATCTCTCCGTCTGTAGTGAATCATGCTCTTCCCATAGTGTCTCTCTTGACTAACAACCTATCCCACTCCTCCTATAGGCTTTGCACCTGAACCTGTAATGTATCTTGCTCCTCCTCCCAACTCTACCATATTTGGTGCTCCCCATCCCACTAACTTCACTCTTGGGTCATGGTAATCTCTAACTCTACCTTCTACCTCTCGAGCACCTACACCCAATCAAATATAATAGCATACTCTATTATAAAGTCACTATTATCACTGTGCTCTTCCACTCTAGATCTCTCCTCCCCTCTAGAGCTCTCCTCTACAACTCCTTTCTTGACCTCTCATAATATCCTACCCCAAGATCCATCCATCGTTGTACCTATTATCCTACAAGCTCCTTAGGTCCTCCCACCTCACCACTTGTGGCACTATCCCCTACCTCTGCCTAGATAGCCTATACACCTATCCACACATCATACTTTAGCATCATCCTTACATCATCCACATCTTCCATAGTAAACACTACATCCACATCTACCCCTACTAGCTCATACTTTGGATCAGTTACTGCCTCAGTACGCCATCATCTATATACTACAAGCATCGAAGGAAGACCTTGGGGTGATTCAAACTATCGCAACACATGACCATATTGGAAAAAATTGCCCACCACCCATCTCTACCATCGAAACTATACCAAATGCAATTCATTCTTCGACCAGCTCGAACCCTCCCTCTAAGGCCTCCACACCACCTCCCCTAGATGTAATCATGAAAATAAATCGGCATAATACGTTCATACCCCTATGAATGGGTGACTCCTACCCTCCTATTGATACTTACTCCATCACATGACATAAGGAATATTAGCACCCATGTCCTTTACCTCTAATTAGGACAACCCCTTTGGTTGCCCAACCACAAAGTGCTTCCATACCCAAATTTGTAGTAGCAAACTACAACCCAAACTAGATCTACCTCAATGACGTATCTCATATAGCTCCTGGTAAGTTTGTGCCAACAACATTAGAGCTCATACCATCACCTTGAACTCAAATCTTACACCAATCCAAGGAGGTTATATGGGAAATAGGAACCTGATGAATCCAACAATATGATATTAGAGATCAATGTAAACAAGATCATGTACCTCATAGTCAACCACTATAGTTGATAATGACTATTTACATCCACACCTCCACTATCCACATTAACCACTCCAATGATTCCTATACACCCGTTATAGCAGAGCCTCCCTATGATGTATCATAGTTGTCTCAATCCTACCACCCTTTACGGGTATTTAAAAGATCTAATAAATATCCTCAAGTGTGATCGTGATCTTTCCCATGGGCATGTGAAAGGTGCATGTATCGAGATCCTACCTGTCTGATAGCGTAGTCAAATATGTATGATATGCATGCACATTCTCTAATTTGAATACATACTATATCCCAATTGTTGGAAATATGAGTGAGTCTTTGTTGTCATTGATGTCAAAGGTGCAAGGAAGAAATATATTGATGTTAGAAGTTAATTTACTATAAAAGCATTATCCAAAGTCTTCTCCAACGCATTTGGAACCATGGGTTTAAAAAAGGTTTAGTGGGCCAGATTTGAAACCATGGTCAAAAAGTTATTTTATTTAAATTATTTATATTTAAATAATTTAAAATTAAATATTTAAATTCTTTTAATTACCATGGGTCACGATTTTATGTTGAAGGGCAATTTTTAACAAAGTAATGTGCCTACGAGCGCATGAAGGAAAGGAACAAATACTTTCACCGATGTCACAAGAGAAGCACCGAAGAATTTATACTTTACACAGGACCAATCTTATATAAAGGAGATAATATGGTTTTGCAATGTAAAATATGCACTGTTTCAGTGAGAAAAAAAAATTAATGTCGTAACAGAGAAGTAATTGGTTTTAGAACCATTCAAAAACATTGGATAAGGACCTCAATTTCATAAACTACGAATGCTCCGTAAATATGGATGAATCAGTGCAGAGTAAAATACGAACGATAGGGTTGCACTTCGTTTGACACGCGACAGAAACAAAAATAGCACACAGATTTCCAAGGTTCGGATTTCGAGGTCTTAGCATCGGTGTGAGAAGGAAGTCGAAGCACGTGCTTCATTAGGCTTAATGGGTGATTAGCCCATGTGACGCTCGTTCTCTGGTTGAAAGTGAAGGACCAGCGAAGCATTGCGGGGATGAACAGTTGTTTGTAATGCATGAGGCAGGATAAGTGTTAAGGTATGCTTTGTGTGCTTTATATCGGGAGTTATAAGGTTAATTGTTTGAAATTTTAATTTACTTTGTTCTAAAGGTTGGAGTTTGGGAGATATAAGGATTTATTGTATAAGAGTGTACGTTAGGGATATAAATTCTAAAAGGGAGTAATAAGGCATAATAAATTTATTTATTTTGGTAATAAAATTGTGTTGTGTTGTATGCTAAATATTATATTTTGAGAAAGTTTGGAGTTACAAGGGTTATCAAGGTAATTTAATCTTTAGGTGTGGAATGTTATTTAGAAAAATTTGAAGATTATAAAGTGATAATAAAGGGACTTGATTGTTCATTGTGTTTTATATGTTAAATAATATTTTAAGAGTTTGGAGATTATAAGGTGTAATTGAGATTTAATATTTTTGTATGGTGGAATAATTATTGAGAGAAAATTTTGAATGAAAATATTAAGAAGGTTTTTGTTATCTAATCTTCGAGATTGTCAAAGAGAGCGATTGTGATTGAGACAAATTTTGAGGTCAAAACTTCATCAAACAAAAGGTATGGGCACATCTTCCTTTTGAGTGAAATATTGTTGAATATTGTGAAATACAAGTTGGAGTGAAAAATTTTTGTTTGGTAAGAATTTTTGGAAATGTATGAGTGAGTTTGATGAATGGTTGTGAGGTCAATTGAAGGTGAAATTGCAAAGTATATTGAACTAGGGTTTGTGAAAGAACTTGAGTATCATTGTTATGTGAGTTTGGAATTATCTTGAGTCAAGGTTTGTAGTGTGAATTGTTGGAAGTAGTGAAACACTTGTTTAGGGTTTGTAAGCAAGTTGTGTTTCATTGAGTGAATGGTTGAGTGGAGTTGATTGAGAATTATTGATTGAGAGTGTTGGAGTGATAGTTCAAGTTCTGTGAAAAAAATTATTCTTTATTTCTGGATTGAGTTGAAAGAGAGATTGAAAGTGATTGAGCATTGTTGTGAGTGTGAAGCATATTGAGTCTCTAACCATTCTCTATATGTTTATGTGGTAAAACAAGAGAGATTGAAAGTGATTAAGCATTGTTGTGAGTGTGAAGCATATTGAGTCTCTAACCATTCTCTATATGTTTCTATAAGTCAAACAAGATTTTGTGTGAAACTTGTTGATGTGATTGAAAGAGGTTTTCTGTGAAATATTGAGTTGAGTTTTATATGCAAGTTTTGTAATTGATTTAAGCAAGCTTTGGTGAAAGCTTGTGAGCAGTTTTGAGTAAGTCCTAGAGGGGACTTAAGGACAGAGTTGAGAAAGCTTTTGTAAAAGCTTAATGACAGATTGGTATGAGCTTTTGTGGAAGCTTACAATACAAATTTGAGAGAAGTCTTGGTGAAGACTTGTTGAGAAAATTGGACAAGTTCTAGTGAGAACTTATTGAGCATATTTGAGGTAAGTCTTAGAGAAAACTTGAGAGTAGATTGAGCAAGTTCTTGAGAGGACTTGTTGGACAGATTTGAGACAAGTCTTTGAGAAGACTTGTGAGCAAATTTGATTGATTGATTTGTTCAAACTTTGAGTTAAGGTTTGGGGTAGATCTAGTAGAGTTGATTGATTGATTTGTTCAAACCTTGAGTTAAGATTTGGGGCAAATCTAGCAGAGTTGATTTGTGATTAGATCAAGATTTATGTTAAGGTTTGAGGACAGATTTGAGGATAGAGTTTGGTGCAAATTTGAGGACAAGTTTGTTCCATACCAAAGACAAATATTGAGCAGATTTGTGCTAGACCGAAGGACTATATTTAGTGCAGATTTGAGATAGAGTTGAGAGTAATCTTTGGAGGTGACAGAGCAGAGGATAATAGTCTCTAGTGGATAGAGATCCATTAGCCAGGGTAGTGAGGATAGGTCTTCTGAGTGAGGATAAAATTCTTCAATGGAGAGAGATCCACAAGCCAGTGCAGTGGAGGTAGTAGTCTTTTAGAGGATCACCAATCAAAGCAAAGGATAAGGATTTCTCCTGTGGATAGAAATACACGAAGTAGTTGAGGGGATTGGTATCTCTTATGGATAGAGATCCACAAACTTGATTAGGGTATTGGTGTCTCCTTTGGACAAAGGTCCATAAACATTGTAATAGGGAAGGATTCCAAAGAAGATTTGTTGAGAAAATTTTAGTGAAATATTTTCTCAATGGAGTAGCCCACATTGAATGAACCACGTTAAACTGGTGTCTCTATTGTGTGTGATGATTTGTGCATTTCTTTGGTTACTATTGTTGATATTACCATTCATAATATTGGATATTATTGTTTGGTAAAGAAAAGTAAAAAGCGGTATTATACTATTCACCTCCCTATCAGTATAAGCTTGTGTTATTCATCAATCACACCAAGCCACTTTCAATCTATCTCTGATAACTGCAATCAAGATTTATAAAACACACCCTTGAATTGATGCCTCAATCTCAAAAATATTTATTGTATAACAACACAAACTATCACATCATTAGCACCATGACATCCAAAAAATTAAAGAATAAGAAAAAGAAGCATTTTACATCATTGTTTGACTAATGGACGACTTCAACATTTAACCGTCTAAGAATAAGATGACCATTGACACACACTGTTCGATAAACGAAGACCATATCACAAAATAAAACAAATAACCAACTGTAACCATCCTCTAATCAGACGGTCAAACAACACCACCGTTTGAAAAATGGATGGCCAAACAACACCACCATTCAATAATCGGATGACCACCAACAACACTTTATCGCCAACAAGCATCACAATAAAATGACTGTCCGTTCATCAAATGGTATTGATTAATAACCTTCAAGATAATGGACAGTCAAAAAACACCCAAAAAAAATAAAAACAAAACACTATCAACACACAATCATCATTCTCTTGGTCGTTTGCACTCAAACGACCTTAACCCATAACCGTCTAGTTCCCAAACGGTTGCACATTGCAAAAAATAATAATTAAAAACACATTGATTGTCTGTGACATGGACGACCTCAACCACTAACCATTCGGTCCTTGAACAACCACCACACACCATGCAAAAAAAACATAAAATTTTAAATATTACAACAATCACACACAAGCAACAATCACATGCAGTTGTGAGCAAAAACACACCATGGATTCATTTTATCCAAAGATATATCCGCAAGGGTCAATTTTGTTACTTATCGATCTTGCACTCCCTCCAACGCTAGCCACTCTGCCTCTTGAAGCCATCCAGTCACCCCCATTTAAAAATTGACAAGACGTCAGTTTCAATTTTCCTCTCACACACCTTACACTCCCCTTGTTCCTCGTTCGCAATGGTGAAAATAACCACTCACGTACCCAAAAATCTATTTATATCTTTTGATGCATGACCATCCCAGATGGTCTAGTATTTTAACCATCCCAAACGATCGTTATTTTTATAAAAAGAAAAAAATAATAAATAAAAAATCAAACACACAAAGCCAATCACTGCTAATTGCACAATCTCATCCAGATAGCTCGTATCCTATCTCATTGAGGTCAATTGCCTCGTCATTGTCATCTATTCTGTCCTTCGTTGACTCTACGTTTGATGGGGTAGACAATACCAAACAAAATACTCCAAACAAGTTCAATAAACAAACACACATGTTGGACTCTACATTTTCCCAAGAACCTTATCTAAGACTATCATTCACGTAATATCATTTTAGTTTTTGCACAATGACTCTAGGTCACATTAGCATAGTTTCCAGCACAGAGACTCCAGGTATCAATAGTTTACTTATTACTTAGCATCTTTATGTGCTCATCAATTTATAAAGGATAAGGTTCAAATATATTCATCACCTATGTCACTAGGGCATCTTACATTGCTCTTGATCTGGGATAATCAAACATCAACCCCTAAAGCACACAAGCCATCATTCATCCATACAATGATAGGTGTCATTTATTTTTGCATCGCATTGTGTTTTTACACAACATGATACAAAAAGGGGTATCTATAGATACCAAAATCAAGCATAATGAACACTAATTAATTAGTCATAATTAATTAGTATATTTAATATTAATTAAACTAATTAATATTAAATTAATATATTTTGTCTAAGTATTACTTAATTAATTAATTTATTAAATAATGTTAGAGTTACTATGTTGGTAACTATGATTATTACCTCATTTAGGTAATTTGTAAATTTCACCTAAGTAGAAGTTGATTTACCGCATGGTAAAAAGTAGCTTGTTACTTTTTACCACTAGTAAATTACCTATTACTATTTACCTAGGGTTAGTTAGTAGTTGTAGTCATTTTGACTACGTAACTAGGTTAGTAGGTTAGTTGTTAGCTGACTTAGGGGGGAGGACTCCTAATTCACTCACTTCCTACCTTAGGGGATATTATTTCCTAAATATCCCTAATGCTATTCTAAGCTACCTATTGTATTATTTAAACCTACCACATCAATAATATTGTGACTAATGCTTTACTGTCTAACATTGGTATCAGAGCAGTAACGGGAGGCGAGGCAAAAGTTTTTTTTGGTCCCGCCTACCCAGGTTAAGTTTTTTTTTCTCCTGTCCCATAGGACAAGGTCAAGGGAGGGCCCGCAGGAGCTTGACCGGCCAGGTCGAACTCTCCGGTCAGTCTCACAGCCCGTAGGAGGATCGGCCATATCGATAACGACCCGATCCTCCTCATCCGAGGTGGATCACTGTTGTGATCAGACTACGTCCCGATCCCTCAGGCCCATAGACCTACGTGGAGAGGGCTCGTAGGCCCACAAATCTGACAACAGGTGGCTGTCAGACCTGTCAGGCCTAACAGGCCCACGTGGAGAGGCCCATAAGAGGGCCAATGCGCCCCTCTAATCGTCATCGATCAGAGAGGAGACTTCAGCAACCAACGGTCGGATACAGGTGATCGTCCTGCCAAGGAGGGTAGGATAGCCCTCCCATGGAGCGGGCATCGAACTCAGATTTGATGATCAAAATGCAAGGGCAGATGCACCATCCTTATTCGATGACTAAATCGACCCATCGTCAACAGACAACAAAATTTGACGATCGGAGGGACCCACGTGCACCCGAGCACAGATCCTGAGGCGCTGACTCAGACCAATGAGTGACTGACATGTGGCACTACCACCTAGACTCAGATGCTGACTGCACCATGATATGTGGACCAGACACCTAGACCTGATTGAGTTGACGTGGCGGACAACCACTAGACAACGGACCAGACTTGGACTGGACATGTGATGGCCATGTGGTGGACAACCACGTTTACCACTTGACACATGGACCCCTCCGACCGCACCACATGGGCGATAGCAAAAGGGGTCCGACTGGACCCTGATTGCCCGAGGGCAATCAAAGCACTTCTCGTGCTTTGCTGCTTTTATGCAGCATTAACATTGCCGCATGGGCAATGTGGGACTAAATGTCCCAAGCCTTTTTTAAAAGGCTTACGACCGCGTGCAAGCGCGCTCGCTGCAGTTCCACGGGAGGGGGAGCCTTCAACATGAAGGCTACTCCCAATAGTCTCCGTCGGGCCAGCTAGCCCGACCGGCGGAAGGGCCAGCTCTAAGGCGCTGCCCGACGGGAGGTCGGGAGTTCGACTCCCATCGGGGCCGAGCGCTCTATTCTTTTACACAGGGCCGCAACAAAACCTAAGGTAAATTTTTTTTTGCAATTTTAATTAAAGTTTTTTTTTTTATTTTTTTTAATAATTTAAATTTTAAATAATGTTTTATTTTTTAAAACATTTATTTTAGTTTTTATTATTAATTAAAATGTTTTGAATTAAACTTTCTTTAAAATTTTGCAAATTAGAATTAAATGAAATAGGGCTATTTTTTTTTGCAAACTACCAATTCTAAGGTGCTTATGTTTTCTCACAAACTGGAGATTAAGACATAGAAAGAGCACACTTTTGTTGCAAATTAGAGAGCCCTTATAACTCTTCTCAAACCTTGTCAATTTTGCACCATAAAAGGGAGACAAAAATCAAACACATATTGATTCTTTATTGCAAAATTAGAACACAAGGAGACACCAAAACTTGCAAAATTCAAAGACAAACATTTGTGCAATTGTTTTCTCCAAGGAGGGATAAAATACAAGAAATTGCACATCTTATTTTTTTTGCAAAATTGAGAAGAAATTGTAACCTTGGGTCCACAAAAACTAAGTCGTGTGTCGACTAGTTCTGGAAGCCTTCCAAACGCGGGTCGTGTGTCGACTTGTCTTGGAAGGAGTGCTCAAATTGTTCATTTTGCAAAATTCAAGGGGGAAGACAAAATTGTACTTCTTTTGCAAAATTGGAAAACAAAGTAGGAGACATAAAAATATCATTTTTTGCACAACACAAAACACACATTTTGTTGCAAAAATTTAAAAAGGTGCATTATCGATTTTACTCGACACCTTAATTGGCAAACTAGGTGATAATAATTTTGAGGCCATTTCTTGTTTGATTGTTGCATCATTCTTTTTGCAACTATAATTCATATAATCAAGAACATCCAAACCTCAAAATTTCACAAATTTGTGTACATCCATGCATAGATTTAAAGCCAATTTCACTTGATATTCTCTCCTAAATCAACAAAACCCCTAATTCACTCTTATTTGTTTGGCTTAATTTCCTCCAACTTCTCATCCTTCTTGAAGGGTGTTAATGCAGGTGCCATTAAATATCTGTTTGAGTGAATTATATTTTGGTACTCTTTTAGGGTAATCAAAAGAAAGAACAAGTTTTTTTTTAAAATAAGGAACCTTAAAAAGTTGCAATCCTTTGCACTAAGGGGGGATAATTCCTTTCTTCCTTCAAAACACAGATTTTTGACAAGAGGGAAATAAAACTTGTAAAGGCAATCATAAAAGTAGAAGTCATAAAAATTATACCTTTTCTTTTAGACTTCATAATAGCAATCATGCTTGAAGTTCTTACAATAAGGAAGGATGATTTGGTGAACTTTTTGATAAAATTGCCTAGAAAACCATAGTTTTGCAAAACTTGTAAAAATGAAAACCAAGACACCATTCAGTGTTGGTTTCAAAACAAGCAAAACTAAAATGGCAAAGGCACATCACAGAAGCCATATTTCTAGTGAAGTGTCTCATTCGGATTCTGATTCTGGTTCAGAGAAAGCACTTAGAGTGCTAATTGCTAGAACAATTTTGTAGAGGGAAAACACATGTGTCCCTTGGGCAAAAGCACCATTTTCTCTCTCTCCTCTTTTTGGCTTCATAAATAGCATAAGTATTTTGTTTGAAGACCTTGCAATAAGGGGTGCTTGTACCTCTTTTAGGCTTCATAAATAGCAAATTCTAGGTGTTTGAAGTACTTGTAACAAGAGGAGCGACTTTTTGTGATGTAAAATTGTCTAGGAGGCAATATTTGTAAAATCCTTCACAACACTCTTGCATTGCACACTTTTTGCAATTGAGGGGGGATATAAATTTCTTTTCTTCACAATTTTTGTAAAAAGGGAAGATGGCTTATAAAGGTGCATTTTCGGCTTTGACCGACACCTTAGTCACACTTCCTTCAGAAATTAATTACACTATGTTTTGCAACGAGAAGGGGGGAACTTATAAGGGTGCATTTTTGGCAACGACCGACACCTTAGCTACCTTATCTTTTGCAAATTCATATTGTAAATGAATGAACCTTGTATGAAGTGATCTATTCTACTACACCTAGCGATTGCAACGGTTGGTTACCCATGCAATTCGGTTGGATGATGTGATTACCATAAGGACATTCGTTGGCGTGAAGAAAAAGTGAGGAATGACCCACTTTTTTCTTAGGAGCAGCCAGAGCACTGTGACAGAGCAAAGCAAAGAACCAATAGATCAACATCTTCTTCACTGTATTGGGGCAGTTATATACTTTACCCAAATATTGTTGTATAGAGGGATATGTATGTATTACCCAAATAATGTAATAAGGGGGGATGTTAGAGTTACTATGTTAGTAACTATGATTATTACCTCATTTAGGTAATTTGTAAATTTCACCTAAGTAGAAGTTGATTTACCACATGGTAAAAAGTAGCTTGTTACTTTTTACCACTAGTAAATTACCTATTACTATTTACCTAGGGTTAGTTAGTAGTTGTAGTCATTTTGACTATGTAACTAGGTTAGTAGGTTAGTTGTTAGATGACTTAGGGGGGAGGACTCCTAATTCACTCGCTTCCTACCTTAGGGGATATTATTTCCTAAATATCCCTAATGCTATTCTAAGCTACCTATTGTATTATTTAAACCTACCACATCAATAATATTGTGACTAATGCTTTAATTTCTAACAAATAATTGGTTAATTACTACCTAAGCTACACAATCACCCACCCCTCCTCATGAGAGCATTCACCCCTTCATCCCCCATGGCCACATCATCTATAGTTCACTCCAGTTTCACCTCCCATCTTCCATTCTAGTCATGCGAAAGAAAGAATCACCCTTGTTCCATAATTGAACTCTAGTAACTTGCAGTTACACACATGGGATATTTCAAATGCACACTCAGTTCAACAGGGTCACTTAATAGGCATAACATACACATTCATTTCAACATGATCACTTAATTCAATATGCACATCTAATTCATCATGTACATCCAGTTTAATGTGCACACATATATGGTGATAATCATGAGGTGAGCTTATCTTCATTTTGCAATCATGTATCTTTAGTGATAAAATCAATATAAAGGAAAACTTCGTTACACCACTTAATTGGTTGAGACACCACCTCATCCTTCCTCCTTGGAATTTCTATAAATGCACCCCTTTGCTCTTATTACGATGAGGATGGTAATATAATCAAAGCACTACTAAAATCTTGAGCACACTTCGCATCCAAATGCCCAAAGTAAACCCTACGCAACCATCCTCATCCTGTGCCAAACCTCGATTGTAACACCTTATAGGCTAAGATCTAGCTTTTCTCAGTGAAAGGATACCACAACCACAACATGATGCAGACCTCAAATGGTCTTGGCTCATGGTTGTATAGACTCATATGAGTGTCATCCAACCCATACATAGAATTCCAAATGTAGCATGATGTATCCTGACACATTGTAATGCAACTTAACACAACACAACACAACAACAAAAACAACACAAAACAACAAAAGAAAGGTAAAATATATTCATGTGCTATTCAATACTTTTTTTTATAGATCTTCATTTCATTTTTGCATTCTAATTTTAATTCACTTGAAAACTAGGTCTTACCTTGGGAGGCCCAATAGATATTGCTGACTAGTTACATTTCACTTGTGTGTAGGTATACATATTCAAAATGAGCAGACCTGGATACCAATTTAGACCTAGATGTAGAAGCAAGAGACTCCAACGATCAATTTTTTGACCATAAATTATCAAAGATCGAAATAATCCAGAACCTAGATGGTCAAAGTACATAATTGTTGACCCCCCTTGATGGTCGACATACAAAGATGGATTCGAGTGATCAACCATAGATCCAATAGATGTATATGTAGACATAAACCCAGATGCAAATACCCAAGACTCAAAAGACCCAGATCCAGCAAAAGTGATAGTCACAAGAAACTGTTGAGTGAATATTTTGCCCTATTGCAAAATGATCACCACAAATAGAATATTAAGTTGAAAACTATCTCTTGCAAATAAATTAGATGAAATCACCCATTTATCCAAGGTTTTGGTAAGCAAACATTTATGCATATATGTAATCAATGAATATTGAAATAGAATTGATGTATACCAAAATAAACTCAAGATAAGTAACAGTTAACAAGGGGCCTTGATAGTACAATTCAAGCAATGTTTAGTAATCATGATCCTTAAACCCTCAAAGTGCAAATGATTGATTCCTTTTAGTGCTCTTGATATTAGTCTGACTTACCCTAAATCACAGTCAGTAAGATCATTTTATCTTCAAGTTAAAAGGTTCAAAATGCAAAAGTGCGTGGAATAGTCCACTTAATTTTAAATTCCATGCCTTTAATGTGAGGTTCATTTTACAGTTAGTGGATTCATTTTATCTTCATTATGGGCATTCCACTACCACTATGTTAGAATTTAGTGTTAATAATGATTAAAAAGTTAGCATGTTAGTGTTCATTTGCTTTATCTGCCATTAGGGTGAATTTGGCGTTAGTAACCCCTCCTAACCATTAGTCCACATTATTTCATTTCCTTCTTAAACCCATTTTGACACCATAACAAACAAAAATTTAATCCGCTTATAGCTCTCTAATAATATGAAATGAAACAATTACATCTCCCTTATGCTATATCCCTGTTCCATATTAAACGAAATAAAATAACACATGAAGCCCTACTTTCACCTTGAATAACACATCTATTGTCGCCCTAATTCCTATGTCTCATGTGAGATTACCGTCATGAAGGCTCTGACCACACCTCATGGTTGACCCTTCTCGAACAGTAGACCCAAGACAATACCTTCACTTTGCCTACTGTACTTTGCTTGATAGCGACTCAACTCGGATGCGACAGTCCAAGTTTCCAGTAAACCCTATGCTAATGCTTCACAACAAAAATTAAAATGAAACAGTCCATGATGTGGTTTTATGGTGTAGCTATTAGGGTTAGGGTTGCATGCTTCGAGATTCTCCCCTTGTGGATTTTCTATGTAACCACCTCTGCCCTCCGTGACAATTACTGCTACCTGCAATCCTTAGGATCATTACATCAATTGCATCCCACTTACATTTGTTAGGTGTATCTGACCTTTGGTCCCATCTAACATATTTGGTGGCTACCTTATATTTCCTTTGAATATATCGAATACTTATGTTTTCGATAGAGACTTGTCCCATTTATGCCCTTTGCATTGGCTACATTTTTGTCGTGTATTTCGTGCAATCTGTTGAGATCGCTGCGATGCTTCCTGGTGTATATGATTTGCTGATCTATCACCATCATCAAGGCATACTGATGCCAAACCACCCACGGTTCACCTTTTCTAGCCCAAATATATGGTAGCTAGGGTCCAAAGATAATTTATAGCGAGTCGTTGTGTCAACAAAAACCCAATGATGACTCACTGTTCACTGTGTAAATTAAAAATGCTTGCTCACCCGTCCAAGATCCTCATGCATCCGCGTCACTTTGTAGCGTGCCATACGGGTCCCTCTACACACGATTGAGCCAAATTGTCCATGTCTCCACATAGGAAACAACCTCCACTCCTTAGAAGCCATTCGTATGTCTTGACGTACCACTTACCATGTCATATGTCTGATGTAGCACAATGCCCACATACTATTTTCCATGCAAGCACTCTATTTCATGATTGACCATCAATTTCGACACTGACCGCATTGTGTGATTTATGCCTTCGAATGGTCTGCACTGCTATTACGTCCTTAGACATATTCCATCTGAGATTGGTTGTATTCGCCATGTGGTCTAGCTTACTGTTGTAACCATAGAACCACGAGCGTCATCGGGATCCTTGCTGTCACACTTGTCCAACTCACCATTCTATACTACCACCGTGTTTAATGTCGTAAGAATTTTCTATTTGAACCTCTATGTTCTAATGTCGTATCTGACCTCCACCATGTCACAGGGTAGCTACCACGTTAGATGCGACCTCCACATTTACCACATTACCATCTCACTAGATCTACCTTTGCCGACCTTTTGTCGCGTTGACCCATATTCCATTGACTGTGCACATTGAAACCCTCGTCCGAGCTGCCCTTTCTCATCGACGTGTATGACTACGGCCAATCATGCACCATCAATGTCTATTCTGTCGGTTCTCTATCGATGTGAGCCCCATCGATTGGGCGAGATCCTCTGTATTCATCCACCGAGTCTGCCGTTCACATCGAATACTTGCATGTTTATACGATGGCAAATATTAGTATTTAGGCTCATATACCTATAAATTAGAAATTTTCAAATAAACTTATTACTAATATAAGCACCTTCATCATATAATGAAATAGATGCAAGGACATGAGGCTTCCACTTTAATTTATTTACTCTTTACCGACATATGCATGGGTATAGCTTATTTCCTTTATTCTATTTTATATATTTTTTAGCATATATTGCTATTATATATATAAACTATATAATAATAACAATATATGTTTTATTTTATTTTATATATATTTTTTTCGTTTTAGTTTTATAAATATATATGTAAATATATATATTTATTATTTTATTATTACTTTTTTTAATTATATTCTTATTTATATAATATTTAAATATATAAACAAGAATATATGTTTTTTTTTTTAAATCAACTTTGCTTAGAGGTTTAATTAAAACCCAACTCCAAATAAAACCGTTAAATCTTCACACAAAAAACCCAAAGAAAAAACTAAGATTATTAAAATAGTCCCCAAAAATTAAAACACTCCATCCAAAGATTTCTATGAAAACAACCAAGTATCAACTTTTTACAAGCAAACAATAAGACCCCTATAGAATGAGGAACTTCAGATTTCCCATGGCGAGCCCGTGACTAGGGTCTCATCAACCATGCTTGCTCAAAGACAACCGAAGATCCCAAACCAAAATTTCAAAAGTGGGTCCCCAAGCTTTGGGGCTAGTTGTGGAGCAGCCACAACAAAAGGTGACTCTGCTAGGAAATACTCTTGGCATTTCGATAAGAACCCAAAATTTGAAAACACACAAAACCCAAATATTATAATTATAAGCCTCAGAAAGTATCCAAAGAATGAGAATAGATAAAAAAAACATGAACCATCAGAATCATTCAGCATCAGCTCAATGTGTGCAAAGTGATTCATTCCTTATCGTTTGAAACCATTCAACATTCCATCGTCAGTTTCACATGGATGTTTATGTCTTTATGATTTATGCAGGATTGGATGTATTGACATGACACCATAATATGAATGACCTATTTTGCAGAGACTCAAACATTCTAGTACCATAAAAAAACACACTAAAATTGTCTAGACCTCTTAGGACCAAATGTGTGAGCAGTGAATTCATTTACCAGATCAATAGCTCAGTTATGAACTGCTACAATCCATAACCAGTGTGTGTGCAAGTGATTTCATTACCTCATTTTGACTAAAATGGTTAAACCTTTTATGGATGAAACCACAAGGCTAGCCTGTCCGTTTGAGCAGTCAGAGGTCTCACTTTTAAATGAGACATGTCGCCATGCATGAGCGTACTCCACTGTTAGTCAAGCGTCTATAGCCCTAGTGGAGGTTAGCCCTCATAGTCCATGATTTTGCTTTTTGGATTTCTTGAATCTTAGGGATGACTACCCATCCTTCTGAGGGGTAATGTAGTACGATTCTTACAACCCAATAGTTAGTGGTGTGTGATGCAAGAAGACTCAGAGCTTTGGGGAATTAGATTCTCAACCTAAGTATGATGAGAATTTGACCCTATCCTTACTATGATTTTTTTTAGTTTCAAGTATTGTGATAGTAGTGAAAACCATTGTTTTATGGACTATGTTGCATGATAGGACCGAGAAGGATGACCTTTTTTGCCTAAAATTTTCTCTCAAGGATGGTTTTGGCCATTTTACCCAAGATGTTTTTAATATGTGCAAATTTTGTTTGATTCAAGACATCTTAGGTATCAATTCCCAATCTCAATATCTTCTTAGTGTATATTGTGCAATGATCCTAAGATAATTTGACATGTTTTTCGATGATTGCCGACCCCACTATAAATGGTTGAGTGACTGAAAACATCCTAAGAATTATGAAACTGTGACGTGCATACATGAAGATTTATCTTTTGTAGCTTTGTGTAAATGCCTTTGTGAAGGTGTGGATGATTAAAGCAACCTGACCTTTGACGGACCAATTAGGACCTTTGAACTTGATAAATGATCTTTTTGTGGGATGTAAAATGTGGAATGCGAGGGTGATGTATGCAATATTATGAAATGTGTTATGAAATACGGGTGTATGCATTGTTTTTGAAATGCAAATGGAGTATATAAAATATTTCATCCTAATTTGCAAAACCAACAACTTCACGCATCCCAAGCTTCAAACGATATTCTTTAATGTGTTTGTGGTACTCGTGGAGCCTTCTGCAATATAATTCCAATGTTTCATATTCTCCTTATCTTAGTGAACATTCATGAGGATATAAACTGACATCTCAACTTATTGACTTTTAGCTCATGTACTCCAACCTACTAAACATAGAAAAACCAACACAGGCTAGAGATTAAATGCTAGCCACTAAAAATACTACCTCAAACAAGGTCTACTCTAAGACACAATATTAAAAACCAACCTAAAATCCAAATGTAAAAATCAAAGACAAACATCCCAAAGCTAAAGAATAACCTAACACCAAAGCAACTGAAACACACTCTAAAGTATTAGAAAACAACCAAATCTTGGAAGCGAATGAATACAAAACACACCATCAAACTCGAAAACATCACAACACAAGAATATTTACATATAATACAAGACTTTACCTTTTTCAAGCCTGGAAGTAGTGCTCTAAGTGCAGCCCGTTAACGGGCAAATCCAAATAGCTCCCATCCAAGATTTTTAGTCTAAAACTATTCTCACCTAGGATTTCAGACACTTGGTATGGACCCAACCACAAACAATCGATTTTTTTGTGATCTCCTTTCTTTTCATTCCTTTTATCCCACAATAATACTAGATATGAAATTTTAAATGTTTTAACTTTAGACCTCTTATCAAACCATATTTTCACTACATCTTGATGTTTTTTGAAATGAAGCATAGCCTCGTCTCTTTTCTCATCAAGGTGCATTAAATGTGTCAATCTAGTTTCAAGTTTATCATTAGTTCCAATATACTCTTTCATGAAATGCAATGTTTGTAATCTTAAATTTGTGGGAAAAATAGGATCTTGTCCATAAACTAAGTGATACGATGATGTTCCTATTGATTATTTGGTTCTGATCCTATCAACCCAAATGGAAAATTTTAATTTGCTATGCCAATCCCTAAGATTCTTTTCAAGTAATTTTTTGATTACACATAACAAATTTTTATTAGAGGATTCCGCTAAACCATTACCTTGTGGGTAATAATTTGAGGAGAATTTCAAGCTTACCATATTATCATATGCCCAAGTTGCAAATTCCAAAGAAGAAACTGCAGAGCCATTATCACTTACAATCGCATTGGGCATTCCAAAACGAGTCACAATATTATCATCTAAAAACTTAATAACAACCTCTGAAGTAGTGTGCTTAGTGAGAATGGCTTTGATCCACCTTGTGCAGTAATATGTGGTAGTAAGGATATATTTATGAGAATCATATGAGTTAGGATTGATGATCCCAACAAAATCCAATCCCCATTATACAAAAGTACTTGCCTCTACCACAAATTGTAATGGCATTGCATCATTTATTTCTCTATTGGCCGTCACTTGACATGTGTGGCATGATATCACATGTGCATGTGCATATTTGAATAAATTGGGCCAATAGTACCATGCCCTAAGGATTTGATGTGCCATTGCATTGGCTGAACCCTGTCCAGTTCCATATTTCCCATGGAAATCCTTAAGTACTTGGGTTACCTCTCCTTGATCAACACAAAAAAGGTAAATCCCTTCATGGTTTCTCTTGTACAACACCCCAGGCTTAACAAAAAAATTTGTAGATTTCAAACGCAAAGCTCTATGCTAAGTGGAATTGAGATGTAACAAATATTTGCCATGCAACAATAAATATACAATATCAACATACCACTCATCTTTAGTTATATCATCTACCTCATAATGTTGACATGATATCAAGGGATCGATTTCTGCAATTGTCTTGACCAAACCTTGTCTACGAACTATTTTCATAGGTTGGATTTCTAGATCAAAATCTTGGAGGGTCGAAATCCATTTTCCCAGTCTTTCACCTAGTTTGTTTTGCAAAAACATAGACTTAACTGTTGGAGATTTGAGTTAATTTGAGGCATTTTATGTTGTCATTGATGTCACATGGATCATTGATGTCACATGGATCATATTTGGTTTTGGTGGCAAAAGCACTTCATAGATAATCATCTATGATATTTTGGAGAGCATGGATATATACAGGGTTTTTATGAAAACCAAGGCAGGTAAAATAAAAGGTTTTTTTAAAACCATGGTGGGCTTATATGGAAAGGGTTTTTCTTAAAAGCCAAGGTGGAATTTTGTTTCATCGAAAAAGGACCTCCGGTGAAGAAGATATTAAAGTTTAAAGTTTAAGTTTAAATTAATGGAAGGCCGACCTATGTGCAATTAATGGAGGTTGGCATATATATATATGTAAAGGTTTCAATTTATTTCAGAAATGGGGCATATTATATATCGTCAAAAAGCTTATTTCGAGGGATATTTGACTAACTTATTTAGAAGAAGAAATAAGGTGTGTGTAAAGAGATATTTTTGATTTTACAAAGGGGTTCCAAAATTCAAGTTTGCCTTGTTCTTTTTTTTCAAGAGGATTAATTATTTCATAAGGTGACAAGGTATGCAATATTGTGATTTATTTTATTTTATGGTATAAGTGGTTTTGTGAGTGAAAAGGTTATGCAATGTTTTGATTTATTTTATTTTATGGTACAAGTGGTTTAAGGAGAGATAAGGAAGTTGTGCAATTAAAGGCCTTGGCAATGATTATTGAAAAGTGGAGTAATGTTGATTATTTTGTGATCTACTAACCCTTATGAATATTGGCAAAAGAATTTTGTGATTGTGGCAGATTTACAAAGAGTTCTTTTTTTAATATCTTCATCAAAGGTATGGGCACATTCTTCTATTGATTGTTTATGGTAGTTGATTTTTGAAATATCATTGGAGGGAAAAGGATTGCTTGTGGTTTCATTTTTGAAAGTGGTTGGTTAAATGCTTCAAGGTTTTCTAAATCGAGTGTATAAACCTTGTTTGATAAGCATAGTTGTTTAAGCCCATTGGTTGTGAAAGAACTTGAGTTAGAAAAGAAAATGAGTATCATTTTTATGTGAGATTTATGGTTGAGCATTGTTGGAAACATTTGAGTTGGTTGATACATACTTGGACTAGGATTGTGTGAGAGAGAGTTGTCCCTTATGGTGATTGACTTGAGTTGAGTTGAGATTGATTTGAGTTGAGTTGATTTGATATTGAGATTAGAACATATTGAGTCTCTAACAATTCTCTTTATGCTTCTATGAGTTGATTTGAGTTGAGTTGAATTGAGATTGAGATTAGAATATATTGAGTCTCTAACAATTCTCTTTATGCTTCTATGAGTTGAGTTGAGTTGAGATCATTGTGGATCATTGTTGTCATCCATTGACGAGTACATTGCCATTCATTGTTGAGTTCATATTTGAGCTTTGCCTTGATAGATTTGTGGATGAGATTTGAGTGGTACTTGAGCATGATTGATTGAGCCTTTGAGAAGGTCTTTGGGACATATTTGAGGACAGTGTTGGGACAGATTTGAGGATAATATTGGGAAAGATTTATGGACATTTTTAGAGCAGATTTTGGCAAGTTCTTATTGGGCTTGCTAGAAAAAATTTGGGCAAGTTCTTGGTGAGCTTGCTAGAGCAGATTTGAGCAAGTTCTTGGTGAGCTTGCTAGAGCATATTTGGGCAAGTTCTTTGTGAGCTTGTTAGAGCAGATTTGGGCAAGTTCTTGGTGAGCTTGCTAGCACAGATTTGACAAGTTATGTGTGAGCTTGTTAAGCAGGTTATGTGTGAGCCTATTAACTAGGTTCTTAGTGAGCCTATTGACAGAGCTTTGGAGGTGATAGAGTATAGAGGACAGAGTCTCAGTGGATAGAGATCCAAAAACTAGAACAATTGAAGACAAACATGAGTGATGAGTCTTCAAGTGGAGATAGGTCCACCAGTCAGTCCAACAGAGAGACAAAGTCTTCTAGAATATCACATAGCCAGAGCAAAAGGGGAAAGAATTCTCCTATGGAAGAGATCCACGAACTTGAGATTAGGGGGATCAACATCTCATTTGGATAGAGATCCATAAACATTGTAATTGGAAGTGATTCCCAAAGATATTGATTGAGAAAGTTTTAATAAAAGATTTTCTTCGTGGAGTAGTCCACATTGGGTGAACCACGCAAATTGTGGTGTCTTTATTGTGTATGGTTTTTGTGCATTGCTTTGATTACTGCTATTGATACTGCTATATTTACACGACATAATATTGAATTGGAAGAAAAAGTAAAAAATGGTCTTATACTGTTCATACCCCTATCTCAGTATAAGATTGTGTTCTTCATTAACAACAGGGTCAGGAACTACAACAAAGACCTTACTATGAACTATGTAATGTTTGAGTTTCTTGATAGTATTGAACAATGCATACATTTGTTTATCCAAAATAGGACATATTAGCTTTGCATCCTTCAAAGGAGCACTCAAGAAAGCTATGGGATTTTCAATGTTACCTTCGCTCTTCTAAGTTAGGATGCTCGTAAAAGAATGATCTGAAGTAAATGTATAGACATAAAAAGGTTTAGCATAATCTAAACTAATTAAAACAGGGGCCCTAGAGATAGCATATTTGATGCTTTTGAAAGATTCACTATTTTTATTTGTCCATTTGATCTGAACATCCTTCTTTAACATGTCATTCAAGGGCTTGGCAATCTCGGTAAATCCTGAAATAAATTTCCTTACGAAATTGATTTGACTAAAGAAGGATCTTAACTCTTTCTTGATATTGGATGGAGGAATGGCTAGTATAGCGGCTATTATCTATGTATCAAATAACAATCCCATCCTTCGAAATGACATGACCCAAAATCTTACCTTATGTTACGCCAAAGATGCATTTTTTTGGATTAAGGGATATCCCATGTTCCCTACATCTTTGGAGTACCTTCCTCAAATCCCTGACATGATCTTCCCTTTTCTTAGAAAAATAGGATTGTCTTCAACATAAACAATGATACATTTGCCAATGAGCCCTTTGAATACAAAATCCATGGCTCATTGGAAGGTGGCACCCACATTCAATAATCTGAAAGGTATTCTTATATATGCGAAAGTACCCCATTTCGTTATGAAGACCGTACTCATTCTGTCATTTGGATGGATAAGGATCTGATTATACCTCGAATAACCATCCAAAAATGACATCATTTTTGACCCATTAACCTTTTGAAGAATCTCATCAATAGTAGGCAATGGGTAATTATCCTTTTGGAAAGCCTTTTTTAAATTCCTTAAGTCAATACACAACCTTATCTCTCTATTCTTCTTTCTCACCGGAACAAGATTGACAACCCATATGGAATATCTAATCGGAAAGATGATTTTTTATTCTATCAATATCTTCACCTCTTTCTCTATTAGGGGTTCTAAAATCGGGTTGACTATTATTTATCTCTGTCTAAATGGCTTGGAGTCGGGTTTTAATGGAATCGTATGCATTATCACACTTTGATCATAAGTTTTCAAATCCTTATAACTCCATGCTATGCTATCAACATATTACTTTAATGCATGAGCTATAGAATCCTTTTATTGTCTCGTACATGCCTTAGCGATGAATACCTCTCGTGGATTTTCTACACTCACCAAATTAATTACATCATATGCTTCTTTAGGGGATGGTACCTTTTTGCCTCTTTTTGTTTGATATCCAACATCAAATATCTTTTCTAGAGAAGCCATATCATTTGGTATATTATTCCTCACTTGGGTTGCTTCACATTGCAACTCTGTTTCTTCTTGCCCTCTCTTATCTTCATCTATCACCTAATTTTCAAAAATACCCGAATTAGTGACGAAGTTGAAAACATGTCTGTCACTATCGAATACTTGGAAATTGGTAACATTGTCTGGTATCGAGGGGTAAGGCACTAATTCAATTGAAAATTTCTTGCATTTTTTATGGTCCATGGGTTTGAGCATGCTGGCGGCTACTGCTAAAGAATCTTCCATTCGATTATTTTTCCTAGAGATAAGGGATATATTGAAGGCATCAAACTCGTCTACCAAATCCCTAACTCTAGTTTTGTAAAGGCTTAATATTTTATCCCAACAAGTATATTGCCCTTTAACTTGTTTAACCACCAACTCCGAATCTCCCAACGCTTTAAGACACTTAAATTTCTTCCTTAGGGCCATTTGAAGTCCAAAAATCAGTGCTTCATATTCTGCCACATTATTGGTGGTTGGAAACTATAATCTATAGGCAGCAAGCATAGGCTTACTACTAGGACATGTAAGTTTGATACCAACTCCAACACCTTGTTTTGACTTAGATCCATCGAATCTTAGATTCCAAACAAAACTATCCTCTTTTGAAATGCTATAAGAAATATTTTCTTTTTGAGATTCTTCGGTAGCTTCCTCTATGTCAAATGTGTAGGCTCCTAACTCAGTTTCAACAAATTGAATTTTGTTGGGCCTATTATACTATGTTATCATCTCCTTGAGCCTTGGCTCACTATCCACCCTGATTTGGTTTGCTACTCCTCTCCAAGGTAACCACATATGGGAAGAATCTGTAACGATGTACCCATTCAGGTTCTTACTCCAATCTCTTCCCAATACCATGTCGTATTTAGCGGGAATATTAAGCACAAGTATGTCCACATGATGTTGAACTCTAGGTTCTGAATTGATCTGGATAAGGACATCATTTAAGGTTTCAACCACATCCATCACAAATCTATCCAATTGTACGACTTTACTCTTAGAGGCAATTGGCATGAATCCTAATTTTTGGCATATCTCGAGGGGCATGATGTTACTCGAGACACCCGAATCTATCAAAAAATTATATAAGTTTTTGCTTGCAATTCTAATGGTTATGAGGAAAGGAGGTACTTCTCACTTTTTCCTTCTCACTACTAATTGGGACTCGGTGCCTTTAACCTCATGAGTTCGATTAGGTGGATTCAAAATTTTCCCCAAGAATTTCTCTTGTATCAATAGTTGAGTGACCTCAAACATCGAGATGTTAGCCTTAGTCTTTTTCATATCCTCTTCTAAGTCATAAGTGGACTTTTCAAAAATTGTCTTCTTTTGCGTTGGTTTGGATACTTCAACAATAGGAGGCGGAGGTGGATTTACGTTACCTTTTGCATTAGGAGGAAGTAAGGGGTTGTTTGGAGGAGTAGAGGAAGTTTTGGGATCCTTAGAACTTCTTGTGTAATACCCATGATTTCCTTTCCAAAAATGTCTAATGGCTTGGAATTCCAAAGTTTCATCATATTCTTCTCCTAAGACCTCAGTGTCCTCTTCCTCACTCTCTTGAATGTGGACAACTTCAGTCACCAAAGCATCATGTTTTTCTTGGTAACAATGCGGTAATTCCTCATCATAAGTCTTAAATTCACCAAAATATTCTAAAATTTCTACTTGATTGGCTATAGGGTTGGGTATTCACCCATTGTTGGGTTGAGTATTATATGGTCCTATCCTCCAATGGTTATAATTTCAATTCAATATAGGAGCTTGGGCAACTTGTTTCTATATACGGACTATGTCATTGCCTTGCTTGATAGTGATTCTCTTTAATTCTTCCAATTCAGAATTAGGCCCTTACGGTTGGGGCATCGCATTGCCAGATCCACTAGTATTTACTGCATTAGCCACCTCTAGAATGAGTACGATGGCCTGGTTCTGAGAATTTTTGTTCCACCTAGGGTTCACGCTTTGAAGAGGTGTGACCAAGGGATAAGTCATTGGGCTTTGGGTATTGATCGCATTGAATCTAAGTATGGTCAATTGATTATTGATTATACTAAACCCATGCATGGTCATCTGATTGTTTGGCAACATGGCTGGTGGTGGAATGGATGTGTTAGAATAAGAAAGAAATGGTGAATACACGAGCATGAATGGGTATGGTTGTTGATATGGTAAGTTGTTCATCGTTGGAACTTGTGATGCCATCACCTGATTCATCATGGTGAACTGACTGTATGGACCATATTGTCCCATCCCATATAATTGAGACAACCCCCTGCCTGGCGATGTCATTTGTTGTTCAAGGGTCATGGTCTCTACGTAAGCTAGGGCAAGGGTTGTAACCTGAGGATTTATTCTAGCAAACAAGGATGTTAAAGGGTCTAGAGCTCCAAAATATAATTGAAGATCCATAGTAGCATCTACCGCAAAATGGTGAGTTACATTCGCGTAAAGCTTTTGGAACCTAGCATTGAACGTCCTAATAGGCTCATTGGGTAACCTTTTATAGGATACAAACATATTATAGATGATGGAAGGATCTAACAACAACCAAAATTGGATAATGAAGGCAACTTCCAATTGGGCCCATGAAGTAATGGACCCTACAGGAAGATTCCTATACCATTCCTCAGCCATATGGTCCAGACTGCCAGGGAAAACTCAACAAACAACATCTTTGTGAATAACCCCTTGTCTAAACATATAATATTTGTAAATTTGGACATGCTCCTCTGCTGTAATGGGTCCATCATGTATGAACTTGGGTAACGACCTTTCAATATGTCTAGGTATGGACATCCCTAGGTATATTCAAGGGAGAGCTTTGCGCACCACACCAAAGAGCGGGTTGTTGTTGTTGTTGGGCCATGTTATTCAATGGTGATGACCCTATGGGAACAATAGAAACAATCACAGTAATAGGGACAGATACACTTGATGTAGCGTCCATAATGGAAACAGTGGGCGTAGGCCCACTAGATGTACTTGAGTCTAATGAAGACCCTAGCTCAAGTATGCTGGGTGGTATTTTGATCTCTTGAGTTTTGTTTTTTGGCTTCCTATAATTGGGAGAAAGACTTTGAAAAATAGTTTCCCCAATGGTTTTAGACCTAGTAGCTATATGCTCAGATGGGTTAAGCTTGGGAAACTTAATGCTCTACAAGGCTTCTCATAAATTACTTTCGATAAAACTTGAACAAGTAATGTACCTGCAAGCACAATAAGGTGGAAACAAAACTACCCACATTAACTGTTAGAACATTAAGATATAAATCACAAAGCTATGAAAGAAGGCCCTCCTTCTAGCGCCAAAATGTTGAGTGAATATTTTACCCTATTGCAAAATGATCACCACAAATAGAGTATTAAGTTGAAAACTCTCTCTTGCAAAGAAATTAGATGAAATCACCCATTTCTCCAAGGTTTTCATAAGCAAACATTCATGCATATATGTAATCAATGAAGATTGAAATAGAAATGATGTATACCAGAATAAAATCAAAACATGCAAGTAATAGTTAACAAGGGGCCTTGATAGTACAATTCAAGCAATGTTTAGTAATCATGATCCTTAAACCCTCAAAGTGCAAATGATTGATTCCTTTTAGTGCTATTGATATTAGTCTGACTTACCCTGAATCCTAGTCAGTAAGATCGTTTTATCTTCAAGTTAAAAGGTTCAAAATGCAAAAGTGCATGGAGTAGTCCACTTCATTTTAATTTCCATGTCTTTAATGTGAGGTTTGTTTTACAGTTAGTGGATTCATTTTATCTTCATTATGGGCGTTCCACTACCACTATGTTAGAATTTGGAGTTAATAATGGTTAGCAAGTTAGCATGTTAATGTTCATTTGCTTTATCTACCATTAGTGTGAATTTGGCTTTAGTAACCCCTCCTAACATTGATTTTATCTTAAGATTGGCTTAATGCAGTTTGGAGGTGCAAAAATTATGGATAAGGACTAGAATATAAGTAAATGAACAAGAAATGAAAAAAACTAAAATTTTGGAAAATGGACCAGAATAAAGACTGAAATTAAAATGCAATAATTCTGGAGAGACTAAAATGGAAAGAACTAAAACAAAAATTATGGAAATGATTAGAATAGAAAGTGAATAAACATAGAAATTCTGAAAATGACCAGAATGGAAAACAAACTTATGTGCAAAAATTCTAGAAATGACCAGAATGTAAAGAAATCAAAACATAAATTTAGGAGATGACCAGAATTTGAAAAAAACAATATGAAATGAACACATAACTAATCTAAGTGCAAAAAATAAACAACAACAAACTATCTACAAGGTTAGTTGGAAAACAAAATGGCATTAGATTTTGGTTCACAACCCCCTCCCCGCAAAACCCCAAGTTGTGAGATAAATCTAAAGACAACTTGACCTAACACACCTACAAAACAAACACAATCAGATTAGACCAAGTGCGAGACTCAAATGATAAAACATAGTTGCATTCTATTCGACATTCACCTATTGTAACCCTTTAATGGCATAAACAAATAGATATAAGTAAAAAAGAAATGCAGAAAAGATACACCATAAATGCATTAGTCTTAGATGCAATCCCATTTTGGTTTTGCTCACAAAAGTTGTTCTTGCCAAAATGGAAGCATTTGATTTAGAAAAATAGTCTTATTTACACAAATTTCTATCCCCTTTACAATGCCCTCCGAGGGTATTTAAGGTTTTAAAACAACCCTTTTCGTTTCACCTTCCCCTTTTTATGATGTTGAAATAAAATGACATCAACAAAAATAAAGAAGTCCACATTGTTTCATTTCCTCCTTAAAGCCCTTTTGACACCATAACAAACAAAAAAACTAATCCTCTTATAGCTCCCTAATATTATGAAATGAAACAATTACATCTCCCTTATGCTATATCCTTGTTCCATATTAAACGAAATAAAATAACACATGAAACACTGCTTTCACCTTTAATAACACATCTATGGCCGCATTGATTCCTACGTCTGCTGCAAGCTTACCATCGTGAAGGCTTTGAACATGCCTCACGGTTGACCCTACTCGAACAGCAAACCCAAGATAAAACCTCCACTTTGCCTACTTTACTTTACCTGATAGCGACTCAACTCAAACGTGACAGTCCAGGTTTCCAGTAAACCCTGCGCTAATGCTTCACGACAAAAAAAATGAAACAGTCCTCCATGATGTGGTTTTATGGTGTAAATATTAGGGTTAGAGTTGCGTGCTTGAAGATTCTTCCCCTATGGATTCGCTATGTAACCGCCTCTATCGTTTGTGACAATTACTGCTACCTGCAATCCTCTGGATCATTACATCGATTGCATCCCACCTACATTTATTAGGTGTATCTGACCTCTAGTCCCATTTGAAATTTTTGGCGGCTACCTTATATTTCCTTTGAATATTCCAAATACTTACGTTTTCGATAGAGACCTGTCCCATTTATGCCCTCTGCACTGGCTACATTTCTATCGTGTCTTTCGTGCAATCCATCGAGGTCGCTGCGGTGCTTCCCGAAATATATGATTTGCTAATATATCACCGTCATTGGGGCATACTGATGCCAAACCACCCATGGTTCACCTTTCTTGACCCAAATATTTGGTATCCAGGGTCCAAAGATAATTTACAGTGAGTGGTATTGTCAACAACCCAATGATGGCTCACTATTTGCTATGTAAATTAAACATGCTTGCTCACCCGTCCAAGATCCTCACGCATCCATGTACCTTTGTAGCGTGCCATGCGGGTCTCTCTACACGTGATCGGGCCAAATTGTGAGCCTATTGAGTAGGTTCTTAGTGAGCCTATTGACATAGCTTTGGAGGTGACAGAGTACAAAGGACAGAGTCTTAGTGGATAGAGATCCAATAGCCAACACAGTTGAAGATAGATATGAGTGAGGAGTCTTCAAGTGGAAATAGGTCCACCAATAAGTGCAGAAGAGAGACAAAGTATTCTAGAATATCACATAGCCAGAGCAAAAGGGGAAAGAGTTCTTCTATGGAAGAGATCCACAAACTTCAGATTAAGGGATCAACATATCCTTTGGACAGAGATCCATAAAAATTGTAATTGGGAGTGATTCCCAAAGATATTGATTAAGAAAGTTTTAGTAAAATATTTTCTCCATGGAGTAGCCCACATTGGGTGAACCACATAAATTGTGGTGTCTCTATTGTGTATGGTTTTTGTGCATTGCTTTTATTACTGCTATTGATACTGTTATATTTACACAACATAATATTAAATTGGAAGAAAAAGTAAAAATTGGTCTTATACTGTTCACCCCCATCTCAGTATAAGCTTGTGTTCTTCATTAACAACACGGTGAAGAACTACAACAAAGACCTTACTATGAACTATGTAATGTCTGAGTTTCTTGATAGTCTTGAACAATGCATACATTTGTTTATCCAAAATAGGATATATCAGATTTGCATCCTTCAAAGGAGCACTCAAGAAAGCTATGGGATTTTCAATGTTACCTTCACTCTTCTGAGTTAGGACGCTCGCAAAAGAATGATCTGAAGCAAATGTATAGACATAAAAAGGTTTAGCATAATCTAGACTAATTAAAACAGGGCCCCTAGAGATAGCATCTTTGATGCTTTTGAAAGATTCACTATTTTCATTTATCCATTTGATCTAAACATCCTTCTTTAACATGTCATTCAAGGGCTTGGCAATCTCGACAAATCCTGAAATAAATTTCCTTACGAAATTGATTTTACTAAAGAAGGATCTTAAATCTTTCTTGCTATTGGATGGAGGAATGGCTAGTATAGCGGCTATTATTTTTGTATCAATAACAATCCCATCCTTCGAAATGACATGACCCAAAAGCTTACCTTCTGTTATGCCAAAGATGCATTTTTTGGATTAAGGGAGATCCCATGTTACCTACATCTCTGGAGTACTTTCCTCAAATCCTTGACATGATCTTCCCTTTTATTAGAAAAAAATAGGAATGTCTTCAACGTAAACAATGAAACATTTACCAATGAGCCCTTTGAATGCAAAATCCATGGCTTATTGGAAGGTGGCATCCACATTCAATAATCCGAAAGGTATTCTTATATATGTGAAAGTACCCCATTTTGTTGTGCAGACCGTATTCATTCTATCATTTGGATGGATAAGGATTTGACTATACCCCGAAAAACCATCCAGAAATGACATCATTTTTGATCCATTATCCTTTTGAAGAATCTCATCAATAGTAGGCAATGGGTAATTATACTTTTGGAAAGCCTTGTTTAAATTCCTTAAGTCAATACACAACCTTATCTCTTTGTTCTTCTTTCTCACCGGAACAAGGTTGGCAACCCATATGGAATGTCTAATAGGAAAGATGAATTTTTTTTCTATCAATATAATCACCACTTTCTCTATTAGGGGTTCTAAAATCGGGTTGATCATTATTTGTCTCTGTATAAATGTCTTGGACTCGGGTTTTAATTGAATCGTATGCATTATCACACTTTGATCATAAGTTTTCAAATCCTTATAACTCCATGCTATGCAATCAACATATTCCTTTAATGCATGAGCGATAGACTCATTTTCTTGTCTCGTACATGCCTTAGCAATGAATACCTCTCATGGATTTTCTACACTCCCCAAATTGATTATATCACATGCTTCTTTAGGGGATGGTACCTTTTTGCCTCTTTTTGCTTGATATCCAATATCAAATATATTTTCTAGAGAAGCCATATCATTTGGCATATTATTCCTCACTTGGGTTGCTTCACATTGCAACTCTGTTTCTTCTTGCCCTCTCTTATCTTCATCTATCACCTGATTTTCAAAAATACCCGAATTAGTGACGAAGTTGAAAACATGTCTGTCACTATAGAATACTTGGAAATTGGTAACATTGTCTGGCATCGAGGGGTAAGGCACTAATTCAATTGAAAATTTCTTGCATTTTTTATGGTCCACAGGTTTGAGCATGCTTGCGGCTACTGCTAAAGAATCTGCCATTCAATTATTTTTCCTAGAGATAAGGGATATATTGAAGGCATCAAACTCGTCTACCAAATCCCTAAATCTAGTTTTGTAAAGGCTTAATATTTTATCCCAACAAGTATATTGTCATTTAACTTGTTTAACCACCAACTCCGAATCTCCCAACACTTTAAGACACTTAACTTTCTTCCTTAGGGCCATTTGAAGTCCAAAAATCAGCGCTTCATATTCTGCCACATTATTGGTGGTTGGAAACTATAATCTATAGGCAGCAAGCATAGGCTTACTACCAGGACATGTAAGTTCGATACCAACTCCAACACCTTGTTTTGACTTAGATCCATCAAATATTAGAGTCCAAACCAAAGTATCCTCTTTTGAAATGTTATAAGAAATATTTTCTTTTTGAGATTCTTCGGTAGCTTCCTCTATGTCAAATCTGTAGGCTCCTAACTCAGTTTCAAAAAATTGAATTTTTTTGGGCCTATTATACTATGTTATCATCTCCTTGATCCTTGGCTCACTATCCACCTTGATTTGGTTTGCTACTCCTCTCCAAGGTAACCATATATGGGAAGAATCTGTAACGATGTACCCATTCAGGTTCTTACTCCAATATCTTCCCAATACCATGTCGTATTTAGCGGGAATATTAAGCACAAGTATGTCCACATGATGTTGAACTCTAGGTTATGAATTGATCTGGACAAGGACATAATTTAAGGTTTCAAACACATCCATCACGAATCTGTCCAATTGTATGACTTTACTCTTAGAGGTAATTGGCGTGAATCCTAATTTTTGGCATATATCGAGGGGCATGATGTTACTCGAGGCACCCGAATCTATCAAAAAATTATGTAAGTTTTTGCTTGCAATTCTAATGGTTATGAGGAAAGGAGGTACTTCTCATTTTTCCCTTCTCACCACTAATTGGGACTCGATGCCTTTAACTTCATGAATTCGATTAGGTGGATTCAACATTTTCCCCAAGAATTTCTCTTGTCCCAACAGTTGAGCAACCTCAAACATCGAGATGTTAGCCTTAGTCTTTTTCATATCCTCTTCTAAGTCGTAAGTGGACTTTTCAAAATTTGGCATCTTTTGTGTTGGTTTGGATACTTCAACAACAGGAGGCGGAGGTGGATTACCGTCACCTTTTGCATTAGGAGGAAGTAAGGGGTTGTTTGGAGGAGTAGAGGAAGTTTTGGGATCCTTATAACTTCTTGTGTAATACCCATGATTTCCTTTCCCAAAATGTCTAATGGCTTGGACTTCCAAAGTTTCATCATATTCTTCTCCTAATACCTCAGTGTCCTCCTCTTCCTCACTCTCTTGAATGTGGATAAATTCAGTCACCAAAGCATCCTATTTTCCTTGGAAACAATGTGGTAATTCCTCATCATAAGGCTCAAATTCACCAAAAAATTCCAAAGTTTCTACTTGATTGGCTACAAGGTTGGGTACGCGCCCATTGTTGGGTTGAGTATTGTATGGTCCTGTCCTCCAATGGTTATGATTTTGATTCGGTATAGGAGCCTGGACAACTTGTTTTTGTAGAAAGACTATGCCATTGCCTTGCTTGATAGTGATTCTCTTTAATTATTTCAATTCAAAATTAGGCCCTTGCGATTGGGGCATTGCATTACCAGATCCACTAGCATTTACTGCATTAGCCACCTCTAGAATGAGTACGATGTCCTGGTTCTGAGCGTTTTTGTTCCACCCATGGTTCATGCTTTGAAGAGGCATGACCGATGGATAAGTCATTGGGCTTTGGGTATTGATCGCATTGAATCCAAGCATGGTCAACTGATTATTGATTGTACTGAACCCAGGCATGGTCATCTAATTGTTTGGCAACATGGCTGGTGGTGGAATGGATGTGTTAGGATAAGCAAGAAATGGTGAATACACGGGCGTGAATGGATATGGTTGTTGATATTGTAAGTTGTTCATCGTTGGCACTTGTGATGCCATCACCTGATTCATCATGAAGAATTGGCTGTATGGACCATATTCTCCCATCCCATCCAATTGAGACAACCCTCTGCTTGGCAATGTCATTTTTTGTTCAAAGGTCATGGTATCTGCGTAAGCTAGGGCAAGGGTTGTAACCTGAGGATTTCTTCTAGACTCCAAAATATAACTGAAGATCCATAGTAGCATATATCGCAAAATGGTGAGTTACATTCGCGTAAAGCTTTTGGAACCTAGCATTGAACGTCCTAATAGGCTTATTGGGTAACCGTTTACAGGACACAAACATATTATAGATGATGGAAGGATCTAACAACAACCAAAATTGGCTAATGAAGGCAGCTTCCAATTGGGCCCACGAAGTAATGGACCCTACGAGAAGATTCCTATACCATTCTTGAGCCATATGGTCCAGACTGCCAAGGAAAACTCGACAGACAACATCTTCATGAGTAACCCCTTGTCTAAACATATAATATTTGTAAATTTGGACATGCTCCTCAGTTGTAATGGGACCATCATGTATGAACTTGGGTAGCAACCTTTCAATATGTCTAGGTATGTCATGGACATCCCTAGGTATATTCAAGGGAGAGCTTTGCGCACCACACCAAAGAGCGGGTTGTTGTTGTTGTTGTTGGGCCATGTTATTCAATGGTGATGACCCTATGGGAACAATAGAAACAATCACAGTAATAGGGAAAAATACACTTGATGTAGCGTCCATAATGGAAACAGTGGGCGTAGGCCCACTAGATGTACTTGAGTCTAATGAAGACCCTAGCTCAAGTATGCTGGGTGGTATTTTGATCTCTTGAGTTTTGTTTTTCAGCTTCCTATAATTGGGAGAAAGACTTTGAAAAATAGTTTCCCCAATGGTTTTAGACCTAGTAGCAATATGCTCAGATGGGTTAAGCTTGGGAAACTTAATGCTCTACAAGGCTTCTCATAAATTACTTTCGGTAAAACCTGAACAAGTAATGTACCTGCAAGCACAATAAGGTGGAAACAAAACTACCCACATTAACTGTTAGAACATTAAGATCTAAATCACAAAGCTATGAAAGAAGGCCCTCCTTCTAGCACCAAAATGTTGAGTGAATATTTTACCCTATTGCAAAATGATCACCACAAACAGAGTATTAAGTTGAAAACTCTCTCTTGCAAATAAATTAGATGAAATCACCCATTTCTCCAAGGTTCTGGTAAGCAAACATTCATGCATATATGTAATCAATGAAGATTGAAATAGAACTGATGTATACCAGAATAAACTCAATACATGCAAGTAACAGTTAACAAGGGGTCTTGATAGTACAATTCAAGCAATATTTAGTAATCATGATCCTTAAACCCTCAAAGTGCAAATGATTGATTCCTTTTAGTGCTCTTGATATTAGTCTGACTTACCCTGAATCCGAGTCAATAAGATCGTTTTATCTTCAAGTTAAAAGGTTCAAAATGCAAAAGTGCATGGAATAGTCCACTTCATTTTAAATTCCATGTCCTTAATGTGAGGTTCGTTTACAGTTAGTGGATTCATTTTATCTTCATTATGGGCGTTCCACTACCACTATGTTAGAATTTGGAGTTAATAATGGTTAGCAAGTTAGCATGTTAATGTTCATTTGCTTTATCTACCATTAGTGTGAATTTGGTGTTAGTAACCCCTCCTAACATTGATTTTATCTGAAGATTAGCTTAATGCAGTTTGGAGGTGCAAAAATTATGGATAAGGACCAGAATATAAGTAAATGAACAAGAAATGAAAAAATTGAAATTCTGGAAAATAGACCAGAATAAAGACTGAATTTAAAATGCAAAAATTTTGTAGAGACCAAAATGGAAAGAACTAAAACAAAAATTCTGGAAATGATTAGAATAGAAAGTGAATAAACACAAAAATTCTGGAAATGACTAGAATGGAAAACAAACTTATGTGCAAAAATTCTAGAAATGACCAGAATGTAAAAGAAACCAAAATATAAATTTTGGAGATGACCAGAATTTGAAAACAACAATCTGAAATGAACACGAAACTAATCTAAGTGCAAAAAATAAACAACAAAAAACTATCTACAAGGTTAGTTGGAAAATAAAATGGCATCAGATTTTGGTTCACAATCCCCTCCCTACAAAACCCCAAGTTGTGAGATAAATCTAAAGACAACTTGACCTAACAGACCTGCAAAACAAACACAATCAGATTAGACCAAGTGCGAGACTCAAAGGATAAAACATAGTTGCATTCTATTCGACATTCACCTATTGTAACCCTTTAATGGCATAAACAAATAGATATAAGTCAAAAAGAAATGCAGAAAAGATACACCATAAATGCATTAGTCTTAGATGCATCCCCTTTTGGTTTTGCTCACAAAAATTGTTCTTGTCAAAATGGAAGCATTTGATTTAGAAAAATAGTCTTATTTACACAAATTTCCAACCCCTTTACAATGCCCTCCTTCGGTATTTAAGGTTTCAAAACAACCCTTTTCGTTTCACCTTCCTTTTTTATGATGTTGAAATAAAATGACATCAACAAAAATAAAGAAGTCCACATTGTTTCATTTCCTTCTTAAACCCCTTTTGAAACCCTAACAAACAAAAATTTAATCCTCTTATAGCTCCCTAACAATATGAAATGAAACAATTACATCTCCCTTATGCTATATCCTTGTTCCATATTAAACGAAATAAAATAACACATGAAACACTGCTTTCACCTTGAATAACACATCTATGGCCGCCTTGATTCCAACATCTGCTGCAAACTTACCATCGTGAAGGCTCTGACCATGCCTCACGGTTGACCCTGCTCGAACAGTAGACCCAAGATAAAACGTCCACTTTGCCTACTTTACTTTACCTGATAGCGACTCAACTCAAACGTGACAGTCCAGGTTTCCAGTAAACCCTGCGCTAATGCTTCACGACAAAAAAAATGAAACAGTCTCCCGTGATGTGGTTTTATGGTGTAAATATTAGGGTTAGGGTTGCGTGCTTCAAGATTCTTCCCCTATGGATTCGCTATGTAACCGCCTCTATCGTCTGTGACAATTACTGCTATCTGGCGGCTACCTTATATTTCCTTTAAATATTCTGAATACTTACGTTTTCGATAGAGACCTGTCCCATTTATGCCCTCTGCACTGGCTACATTTCTACCGTGTCTTCCATGCAATCCATCGAGGTCGCTGCGATGCTTCCCGACGTATATGATTTGCTGATCTATCACTGTCATCGGGGCATACTGATGCCATGCCAAACCACCCGTGGTTCACCTTTCCTGACCCAAATATTTGGTATCCGGGGTCCAAAGATAATTTACAGTGAGTCATTGTGTCAACAACAACCCAATGATGGCTCAATATTTGTTGTGTAAATTAAACATGCTTGCTCACCCGTCCAAGATCCTCACGCATCCATGTAGCTCTGTAGCGTGCCATGCGGGTCTCTTTACACGCGATCGGGCCAAATTGTCCATGTCTCCACGTAGGAAACGACCTCCGCTTCTTAGAAGCTATTCGTATGTCTTGACGTGCCACTTACCACGTCATCTGTCTGACGTAACACAATGCCCACATATTGTTTGCCATGCAAGCACTCTATTTTATCATTGACCGCCCTATGTGATTTATGCCTTCGAAAGGTATGCACTAGTGTTACGTCCTCAGACATATTCCATCTAAGATTGGCCGTATTCACCACATGGTCTAGCTTACTGCTGTAACCATAGAACCGTCGACGTCATCGGGATCCTTGCTGCCGCACTTGTCCAACTCACCGTTCTATGCTACCGCCATGTTTAATATCATTAAGACTTTGCCATTTGAACCCCCGTGTTCTAATGCCGTATCTGACCTCCACCGTGTCACAGGGTAGCTGCCGCATTAGATGCGGCCTCCACGTTTACCACATTGCTGCCTCGCTAGATCTGCCTTTCCCGGCCCTTTGCCGCGTTGATCCATATTTCGTTGACTGTGCACATTGAAACCCCCATCCAGGCTGCCCTTTCTTTTCGACGTGTATGGCTACGACCAATCATGCGTCATCAATGTCTATTATGTTAGTTATCCGTTGATGTGAGTCCCATCAATTGGGCGAGCTCCTCTGTATTCATCCGCCGAGTCTACCGTTCATATCGAATACCTGCATGTTTATACAATGGCAAATATTAGTATTTAGGCTCATATATCCATAAATTAGAACTTTTCAAATAAACCTATTACTAATATAAGCGCCTTCATCAGATAATCAAATAGATGCAAAGAACCGAGGCTTCCACTTTAATTTATTTACTCTTTACCGACATATGCATGGGTATAGCTTATTTCCTTTATTTTATTTTATATATATTTTTTAGCATATATTGTTATTATATATATAAACTATATAATAGTAACAATATATGTTTTATTTTATTATATATATATATTTTTCGTTTTAGTTTTATAAATATATATATTTATAATTTTATTATTATTTTTTTAATTATATTCTTATATATAATATTTAAATATATAAACAAGAATATATTTATTTATTTTATTATTTTTTAAATCAACTTTGCTTAGAGGTTTAATTAAAATCCAACTCCAAATAAAACCGTTAAATCTTCACACCAAAAATCCAAAGACAAAACTAAGATTATTAAAACAGTCCCCAAACATTAAAACACTCCATCCAAAAAATTCGATGAAAACAACCAAGTGTCAACTTTTTACAAGCAAACAATAAGACCCCTACAGAATGAGGAACTTCAGATTTCCCATGGTGAGCCCGTGACTAAGATATCATCAATCATGCTTGCTCAAATACAATAGAAGATCCCAAACCAAAATTTTGAAGGTGGTTCCTTAAGCTTTGAGACTAGTTGTGGAGCAGCCACAATAGAAACCCGCATCTCTAGTGTTGTAGTGAGAAAAGGACCAAGGTACCATTATTATCTATAAAAGAGAAATCAGTCCCTTAATGCTTGTGTAACCTCTGCGAGGGTCAATATTGTAATTAGATAGGACAAAAGCATACACAATGTAATACATACATTCTTTCTTACTTTCATTTACATTGTTTTATGATGCATCTTTTTATCGTCTATAACATTCTCAAACCATTAAAGCCTTAAGTTAAAAGTTGATAATATGCACAATCTTTAAAAACAAATATACATTAATTTTAATTAAAAATAAAAATTTATCCAAAATCTCACTTTTTTCACTTTGATATGTCATAAGTGTAATGGTCATATCTAGGAATGTTTTGTTTTTTTTTTGAAAAAAATGAAAACTTGTATTAATACAAAGACCAGATACAAGCGGGAGAGAGCACATCCCGACCCAGAGCCAAGAGCAACACAACAAGGGCAACGCACAAAGGCAACACTAGCAGCCACAGGGCAAAGAGAACAAACGGCGCGAAAAGGCGACATGTCGCGAAAACGCGACATGTCGCGAAATCGCGACAGGCACCCCCGTCACGGCCGCTTCGGCGCCAACAGTCGCGATAACGCGACATGTCACGAAATCGCGACATGTCGCGATATCGCGACATGTCACAAAATCGCGACAGGAAGGGCCCTCGACAGCCGCCCGCAGAAGGCGTCGCGAAAACGCGACGAAAAAACTAAACGACACTCATGCCACAAAAGGGTCGCGATATCGCGACAAAAAACCAACCAAACACTTAAGAGCCAAACGTGCCGCGAAATCGCGACAAAAATGCCAAGCTGCAACCAATTAACCAACCTGTCGCGAAATCGCGACACAATACCACCTTTGTACTGCATCTTCAAAATAGGCGCAATATTGCTAGAAAAACCCAACAAGAGCCGCGACAGCGCTACATGTCGCGAAATCGCGCAAGAAATTCGCCAAAGGCCGGAAAGGCACAACCTGTCGCGAAATCGCGACAAAAACCAACTCGAGGCCGCGACAGCGCTACAGGTCGCGATATCGCGACAATTTTCCACCCAGCCGCCTAAGTGCCAAACGTGTCGCGAAATCGCGACAGGAAAACCTTGCAGCTTCCAATTCTCAAACTTGTCACGAAAACGCGACGAAAAATTAACTTTGCTTTTCAACTTCATAAAGGGGACGAAATCGCGGCAGGAACTCCACACGGACCACGAAAGCGGTTCCTGTCGCGATATCGCGACATGTCGCGAAATCGCGACACGCGATATCGCGACATGTCGCGAATGATGATATCGCGACAGAAACCCACCAGAGGCCACGAAGGCACAACCTGTCGCGATATCGCGACAACAACCATCCAGAGGCCGCGACAGCACTACATGTCGCGATATCGCGACAAAAAAGAGCCTTAGCAAAAAAACTTTGCACATTATTTCAAAAATTGTTCAAGGCCTTGTCTAATCTCTGCATCCTCCACAGACATATTACTATGCAGATGCATCCCAACCTCTCTCTCAGCACCCATCTTAGCGAGGAAATCAGCCGCTTTATTGAGAGATCTACTAGCATAAACAGGTATCACATCCTCTAATTCCTTCCAAAGCTCTGTAATTTGGGAGACCAAAAACCGCAGCCTCCAAGCTTTTAAGGCAAAGTTCCTCATGCAATCAAGAGCACCAACCAGGATTTGGGAATCAGACTCAATGATTATCTTTCTATGACCTTGCTTGACGGCCCAGATGGAGGCAGATTTAATAGCAAAGGCCTCGACTTCATTGTTTGTGGCATATCCCAGACCTTGCAATTCCCAATAGAGCACAGTCCCAAGGATGATCACGGCAGATAACTCCACTACCAAGCATTGCCCGGATTGCCTTTTGTAGCTCCATCAGTATTGATTTTGACCCAGCCTTCTGGGGGAGGTTTCCAACAACTTCTTACCTGTCTCTCAAGATCAGCAACTCTCCCTTCCAAAGGCTTAGAAGCAGGCTGATTTTCCTCCTCAACATAGATGGCAACGGTTTCCACAACTTTGCTCCAAATGACCTGCCATATCCCATCCACCGAAGAGAAGGTTTCACGGAAAATACGAGCATTTCTTTCCAACCACACCTGCCACCAAATAAAAAGGAAACCGAGCTCCCAGCCAGTACGAAGAGCTTTAGATATAAATCTACCTCTCTTCCAGCTTTCCCATAAATTGGTCCGAGACAAGTCTCCAAGAGCCTGAAGTTTAAAGTGGGAGAACCAACGATGCCAAATCTGTTGTGTGAAAGGACAATCAAACAGAAGATGATCCGCAGTTTCCTCATTCCTATAACATAAAACACACTGGGAAGGGCCAATGATGCCTCTAATTCTGAGGTTGTCAAAGGTCAAGATACCATTATGCATCAGCTGCCAAGCAAAGAAGTTCACTTTCGGCCAGCCCTTGGGATGCCATATCTTCCTCCATTCTTGAACTGGAAAAGAGTGTGGGGGGGCTCAGGAAGGATCGAATCATAGCCCTCCTTCACAGAATAAACCCCTAGGTTCCCAAAGCCCCAGGCAAGCTCATCCTCCACATCTCTCCCAGTAAGAAACCTTTCTGACAATAGTTTTTCCAGAGTTGGAGCCTGCTCCGGAGGGATTGGAATAGGCCATTCACCCAACTCGCTTAAACTTTTGAACCTTATACTCCCCCAATTGGCTGGTATTGAAGTAGCTCTCAATATTAATCCATCCCTTATCTTCAAGAGCTGATTTTAACGGATGCAAATCAGGAAACACAACAAGGATAGGAGGATTCTGATCCCAAGAATCAGTCCAAAATCGGGCCTTCTCCCCTCTCCCAACTTTCCAGAACAATTGATCTTTGATAATGCGAGATCCAAGCTTGAGCGCCTGCCACACAAGAGATCCATTACCCTCCAAAGGATAGCGGCCCAAGTCGTTGGGATGAACAAGACCCAAGTATTTATTAGAAAGGATTCTGTGCAGAGGGACGTAGGCTGGGAAATCCACCTCCAATACAATTTACCAGCCAGGGCCCGATTGTTAAACTTGGAGCTTCTTAAACCCAGCCCACCTTTTTCCTTGGGCTGGGTGACCTTATCCCAACCAACCAAGGCCCATTTCCTCTCTCCTTTGGCACCTTCCCAGAGAAAACTTCTAGCCACTTTGTCCAGCTCTTTCCAAATTGATGGAGGGGCGGCTGTAATAGAGAATTTATAAATTGGCATGGCCTGAATAACAGACTTCAGGAAAGTTAGTCGGCCCCCATAGCTTAACCATCTATGAGACCAGTGATTCATTCTCTCTTTGATGCCATCCAAAAGGTCCTTCCAGAAATCAGCTTTCAGTTTTTTGAAATGCAGAGGAACCCCCAGATAAGCAACAGGAAGAGAGGTCCTAGTGAAACCCAGGATCTCCATAACTCTCTCTTGTGACCTTTGATCAAGGTTAAAGAAGACCACTTTTGATTTTGTTTCATTGATGACTTGATTAGAAGCCCGGAGGTAGACGTTAAGAGAATCTTTGATTCCTCTTGCTTCCCTGAGGCTGGCAACTCCCACCAAACCAGTATCATCCACAAACTGTAAATGAGTCAAAACTTCAGCCCCGATTTTAATTCCTGTTATCTGTCCTTGACGTCTTCTTCTCAGGAGGAGTCTGCCTAATCCTTCAGCCAAGATGAGAAAGAGATAAGGAGAGCAAGGATCTCCTTGGCGGAGACCCCGAGAGGCTCCAAAAGGTGGCGAGGGAAGTCCCTTAATTAAAACAGAGTAGGATGGCGTTGAGATACAGCTCATGACCCAGGCAATCCAGTCCTGAGAAAAACCAAAGGCTGCCAACATCTTGACCAAGAAGCCCCACTCTACTCTGTCATAAGCCTTAGACATATCCAGCTTTGATGAACATTCCCTTGTTACCCGAATTGTGCATAGAATGGATAGCCTCCCGAGCCAATATCACTCCATCCAAGATCTGTCTTCCTTCAACAAAACCCCCTTGCTCAGGGGAGATTATATTCTGAAGAAGGGGTTTTAGTCTTTCAGCCATAATTTTAGTGATAATTTTGTAAATCACATTACATAAGGCAATAGGTCTGAAATCAGAAATGTGAGCCCCCCCCTCTCCTTTAGGAATTAAGGTGATAAAGGTGTGATTTAGAGCCTTGAGCATTCTTTTGTTAGTTCGGGACTCCTCAATGATAGCAAACACATCCTCCTCCAAGATATCCCAAAAGGCCTGAAAGAACTCAATAGGGAAACCGTCCGGACCGGGCGATTTTCCTGTGCACATCCCAAAGACCACCTTCTTGAGTTCATCACGATCAATGGGCTTAAGAAGGGCCTGATTCTCTTCATGAGAAATAATAGAGGGAATGCCCTCAATGACTTCATTTTGGGCTTCCACATCATGCTGCATACTTTCCTTGAAGAGGTTTGAGAAGTACTCCATAGAGAGGGAGTGCATATCAGGGAGATTGTCAAAAGAGTTTCCATTCTCGTCTTGAAGGAATTCCATGTTATTCAATTGCCTTCTAGCACAGGCAGAGCGATGGAAAAATTTAGTATTTCTGTCTCCTTCTAATAGCCAAGTATTTCTTGCTCTCTGTCTCCAGTAGATCTCTTCTTGATTATCAATGTCCTCAACCGCTTTGCGTAAAGCGTCATCCTCGAATTTAAGATGCTCATAAATACTTCCTTCTCTGAATTGTTTTAGCACCTCATTCCATCCGGCCAACAAGGGAGCCCGTTGGATCTGGAAATCAGATTTGTTAGTTTGCTTCCACCGTTTTAGTTTCCTCTTAACAAAAAGAAGTCGTTTATGAAATTTGAACATAGCTGTTCCAAAAGGGAGACGACCTTCTTCCCACCACTGTGGAATTTTCCTTCGTAGGTCCTCTTTTTGCAACCAAAAATTTTCAAATTTAAAAGGTTTGTAATACTTCCCTGACATAGTCCCTCCCTCCAGCAAAATGGGAGAGTGATCTGAGACTGGGCCCTCCAAAATCTGGAATTTGATATTCCATCTAACATAAGCTTCCTCCGAGACCAGAAACCGGTCAAGCTTAACCCTCCTATTGTATGGCTCTCTTCTCTTATTAGTCCAGGTAAAGTTTGTACCAGGGCCTTTGATATCAACAAGGTTAAAGGCCTGGACTTGGGCAATAAACAACTGGTCCCCTGTATCCAAAACTGGGATGCCACCTTCCTGATCCCTAGCAGATAATTTAGCATTGAAGTCCCCAGCAATAATCCAATAAAAATCTTCCCGGGAGGCCTCATGTTTTGAACAGCTTTCCATTGAAACCGCTGACCATCGATGTTCTGAGCCCCATAGAAATTTGTAATTAAGACTTGTTCAGCAGTAACAATATTCTTAAAAAGAGATGTGAGGACACCTCTCCAGGCTATATGTTCTATTGCTATCCACGCCAGAGGATTCCAAAGAGTAGCAATCCCTCCCGAGGCACCTAGAGCAGCCACCGCCATATGGCCAAGCACCCCTCCAGATTCGGTCGACGGCTTTACTCATAAGGTCTAATGACATTTTTGTCTCCTGAATGAGCAGAAAGTCTGTTTTACTTCTCTCTAAAAGTCTTTGAACAGCAGATTGATGGGTTCTACTGTTTAAACCCCTCACATTCCAAGATTGAATAATCATTGGAAACCTTGGGAGCAATACGAATCAATTGTTCTCGCCAATCCTCCATTGATTAGCTTATCTCCTTGCACTGCAATTAGATCCTTATTGGATTTCCTGCCCACCCCTTGAGAATTACTGTTTTTCGACCTCTTCTCCACCTGGGAAATTCCAAGAGCTGGTCTTTCTCTGAGCTTTTCTGCAATTCCCATGGTAACATCTTTGATAGCTGGCTGTACTGGGGAGTGGATTACCAGAGTCCCTGGGTTTTCTTGCTGCAAAGTCTCAGAGGAGTCAATCACCTGTTCAAGGACAGGGCTTGATGAGGGAGGAGCATGAGTAAGGATGATATTATCCTCAAGGTTCCCATCTGCTCCTTCCATAATTTGGTCTTCTTGATCCACAAGAGATTTGAAGATTTCATACCGGTTGGTTGGCTTGGGAAGAGCTTGCTCCTTGCCATTTCTCTTTTTGTTTCTTCTTCTCTTCTCGCTGTTCAAAGCCATCTTTCGTGCCCTCGTAACCAGTGGGGAATGATGGGTGGATCCTTGACCGAAGTGGATTTACCCTCTTGGGGGCGATTTGACATTCCCTATGGAGCATCCGCTTTGGTGCTCAAGATATTTTGGCAGAGCCTAGCCAAATGGCCATGCAAATGACAGACTCTACAACGGAAAGGTAGGGCTTCATAGTCTAACTGCTGTATCCAGGAATGTCCTGCTAACTCCAGTTCCATCTCAGCTGGTAGCGGTTGGCTAATATCCAGTTCAACACAAATTCTCGCATAAACAACAGTGTTTCCTTCAATGGTATCCTTGGAAACTCCCAAATATCTACCTAGAGAGTTGCCTATCAGTTCAAGAATCTGCTCACCCCAAAACTCCATCGGGAGAGCATACAGCCGGATCCAAACCGGGACAGCCGTGGGCTCAATGCGAGGGTCGAAACCCGCTCTCCACGGTTGGACAAATAACCCTGCCGGGCCATGGCTCCTCTTCTCTGATTCAAATGCTCTGTTTCTATCCAATAAGGAAGAAAAACTAATAATAAAATACCCATTGCTTATGGGCCATAAGGAGTACTCACCGATAGGCTCCCAGTTTTGTCTCACCCAGGAATGCAAAAAGTGCAGGGTGGGTCGAATGCCCATGAATTTGCAGATCAGATCATGAGTAGCACGATAGTTTATCGTGTCTTCAACCAGCTCTGGTTCAATGACTATCTTCGGTCTTGACGCAGATTGCGGGAGACATCCATTGACTCTATGCACAGGAGAACCCTTGCCCGCATTCCTGGATAGCAGATGGAAAGCACTCCGCTGAGCATCATCAGAGGAAGACGCAGGATTTTCTCGTAATATCTCCGCATAAGAGGTCTTCTTCCCCTCGAGAAAACCTGGAGGAGACCCCATTGGGCCCTCCCGGGGCACCGAAAGAGCCTACAATAAAGACCAGCAGCAAACCCCCCAAGACCCTGGAAGAGGCTTCCGATCAGAAACCCTAGAGGCTCGGCCGTCGGCAGTTCAGAAGGTTTCCCGCCAAATCGCCAGAGCTCAAAAATCCAGCGGTTGTGCTTTTGGTTTTTTTCAATTTAAGTTGATCATCTAGGAATGTTTTGTTATTAACAATAACAAAGACCATTACCCTAAAAGTTAAAACATACCCCATTTTTTAAAGAAAACACATAAGAAAAAAATCAAAGGACATTGAATTTTTCTTTTATACTTATAGTGGACTTCTAAAGTATATGACCTAATATTAGACCAGTCATAAGGTCATAGCCCACCTCTTCCCCATGCTCTTTGTATAAGTTCACCAAACTCATTTCATTTATCTTCACTTATTCCAAATTTGGTGTACCCAAGGGTCTTCAATTTTAAATCATAAAAATAATATATTCTTGACATGCATATGCCCACAACCATAGGTTTAAATAATATAACATAAAACTTGGGAGACCCTCATATAGCTTTAAATTAGAAGCTACTAAGAATCCAACACCTTGTGGGGAACTAGGGAGCAATATCTCCTAAGCATAAATGGAAAGTGATTCATAGCACCATCTCTCTAGGATGGATTAGACTAGTTGTTAAAGTCATGCACTACCCAACCTAGTATCATACATCCAATGGAAAACCAAGAACAAAACAAATAGAGGTGTTGAGCCTTGGCAAGGGATCCTCCCCTATTCAATCAATTTGTATCCTGCACAACTAAATCTAAAGGGGATCCCATCTCCAAATTAGCTATTATCACTCATATTAATAAACAATGATAATTCATTATAATATAAAATCTCTTGACCTAGGCATCCCCTTAAAATCATTTTTAATAATAAACATGGAATTCAAAATAAGAAATACTTATTATTTACAAACAATGTAAATTTTCTATAATCCACATCAATTCCAAAATTTCAACAGTAATGACTGTACAAAATAAGGAATATAACCATGATAAGCTTTAAATAATTGTATCCACATATGTAGACACTAAATAATGAAATAAATCCTAAATCCCAATTTACCCTACACTCCCAAGTGAACTATTTTAGATCTGTGGTGAAGAGCAAGAAATGAGTGTGAATAGGAACCAAGTGAACTATTGGAATTTGTACCTATTTTAAGAAAAAAATAGAAGCACTCCATCCACTCAAATATTATACAAATAGTTTAAAAGGATGAAAAAAAGAGACACGTAAATTGTTGGGTGACTATAGGCACCATAAATGAGCTTTGGGTGACTATAGACACGTAAATTGCTTCTTAGATCATGACATTAAATGAGCTTTGTCTTGATGTGTCAACATTCCTAGATTTCTTGTTGTATTCCAATCCTTACAAGATGATCACTAAAACTTTGCTTCCTAAGTTTTGCCAGTTCATCTGTATTCAATTTCAAATTCTCTTCATTCACTGAGCTAAAGATAACTCCCTCATAGATAAGCAAAAACATAACTAGAGAACTTAACAACTTTCTAACAGAATGGAAACAACAAATAGATAAACGAACTTAGCTTAAAAAGAAACAACAGAAAACCTAAATATATATATATATATTCTTTTTGGGTTCCCCAACAGGGATGGTATAACTTCAGGTGCAGGCCATTGATTGGGATTTCCATGAGATCTCGCTGCAAGGTTTGCAACCTATAAGTATTAGGTCTAAAAATATGAATTTTTTGGTGAGGACCTACCCACCTAGACTCAAGCTTACCCTTTTCTCCATGTTTATCATTTTTAGGATCATAATATAAAACTATATCTCCTTACAAGAATGGAGTTCCCTTGGCATTTTTGTTAAAGAACTACATTTTTTTATGAGTCTGTTCAAATATCTTTTCCAGGTCATTCCTTCTTTCTTCTTGCAACTATGCAATATGATCTAATATCCTCTGTAAGGCATTGGGACTTTCATGATCTTGTGGTAATAAAGACAATGCTATTATTTTTGTATGAGGAGGTAACAAGGCCTTTTCTCCAAATACCATTTCATAAGGGGTCTTACCTGTGTTTCTCTTAACAAATAATCTATCTGCCCATAAGGCAAACTTTAACTCACCATCCCATCCCATTTTGTTCTTACCCATTGATATTTTAATCCTGGTAATTGGATTTTTGTTCGATTATTCGGTAAGAGCATTTCCTTGAGGATAGTAGTTTGCTGAATGAGAAAGTTCGATTCCATATTTTGCACAAAACTCAACCATTTCAAACAAGACAAAGTATTTCCCATTATCTGTTACTAACTTCTTTGGGACTCCAAATCTGGTCAATACGTTTTCCTCCAAGAAATTGATGACTACTTCAATTGTTGAGTTTCTAAGAGGCGTTGCTTCCATCTATTTGGTGATAATCTATTATCGTGATAATCCATTTATGTCGGCCTGAGGAGTTCGGATTTATTTTTCCAATGAGGTCAATTCCCCACTGCATGAAGGGTGCTTCAATGATTACTGATTGGAGAGGCATTGCCACTAATTTTTTTTTCCCAGTAAACACTTGATATTTATGGCAACCCCTTACATACTTGTGAACATATTTGAATAAGGAAGGCTAGTAATAACCTGCTCTCATAATTTTATTTGCAGTCGCCTTTGGGGCAAAGTGACCTTTGTAGAAATCATCATGAAACTCTTTAATGATATTTAAAGTATATTTTTCAAATAAGCACAACAACAAGACACCATCTGTATTTTTCCAACAAAGTTTACCTTCCTGAACATAGTATTTTTGAGACTGCTATTTTACTAACCTCATTTTATTTGCAGACATACCTCTAGGAAATGATAGGGTTTGAAGGTATAACAGAATATCATCGTACCATTTGCATTCAACATTGTCAGTTTTTATGATATCGTGCATGTCATCAATTGTGGTGATGTTCTGCATGTCTTCCCCTTCTTTGTTAGCCAGATATTTAGCTAGGCCTTACCCTCTGATTATTTTCACTACTTTAAATTTAACATCGTATTGTAGTAACTTGACCATCCATCTGGTAGGACTACCTATTGGCTCAGGTTGGGTGAAAACATCTTTTATAGTAGTAAAAGGGATACAACATATAACTTTATTTGATCCAAAAATGCTTTTAAAATGTTCTAGTGCTTGAATCACAACATATGCCTATTTTTCAATCATTTTGAATCTCAGTTGAGCTCCTTTGAGTCCTATACTCATGAAAGCTATAGGTCTTTCATTTTCTTCATCATCCTTCTGAGAAAGGACTGCAACAATGGTATGTTCAAAAGTGAATGAATATATATTGAAATTATTTGAGTAGTTAGGGCAATTCAATACTGGGGCAATGGTGATAACATCTTTGATTTTTTGAAAAGCTTCTAGATTTTCCTCTTTCCATTTGATGTCAGCATCCTTTTTAATCATGTTATTGATAGGTTGAGCTATTTCAAAAAAATATGGTACAAACTTTCTTACAAAATTAATCTTACCAAAGAATGATCTGAATCCTTTCAGATTCTTAGGAGGTATCTTGGCAATAGATTCAATTATTGATGGGTCGATGCTAATCCCTTTTTAGAAACTATGTGGTCAAGGAGCTTTCCTTGTGTTGCTCCAAATATACACTTCTTTAGATTCAAGGATATCCCAAATTCTTTGCACTTGGCAAAAATTGTAGCCAAATGTTCAAAATAATCTGGAGGGTTTTTTGAGAACACTATTATGTCATCCAAATAGACAACAACTATTTTAAACATCAAACCTTTAAAAGCAAAGTCCATGGCTCTTTGTAAGGTGGCTCTTGCATTCTTTAATCCAAATGATATTCTCAGATATTCAAAGGTACCCTAGGGGGTAGTGAAAGTAGATTTATATATGTCTTTAGGATTTACTTGAATTTGATTATATCCTGAGAATCCATCTAGTAATGACATTTTGGATGAGCCTACTACAACTTGCAGTAGTTGTTCGATATTTGGAAAGGGATAATTATCTTTGATAGAAATTTTATTTAAATTCCAAAAGTCAACACAAAGTCCGATTTCTCCATTTTTCTTTCTTACTGGTACAAAATTTGCTATCCAAGAAGAAAATCTCACTTTTCTAACTATCTTGGCATCCAGTAACTTCTGATCTTCTTTCTGCATAACTGGATGCAATGTGGGGTTGAATTTTCATTGCTTCTACCTAAAAGGCTTAGCATCTTCATTTAGGGGAATGATGTGGGTCATGACCTCTGTTTTAAATGTCTTTAAGTCTTCATAACTCTAGGAAAATTATTCTTTATTTTTCTTCAAAAAGCTCATCTATTGCTCTTTTTCCTATTTTGGCAAAGCCTTGTCAATTTTGACAAACCTGGGCTCCTTTTTTGTTCCAATATTTATATCATTGGTTTCCATTTATTTTAGGAGTGGTTTGTAAGCTTTATCAAAATCATCAAATAAGCTTTCTAAAGAGACTAATCCTTTAGGGATCCTATTGGTTTTGAGTTGAATTACTTCAACTGGCTCTCCAATAATGTTTTTCAAATTTTCTTCATCCTTCTCTTCACATATAACATCAGAATACATATTCTGGAGGGTCATGAAGTCTTTGATATCCACATCATCTTGGAAAACTTGTAAATACACAACATTATTAGGCATAAAAGGTTTGTATATGGAGATAGTTGGGAACCTATCCATGTACTCAGTGTCTATTTCTAGACAATCTAAACCTGAAGCATTGATAGCTAACATATCTGCAATGTGATTGTGTTCCATAGGAATGTATGAGATGGTAAAGGCTAGAAACTTGTCGATATTTGTTAGAACTGTAGATTTATATTGTTTCAGTCTAGGATAGTTTGTCTGATACTTACCTTTTATTTGTTGTATAATCAGTTTAGCGTCTCTAGTAACAATAAAAAAAATTATTCCTAGTTCTTTAGCTTTTCTTAGGCATAACAATAAGGCTTCATACTCAACTACATTGTTGGTGCACAAAAATTCTAATCTATAAGGGATTCCAAGATAGTTGCCTTTAATATCTATTAAATTGACACCAACACCTTCCCCTATTTGATATTTAGCCCCGTTAAAGGACATAGTCCACATTTCCTGGGTAAAGATCCTGTCAAATTTTGCATCTACCAGTTCTTTGGTTTTAGGATCCATATCTTTGGCTTTAGAGACTCCAACTATGAAAGGGTTATGCCAAACATAGTACACTCATATTTATTTCTCTTCTATAGAGCTAACCAAATTAACCATGGTATCATATGATCTAACCAGTTCAACTGAGTATTTGTTAAAAGGTTCTCTTCTTAAGGTAACATTCTCTTTTCCTGAAATAGGGATTGTGGCATAAGACCAATCTAATTGTATGGAACCACCCAAATATTCTGCCCAATGTTTGCTCAAAAATAATGAGAAGAAAGGATCTACATCAACTACTGTGATGTCCATAACTATACCCTTATTAGGATGTTGGTCTAGGTAGACTAGCAAACCAGTGCTAATACCTACACAGGGTATATGCCTACTGTCCACTACTGATACAGGAGGAGACTTCCTAGTGCAAATCAACCTTAATTGATCTACTATTTGTTTGGGTATGATGTTATGGGATGCACCACTATCTAGCATGCAGTTGTAAATAACATACCTTTCTCCTTCATCTGAGATACTTGAGTGACATATAAAATGGTTTGACAAATTAAGGGGTTCTAGTTTCATGATTGGAAGGTTTGATAAAATTACAAGACTAAGTTACCTTGTTTTCAATTAAGGCAAAAGCCTTACAAACTTGTTCTTTGTACTTTTGAATATTCATTAACTCATCAAAGGTAATGTTGACCTTTTGTTTACTCAATTTTGAACCAACATCGAATTCCATTTTCTTTATATCTAAATTTTTGGAGCATTCTTCATGAGAGGGTGGTTCATTTGTTCCTATGTTTTCAGGAACCTTTTTGTTCTGATATTTCTCAATGGATTGTTCTCTAATATATTTGTTTGAATTCTTATCGATTTTGTTAGGAACATTCCTATTCCTTAAATTCAGGGCATTTGTTTCTATCTCCTCCACCTCTTATGCTATTGGAACTAGTTTGCCCTATTTCATTTTGTCATACCTAGTCTCTTGTCCTCTTTGTAGGATCTTTGTATTTTATGCAACAAGGATTTTCGGGTGGTGATTTGAAGCATATAAATCCATATATTCTTTGAACAACCTTTCTCTAGATTTATCCTCAAGGGTCCAACAAGCGTTGATTCTAATATCCTCTTCAGATTCTGCTTCTAAGTCTATAGGATGATGAATACCCAGGTAAATACCACAACAATATGGATTATGGGGACCATCATAGACCGAATAGTAATAAGGGAAATTATCATCCAAATTTATAGTAGGAGTAGGATTTGGAACCAAGTCCAGGTCCTCTATCTCTTTCTCTTTTTTCCAATTATTTCCATTATTCCTATTAGGATTATTGTTATTCCAATTTCTATTAAAGTTTCTCCTGAAAGGTGGTATGTTGTCACCTTGTTGTCTATCAACAGGAGAGTGAGAAGTTTCACCGTTACTCTCTTTATTTCTTTCCATCCCAGCCAACCTATTGTTCATTGTGTTAAACATTTCTATTACCTGATTGGTTAGTTTTTCCATGGGATTGTGTTTAGTTCTTTTCTGTAGGTTAAACCCCACTTTCTTGGGCTTCCTATCAAGATGATTATCTTCTAGAGAATATGGTTTCATTTTACCACTGTCTAACATATTTATTTTAATGCCTATGGCCTTATCCATGCATTCATGTTCTTGTCTTAATTTGTAGTTGAATTCTCCAGGGAAGGCATTTTTATAAAAATAGATGGATTGGATATCATTTGGTCTTAGAGCAGTGGGAATATTATTTTTGGATTTAGAAAACCTTCTATTGAAATCACTTACTTATTCATTTTCTTTATTTTTCATTGTTGTCATATCTGTTAGTAATGACTGTTCATTCTTCCTTTCACCAAATTTCTTAAAAAATACAATCTCTATTTTGGTGAAATTAGCAATGCCATTATTAGGAAGAGTATTAAACCATTCTCTAGCATATTTTTCTAGAGTCTGTAAAAATAATCTCAACACCACATCTTCATGTTCTACCTCTAGACTGTCTAAGACATACAAGAAACTTTTGATGTGATATTCTCCAATAACTGCATCATTTCATTGAAACTTAGGTAAATATTTGTGCGCTTTACTAGGGAGTTCGTGTAAAGGAGTTGGTAATTTAAAAGGTCTATATCTATTGGTCCTCCATAACTAAACCGAAGGTGGGTTAGCCATATTAACTATAGGAGGTACTTGAATTATAGTAGGAGGTCTATTAGTGATTCCATTGGGAATAGTGGAAGGTGTTTCAAATAAACTTTCTAATGTAACAATATTGACGTCATAAATTTTTGGAGATGAATAAGAAGAATTAGTTCTAAAAAATACCTCTGGATTTGAGAGTTCGGGGTACAACTCCTAAGTGATTCTTCTCATTCGTGCTAGCACGTTCTTTTTCTTCTTTTAATAGTTACGATATTTCAAGATTTGTTTAGTCAGAGTTGCCAACACAATGTGTGCAGAAGGAATACACGTCTGGTTGAGATTGCTCAATTTAAAACACTCTCGTTCACTCAGGGTATAAAATTTTTCAAGAATTAGAAAATCAAGAAACTCAAGAGAATCAAGAAAACAATATAACTGAACGTTCTTGAAAAAGGAAAATTGGAAACTACAAGCATAGAAGGGAAACAAAAACTGATATTTTGATTTCTTCTTTAAGCTAACTGTTGCCAATAAATATTTTTCATTAGATTCTAAATTGTAATGAAAATTACACATTCGATCCTCGACAATGACACCAAAAAACTATTGGGTATTTTTTTGCTTTCGTAGGATGAGCTGTCACGCTACAAAAAAACCTACTGTCAATAAGCTATTACAGGCTCTGGTCGACCTACATCTTTAACTTGGGAATACAGTTCTTTAATATTTCCTAGACAAACCCAGTATGGTAAGGATACCCTTAAGGTGAGCTTAAATTATTTAAGTTCATGCTCTTCTAGATTTATGGTGATGAATTAACAATTAAAAATTTTGATCGAGCTAAAATGATAACAGTTCTATTATGCCTTATGTATGACTGGTGCTTTAATCCTTTGGGCTATTGTAGCAAGATTTAATAATATTTCAATAAAAATAGAAAGGAGAGATGAAATAATCGATGCAATTACGTTCATTCAAATATCGTAATAAACATAATAGTTGACCAACGAAAGAAGTGTTCATTATGCGTTCAAATAATGTAACCCATAACAAAGACACACATAGAGCTAAACAAAGAAATATAACAAGAAAGAAACCCAAAATTGTATTAATATTTGAATGAGATTACATGAAGAGTTGGCTTGGAATCACCATTTAACTCTTAGAAACATTAATACAATAAAGATCCTCGTTCAAATATCGTAACAAAGACCTTTCACTCTTCCATTCAAATATTGCAACAGTCAAGTCTCTAGACCTCTGGCTCAATAATTTAGAAATATTCTTAGCTTATTGGGCACTTTCCTACCAAAAATCTGCACAATAATAGGAGGAATGAGGAGATGAAAAAGGAGAATAAAAACAAAGGAGATACAATAGCAAAGAATAGGCACTCGAGTATACCTCTTAGAAAAAATATGTTATGTCAAAGCTCGATCCTTATTCTGGTCGTAGACGTCCTTCTTATAGTCGTAACAACTCTGTAACTGCCTGAACTACTTGTATCTTAACCGTCCACCTGGTGCCATCTCGTGCCTTATCATATACCGGGTGTTGTATAGTCTGTTTATCTAACTGCCTCAAAATATAGCTTAGCAAAATTTGGTCGAAAGTTGGCCTAGTTATCACCACCTTCTATTCACTACTCATGGCCTTATTTGTTTGTACTAAAGTGAGCTCCCAAGTATCTTCTCGTATATTTATCATTGTAGCCTAATAAGAAGATGCTGGAATTTAGATGTATTGTCTTGAAGTAGGGGATTTTTGCAACCGTATGGTGCTTGCCTTGGGATGCAGGGAAGTAAGGTTTCGTTACAGGAAATCAATGCCTCGAGTGTTCCGTAACAGTGGTGAAGGATAAGGGATTGGAAGTACATAAGTTAAGGAAACCACCAGCAACACATTACTTCCATAACTATACTCCATCGGAGTGAAAATACATTAACTATATTCCATCGGGGCGTTAGAGTCTTCTATAAACGGTCTTCCATTTTGTGCCTCTTGTTTCTTCTACGACGGGTAGAATTCTCTTTATGCAGCTTGCTAACCGTATTCTTCGATCCATATATGAATTACAACTTAGATTTTAGAATAGGTGTTGTTCCTATATAAAGGATGAGTTGTTGTGGAGCATGCTGTCAGCTGACGACGGGTAGCCATATCCTGTTGATTCGAAAGATGATTCAATTTGCTTTAACCTAATGATTATTGTCTTAATTCGATCTTCTATTTTTATTATGTGGTCTATGGGTCGTCCTCTCTACTCGACATATGAGAATTCATATTATTTTGCTATAGTATGAAGGATACAATATTTTCGTCTAGTTTGAGGTGATCCATTAATTGTCTTACTTATTTCATCTTGCCAACCCATCCTTTGTTAATGAATCATCTTGTCATGTTTTATTTCCTTATTTGGCGGCTTCGTATAATTTGGATGATAGTGGGAGGGATATTCATTCGTGTGATCTTTCAATTGGTCTTGAGGAACGTTAATCGAAGTCAAATTTATATGCAACGTTGATCTTATTTAAGTGGGTGATCCCTCATGTGCACATGCCATACGTTGGTCGACATGTGTCATTTGGTACCATATTGCATAGGCACTCGTGATCAATGATCTTGGTTTGGTCTATAGGTTTCTTCAGCTGGTCAGTTCATGCTTTTTTTTTACTCTATTTAGTGGTTGTGTGATTTAAGCTATGTTCATTCTGCATGAAAAATCTAGTTCAAACTCTTTCGAGATGATTAGTTTAATAATATTCGACTAACTATGGTGCATTTAAATCAGATGATGGCATATCTTAATCAATGTTATTTTTACCTTTGATTGGTTGGGTTGATCTCATCCATTGATTTTGTTCGATCGATGATACTTTGATGGCAAGGATGCAATCGATCGAGGATACTTAATACTTTTCTTTTATCGATCGAGGATACTTAATACTTTTCTTTTATCGATCGAAAGATTTCAATAGTAGTGCTTTGACCAGATTGTCGGCTGATCCTTACCATTGTTCGACAAATGAAGGATTTTCTTCGATCAACTGAATTTTTTTTCTTTCGCTGAGCGATCGACTCTTGTTTTTTGCTAGTCAAAGGAATATTCATTGACTCTTTGAATTTTCAGCTATCTCGCTATTCTTTTTCGCCAAAGTCATGCTTTCATCGAGTGACTTACTTTATATTTAGTTGCTAGAGATTTCGGCTGACTATTCACTGTGTTCGGCCGAAAAAGTTTATTTCTTTTTGCGATCGATCGATCGGTTAGTCGACCACTATTCACTTGGTGTCAGCCGAAACACCTCTTACCTTCGGCTACCACTTTCTTCTCGTTGATCAAAAAAGGATTTTTAAAGGATCGAACTTTGCTCGATCAAAAATATTTGGTAGTAATTTCCTTTTGGTCGACCGATTTAAAATTTTGTGCGCTCTTCTTGTTTCGGTTCTTCGGTCCGAGTGGTTAGCCGAAAGTTTCTATTGATTAATCGAAAAGTGTTTGCTTTTTCAAAAAGTTGATTCTTCTTCTGGTGGTATTGGTCGAAGAATTTTTAACAATATTTAGATTCGGTCGATCGCTCTTTTTTGTCGATTGATTGCTTTTCAAAGTCGGCTGAAGGATGCTTAGCTTTTGATAACTTCTATTTATCGGCTGAAATTTTCTATCAGTCGGTCGAAGGGTGAAATATTTGCAAGGAAAACCAAGGGAACCCCTTAAATTTTAATGAAAGGAAAACATTATCTGCTTACGGTTTAAAGACTCTCATGAAGATAGAAAATATTTTACTTCAGACTTGAACTCTACATAAAAATGTACCTTCTTAAGACCTTCAAAAAATTTTAGATTATGGGTTTACATTCATGTTGTATCAATTTTGGCTACAACAAGATAAAAACCTCCAACTACAATAAACTATGTATTGAAATACTCTCAAGTGGCTTAAGTAGACAATTTTCTCTACCAATGTTGAATTCGTTTCCAGATCCTCAAAGATAATCTTTGTTAAGCCCTCAACCATATGAAGCAACAAATGGATTTACACTACTTATAGTGGCAATTTTAGGTAAAGGATGTGATCTTTTTGTGGATCCATCCATATAAACAAATTTCTCTAAAGATCACGTCTAGTCAAAATTTAGTACCTAGGTTCTATGGTCCTTATAAGGTGATTCATCTAATTGGGGAGTTGTTGTACTGGTTGGAGATTAATCCTACTTCCAAAATTAATTATATTTTTATGTTTTTTGTCTTAAGTAGATGATTGGTTAGAAGGTGCAATCTCATATGATGCTTCTAAAATTGGATGGACTTGTTGACCTATAGTTAGAGGTGGTGTTGTAATTCTGAGTTCATAATATTCAATCTTTTTAAGTGTAGAACTTCTTTGTCAAGTGGTAGGATATTCAAAATGAAGATGCAACAAAAAAACAGTGAGTATTTCTAATATTTTCCAACTTTGAGGATAACATTTTCTAAGGAATCAATGTAATGACTCTAATATAACCATATTGACTATATTTAAACATTATTAAAATTGGCCCTAGGTTAGGTTAGTAGACACTTGAGAATTAGGGTTAAGTTTTTAATTTTTTAGACAATTAAAAGATGATTGCATTGTAATTGTTTTATCATTCATACTTGTAATATTCTATCACCTCTAGTAAACATAAGAGATTTCTCCTCTTTCTAAGTGAAGATAAATTTTCCTCTTTGAGTGGATAGGATTTTTTTGAGACTTGGAATCTAGATTTGTTACTTTTAGTTGTGATTTACTATTATGGAATCTAAATTCTATTACTAATGTATGCTTTTATGTTACCACATTTATAAGATTTATGGTCAACAATTCTATTTCTAGAAGTTGTTTTATTATACATAGTGGTAAGGGTTGGATCTCCCATATAGATTACGAGACCAAAACATTATGCACCAACATATATAGAATACGCTTTTGAACATTTAGGGTGGTCCTAAAATCATTAGCAATCTTTACAACTTTAGGCATCTTTGTACACAAGGGACATTATTTTGGATACTCATATATAAAATTAGGTTTAATGGATTCCTTTTAATACCACAACAACATGTGAATGGATAACCAATAATGGAGGTAATGAAAGGCTCTTATTGGGATGAAGGAGTGGCAAACAATTAGAACATAGGGTAATGAATACAAAGGTGAATGCAAGATGATTGTATTAACAACTATGATCTACAACTTTGTATTGTGAGGCCTGAGATGATGGTATAAGGTAAAATCTCAATGAATTAATTAGGGAGGTTGGATGAGTTATGTTTTAGAGGTATACAACAGAACATGACATAAGCACTTCCTCAAGCACAAGATAAATAGAAAAGAGAAATGCTAAGGAGAGAAGTTGATCAAGACAAACCAAAGAGTATATAAATAATAAGTTGTACTCATAAATAATGTAAATGTGATTGAAAGTGAAATACAAGGTATTCTATAGCAAAATCAAAACAAAAAGACTTAACACTGCAAGTTGTAGACATCTTGCAATGAGCATATTTGGAAATCGAGAAAGTTTGTGACTTGATTTCTAACTATCCTAATCAAATAGTGCTCGTTGCTTGAAGAAGAGGAAGTCTGACACTATTCCAAAAGCAATTAATCTATGTTAAATACTATCATATATATGAAAATATATAATATTGTTACAAGATATTTACAAAAATGGAAGTAATTCCACTTTTAAGAGCTACAAGAAAGTAATTACAATGGATCATTTTATATGTTGTTAATGTTTTCTTATGGAACTAAGTGGCTAATTATATTTATGATGTCATCCCATAACTCTTGTAACTCTTCTAGCATTGGACAAGAAAACTCTTCAATTGAAACATATGCATATAGTCTTAATATAAGCATTAGTGCCTAGCACTTATTGATGTGCAATAGTTGGTGCTTAGCACAAGGACAATGCTTGCATAGTGACTGCGATGGTGCTTGATGTTAAATAAATATTTAATGCTAAAAATTGAATAGAAGAGTTGACACTACTTGACACCAATCCATACAATTGATAAGTAAGTTATCGCCAAGGTGTAAAGCCTTGTCTTTGATTAGCATCGATTGGAGCATGAAATCAATTCTATTGAAGACTTAAGCAACCCTTACTCTACTCATATCATAATGCCTTCAATTTCTAATCATATTACAAAAGCCAAAACTATTGGTGTTCAAATCCTTTTAGAGCACATGGTATTTCAAGGGAAGATGATCCATTATCAGGTTTGATTATTAAGAATACTCCATAGATACATTATCAATCATAGTTTTCTTATGAATAGGAATTATACCATGATAAATATAAATAATAAAATTATATTTGGATTAAATTAAAGGATGGTGATATCTTTAAAGTAATTGGTAACATACTATTTTTTATTTGTAAGGGATTTCCATCATCTCATTCCCAAACAATGATATTTTAAATTATTTAAAGTTATGATTCACTATTAGTAGTAGTATCTTCCAAAGATAACACATGCTGGTCAATATGAAGGAACACAAATGACATTTTATATATCATAAAGTGTTATGATCGTTAGAATGTTAACTACTATAAAGTCAAATATTGATATAATTCATGCATTTAGACATCTAAATGGAAGTAGCAACTCCCTAAATGGAAGGTAGTCCTTGAAAGTAATAATTATCTTTCTTCACATATATACTTGACCTATGCATTTTGGCAAGAAGAGAAAAATAGAGAAAAGAAGAAAAAATTATATTCATGCTCTTTAAATGGACCAAAGAAAAATATATACCAATGATGCTCATCAAGATTATGATTTTATGCAAAAGCTATGCATCTTATAACATGATATATTATGTGGAAACAACTAATGACTTTATTATTTATGATTGATCATGCCCTAAATGAAACCCTTTTATTAAAACTAATTTTGAATATGATATTTGATGGAAAATGGAAGGAAAAAATGAAATCATGTAAAAATTAAATATTTTTTATAATTTATTAGTAGCCCGATAAGCTTTGGACAAGCGACGAAAGTGATGAATTTCACATCATAATCCAACTTCTACATTCTCCTTTTGTTCCCTGGGAGAGGGAATGGAGGAGTGTGCAGTCATATTTCTACCTTGTTTTTAATAGGTTTGACCCTGTGGTGATAACTCACTATTGGAGAGGAAATTGAGTGTAGTTCTTGTAGAGTGCATGTTTGGCCATAATGGGTCACTTCGGGAATGTCTACCTCATCCTTTCTTGATGCATCAATCACTTCTAGCATATCGACTGTATTGCCTTCCTCGTTGTGATCAGGTGCTTGGGGTATTTCTTGCTCATTGTCCTTATTTTCTACATCTTCTTCCTCTTTCTTATCTTTTGTGGCTTCCTCATCTTCCTTACCTTCCTCATCGTCCCCATATTTAGTGTCATATTCAAGTGTATCCATCACTATGGCTACCTCAATCACATTTTCATCGTTGGGAGAACTACAAGGAATAGTTGCATTCGAAATATATAGTGCAAGTGTAATACATTGATAATTGTGAACAAATTTCTCATTACAATGAAAAAAAATACCCTTTTCACGTCGTGCCTTCATTTTCGCAAGGTTGATATGTTTAATGGGTAAGAATTGGGTAAGTTTTGGGGTGGTGTACGTATTTTGTGATTCCAATCTAATGGGTAGACACCTTATAAAGTCATGAGGACATGTAGAGGTAGAAGGTCAACTTTATGGTAATATATTAACCTAGGGTCAAATAACCTAGACCTTGAGTTGAGTATATCCATATTATATAATCAAGCCGTCATCTAGGAGTTATCTTCTAATGTTAATATTTTTTGTCAAAAGCATTGTGAAGCAATGACAATATAAAATAACAAATGGGATGCAATATTATGAGTGCAACATGTTATAATATCATTTGTCAAGACACCACATTTATGTGTTCATGATGTAATATTCATGTAATAGTTCCAATCCCATATAACTAATACACACACGCATATGCGCGTGCACCCACACATACACCCACATGCGCACACGTCCACATGCATGCACATGCACCCACATGCGCACCCGTGCACATGCACGCACATGTGCACACACACACATACACACGTGCGCATGCGTATTTTGAGCATGAAATTTTATACTAATATTCTTAACAAAATTGAGAAAATCGAATTCGTCAATGTTTGTGTAAGCCTATAAATGACTCATATTTTTGTGAAATTTAATGTGATTCATTGTAATATGAATTTAGCTATATATCTAGAAAATAAGATTATAATACAATACAACTTTTAAAAGGCTTAGAAGTTGTTAACTTGATCTTCTTTTTCATGGCTTATTCCTTTAAATTTAGAGTTAATTTATATGCACTAATGGTCTGTCTCCATATATATATATATATATATATATATATATATATATATATATATATATATATATATATATATATATATATATAATATGGACTAAATATTAGATATATGTTTGCTTTGGTGTCTTAATCCTCATGATATATGTTAGCTAGCATTACAATACAACCATGTATTCCCTAAAATTTTTATGGTCTTTAGAACAATTATTTCGTAAGATAATTTGTCAAGGTATCCAATTTCTTATTCATATACACAAAAGAGACTTGATAAGAGATTAGGTAAGGTAAATAATTTCTAAGGTCCTCTTAGCCTTCTCTTCATATGCAATGCAAAATTAATTAAAATTGAAAAATAAAAAAATAAATGTAAGTGAGAAAATTGTAGAACAAGACTTTGAAAATTGGATAGGCAAAATTTATGTGGGGTCTTCTACAAAACACAATCAATATCATACAATACTATAAATATGTAATCAATAAAATATATGGTGAATACAAGTTACAAATTAACAAAACATATAATAGATACCAATGCAAAATTCTTAAATAATTTTAAAGAATGCCCACAAAATAAAGAGGCCAAGTGAAAAAATCATAGGATGTATTTTATTTTCTTCTAACTCATCTTCCTCAAGGACCATAAGAAGATTGAAGTGCCTTTGAGAATGAGACATGGTTTTAAGAATCTTGTCGTTGTATAAGGGATTGAAAAGTTTTTTTAGGGATTTAATAAAACTTGAACCCATAGTTATCCTTGTGTGTAATGAAAGGTAGTTAAATTTTTTTTATGATTTGGATCCATTCTTTTGGCAATTGGAAACACTGCATAATCCTACAATTCTCTTTTTAGCCACACACCCATACTAACACCATTGGGTTTCTATCGTGCTTTCTCCACTCTCTTAAGTGATTGATTATAAATCCATCTCTTGAATTGAAACATAACAAGAATCAGTGCAATAAAGTCTTAAACAAGCCAATCAAATAACCCAAAATGGGTCAAACCAGAACCAAGATGTCAAGTTTCAATGAAGAGAAAGGTAATCAAATAATCCCAAAAAATTGACTGAGGCATGATAGAACTCTATTCTCATTTTAAGTGCACTCCATTTGAGTGTCTAAGTCTAAAGCATGTCCTTCCAATTTGGAGTGTGTCCCATCTAAATGCTTATATATGAAATGTGTCCCTCTCCATAGTAATGCACTCCACTCGCCAAGAGTGTGCCCTGCTTTTTAGTCTAAGTCCAAATTGCACCCCTTTCCTTATTAGTGCAACCCACTCACTAGGAGGGCATCCTACTTTCTATTCTAAGTTCAAAGTGTAGCTCACTCCACAACAATGTAGCCTACTTCGTAGTAGCACACTCCCTCACTAGAAGAGTACCCTACTTATCGGTCTAAGTGTAGAGTGTGACCTACTTACAAGCAGTGTGACTCGTTCCACAAGCAATGTAACCCGTTTCATAGAAGAGCATCACACTTGCCAAGAGAGCGTTTCATTTTTTGTCTAAGTGTAGAGTGTGACCTACTCAACAATCAGTGAACCACTCACCAAAAGAGCATCCCAATTTTTTTTCTAGGTGTAAAGTGTGATCCACTCCATAATAGTGTCATGTATGTAGACGTTTGTCCCACTCTACCATTAGGAAGAGTGATAATGAGATTTTTGTCTTCTAGCGCCAACTACTATGTAACCTAAGATTTACTTTTACTATAGATAGAATTAGAAGAGGCTAGAATTCATCTATAAATAAGAGTTTCATGCTCATCGTAAGGGTCTTTTGGCATCTTCAAGAAAGTTAGAGCTATTTTTTACAAATTGTTTGCTACTTGTAAATTGTAATCAAACTCTTATTGAACGAGAAGGAGAATATTGACATTTGTTAATCAACTATGTCATATGACCTCTTGTTCATGTATGTTTGATGTTAGTGGCATTGCTCTCTCATCTTCTAGTTAGTCTTCACTTTCATTGTTTGCAAGTATTTTCATATTGTTTCATTGAAATTATTATGTTTGTGCTTGAGATTTTCATTAGACCACTCTAATCCTAGCTATAGTTTCAATTGCATCTACTTTATGCATTTGTTTATTTCTGTTGCACTTTATTCCTCATAAAAATAGATTAGATTTACTTTACTAATCTTCTATTTGCATTATTTTAGTTAGAGCTTTCTATGACCTATAAAATTTTTTCTTTGTAAAAATCTTCTTCCAATGTTTTTTATGCTGAGATGTCTCTATCCATGTGTAACTTTTTTTGTCTTTTAAACAAAATTTCTTTCAACTATGATCTTGAAATATATTGAGTCCTCAATTTTGTCATTTCTACTATTCCTTTGTGTTTTCTCATCATTAATATCTCCATTTTGTCTATTTAGTTGATTTCCAACTTTCTTTCTTTCCAGCATGCCATGATTATTTGGTAGTTCCATACTTTGAATAGATTGTTTATTATGAGTATACTCATATTTCAAGATCTGTAATGATGAGGTGAAGTGAAAGCAATAGGTAGAATTATTAGAACTTATATATCTAGACATATAGAATTAGTTATTATGAAAATGACTATGATTTCAGCATTCAAAATTTAGATATTTCCTAATTAGCTACAATTAAACATCTGATAATAAGAGTTTTATGCCAAAAAACTCATTTTGTGCATTTTATATAATAACTATTTACTTCTTTGGTTCAATTTGCAAGACTCCAACAATAATTATAAAATCCTTTTTGAAATTATGTAAAAACTCATAATATTTCTTAGAAGTAGTACTCTCCTACTTATCTCTTTTCTTCCTCATATTTTCTGCATAAATAATTTTTGAATAAAAATTTGTATTTTTATTGAAATTTCATGTGTTTCATTTCTAATATTATTTTTAGTTGTTAGAACTTAAATTTTCTCACCAATAATACTTTTATTTTCTTGAACCAATGGAATCATATTAGTTCTTATCCCTTCTAAGTTGTTAGGTCCTAACTCTTCTGACATTTGCACTTAACATGTTGCTTATATTATTATATTTTAATGATTCAATCTTCGTTAAGAAATCTAGTTGATGATAGTTATTCAAGCAATTATTCTTTATCTTACACTTGCATCTAACCAAAATTGCCTCAAAAGGTTACAACCACATAACAAAGAATAATAAACCAGACTTTATCATCATCTCGTGCACTAGTTCTAGTTTCAAAATCATCCATAATGAGCATGAAGTATAAATCCTTTGCAATGCCATCACTATGTGTGTGCTTCATCTGCAAGTATTGAATTTACCCCACGTGTCAATAAAAGGATTATAGTTCTTTGTTCCTAATATGTATAAGTCATTTTCATATATTTATTTATTTTTCTCTTTTAGGCCCTTTCATGAGGCTTGGAATAGCCATATAGAATCTCAACTTTTCTCTTGGATACAATGAAACCCCTAGCCAAAGCACTTGGCTTAATTGTTTCCTCCCAATGATCACCCTTGAAAGATTAGCACTTATTCTAGTGCTACTTATGTTAGTATTTATAATCTTTGGGAGAATGGGAACTAAAAATACCAAGAAAATAATCTCTCTTTATGATTGTTTGATATGCGTAGATAAAGAGGAATGGGAGAAGTAGATATTACCATGGAGATCTCTCCTTTACCAGAAATATTATATTCTTCCTCGAGAAGCTATGCCTCCATGCCCTTCATTCCTATACACAAATAAATTAATAAATGAGAATAAATTTAATAAAAATATTAGAGGATAAACCTACTCTTGGAAGAATGTAGTCGTATAAATTTGAATAACTTTTAGTTTTAATGATGATTCTATATTATTATCAAGTTTTCTCCCTTCCATATATATCAAGAAATGATACTATGGTTATGTCATATGAAGACTATTTCTTAGATATATTGGGTATTTAACTCTTAGATTGTTATTATATAGAAAAGTTATAAGGGATGAATGCATTCAATTTTCCAATAGGTTTGAACAAGTAATAAGAAGCATGAAGTTCATGCCATAAGTCAAGTTTTCAACTCAGACAAAAAAACCTATAAAGTCGTGATGTCATCCAAAGGTAAGGATCATACTTATGGACCTAAGGTCTAGTGTCCATAGACCTTAGGTCAAGCACAACCATATTTTGGATCCAAAACCATCCTTTTTTTAATGATGACTATTACATAGTGTGGAGCAAGTGGAAATAAAATGCAATATTATGAGCATAACTTAAAACCAAATTTTTACAATGAGATAAACTCATCATGAAAAGAAATGGACCAACAACTTGAAGGTGATCATAGAATGATATTGAAAGGATTTCACTTTGAGTTATGATCAAAAATTATCTTAGGATTTGAGTTATAAGATGTCTAGCATGGGAAGCTCTTAAAGAAATGGAAAGGATTTAACAAATTGTAAATTAGCGCAAGAGATAGAAAGGTGTTTGTGTACTAAAACTAAAAAGTATTCAATGTCAATTTTAAAGTGGAATAGGATTGAAAGATATAAGAATGCAATATTTTAAAATACTGGACCTTGATCATGCAAAATTGGAATGATGATTATACAAACATATCAAAGAGTATGTTAATGATTTTCATTAATTTAATTAGTGATATAATAGTTTGAATCAAGAAACAATTGACTAGGAGAAAATCAACAAGTCAAATTAGCCTTTATCAAAGCTGACATAAATAATAGAACCAAGGATTAAGAATCCATGTGTTGATGACAATTTGAGAAATCGAAATCATTACAACCATAAGCATTATGGTAGAAAATTGAGCAAGGGAAATATACCATAAGTTAAAGCATGGTAATAAGATAGGCGGAGAATCACCTTAGGAACTCCAATCATAGTGATGAATCTTGAGGTTGAGAAGAGTAGTTCCTTTTTGAATACTGACTGTGGGCACAAATTTCATCTAACAATTTTTGCATTCAACAATTCCACATGCTAGGTGGGACCCACAAGTGCAATTTTTTGTGTAAAATTGATTTTATACCACTCGCACATATTTTCTCAGCTCTACACAAATATACTTTAAATTTCTTTGGTTCTATTAAAGCATTTGTCTAAAACAGAACACATATAATCTAGAAATTATTCAATCAAATTTGTCCATCGGACTTGATATGATTGTTTTTGCAGTAAACTTTGTGAGTTGTGATTGTTCCTTCACTAAATACTTTTCCAATTCATATTGTTTATGCAATGGCGACTATTTTTTGAGTTAACCCATAATCTTACCTAACTTGATCCAAAATCTACGTAGTTGCTCGATAGGTCCATTTTGCCTTTTGAAATTTGTTTATTTAAGAATTATTAGGATAGAGGCTTCATGACAAATAATTGCTAGGTGTTCGGTGCACCCCTCTCCATAAGAGTACACCCCACTAACCAAAATTTTGTTTCATTTTCTAGCTAAGTGTTTGATGCACCTTGCTCCATAGTAGTGCTCCCTACCAATCAAAAGTGTGTCTTGTTTTTTGGCTTAGTGTTGAAGTGTGCCCCACTAGCTATAAATGTGTCTTGCTTTATGAAATAGGTCGACAAGAATTCTTATGAGGTGAGAGTGTGCCTCTCTCCACATCCCCTCTAGCCATGAGTGCACCTTGTTCTATGAAGTAGATTACCAAGAAGTCTTCTAAGTTAAGAGTATGCCTTGCTCCACACTAGCACGTCCCACTCCACAAGCAGTATGCCCCCTCTAAAAATCCTCTTTCAATACATTTTTTAAAATTTTCCATTTTCGTTCATGTATGTGATAAAATCCTCAACCAACTCAAGTTTCAATCAACTATTTGACATCAGTAAGAGGAAACCCTCCAATATTGTCGAGTATGTCATAAGTACCAAACCCCCAAACCCTCAATAGTCAACCTATAACCTATAAGACCATTTTCCAGATATCATATGAGCAAAGTCAACTTGGCCAATTAATATAGTATGGGTACGTACATCAATCATCTCAAACATTTAACTCATACAACTCAAGCACCTATCCAACAATTCTCATACCCTCCCGCATTACAGGTCACCCCGCTATCAAATATTTCGTACCAAGGTACTCAAACTCATTGGCAACTAACTCTGACCTTATTTTCATCCTCATTCACCATGGGAATTTACCAACGACCTCAAGAACCTAAATGGCTTGTAATCCAACAACAAAATCTACCAAATCCCACTCATGAAAGACCTTGTCTGCCTCTTCATTCATCAATGACTGGAATGATTTTAATTTAGCCTTTAATGAGTTATTTTATGCATTAGATATGTCTATGGCGTAAGATCATGAATTTGAAGAGGGGAATTGGTTAGTGCCCCAACAAGAGAACTTTTAGATGATTTATCGGGTACAAAACTATATGGTGAATCAACCAAATGTGCTAGATTAACCAATGGCTAATCAACTCATAATGAACCAACCAATGATAGTTCAAGTGCTTGTACCTTAGGCCGATGTGATGCAAGTCTATGCGATGCTTGAAACATCCTCAATGGTTGAAAGTTGTTTAACTCCCCAAGGTGTTGTCATGTATTGTATTTATTCTAATGGGTTTTGATTATGCCTCCAAAGGATCTAATATATGATCATCAAGAGTCGTGCCCCCCTCAATCAGTGATAGAATCTGAGAAAGTAAATGAAGATTTTGAAGATGAAGGGTCATACCTCATAAAAGAGTGTGAGGTATTTATTTACCTGGATAGAGGAGTACCCATGGAGGTGATGGAAACAAGTCCACAATCGACACATGATATCATTATATTGGGCCCCATAGAAACAATGTGGGAGGAAGGAAAGTTGACAAGATTTGAAGAGTTGTCAAATGAGTTATGGTTTCATGGAAATGTTTCACTTCCTCTAAGAGGGGATTCCAAAGGAAGACTACCAAGTTTAAGAAACGCCTTGTGAGCTAGAGAGGGAACCTAAAATGAAAGGCAAAGATTCAGAGCATGAAGATCAAAGTTAATAGCCAAATGCATGGTATTCACTTTTCCACAAGACAAAGATCCATACAGAGACAATAAAGGCAAGTTTAAACCCAAAATATGAAACATTTTGTTTTATCTTGGGGGAAGAGAATCTACATGTTTTGAAGAGCTCATATCAACACAACCTCTTATGGAAGGATTTTCCTTCTATGACGAGAAAATTCTAGAAGCAAACATTGTTCAAAAAATGGGAAATAATTTGCCTACAACCCCTAAAGTTGTTCAACTAAGTTTAGAAGAAAGGGACACACTAAGCTATATAGAGAGGTTATTATTCTAAAAATGGTGTGGTTTCCTATAATTTTGGTGAGTAAAGTTTAGGTATGGCTTACACTAACTGTTTGGCATTATCAAGGATGATAGCAGGTTTCTCAAGGAGTGGCAGTAGGAGGAATCATCACTGCCAACTAATTATTTGTCATTCAATCAAATGAAGAGAGGGGTCCAAACTAGTTGTCACTATTAAAATTCACCATAGGATGAGATAAAAGGTGAGGAAGTTATCATAGTTGCAAAAATATTATCCCTAGACATGCTCTCGACCACTTAGGCTAAAGAGGAGTATCATTTTCAAGGAGGTTTGCATCAAGATTTAGACTAGAAAAGAATAATGAGAGATAAAATTGTTCCAATGGCTCAGACTTCAACATTCACCCATAGTACTTACTCTTTAATGAAGAAACATAATACCTTCTACAGTGCATCAATGAAGCTCTAGATTGAGAAAGACCCCTTGCCAAGGACCCTCATGCACCATTGATGTTATCTAACTTGCTATGTTTGCATCGTTGTTGAAAGATCCTAAGCTGGAACATTGTTATTAGAAGGAAGGTAGCTATTTTCCTAAACTTGTAAATGAAATCTCTTTTGCTTGATGAAATAGTTGCTAATAAATATCTCATAGAACAATTGTTTTTATAAATTATCTTATATATATATCATAGAACAGTTGTTTTTGTAAATTCTCTTTTTAGTGTGTTATAGATTGTCGTTCCTAAGTGAAAATCTTGTAAGAGACTCAAATATTCTTCTCTTTTATTGCTTTCTTCTCAAGATTGATCAAATGTCTCTCCAAAATCAGCGAATTCGGTGCCAAAATGTAGGATCAATATATTAGTAAGGAGACTAACTTGGATGAGATGAGGCACCAACTTAGGAGGAGAATGACAACAAAGCAAGACCCAAGTTTTAAACCATTTTGGAATAGGCAAAATGTTTCTTTTTCTTTTTTCTGGAACTCCATAACCCAATGGGCAAAGCATAGTCTAGGATAGGCTTTGTTCAAAATGTAGTCACGAAAACAAAAACTAGCTGTAGACTTTATAATCAAGACACAACATGCCTCGCCCTATAGTAATGCACTCCATATGCAGAAGTATGTCTTGCTCTGCCATAAAAGAGTGATGCCATTCCTATCTTCTAGTGCCAACCATGTAACCTAAGATTTACTTTTATTGCAGTTAGAAGTAGAATAGGCTAGACTTCTATAATAAGAGTTTCATACTCATATTAAGGTCATTTGGCATCTTTAAGAAAGCTAGAGCTACTCTGTGATAATCATATGCTATTTGTAAGCTATAATCGAATTTCAATTAGTAAGATAGAGAAGCTTGGCATTTATGAATCAACCATGTCACATGATATGTTCATGTTTGATATTAGTGGTATTGCTCTCTCATCTTCCAATTTAATCTTCACTCTTACTGATTGTAGGCACTTCCATATTTCTATTTCATTGAAGTTATTTGGTCTATGCTTGAGATTTTCATTGGGCTAGTCTAATCCTTGCTATGGCTGAGATTGTATTTACTTTGTGCATATGCTTATTTCTCACACACTCTTTTCCTCACATAAGTAGATTAAATTTATGTTACTTGTTTTAGATTTACATTACTTCAATTAGAGTAGTAAGGAACCAACCCAAATCCATAGGTTGGGAAGAGTAGTTCCTTCCCATCCAATTGTTGAACTACAATGATTTTTGCATTCAAACAGTTCCCTAAAATCCAAATTTTAACATCAATTAACATAATCCCTAGGCAAAAGAATTTTTCAACGTGAGACTTCGTAAGGGCTTCCCCTTGTCTAACAAAATCTAGACCATCATCATATCTCTTGTAGGAGGAGCTTGTCAAAACCAATGACTCAACTGAACCATTTATATTTGTATTTGTTTCTTATTAGACATGCATGCAACAATTTTCAACACCTTTGAGGCAAGAAAGTTGATATCTAGCCTAAAGTTAATCTTGTCAACGTGGCTCTTCTAACATTTTTGTATTTGCAATTCTTTGCATCTAAAATACGGCTTGAATCCATGATAGCACGACAAAGGGGATTTGGACATGAAATTGTGATCTATAAATTAATATCTATAGTATTAGTATATAGCAACGATCCAAACCAAACTTTGAACTGCATATGAAATAGACTGAAAAACAAAAAAAAAACAACCATTACTCAATGCAAATATTGTAGATCTTGATAACTCCAATGCCTTTTTTGCTTTTAACCTATTGGAATACATCATGGATTCACCTCGCATGCAAATTTCTAGATTTACTTGCAGTTTATATTGTTATCTAAATACTTTTGAAAGCATTGTTGAGGCAGTGAATGCAAAGGGAACTTAAAAGCAGTTATAGACGTGTTTGAGAAAATATTATGTGATGGTATGTGCCTATCGGAAATTCACTTTGTAGCATCCAAAAAGAAACATGAGAGAATCTTGATGGAACATCTTCCACATATCTTAAAGCCACATGCTCAAGAAAGTAAATGATGACACGACCTATTGGAAATTCACATATCTTGACTTATAGAAGGAAAAAAAAAAAACGAGATGATTCCAATGGCACGTCTCTCATAGTAAGTCCATTAAAGACACATATTTAAGAAGAAATTATGACATGTGCCTATTAAAAATTCACTATTCTCAACATCTTTAAAAAAAAAAAAAACATAAGACAATTCTGATGGAACATCTCCAACATTAAGTTGCCTATTGGCAAATTAGTGCACTAAAATATAGAAATAGGCTTATAAGTGAGCCAGATTTGAATTTTAATTTGACTATAATAGGTCAATCCTCGTAAATATGTGAAACCTTTTAAATACCTACTTTATATATTATTATTTAAACTCACAAATAAAGCATATTATCTCAAACATTAACAAACTTCATATCAAATGTACTTAAGTCTGCTTCAAAATATACCATTCAAATTTTTTTCCATCAATGATTTTTTTAAAATAAAATGAATAGCTAAATAGCTAAAAATTCAAATATTATGTTCTACACCACCAAGTGCAAATGAAAGATTGTTAATAATAAGTATAAAAAGTTGTGTACTACAAAACTATTTCCATGCAAGGGAATTATAAATGCATGCATTTAATGTATTAATAAGCCATTTTCTTTTGAATGTGTATAGCTACAATTTCCATCATAATGATCACAACTCTGCACCATTATTATTATTTTCAGTTATATTTTTAAGTTTATAAATGGTATTCTGAAGTCTTAATGTTTTCTTTTGATTCTTTGCACAGGTATGTGCACATAAACTTGTTAAATCCTAGATACTATGCCCATACAAGATAGCATCATGCATCCTAGCAGAAAATTCATCACAACTTGCAAAAGTGTTTTTTTTTTTAACTCAAACTATTGGTATTTAAAAACTTTGAATAGTTACTTATAATTTACTGCCCAGAAATGAACTTGGGATCTCTCATAGTTTTTTCATCGTACTAAATATATTTGCAACAGTTTTCTCCAAATATTATTTTTTCCCTTAGTAGTAAATAATTTGGTTATTCATCAAATTAATGCACATGGATCAATAGTAAAAAAAGGCTGAGGAGGTTATGACTCCCATACTTGGCAAGTTCAGATATAATTACATTTGTTCAAAAAGGGAGTATAATTTGATTAACAAACTCAAACCCCAAGCTAAGAATAAAAAGGCCATGGCTCTCATTAGATTGGGTTTATTACATATGCAGACTTACCATGTAGATATTAAAAGGGTGCTAAACAGAGTGTTGCACATGAGAGGTTAGATTGGGTTTATTACATATGCAGACTTACCATGTAGATCTTAAAAGGGTGCTAAACAGAGTGTTGCACATGAGAGGTTTTATTTGTTGCCAAGCTGCAAGGCCCTTAATAGCAAAACATAGTCACAACAGATGAACGTGTGACAAATCATATCAACAATTTGGAACTCTTTAATGAACCAAAGTCTAAAATAACAAGCTGAACTTGATGAGGTTTGAAGATAAGACCATTGCTTTGATATTAAAGATGATGCTACCAAAATATGGCAATGCAGTTTTCACTCGGACAAAAAATGACATTTTTCGAGTGACATTCTTCACTACCTGCATGTAAGAAAGAACCTAGGGTTCAATAAGCAAGTCAAAAAGAAAGGCTGCATAATAGATGCTTCTATCATGGAAACAAGAGCAGATTAGATGGAACTGATTGTCATTACTGTAAATGATGTGTTGTTTCGAGAAACCACCATGAGTGCATGAAACTAACAACCGTAGACAAAAGGAATCAGAAACAGTATGCAGTAGTCTCCACGTATAAGAAGGGCTTATGGAAGGTGCTCAAAAGGTCGTCATACTTGGAAGAATCTGTGGCTGTGGCCAAACAAGAGACTGCTGTTTTAGGTAATGAAACACATGGAAACCATATATTTGAAGAGTTTTGATATATTTTGAAGGACATTACGTGTAGTTCCAAATATATTTCTTCACCTATAGCTTGTTTAACAGTAGTTTAAAGGAACTGGCAACACAAATTGAATTTTCATTGACAGTACGTGTTACAAGTTGCATATAGCAGAAAGACCATGGACTACACATAGTATAGACTAGAATTTGTAACAGTTACAATGTAAGTAAATTATTTTGTATCTCTTTTTATTATTTTATGAATGAATGATGATCAAACAATCCCCGTTTTTGGTAAATTTATTATTCCCAATGATATGAATATAAAGAATGAATGCCTGCTACCATGCAAAAGAAGGGATGCTATACGAAGGATAAGCACCATATGAATGGCGAAGAGCTTGTATGGCTGCTACCTCTGGGACCATTCCAAATTGACTAATTCCAAGCTCATCGGCATGTATACCACCTGTAACAAACACTGACTGCATGCCAGAATTATTTGCACCCAAGATATCATGATGAAGCGAATCTCCCACAGCAATGCAATCTGCTGCATCTACCCCTGTCATTTCCATTGCAGCTTTATAGATGACCTGTTAGTAAGATTATGAAGTTTCAGAAGATTTAGAGGCCTTTTCACCTAGAGCACCCATTTTATAGGCAGAAAAATTCCAACATCCCACTATTTTATAGGCACCTAATCTGCTTCTCTTGTAAATTATCCAACTATATGAATATTATTGGAAAAGAATAATCTTCCTTTCTGATCAATAAAATAATATTATTCTTTTACATTAAACATTAAACTAAAGGAATTTAAACATTATGATTATCTTAATCTTGAATCATGTGAAGAAGAATGAAATAGGTAATTAGCTCAATAAAGATAAAAAAAAAAAAAAGACTTTCATCTTTGCATCACAATCAGAGCAGTAGTTTAATTAAAGTATTTATTAAACATTGTTATTCCATTAATAACATATAACATCATGGAATAACAATGCTTATTAGGCTTTTCAATCATTCTAATTGTGGATGTTTATGAATATAAAAATCAAAAAGTAAGATATAGGATGGATGACGAAACAATGTTTTTGGAAGATTATATTATGATATAAAGAGGAATACCAAGAGCATCAAATTGAAGGATAGGGTAGAAAAATAACTCATAATGTCTTTTGCCAAGATTGGATATTAAAAAAAATACCATGAGAATTCATTTAACAATATACCACGCTCTAGTGATGCTAAACAGGCGCTAAAAGATCTATTGCCTCTTGTATTCCATATATTTATTATTTAAAAAAGGACATAAGTGCTAATGAACAACTGTGTTGGAACATGTCATATCAAGCATATTTTTATACATGTTAGTACATTCCATAGGATTTCAGTTGCCAAAAATGTACTTAAGTATTTGGTGGCCTTTTGTATATAAATAATGGATGGGTCGTGTTTAAGGTAATAAGGGAGTTTGTGAAATAATAAATTTAGCTACGCTGTCATGTACATTTTATATTTTGTATGATACTGGTTATTGTCTGGCCAGTATTGGGTCAAAGATTTTGCACTCCATTACAGACAAAGCTCTTTTATGCTCCTCTACACACCATCTTGAAGTCCTTTGAGAACCTGGCACCATTTTTGCTTGTCATATAGAAATTTGAATGCTTTAGCTATTGTAGACACATAGCCCATTGATTAATCCTTGCAAATTAGTTGTAAAATGTGTTCTCCATTCTTTCCACCTATGGCCCTGCAACCTGACTTCAGCTAGGGACTCATTTTTCAACAAAATTCATCTTTTGTGTATTCAAAATAGGGTGTAAAGAGAGCAATGGATGCCCTAAAGCCTGTGGAATTATCCGTGAATTTATTAGACTAGAGTGCCACCAATGTTTTGTCCATAAGGATGTGCGACACTGTGTAGATTGCATCGCCATTATATAGGAAAACATTAATTTTTTGAAATCCATTGGATCGAAGAAGAGCTGTAGTTATTTTTTCTAGTTTCTTGCTGCCCTTACCAGCAGAGAAGAGCTTCAATATTCCTGTTTAGTTGAGAAGCTATCCCTTAGGAGATCAAACCATCCTATGATTATATGGGGGTTCAGTTCACGAATCCATCCCTTAGGCTCACCTCTCAATCACGACTTTGTTAGGGATATGCCTGCATTTCTATTTTGGAATGCAAATGTTTCAAGATAAGATTTTAGGATTTTCCCTTGAAGACTCTCCAACTATATCATTGAACCCACAATTCCATCTAGGACGGGGTTAGGGCTACCAATTGGATGTGCATTGAGAGCATGAGGACTACCGTAATCCAGCACATAATCTGCTATAAGTGAATGGTTTCTTAGTGCATCATCAAGGTATAGTTTGTGGCCCACCCACTTCTTATAAAAAGCATTTTCAAACTCACTTCCCATCTCCATCAGCTTAGTTACGTGGAGGTTCGTACAAGGCGATAGAGAGATTTGTACCTAGTGCTTGTTGCTTCCATCAATCCCCTTGATCACAGGCAATGTTGATATCTAGAATGACCCTTCTCCAATCTAGAAGGATTTCCAAAGATTGGCTCCCCCCTTTCAATACTAATTGAGTGTTTTGCCATTTCCTTCTTAAGAAAGGGGTGAATAAAAAATTAGTTAGGGAAAACATCTACTGACAATACAATTGGGATACCAAGATCTCTCATCCATAGTCTCTCAACACTAAGGTGGCTTCCTCTGCTTAGCATTTATGTAGATTGTTAATGGCACTTTCACTTTTCTCAATTATATCGGATATCATTCATCTCATGGCCTTAATATTCCCCTTAGTTAGAAGAGGGTACGCTCCCACCACCGATGAGCGAGGCTGATCACCATATTCCCAGGGAGGGTAAGATTTGCCACATCTCCTCTTTATAAGAAGTGGATATAGAGGAGCATTTTACCGCTTAGTACCTTGCATGCTATGATATGAGAGGACAAAATCGGCTATACAGAGACTTAGATAGGTTACTTTCTAATTTATTACCTTCTTCCAATACCGCAGTTAGAGTTGTTTGGCTCTAAATCTTCGAATATGATCACCTTCACATGTTAGGGCCTAAATGGGTCCCAATAGACACAAGAATTCTGGCCTGATCACCTCTTACTTCCATCCTCTCCCCAAGTAGTGGGGGCAACTAAACAACTACTTAATGATACAAGCACTTCCATAGATAGTGCTAAATCTATGAGACAGTGCCTTCATCATGCTGTAGCTACCATGGGATCTTGCTTGGCTCTCTCAAATACTCTCCTCCAAGCATCATCAACTCTTGCATTGGCCTGTTCATACTTACTGTTGACAATGTTGATCCTTTCCTCCAACATTAGTCATTTCTCATTGACAAAAGATATTCTTTATTGCTATATGAGCGTTATTAGTAATATAATATATCACGTGATACCTTAATATAGTTCTATACTAATGATATACTTGTATCACGTGATACCTTACAAGGACATGATTCACTACTTGATGGTGAGGTTTGTAATTTTGTATTGTTGACTTTGCAGCACCTTTTTGGCTCCCACCATGCTATTGTACTAAAGTGTACTTTTTAAGTTCCATTAAGCTACTTTGGTCATTTCTGGACAATAATATTATCTTTTTCTCAAGGTTTATTACTCGATCATAGTCTTCACTCTTGGATGTTGTTGGTACTACCCTTATCTTCGTCTAGTACTTAGGTTTTTGTCCTTCAATAAACCACCATTTTCTGATCCTATCTAATGGATGGGTCTCTAACTCTGAAATCATCTCTTTCAGATGCTATCAACCTTGTGTCGCTTTGAATTGTTAATTTTGGCAACAATTTCTTTCTCATCCCTAAGCAGCCTAAATTCCCTCTCAAAGGCCTTCTTGAACTTTGCACAAGTATTTATTTTTCTCCTTCTATATTTACAGTAGTAGCTCCCACCCCTTTGTCAATTAGTAATGCAATTATTGCAAAGTCAAGTAATTCCTCATTCTCTTATCTTGTGTACTTGGGCAACTTTTGCTTGTTCCCTAAAGGTGTTGAATTTGCCATGACTATGGGCTACTTCTCCCTTGTTTTGTTTTGGCCTCAATGACAATCCTCAATTTAGGTTCATCGTTCTAGGTGAGATACCACCTCTTTGCTCCACTATGCCATACCTTATACCCCTTCATTTTCCCTATTCCAAACCCTATCTCCTCCAGTAGTGCCTATGCTAGTTCCCACATAAAAGGGTGCATTGTCAAAGTTGAAGTCATCGCCTGAAGCCTTGACTCCATCAATCTTTGTTCATTTGCCACAATTTTTGTCATTGTCAGACATGTCACTGCTCCTCTCTTCAAGCCCATCGCTAACATATTACTTCTGTATCTTTTGTCTTTCTAGTTAGCAATCCGTTCCATGTCTTTAGGGACCATCTTTCCAGCATCAACCCTCTCATTGTCAATGACCCTTTTGTCCTCTTGCTCACAAACACGAGTTAACAAATCTTCTTAAAATTTCACATTGTTGACATGCTTGGTCCCTTTGTCATCTTGTTTCTACCAATTTTCTTCTTTTATCTTGCTTTCCAACTCTAGAAAAAGGTATTCAAATGAAGATTGTATTTTCAGGACTACCAAGCATTCCTTGTCCTATTTAAATTCAAAGTTCATCTAGCTGCCTTTCATTGATACACTCTTTCTCTTCTTTTCCATTCTTCACTTTGTCCTTGTAACACCATAGCATATGTTGTCTTCTTCTCTATGTTGCCTCAATTTCAGATAACAACATGCCAAATGCAACAACAAATGCACAAGCATATGCTCAACATGCTCAAGGGTTTGTGTATTCTTAGACTCCTGTACAGCAAAGTTCCTGGTGCAAGATCCCAACTAGTCTAAGGTCTGTTGCCAACTCTATTCCCCCCTAAAAAACTCTGATGGCATCTTCTCCACCCACCAATTTTTTTTTCTACATTTTAGCTTATTTTTTTCTCTTTTTCTTGATTGACCTTGAACAGAATAAACACCCAAACAAATGAACAACAATCACAAACTCTGGCCATGAAGTATGATGTATTGCACAGATGAAATGCATTTGAGATGGCAACACTATAAATTATTAAATACAGCTGTGAATACTCCAATAACCTGAAATATAATTTTTTTACGTTCTTTATCATAAAACACCAAGAATGGAACAATAGATAACATGAACATCCAAACAATTAAATACAACAGAATTAATATAAATGAAACAATGATTTGTAATACAGGCCTGACTACATTATTATAAGCATTAATATCCAAGATGGAAATCCATGAATACCCAAAATACAACTCCATAAATAACTTGGACAATCATGGGTGCAATACATGGGCAGTCGTCTGCCAGCCATTAACAATCCATCATCATTTAAATAAGTTTAACACAAAACTCATTAAATAAAGCCGACAGATAATTTGTATCATATTTTTTCTGTCTTGACTATGATAGCTACCATGATAGTATATCTAATAAAAAATAACTTCTTATGGAAGGAATCAATAAGCTGAGCATCCACATCTTTGAGATCAATGCTAGGAAAGCACAATAGAGATCCTACTGAATTTTTTTCAACTTCCTTGACTCATTGTTCACTGCCACATCCTTCTTTATAATCTCCCAATGATCTCGAAAGAACATTGATGGAAAGCCATCTAGCCTGGAGGTCTAGTCCTTTTCCATCATAAAAAATGGTAACATTACCTCCTCTTTTAATATGGGTGGCATGAGGGCTTGATTATGAGCTTTTGAGACAAGCCTAGAGATGTTCCTTGACAAAGACCATTGGGATCCTGATTTGCCCTGACCTTTAACTGATAGTAGTGTCTTACATAGTTGACATCTCTGTACCAATGTCTTCTTTTGCTGTATCCACCTTTTTGAGATTTAAGCTAGGAAAGCACAATAGAGATCCTACTGAACCTTTTTCGAATTCCTTGACTCATTGTTCACTACCACAATCTTCTTTATAATATCCCAAAGATCTCGAAAGATCATTGATGGAAAGCCATCTAGCCTGGAGGTCTAGTCCTTTTACATCATAAAAAATGGTAACATTACCTCCTCTTTCAATATGGGTGGCATGAGGGCTTGGTTATGAGCTTTTGAGACTAGCCTAGAGATGTTCCTTAACAAAGGCCATTGGGATCCTGATTTGCCCTGACCTTTAACTGATAATAGTGTCTAACATAGTTGACATATCTATACCAATGTCTTCTTGAGCCGTAAATGTGCTGTCGTTTAGTGTAATCACCACAAAAATGCAACCGACATCATCTCTTTGCTACTCTAAACTAGTGAAAGAAACAGATTGTTTCTATCCCTGTCCTTGAACTAAAGTTACTTGGACTTCTACTTCCAATGAATCTCCTCCTGAAGGCAGGTCTCTTATGGCTTTGAAAGAGTGCCTTTATGGACTGAACAAGACTCTCATCAAAAACTGAGGTGTAAATTTTCTCAAGAATTCCAATTGTTAGTTCCAAAATGAAATGAAATATTATTAACGTCCGCAGTAGACCAAAATAAGACCCAAGGGACTATAAGAAAGACAATAATGACTGCCAGCTAGCAGGCTAAAAAGCCCAACAAAGAAAAGAACTAAGATAAATACAAGACGAAACCCAACAACCAGGCCAAAGAGAAAGGGAAAAGAAAAGGGAGAGCAAAGGGGGGAGGGCTGCAGTCTAGAAGAGAGGAGTGCATGGCAAGAAGAACGAAGAGAGAGGAGGGGGAAGGGAGAAGCCCAAGAAGGGCACGCTCCAAGAACCCCCCAAAAACTAATCTCTCCTAACAGTTGAAGCTGAAGTACTAGAGCTGAAGAAGTCCACGATATGTCTCTGACTAGTGCTAGTTCGGAACCCTGACAAACTGTGAACATGTTGTCTAGTGACCCTGCTTCCGTCCGAACTGGATGATGTGAGGCATTTTTGTCCAGAGTCACCTGGTCTGTCGGAGCTAGTGAAGTATTTTTTGATGAGCCGATGTTGAGGAGGGTGAGATCCAATAATGACTGTCAGCTAGCAGGCTAAAAATCCCAACAAAGAAAAGAACTAAGATAAATACAAGACAAAACCCAACAACCGGGCCAAAGAGAAAGGGAAAAGAAAAGGGAGAGCATAGGGGGGGAGGGTTGCAATCCAAAAGAGAGGAGTGCATGCCAAGAAGAACGGAGAGAGAGGAGGGGAGAGGGAGCAGCCCAGGAAGGGCAAGCTCCAAGAACCCCCCAAAAACTAATCTTTCCTAACAATCGAGGCCGAAGTACTGGAGCTAAAGAAGTCCACGATATGTTACTGACTAGCACTAGTTCGGAACCCTGACAAACTGTGGGTGCGCTGTCTAGTGACCCTGCTTCTGTCCGAACTGGATGATGTAGGGCGTTTCCATCCAAAGTCACCTGGTCCGTCAAAGCTTGTGAAGTATGTTGTGATAAGCCGATGTTGAGGAGGGTGAGATCCATCTGGAGGAGAACTTTTATGTCGTCGAGGCTGAATTATCTCCCTAAAAAAGAGTGCGAGACACCACTGGTCCGGGTATTTGAAGAAGGTAGAAACAGATCGGGAGTTGTCCCTGAAAAGGCAATGAAATCTACCCCGGATCTCATAATAAATGGGACAACAAAAAATAAAGTAATGAAGGGTTTCAACTTCACCCAAGGGGCAAAACAAGTAAATCCGCTCGTCCGTCGGAAGATGGTGAGCTGACTCAATCCGAAGTTGATGAGAACACACCCTGAGTTGCCCAATAGTGATCCGAAGACTATGCATTGTGTGCTACTGAAGGTATTGTGGAGGAACTATTCTGCCCTCCTGTATCTATAAGAAGTGCTCATGGTAGAAAGACAGCTTGGGGGAAAGAGGGGCAACAGGAGAGATCCAAGTGCATCTGGTGTACTCGAGACTAACGTCCTTCCACATCTCGTGGAGCATCCTCTCCTTACTAAGCCAAGAGGGGGGGAGAACACCCAGACAATAAGGGGTAACCTGTCTATCTGTATCTGAATGCTGGCCAGGAGAGCAGAACCTTGAAAATACCAGCTCCTCCGACCTCCCTGAGAACTCGGCGAGAGTTCTCAGGGAGGAGCGAAGGGCGAGGTAAGGGTACTGCCTACAACTCTCAAGAGTATCTCCGAAAGTAGGGATCCTGTGAAGATAACCGATTATCATGAAGATAATCTCAAGTTGGAGAGGAGAAGCCCCAAACTCTACCAGAATAATAGAGCGGGGGTCAAAGTTGTTTCCAATCACTTTCTTGTTCCAATCCTTGAGGCATCTTTTCACATACTTGAGCTTTGCAGGCCAGCTCAAACATCCTGGGACCTTGAAATGAGCAAGCTCTTTCCACCATTTTTCCATTTGTTCAAAAATCGCCTTAATGGAGCAAACACTAGTTCAAACTTAAAGAGGCTTGCCATAGGGTTTGTCTTTACCAATTGAGAAGAATAGGAACATGATAAGACACCAAAACCCTTACAATCCCATATTACAAGAGCCAATCTTACTCCACCAGAGAAGAAGTTTAGAAGCAATCTAGCCATTCTGAAATAGTGCAGAAACCTGTCCATCTACCATTTGAGGAGATTCAACAATTATGGGGCTCTACATCTAAAAGAAGATAACCATTGCCAAAGTTGCAAAAGTCCTTTAGAGATTGATATTTCCCATAAGAAGCTTCCCCTCTTCTAAATTTATGAGATATTGCCAATGATTACCTTCTTAGAGGTGGAGGCCCTATATGCTTAGGACTTTTGCATGCTATCTTTTCAAAATTGGGATAGTTGCAGTGAAGACACTGATAAAACCACCATTTAATTTATATGGCAGGGCTGGATTTTGCAGTAATTCCCATTCCAACTTTTACAAACAAGGGCACAACGGCCATGGTGAAAGTTCCAGAGGGTTTCCAGTCCATCACAGTATCCTTTTATAATATATATCCAGTGCTATACACTCTAAATTCTTCCAACAAAGTGACATAAGACCATTTATCTCTAGGTATGTGAGCTTTTTCTCTTGAATAACTACAAATCAGGTTGCTAGAATTGAATTTGCCTTCTAAGCAACTTCCTATTTTTAGGGCATTGAAATTCCCAGTGTTCAAGAAGGGCTGGATTTCTTCCAAGAAGGGGATTTCACCACCCTTTTTTTATCATATCTTTTTAAAAACGTTGGCTTCTAGCCCCAGTCAATTCTTGAGCTTACTTTAGAGCCTTTCTGCCTTGATAGTTCTTCATCCCCTTTTTCAGCCAATATCAAGGATGAACTTTGTGTAAGGTTTTCCCCTAATAACAACAGTTAAACCTTCTTCCTTTTGGATATCCAGGAGAAAATTATGAGCTTGCTCGAAGAGCAGGCAATTTTCTTCTAGAGTTTTCATGTTAGGTTCAAGATTCTACTTTGAAGGGCTTTATCATTTATCAAATCAAGGATTTCTGATCATCTGAGAAAGAGAAAGATGCAATTGCAAACTATGAAGGGGGAGAGTCGTTTGGTCCCCTTTTCAAGGAAGTCAATCACTTGTGTCCTAGGTTTCAATGGCAAGAACAGGCCACCATGGTTCGGCCAAAGATCACAAGGGGTTTTGCTGCTTTAGATCAATATTCTATTTCTCTGTCTACCATCCATTCTCCTATTAAGACCTCAAAACCTTTGGTCTCCTCAACTTTTAGTTGGACCACTTCCAAAGGATTTCTGGTGGGGCTAGCCATAGGATTAATTTCTTTCTAGATGCCCATACTCGTGGCGATGGTGGCATTGGAAGTCAAGACTCACAGTTCAACTTCCAAAACTCATGGTAATCATCAACTTCAAAATAATATCTATTAAAAGGGTTTACCAAGATCCAAATTTACACACATTCTAATATAAGCAGCTAATGATTTTGACAAACTAACCGTCACAACACAAATGAAATCCCTAGGGTTTTACCTGTCTTAACCATCCTAAAAATTCATAATTCAAAAAGGATTCCATATAGAAGAATCCAAACTACTCCCATATAGAAGAATCCAAACCAAAACCTTGAAATTGACTTCGTTACTGCATTGACCCCATGGTCTAGAACCTCATAAAAAGTCCACCATTTTTTAAGAACTAAGGAGCCCTGGAGAAGACAAAATCACTGTCCTCCAAATTGCTAAAAATTGCTTTAAATATTTTAAAGATATATACGGGGTTATTGAAACTTGTGTCTTGATTTTCATTTTTGGGAGAACAATGGCTAACCAAACCAATTTGTTTTGTAAAATGAAAGCTGAAGTTATGAAGGTATGAATATTGTTTTTGATTCTCTGTTTGCCCAAATTTACTCTATGACTAAAGAAGGTTAGAGAAGGCAATTGTTTTCCAAAGTTTAGGAGATGGCTATGACCTTCAGACATGTTAAAACACCATAAAGAGTGACTTGATAGGAGTGAGGCATTGTTCCCCCTCCATCAAAGCAACCATGCTTCAAAGGAGCACACAATTCATGCTCCATTTTACTCATGTTCGATCTCAGTCACAAGTTTACCTAAATTATGATTGATTATTGGCTCCATGCTTGCCAATCATTTGCAAATCAAAACATCTGGGAATTTCAAACCTATGGTTTTTTATTTTACTTTGAACAGAACCCCCTAAAGCAACAGTAAGAAGAAGGCAACCTGAATTCACATAGACCTTCAAGATTTGTTAAATATCAATTTGTGATCCTTATGCAATCATCAAATGTAGTCTACCTTAAATAATAGTATTCTGAAAATTCAAATGACTGGTTGTTCAAAGCCTGCATTTTTCATTTTTTTTTAAACATCTAGGTTTTATGTTTACTACCAGTACAACATTGGAATGAGTTCCTGATCCCTAAGATGCACATCCCAACATACCCCACGTTTTTACTACCCTAGGATAGGACCGAAACATCCCTTGACATCCATAATTTAGCCAATCTTCATAGTGCAACATAGGGATGTCCCACAGCCTGAAACCCACTTTGAAGACACCCAAAAACTTATAGTGCAATATAGGGATGTTTTCTCTAACCCCAAGGCGAATGGCCTAGTATACCCCACATTTCGAATACTCCACAATGGCAAAAAAGCATCCCCCCCAAATCCATCATGATGTTTGTCTTCTGGGCCATATTTTGGACATCCCCAGGATGTCCAACAATTTACCACCCACTTTGGGGACATCGAAAGATTTCCAAGATACAATGGACACATTGAAATGCCACTGAGAAGACCTGAGGCTATATATTTATCCCCCTTTTGTTGGCCATGCTCAAATGTCCCTTGTATGGGTAAGGGACCTTAAGGTGACACCTCGACCATTATATGGTTGCCAAGGCATACTACGTCCACCCTCATAGAAACAAAGAAGAAAAAGAAACCTTAAACAATGATGCTTTACAATGATCTTTTTTTTTTAAATGAATGTTTTTGCTGCTTGCTATTACATGAGATGAAGCACATTGTTTTCAATATATTGTATAGCATTGCCTAATTTTCAAGAAAGGTTGCTCTAAATACCAATCAATGATTGCTGAAGTGCACCTGCCAAACAATGACATGGTTGTAATATTTGTAAGCTGTTCAAGGACACTGTAGCTCACTAAGATTCCTCACAAGCTGTTACAAAACTGTTGAGAGTGATCTTTCTAGAACGTTGATGTTTATTGTATATTCTAGTCACTGTCAATGACAAATGGGGATAACACACATTGCAGGGATATGCTGTAAACGAAACTATACAAAATCCACTAAGACAAAAATAAGCCACTCCATTTCAGACTTTCATTTCCTTGACGATGAATAACTATGCATTTAAAAATCTGTGTTTTTGCACATATGTCATTAACAATTAATATTTTATCATATTCTAGTTATATTTTAATATGAAAAAGCAAAAATAACATGTATCCATGGCAACCAACATGATAATTGTGAAGGACTATTTCCTAATGCATCAAAAATATCATAAAAATAGGTTTGTACAGAACCTGGTCTGGCTTCCCCATCCATCTCACTTGTCCTCCTATTTGTTCATATTTTGATCCTAGAGTTCCTGATAGAAATCAATAAGGTAGGGTAAGCCTTGTATGGAAGTGGGACACAACTAATAGCTTGCAATAGGAGCAATGTATGAGGATTAAATAGAAATAAAAGCATTTCAAATCTATCAAGTGGTCGACTGTTTGGTCCCTGAAATATAACTGAGCTAACTTCAACCAAAGCTTATATTTTTCAACATTTATTAAATCAATTAAACTTGATACTGAATGGCACTTTTAAAATTAGTTTACATGATGGAAGGTCCTTATAATTAAAAAAGTTTGGCTGGTTGATGGCAGTTTGGTTTCATGGTATCATCATGCTTAAATAATATGGCACCCACTCAATACATACAGGCTTTCAGCTAGAATATGTGATCTTCTTGGCCAAAATCATCATTGAGTGGATAAAGACCCCTTTGAGTCATTCTGTAAGGCACATTAAAAGTCAAACTAAATATTTTTTCAGACTATTTACCAGACAGATTATAGTATTCCAAGAGAATACCATCCTCCAATGGCATAAGTCACACTTCAAGGTAAGTTCAGCCCAGGTATCCGTTACAGGAGGTATATTTCAAAAAATGGATTAGAAGCATTGCTACATGATTTCTAACCTTAACATTGTTATAAAAGATGATTTTACCAAATGGAAAGCATGATTCTTTTAATAAGAGTGTCTAACATTGTATTGTACCAGGCATAACACGCAAGGCCCTTGCTTCAACAGTAACATGATCTGGATTTGCAACTATCATAGGGATTGCCCTATCCACAGCATGCTCCAAGATCTCCTCCAATTCCTCCAATTTCATTGGCTTCACACCACGATCATTTTCAAGTCCAATTGCTTCAGTACCATGAGCCAGAATAAAATCAGCATCCTCAAGATGCTCCACAACTTGTAAACCTAGGCCCTGTAATGACAAACTTTGATGAGATTCACAGGTTTTACTGTGAAATTAATTTTCTCATGTCAAACTGATCAGGTTAACTAGATTGAATTATAACATGTTTCTCAACTTGACAATTTATTTATATGCTGTAATCAACACAACGTACAAGAAAAAATATTAGTTTTACAAATTAAAAACATTTATAGAGTTCATGAATATATCAAGTTAAAGAAAATAAGTTTTGCATTCTGAATACTTGAATCCTAACTTTGAAGGAATTCGTTTTATTTGCTTTTTTGTTAAGTAAAGAAAAACAGTATCTTCATTGACTAAAAATATTAGAAGTATAGAGGAAAAATGAGTTTTATTTCTATGCCAAACTCAAAGGCCTCATAGATCGCCACATTTAACATGTTTTTATTATAATCACTACTACTAAGCGACATGGGATAAACATTAGATGGCTTGTGCAAATGTCAGATCCAAACCACAGATACCTGACTAACACAAAACACACACATAAAAGAAAATAAAGACATTTGAGAAGCCTATGCAATTGCCCCAGACAAATATGAAATCTGCAAAGTTCATTCCATAATAATACCCTACACAATCCTAAGAGGAGCTCCATATAAAACATACTTTAAAGGTAGTCTTAAAAATAAAAAATTTTACATAAGGTAGTCTTCACAATTAATAAATAGATGAATATATGTATATTAAAGACCTCAGCCATCACTGTCTCCAAAGAACAGCAAATAGTGTGTAATGACCACTCAAGTTCACAAAGGAAAGGGCAAGAATAAAGCTCTTTAGGAGAGGAAAAAAATAATCATTATTATTTAATTTTAAAAAGAGAAAAAATAAACAAACAATAGCTACCTCATTATTAAAGGTAGCTATAATATTAATTAATTACTTGTTAAAAGAAATTATTATTATTATTAAGTTCCTTTTTTTTTTCTAATCGGTTATATGGGATTGAAATGGGGCCCACTGTATTATATCATGACCACATAGTGGTATTATAACAACTTGGCAATTATGCATGTATCACTTGGCAAGATTAGAACCTGGGTCTCCTCCTTGAAAGTTGAGGGATATAACCGGTTGAGCTAATGCCCATTGATATTATGATTATTATTATTAATTGGTTTTCTGGGATTCAAACAGGCCCTACACATATTACATGATGACTGCATAGTGGTATTATAACAGCTTGGCTATTATGCATGTATCACTTGGCAAAATTCGAACCTAGATCTCCTCCTTGAAAGTTGAGGAATTTAACCGATTGAACCAATGCCATTTATTATTATTATTATTATAAGAAGAAGAGCATATTATTAGCATACTGAGAAAAACTTACTCCCACCAGAAAACACTCATTCAAAACTTGTGATAAGTAAAGAACTTGCCTAAGATGCAGAATAAAAACACACAAAAGTAGGCTGCAACAAACTGATTTTTTGTATTTTATATTTATGAAAGAAACACAGTAATAACTAAAATGATAAAAGATTACAAATTTCAGATTTGCAAATGAACACAGAACCTTCATACAATTCCAGGCAGATGAGGGTTTTCATCCTCAATGGCCTGCACTTGACACTTGGGGTTTCCTTCCACAAATGCCTTGGAGAAATGACTCACTGACTTGACATAACAAGAATGATTCTTCCCTTTCCTAGCAGCCCCTTTTATAACCTTCCTCTTCTGTTGTATCCCTAATTAGAGCTAACTAATTGCTACTGCATCACTAACTAACACCAGCTGGAAAATCTGCCTTATTAACAACTTCCTATTTTAATATTTATTCTTTTGCTTTAGCTGAACTGCTGCCAACTGGCAATTGTCTTATTAGTTCACTGCTGGCAAATCTGCCTTATTAACAACTTCCTATTTTAAGATTTATTCTTCCGCTTTAGCTGAACTGCTGCCAACTGGCAACTGTCTTATTAGTTCACTTTCTATTACACTCTTTTCTATTGTAGCTGGATAGAGTGGACCCCACATATGGATCTGTCAAGAAGGAGATATTACAAATCCTTCCTCCCCAAATTTGCTTGTCCTCAAGCAAGACAAAGCTGGGTGATCAAGTATCTCAGTCGACTCCCAATTGGCATCATCCTATGGCACTGTTGACCAATGGAAAGCTTCTTTCTTAGTCAACTCAGTCAATGGTGTTGCAAGTTGTGAGAATCCTCATATGAACCTCCTATAGTAATTGCATAAACCCAAGAATCCTCGTAGCCGAGTCAAGGTCCTCGGGGTGGGCCACTCTTGATTGGATCGGACCTTAGTCTGGTCCATCTCGATTCCTGCCTCGCTGATGATATGTCCCAAATACAAGATTTTCTGCAACCTGAACTCGCACTTGCTCTTTTTAGCAAAGAAGGTTTGCTGTTGTAAAATTGCCAAAACGATATCTAAGTGCGCCAAGTGTTCCTCCCATGTTTTACTGTAAATCAAAATGTCATCAAAGAATACAAGGACAAACTTCCTTAAGTGGGGTCTGAAAATCTCATTCATTGCAGATTGAAAGTTGTTGGTGCATTAGTGAGCCCAAAAGGCATCACTAGGAACTCAAAGTGCCCATAATGACACCGAAAGGTTGTCTTATGGGTGTCCTTGGGCTTAACCCGAATCTGATGGTATCCAGACCATAAGTCAATCTTCGTGAAGTATGTTGCTCCATGAAGCTCATCAATCAACTCATCAATCCTAGGAATTGGATACCGGTTCTTGATGGTTCTCTTGTTCAAAGCCCGATAATCAATGCACATCCTCATTGTACCATCCTTCTTCTTCACAAGTACCACTAGAGAAGCAAAAGGACTCGTGCTAGGCCTGATATGTCCCAAACTCAACAATTCTTGTATGGTCCACTCTATCTCATCCTTGAAGGCTTGTGGATGACGATAGAGGGTCACAATAACGGGATTTGACCTTGGACTCCAACTTGTATGTTGACATCCCTTGTTTGGTGGGAGTCCAGCAGGCATGTCTCCAAATACAGTAGCATTTTGTGATTTGGGTGATATTTGTCCTCTCCTGAATCTGGGGTGCCTTGTGGTGATCCCTCATATATTGCAATCCAACTGACCTGGTCTCGTCTCAGGAGCCTTTCTATCTGATGTGTTGAAACCTGTTGTACTGACTCATTAGTCATACCTCTAATAGTCCTCTCCTGTCCTTGGTTTTTGAACCTGAGGGTCATTGTTTGGTAGTTTTGTGTGAACTCACCAAGTGAATGCAACCATTGGATGCCCAATACCATATGAGCACCACCCAGAGGAATGACATAGAAATCATGGATGATGGTAAAACCATCTAGTACCACCTGGAGTTGGCGAATGACTTGCTTACAAGCCAATGAATACCCATCCGCCATTGCTACCTCAAAGCCCGCAAACTCCTCTGCCTTCAACCTAAAACGGGCTACTATTGCTTGGTCGATGAAATTGTGGGTCGCTCCCCCATCGATGAGAGCTACTATGTGTTGCCCACCAATCCTCCCTTTGACTCGAAAGGAGTGGTATCTTGGAGCTCCTGACATAGAGGCAATAGTAGACGATTGTTCTCCTCCCTCTGGAGATGGAAGACCATATGTGATCATGCCTACTGGTGCTACCTCCTCCTCTACTGCACTTTGTGTCTCTGTGCATGGCTCTGGCTCTTCCTCATCATCTGAGTATACCTCAATCAAGTGTACTTGCCCCTTTCCCAAACACCTATGTGATGGATCCCAAGGTTCCTTGCAGTTGAAACATAATTGTTTCCTCCGCATCTCATTACAGGTCATATTAGTTGGTTGTTGACTCCTAAACGGTTGTCCCAATCCCTGTTGACCTGCAGGTCTAGAGGGTGCAGCTCCCAATCTCTATGGAAAGGGTTTGTGAGGAACCTTCAATTGTTGCTACGACATTCCTATACTCACATTTCTAGTGGTAGATCCTTGAAAGGATCTATTGGGTGCAAAAGTCTCTAGTGTCAAAGCCCTTTTGATGGTTGCCTATAATGACTCTGGGTCAAAGGTATGTCAATCGCCTCTCAGATATGTCTGGTACCATTACGGCTAACCTTTGAAAATCAGCCACATATGTATCAACTGAGCCATGGTGTTGCAGCTGTGCCAATTCTCTAAAGTGTTCCTCTGGATCTTGCCTCTCAAATCTGTCAATCAGCCTACTACAAAACTCTTCATAGGTGGTGATAAGACAATGCCCTTGAGTGACTAGCTTGTGATACCACCACTCATGTGCCACTCCTAGGTGAAGGGTTGCAAATTTTATGGCTTCTTCCTCGTACATAGGGCTCAATGAGAAATATGTATTCAGTTTATGGATCCATGCTCGGGCTGAAATTTTGTTGGACCCATCAAATGAGAGGGCAGTGAGCTTCCCCAATCTGTGTTCTAGATCCCTATGAGGCTGGTTATGGGTGGCTCTTTGTCCATTTCGAGCCTTTGGTTTAGACTTCAAGTTGCAGAAGTCCATGAAGGAGATGTCCCTTTGGAACTCTGCACTCTTCTCAGCATATTCAGCATGGAGGGTGTCCAAGTCATCCTCTTGCTGGTCCACCCCATCCTCTCCTTGTTGCATGGCTTCCCTCTGCAAAAAAGTGACTCTCGGTAACCTGGAACTAGTCGCTGATTTCAATGGTGTGTTATGGTTTGCCTCGGAAGCTGAGGTTTCCCCTCATTCACCATGTCCTGAAGGAATAGTGACAGGGTTTGGAAACTGTACTAGCTGAGTGAAAAGATTGATTAACTGTTGTTGTCCATCCTGCAAGGACTTCAGTGTGCTGGAGAACTCTTTCTCTTTGTTGGACATTTCCTATAACTTTTCTTGTTCCTTTTGATACCACTGTAGCTTCTTTTGTTCCCTCTGCCTCAGTCTTTGTGTTCTAATGTTGTCTGGCATGCAATAGCTTTTCCTCTTATATCTCCCCTAGGCTGGCCAGATCTAAGCTCTGATACCACTGTAAAGAACCTGCCTAAGATGCAGAATAAAAACACACAAAAGTAGGCTGCAACAAACTGATTTTTTTGTATTTTATATTTATGAAAGAAACACAGTAATAACTAAAATGATAAAAGATTACAAATTTCAGATTTGCAAATGAACACAGAACCTTCATACAATTCCAGCCAGATGAGGGTTTTCATCCTCAATGGCCTGCACTCAACACTTGGGGTTTCCGTCCACAAATGCCTTGGAGAAAGGGCTCAATGACTTGACATAACAAAAATGATTCCTCCCTTTCCTAGCAGCCCCTTCTATAACCTTCCTCTTCTGTTGTATCCCTAATTAGGGCCAACTAATTGCTACTGCATCACTAACTGGCACCAGCTAGCAAATCTGCCTTATTAACAACTTCCTATTTTAAGATTTATTCTTCCGCTTTAGCTGAACTGCTGCCAACTGGCAACTGTCTTATTAGTTCACTGCTGGCAAATCTGCCTTATTAACAACTTCCTATTTTAATATTTATTCTTCTGCTTTAGCTGAACTGCTGCCAACTGGCAACTGTCTTATTAGTTCACTTTCTATTACACTCTTTTCTGTCGCAGTTGGGTAGACTGGACCCCACCTATGGATATGTCAAGAAGGGGATATTACATGATATTATAAGAACATTTTATTAGTATACTGAGAAAAACTTCCAGTTACAAACACTCACGGAAAACTTGTGACAGCTGATAAGCAATTGCACCAAAAGTGTCAATATCATGCATCAGGATAATGCAGCACAAAAGAAGGATTTACAAAAAGAAAAAAGAGGAGAGTAATGAAATCTGTTAGAATACTATTACCTTATTTGGTAATATGTAATTTCTCCTGAGTAGATTAGTTTATTTACATTTACTTTCTACCTAGGTTAGTTTGTTTCTATCCTAGGTTAGTAGTTTACTTTACCGACATTTCTTATGTCGGCAGATATTCTTGTTAGTGTATTGTTAGTTGTTAGCGCTTATTTCTCTAAGCGCATTGGTTAGCTATTACTTAGCGATTCTTTGGGCTAACTATAGCCTATCATTTTTGTATATATTCATTTGATTATTCAATAGTAAGAATTGCCTATTCAAGCTCTAATATGGTATCAGAGCGGGTTACTCGCTGCGTTCCAATGGATTGACTTCTGCTGCTTGCAGATTTGTAATTTGCTGCCAATTTGGCGATTTCAAGGGACCTGGGCAATTTGCCAATTTGTAATCTGCTTGCAGATTGGGACCTGACTGGAGGTGGAGATCTACCAAAATGCAAACATACGCAGACTGACAAATATAAGTGACGAAAGGCCACGAGACCTTGTGACCTGACGTGGGCCGGACTGGACGCCAGAACCTAGACTCTCCTACGTGGATCGACACGCCCGAAGCCATCTCAACACACAACGACCGGAGCTAGACGTGGATACATCCCTACTGGACGCAACCCTGTTACTGGACCTGGACATCGCGCTGTAAAAAGAGACACATGGCTTGGAACAGGCCAGACGCTGACAACTGCGACAGGAGAATGCGGCTGCAGCCGCTGGTGGACCTACCTAGCAGGACCTAACGAGCACTCAGACTAGGCAAACTTGAGGTGACCTGGAGGACTGACCCGATCTGGAGGCAGACAATGTGATCTAGCCACACAGACTGACTAGCTGACTAGCTGGCGAAGAAATCAAAGATCCTACGCGTTGTGGCAAAATTGAGCTGACATGGAACAAATTGCACTCGTGGCGGCGGGTTCGAACACCTGGGAGGTCGAGCAAAAAGGCTAGATGGAAGGAGTGCTTGCCTTGCGGCAGACAAAAGCTTATGTTAGTATTTTTGTTTTTATTTATCTTACTGAGCCCCTGTGTCCCCGATGTGGGACTAAACTCCTCGACCAAAGCTTATGTCAACATCGAAGGCGCCATAGCACGCAATTAGTACCATAGTAGAGTGCAAATTTGATTTGCAAACAAATTCCTCCCCATGACGTTCGTGAACAACCTGACGACGCTGCTGCTAAGACAAATTGCAGGCAACGGAGGTGATCGCCAGAAAATAAATTACTCTAAGGTTACTTGAAGCTTGGTGCTGTTCCACGCAGAAGGCAATAATCTGGTTGATTTTTTTTTTCTCCAAGTTGTAGACCAGAAACTATTTCGGGAGTTTGCAAGTCGTCGATCGCAGTGCTATGAACTCATGCAATAATTTGTGTTGTTTCGGTGCATATGGTGCAGTCTAGGAAGTTTGCCATCCAGATCTGTTATGAGACGCTTGCAAACGTCATTGATGTGCAGTCCCGAAGATCTGTCGATCTCACTGGCTGCGGACTCGCCGAATCACCAAAAAGGGGGATTTGCCATTGAATCACCATCTCCGTAAAAGACACATACGACGCTGCGATTGCGGATTTAATTTTCTGGCATTTTTCGGTGAAGTTGCAAGGCGATCTATGCAGTTTTGCAAACTCCTTCCCGAACAATCTGCGAAAATGAAGGCGATAATCTTGTTGTCGGCGTTGGCATGAGTGGAAGCGGATCACAGACGATTTCTTGTGGCGGATTTGATTAAAAGTACCTTTTATGGTTTTTATCCTTTGCAGGGACGTCAAACACAAATTGCAGGTGTTTGTTAAGCTGTGAACAACCTTTGTTGCAGGTTGGCGAGAAACGAGGTGCAACCACAGGCCACATCGCCCAGTGGAGAGAAGTCGCGCGAGAGAGACCAAGTGTCGCGACACCGCTCAACGTGAAGGAGCCACCTAAAACAGGAGCGCCATCGTGGAAGTGGCTAGCCGGTGTGGGATCTGCTCTCGCAGAGGTGATAAGATAAAGGGCGTTGACCCTTTAGTTCACCGGCGTCGATAGCCGGGTCGGTCGACCTCAAGTGCTAAGGGGTCACTGATGAAAAGTTTGGGGGTTCCAACCCTCCGCTTATTCAAGGTATAATTTTTTTTTCTTTTTTTCTTTGTTTGTTTTGATTAAGTTTTTTTTTTAATGATTTAAGTTTTATATTAATTAAATATAATTCTTAATTTATTTTAAGAATTTTTTATATTTGATTACTATAAATTTTTTCATTAAAAAAATATTATTGCTCTCAAAACAAAATTATAAAAAAAAAAAACAAACCTTGTAATATCCTAAGAGGCAAACCTTCATAAAAGTCTTCAAAGCTTCATTTTAGCAATTTTTGCACTAAGGGGGATATTTTTTTCTCAACCATCATTTTGCAAACAAAAGGGGGGAGCTAATCATTCTTTTCTCACTCCAAGAAAACAAAATTGCCTATGAGGCTATCTTTGTAAAAGCCTTCAAGGCTTCATAAATTGCATTTTTTTGCACTAAGGGGGGATATCATTTCTCTCTCCACCATCTCCTATTTAGCACACAGGGGGGATACATTATAATTTTGCAACCCAAAGGGGGAAGACTTATAAGGGTGCATTTTCGACAATGACCGACACCTTGGTCAAATTATTTTGCAAAATTTCATTGTAAAAGGTGCATTTTCGACAACGACCGACACCTTAAAAATGGGCAGATCAAAGAAAAAGCAAGCCCCAAAACAAACTGATGATGTTGAAACATCAGTTAAAAGTCCTTACTTTCCACCAGAGATGGATGGGCCAGATTTTTATGAGGGCACATTTCTCACACTAAACAATGGTTTAGTAGCCCTACTCGAAGATTCTGAGTCTTGTAAAGACCTTCAGACAAATGGTGCTCGATTCACTATTGGCGTTATAAGGGGCATATACATGTCATTGGTTGCACTTGACCTTGCCCAACGTAAAGTGAAATTGGACATAAGTGAGGAAAAAGAGGTCCTAATGGTTGACGCTTGTTGTGACACAAGTGATCTTCAGCCCATTGTGGCGAATGCTTGTTGTGACACGAGTGACCTTCAGCCCATTGTGGCGAATGCTTGTTGTGACACAAGTGACCTTCAGCCCATTGTGGCAAATGCTTGTTGTGATACAGGTGACCTCATACCTTCAATGGTAGATATCAATTGTAGCACAGGTGATCTCATTTCAGTAGCAGATTTTGCTTGCGACACTAGTGACTTAAAAACTGAAACTCCTCAAAAAGAGTTCCATAATCTCATCAATAATGACAAATGCCATATTGTTAAAAGTATTGATGAAGATGATGAAATTGGGTGTTTTGAAAAACACACCAAAGGATTTGGTTCCAAACTGATGAAGAAAATGGGATTCAATGGTGAGAGATTAGGTAAACAAGAACAAGGCATTAAAACTCCAATAATGCTAAATGTCAGGGCAAAGAATGAAGGCCTTGGCTATACTGGACATGCAAGTACCAGTAATACCATGTTTGTAAAACCTAAATCTCCTACAACTCCTAAAAAGCATTGTTGCAGTCATTGTGGTCGAACAGGACATGTAGCAACTAGGTGTTGGAAATTACATCCTTGTGACTCATGTGGATGTACAAATCACTCTTCTTCCAGTTGTTGGTACAAAGTGAAAATGACCAACAAGGTTCATATAGATTGTGGATGGACAGATCACACACAATGGACCAAAATGAAAGCAATGTTGTATGGCTTCTACAGAAAAGGTAAAACCTATGGTAGACCCAGAGGCAAATCCAATGGATGACCGAGTGGCAGTCCCAAAGGCAATGACCCAAAGACAGACCTAAAGACAGACCCAGAGACAAAGTTCCAGAGGCAAATCTACAAGCAGATCCAAAGGCAATGATCCAGAGGCAGATTCACAGGCAGATCCAAAGATAGACCCAGAGGTACTCATCCAACAATAACCTTAGAGCCAGAGCCAGAGCCAGAGCCCAAGCCATGAGCCAGAGCCAGAGCCCAAGATAGCATCTTTCATTTCTCTTCTTCTTCACTGTATTGGGACAGTTATATGTATTACCCAAATAATGTAATAAGGGGGATGTTATAATACTATTACCTTATTTGGTAATATGTAATTTCTCCTAAGTAGATTAGTTTATTTACATTTACTTTCTACCTAGGTTAGTTTGTTTCTATCCTAGGTTAGTAGTTTACTTTACCGACATTTCTTATGTCGGCAGATATTCTTGTTAGTGTATTGTTAGTTGTGAGCGCTTATTTCTCTAAGCGCATAGGTTAGCTATTACTTAGCGATTCTTTGGGCTAACTATAGCCTATCATTTTTGTATATATTCATTTGATTATTCAATAGTAATAATTGCCTATTCAAGCTCTAATAAAATCAAGGATGGCGATCAGTCAATTAACAATATAGATACAGTGCACAGGATATTAATAAAAGCACACATAAGTGATGGTTTTAATTGATTCTGGAAGCACACATAACTATATCTATTTAGTTATCAAATGGCATGAGCTCAATCGGTCAAATTCCTCGACTTTGAAGGAGAAGATCCAAGTTCGAATCTTTCCAAGCACAATACATGCATAATTGCCAAGCTATTGTAATAGCACTATATGGTCATGATGCAATGTGGGTGGGGCCCATTTCAATCCTATATAACCAAAATAAAAAATAACATATATTTAGTTATGGCAAGGTGCTTAAATCTATGTGTTCACCTGACAAAGAGAATTGAAATGCCAATACCAGGAGACTCTACATATGTATGCAAAGGTAAATGTCAAAAGGCAGACTTTCACCTAACCATTAAAGACTAGATACTCTGCGTTTATATGCCATTCCACTTTAAGGAATTGTAGTTTTAGGAGTTCAATGGGTAACCCCTCTAGGATTTCTTGCATGCAACTTTGTCCAAAAGGATCTTCAAGTTTACATGGGAAGGTCAAAAATATACCTTGAAAGAGTCTAGGGCTGCACCATCCAACTAGTCTCTTCACACAAAATCGAAAAAAAGGTTCATAAGGCAGCTCCTAACATTGTAACCTGATGCGATACAGTGGAAACATCATCACTCAAATCTTATGCTAAGGATATGAATCAAATTATTAAAAAAAAATACATCTGTATTCAAAGGACTTTTCACTCAGCCTATTTCCCAAAAGAGATGCCAGCCAACATTAGACCATATCATTACCCACACAATCATAAAGCCAAAATCAAAAGATTAGTCCTAGAGTTGTCGGAATTCAGTATCATTACACGCAGCAAGAGCCCCTACCCTAATCCTGTTACACTAGTTCAAAATGATGGATTTTCTCTTATGTATTGACTTCAGCAGAATCAATAAAATTACTATTAACAAACAGATTTCCTATTCAGTTCATAGACGAAATGCTAGAATAATTGCATAGGGCTAAGATCATTACTATACTTGACCTCAGATCAAGATATTATCAAATCAAAATTAGACCTGATGATATGCATAGAACTGCATTTCAAACTCATGAAGGTCATTATGAGTTCAAGGAATAAAGTCTTCCATTTGTATTTACAAAAAACTGAGCCAGTATTTTTCCAAAATATTTTAGTCTATGGTAAAAGCTAGGAGGTGAATCCCAAACATGTGGACATAGTCTTATCAATTTTGTAGGGAAATAAATTGTATGCAAGGAAATCAAAATGCAGCTTCAGGAAAAAAAGAGTTGATTACTAAAGTCATATCATCTCTAAGAAAGGTGTTAAATTTGATCCTCCCAAAGTTAAAGGCTATAATTGAATGGCCAAACACATGAGCCACACCGATACTAAGGGGAATTCTAGTAGCAGTTCATAAAGCACTATGCATACATTGCAGACCCCTAACAGAAATAATAGAAAAGGATTCCTTCATATGGTCTGTCCATGCTGACCAAAGCTTTCAAAAATTTAATGAAGCTTTATCACAAACCCCTCGTTTACCAACTGATGACTTTTTGAAACCATTCCTTGTTGACTGTGATGCTTCAGAGGCAGGAATTAGAGCAGTACCCATGCAAGATGATCAACTGGTAGCTTATGAAAGTTAAAATCTTAAATCACTGGAGAAATTGAAATCAGTTTACAATACAATTCTTTGCTATCATACCATGGCCTATCAAAGTAAGCCTTTGGTACAAACACACCATGATAGCCTTAAGTATCTCCTGCAACAGAAAACCCTGACCATAGAACAAAAAAGTTGAATGGCCAAAATTAAATCCTTAGATTTTGCAATCTTGCAAAAGAAAGGGAAGAATAACCAAGTTGTAGACACATTGTATAGAAAGGATGAACAGGCTATCATTTACGCCAGGATGAACAGGCTACCATTTACGCCATCTCAAAAAATAATTCCAGAATGAATCATAGAGGTGCAAGCAGAATACATAAAAGAAGACAAATATCGACAAGTCATAAGTAACATTGATGTACACTCTCATTTTATGTGGTAAAATGATATTTTATGGATTAGAAAATGAATCTAACCCCATAATTCTAATTTTATTAAAAAAATATTGGAAAATAGTCAATATTCTCCTAGCTTTCCCCATGTGGGGTTATTCAAAACCTACTATAATACTCATCAGCTTTTCTATTGAAAACGTATGAAAGGCATATTCAATGGTAGGTGGCAAAATGTTATACCTGTCAACATGACGAAAGTGAGCATTTTCTATATCTAGGGTTACTCCAACATCTGCATGTTTCAAGCCAAAAATGGGAAGAAATTATGGATTTCAGTGGTGGATTACCTACCTCAGATGGTTAAAATTGAATTTTTGCATTTGTGGATCATCTTACCAAATTCACCAATTTTATTCCCCTAAAGAAAACCTTTTCCATACCAACATTGATGGAAGGGTTTGTAAAAAATAACTGTAAGCTTCATTGATTACCCGAAGTGTTTGTTAGCTGTCATGATCCACTATTTACTAGTAATCTGTGGAAAGAATTATGTAGGTAAACAGGCATTTCTTAAAACATGAGTTCAACTTCAGACTACCATCCTCTAACTGTGGGTCACACTAAGATCATAGATAATGTTTGCAAGAATATTTATGTTATGTCCTTGAACAAACCACCACAATGGTCTAAGTGGCATGACCAAGCTCAGTGGGCATACAATACCTCTTTCATACATCTGCTAAATTGACACCCTTTACCACCTTATATGGTTATGAGCCACCAGAATCCAAGGATTTCATGTGTAATCAAGCTAGCATACTCATAGTGCATGATTTCCACGAAGAATCCCAAGAAATTATTTGTAAATTAAAATAACTTGGAGCATGTCGTAAATAGAATGAAACAAGAAGTAGACAATCTACAAGAATTCCACAAGAATGACTGGGTCTATGTTCGTCTCCAACATTACAAACAAGCATTCTTAAAATGAAGTGGACTAACTATGAAAATATCACCAATGTACATGGAACTTTTCAAATTCGGAAGAAAATCATTTCAAATGCTAATGCCTTACAACCTCCATATAAGGGATGTCTTCAAGATGTCTTTCGTGTTTTTTGTCTGGTAAAGACATTGGGGACCCACTCCTTTGCTCAGATTGTCTTATTTTGGAATTCAAAGGTATTCTGGAGACTTGAGTCAAATCTCTCCGTTCTCTCTAAATTACTAAATATCTGATTAAATGGAAAGGCTTCACAAAAGAAGCAGTTTCCTAGGAGAATCACGCCTTTATGGGTTCTAATCCCTCATTTCTTGTGCTGTGAGAACAAACCATTTTTGATAGAAAGAACTTGTTATGTATTTGAGAAGTCTTAACAGCAAGGTACCTATAGGGTCACCTCCCTACCTGGCAACCCCTCACTCATTCAAAGGGGACTTCCCTCCTCACTAATCATCATCATTTTTATTACTTAACATTTAAATATAATTTATTACATTCTGATCCATAAGAGATCTTCATTCACATCCACCTTCAATTTTCTTAGCTTTGGCATCAAATGGGTTTTTGGGTCCATCTTTTGTTGTTAAATAGGTTGCTCACAAATTTGAACAGTAAATCTCCTTTATGGAACTATCACAAGTAAACAAAATTTTTCCACATTTTACATATGTAAACAATCAACCCCTTATCTCCTCTGGTGGCTAGACTTATTTCAATCCCCACAAACAGTCCTTTAAAAGAAAAAATGCATTCATTTCCACAAATGAGACAGCATGCAAATAGATAAAAGCATGTTTATTCCAATAAAGAGATTCTAAATTCTACCTCCCACTACAAGATGGTATATATCAGGTAACATTACAACCACATGAACATGGAAGTTATGTCCATTTTTCAAGCACTTGACATATGAATAAACAGTCAACTTTATAGTGGTTGATGGCAAAGCAAGGCAGGATGATCAAGATAAAGACAAAGTTCATTGAGCCCTCACCTACATGAGGTTGACACTTTTGCATTTCCGCTGATTTGTTCCATAGATTGTTATGAAACTTTATTCTCATTAATAAAAACCATTCACCTATAAATATCAAATCATTCATCCACAATTAATTATCCACAAAGATAATCCACACAATGAGACACAAATATAGATAATACCCTTATGGTAGAGCAACACCATCAATACTCCTTAAGGAAGGAATAACTCCACCAGAACTCCTACGAAAAGAGCGTCACTTAGAGAGGGCAAGGTCACATAAGCCACTTCGTGGGCAAAGACGATTACAAAAGAATACTCAATATGAATGATGATTACAATGACAATACCCCTTCTTTATATACCCATCTTCTAATTCTACTTTGAGGAGCCGACGACTAAACCTTCATCCCACTCATTATTATAATATAATCAACCTTGGATTATGTGTGGCCCATGCCAACTATCCATAATACCCTTATACAATATAATATCATATCCCCATATACCTATTCCTAGGTACCATAGCATTCCACCCTCCTTACAAATGTTTTGTCCTCGAAACATGAGAAGAAACTAAATAATATGATCTTCTAAGCAATGCTGACAACTAGTACCAATCTTGATCATCCATCCATCCAAGTGAAATCTTGATTGGTGGCGGTCTTTGATGATGCTAAGCTGCCCTTATGCCATTTGAATATCCATACCTACTTTGTTGGCTCCATGTTTCTGCTGCTTTACTCTTATATTTCGAATGATTGGTCCTATTATTCCTCGATATTGTTCCTCGTTGCTGCTACACCACTCTGAAATATAGAACCACTATGCTTTTTCTACCAAACACTACCATACTTGATGCCTTTTTGACTCCATGTAGATCCATAATAATATTGATGCCCTAAGCCATGCCTCCAAGATTGTTGCCACTCATGATGGTGTGGATGGCAATATGTTGCAACCTTAACCTAACATTATATTTCCTTTGATTCTTCAGCATTTTGTTCCTCTTTTAAATTCTTCCTCATGCTCTTCTCTCTTGTTCCCTTATTTTGGTGCGTCCTTGTGCAGTTCTAACAGAGCTTCCTTGGACTTTGTTGCTACTTGTTCCATGGATTTTGTTGTTGCTACTGTAGATTCAACTTTTAATTTTTCATTGGTTCCTTAACTTGTTTCCCTACCATAAATGTTTTTTGCTTCTCCTTGAATCCTTGCTCCTTAAGCTGAGAAATATCCTGCAGTGTTATCTTCTTTTTCCTATACCATAACTTCATAAACTTCTTTTGCACATTAATGTTAACAGTACCCAAAGAATCCAACCAAGGATAACCCAAAATAATATCCACATCATCCATCTCAATAGCATGAAAATAAAAATGTAAAACATATTTATCCATGGTGATCTTCAAATAATCACAAATATGAACATTCCCACTCTCAATTTGTATGTCAGATGTCCTTAATTTTTGTTGCTTGAACCTGCAACCTCTAAGCCAAAGCAATATTAATAAAAATATATTTGCTACTAGGGTTAATGGAAATAATAACCTTTTCCCTTCTGAATGCAACCATGAAGCTGCAAAATACAATTTTTAATTTTTAGACTCAAACAAATCCCTTTGTCCACCTTTCAGCTTATCTGCCACTAAAGGTGTGGTTCCCTCGGTCTGCACACTGGCATTTTTTTTCCCTTCTACCACTTCTTTGAAATTTGCAAGCTCTCTTTTTAATTCCTTTTATTCTTTTTTAAGATTGTTTATTTCTTCTACATAGCCTTTGAGTGTATCCTTCAAACTTGCTATCTTTTATATGATTCCCAATGACTTAATGCATGCTCCAATTATTTTCACTCATAAAACTTAACAACCATATTTTAGCTTCCTTTCTAAAATATTTATTAAGGTGGAATTTCCAGGAAGGATCACCAAAATATAAAGACTTAAAATATATCCACCATTTTCTAGCATCAATATCATCCGCTCCATAAAACTTTTGAAGTGTCGTGAGATCACTTCCACAAAAATGATAATGCAAATACAAATATATATATATATCCCCATAGACTTTGAAACTAAAATTCCTCAAAATCAATTAGACCTAAAAAAACAGCAAATGATTTGCTTACCCCAAGACAAATATCTCAAATTTCATTTTTGGAAAAAGACATGATTTGAAACATCATCACTACCCTTGTTCCAAACGGCAAACTTCCTAGGGTCGTATCTATTAGGAGGTGAAGTCAATATCCAGATCTCCAATGTTCTTCAACAGCGAGGTGTATGGTGGTGCAATTTATTGTGATCTATTTCTATGAGCTAATCATATGCGCCGGGTGCGCCAAGGGGGGTCGTAAGGGGGAACTGGCCAAGTTCCCCCCTAGTTGGGGGTTGACCCGAAATTTTTGGCCGTCCGTAAAACCGTACATTGTGAGAGGAAGCAAACAGTATTTTGGAGTCTTCTTTTGGGAGAGGAAGCAAACAATTTTTTGGAGTCTTCCTTTTTGGAAAGGATACGAACAATTTTTTGGAGTCTTCCTTCGTTTTTCTATAAAGGGGGAATGACCCCTTGCATGTAATAATTTAGTGAATGTAAAAGTTTTCCGAAATCAATATAAGATTGAAACTGCCATTGCCCAGTGGTTTTTCCTGCACACTGTAGGTTTTCCATGTAAAAATCTGTAACTGTTTTTTCTGCTTATTGTTTTGCTTGCTCGTAATATTTGTTTTCTAACAGTATCTCCCTCAATACTGCTTGGATTCCTTCATAAGACCACTCATTTTAAAGCTCTTCAAATTTTCAACAAAATGGAATAAGGATCATCTAAATCAAACAACTTCACACAAAGATATGGCTCCCAAAAAATGAGACGTTTTTTACAAAACAAATTGCCAAATTTGCCAAAAATCTACAATCTACAATGACAAAACAATCCCACTTTGCCATAATTGTTGCTCCGATACCATTTGTGATGAACTTTATTCTCATTAATAGAAATCATTCAACGATATACTGAAATATCAAATCATTCATCCACAATTAATTATCCAAAAAGATAATCCACAAAATGAGATAGATATAGATAATACCCTTATGATAGGGCAACACCATCAATACTCATTAAGGAAGAAACAACTCCAAGATAAGTGCCACTTAGAGAGGGCAAGGTGTCATGAGCCACTTCATGGACAAAGGCAATTACAAGAGAATACTTGATATGAATGATGATTACAATGACAATATCCCTTCTTTATATACCCATCTTCTAATTCTACTTTGGGGAGCCAACTACTAAACCCTCATCTCACTCATTATTATAATATAATCAATGTTGGACTATGTGTGGCCCATGCCAACTATCCATAATACCCTTATACAATATAATATCATATCCCCATATACCTATTCCTACGTACCATAGCATAGATCTAGCATTCATTGTCTTTGCTTTGTTTTGAAGCAATCGTAAGTGAGGGGATCAAAATACAAGATCAAAAGAAACAAAATAGCACAAAAATTCATAGATGGGGCAAAGGGATCTAGTATGACCATGGCAAAGAACAGACCAGACTCAGCCCAACAACCACTACAAAGGCCTTTGCCTCAACTATATCCTTTCTGCCACAAAGTTTCCTTTACACATCAACGATGGCTCCAACTTGCTTACTTCGTAGATTTGTGGTCCTTCCACGATGCTCATTCTACAAATTATGCAGAATTCAATATTTGCCACTGAATTTTGTAGGGTTTATTTAGATACTACGTGCAGTACATTGTGAACATGAACAATGTGGATGATAACATTATCAACAAGGATTGTTGGAACTATTTATTGACGAGGCATTTATCCATTGCATATGATGTTATTGACCTAAAAACACAATATTGCATGCTACTAACTCACAAGTACTCCATGTAGACGAGACTAAGGAAGAGTTAGACAATTCCCCATAATGGCATCATGAATTAGAATGGGGTGTCCTAATAAAGTGACCACCTTTAATGCAAGAGGGGATAAACATGACATGGATAATGCCTATGAATGCATAAGAATATAACATGAAGAAGGGGATGTACATGGTCATAACAATGTAGAGGAAGTGTAAAAAGCATCAATAACTCACTTATTACTCTAACTGTGTATGCTTCCCTGACTCATACACCCAATGGTGATGCATTGAGATGTTTAGATGCATTGATACAGAAGACAATGGGGAAACCATAAGGACAAACAATCGTCAAAAATTTCTATTAAAAGATGCTTGTGTATGGGGATAAGAATGACCATGGAAAACAAAAAATTCATTTGCATGAATGGCTATCAAAAATATTGGGTGAGCATGGATTCCATGATGATGTGTTAATAGGGAACCTTCAGTGATATGGGCATCCAACTGCATGGATTTCAATAATGAGTGATGTCCAAGAATATGTCCACGAATGAATCAAACACATAAGTCCTTGTGGATATGGGTCCTTAACCAAAAGCCCAAACTAGGGGCCATGGCAAGGTACCCACTTTCCAAGTTATTTAAACCACTTACTAATAGAGGAATAAACAAATAAACGTAAATCTTTGAGAACGCAATTAGACTTGTCATGCAACCATGATTGGTGACAGTTATGATGATGGTATTGGTATACAAAGACCAATGGTAGTTAGCTTGGTACTGAAAGCAAGAAGGAATTGGCAATGAGGCTAAGAGGGCAATTGTCCAAAGGGGTATGTTCCTGAGTATGAGGGTAAGTAAATGAATATGTTGCCAACAAACATCCAAGGAAAATTAAATATTACTTCTATTAAATTACAATGCTCTCTGGTCCACTTTGGCTCCTAGATGTTGTTACAGTTGGTGCACTTTCGCAAATGTATGTTGTTAAAGAGGTGTGCAGGAGCTATAACTGCTTTACTTCCTTACTCGGCAGTATGAATTGAAAGTATGCCCGAGAGGATTGAGAAAAGGGTGACGGAAAACCATAAAAGTCTAGTAGAGAGGGATATTGATAGCCATGGCGGTATAATGGTGATATTGTTTCTAATACATGCAGATAAAATAAGATAATTCTATCAATGTCCACAAATGGCCAATGTAGGCCAATGGGACTCATTGAAAAGAGTTGTTACAATGCACTGTAGTAACCAAAAAGTACTTGAAAATAAGCTAAACAAGAGTAAAGAATCTAGTGTAAACTACACTGAAGTGGAACAACTGTATGGCATAAAATTACAGCCTCAAGGGTTACTTAAAATGGATAAACCCTAACATGCTAAAAGTGATGATGAACAAAGAGACAAAAGTTAATGTAAAATAGAGATAGAAAGTAGCTCTAGTGGATCCAAGCACCAACACTAATCTATAGTGGAACGTAAAGAAGAAGCACAATCATCATCATTACCATCCCAAAAGGATCAACACATGATCTAATGATGCTCCTAGCAAAATCGCCAGGACTAAGAGGACTTGGTTGGATAATCGTAGAACATGGAGTTCAACCCCTTAGGACTCTTCTAGCATCCATGGTTGTGGAACCAATTGAAGAGGATAGGAAACTAGTATGTTGCATCTTTTTACAACTCCTCAGTACATGAGGGGTGGTCGAAACCTAATATCGAAGAATTGCAGTCCTGTCCCACTGCTTGCAAGAACAAGAAAGAACTAATGCCCCAGTAGCCACTCTTGTATGCAGACAAGGGCACAAAAATCTTTCATTAACATTCTAGAGAGTTATAGCTTCAAATGAACACTTATTACTCTTGATTGTAGAGATAGAGTACAAAAATGAGGTGATTAGTCGAGTAGTAGTTGATCTCCATTGCAATAACTGACATCAAAGACTGATAGCTTCCCTAAGGTATAGAGCCAAGCATCTTTGGTCAAGATAGCTGAAAAAAGTGGCGACCAACCCACTTGAGCCTCTATACAATCAATAGTACCTCCCTTAAATCTCATAGCAAATAGGACACCTAAAGATAAAATGTTCTTCAATCTCCACCTCCCAAATAGAGCAAAGGCAACATACCTATCCTCTCAAGGAACATGGTCGTTTTTTTCCACTTGCAACTGATGTGAGCACACCCTGATCTGGCCAAGAGAAATTCTAAGGTTGTGCCCAATGTCGTTGGACATAATCAAGACAAGTAATAATACCATTCCCAAGCCTGTTGAAAGGTTTAGTGCAGAAGACCAACTTGGGACTATGAGGTTGAGATGGAGCCACCCAAGTCTTTTGAATATATTGTTGATAAACATCATCTCTAACTACTTGATTAATTACCCTCTTATCAGGAAGAGGGCAAAGAGGAGCATTTAAAGAGTATTTAAATGGAGGTAATTGACCTATGGAGATTCCAACTGACTAAAGAAGAGAAATAACTTTTATATACCATCCACGATGAAGATGCTCTTGGAGGTAATCCATTCTAAGGAACAAAGCGCCAAATATGGGCATCTATCTCAGCCTGAGGTGCAATCACCCATGGATCTAAGGCAATGAAGCTAAAAACTTATTCTGAAGATGCTCTCAAGGTGAAGACGATGAGCGCCAAACTCAACCTACACAATACATTCTGGAACTGGTCTTTACATTGGATAAATCACTGAAGCAAAATAGTTTGGACCCTCTCAATGCGAGCCCAATCAACTCTCCCTAAACTTGGACTCCAAATCTCAGATCCATAAAGGACTTTGGGTTTGAACCAAATGTGCACCTTTGTAGATATGTCTTGCAAGAGCTCCTGGAAACATTGATGTTCGAAGACTAAGAGAGATGCATATCCCTTGCAAAGTTGAACCTATGAAGTTGGCTGAACATTAAGAGAAAAACTCATAAACCAACGCCCCATGTAGGTTTAAGCAGTGGTGATCTCAATGACTCAGCCTTATAGAAGAACTGAAACTTAGATAAGGTATTCTTTGATTCATTGAGGATCATCACCTTAGTCTCACTATGCTTCACTGCCAGCTGTCTTAAGTCACAAAAGTGAGCAAGAGCATCCAACTATGTTTGCAAGCCTCAAGGACAAGTCAAAGGTATAACATTGGCAGATGTTAGCAGGTGACAATGCACTTTCAGATGGCACCAAGTACCCTTTGGGAAGCAGGCTTGGTGCCAGACTTCAAATTGGCAACAAGTGTTTATCTTAATGTAATTACTGTATAAATGCACAACATATCATATAACTGAAGATTAAAATATTAGATAGGCAGTTACCAAGTGGTTGCGTTGTTGCACAGGTTATCTTGTACTTAGGCATGTAATCCTTCAAGTGGAGACATGAGTCTTGTCGACCTCTCATAACAAGAAGATCAAACCATGAAAGTGCCATTGCCCAAAACAATACAAACAAGTATAAATAAGATGAAATATTACATTTCTTTTAATGGCATAAAAAAATGATACCACCTTCAAACTCCCACATCCTTTCCTACTCTGCTGCCCATAGGACCCGAGGAAAAATATCTCCCTCGTACACATACAGATTGGTCCATTTGTCGGCTAGTGATATATGGGCAAGGGGCCTATAGCTCAAAAAGAACACTTAAATGCATTGAATTCCACAAATAGAACAGTATACACATAGATGAAAGCATGTTTATTACTTTATACCAACAGAGAGATCCTACAAGATGGTGTACTTCAGGCAACATTACTACTGCAGTGATGAGGAATTAAGCACAGACAAGACTCCTTCCTCCACATGAAGGATTACATGCTTAACTAGAAGACCAATAGTGCAACTGCCCAACCAGTAGGCAAATGCCTAACTAATCGTTTAATCTTCAACTGCATGATACGGTGAATGGTTATACATCAATTATATTAGTATAAATGTCTGCTGCCAATTGGAAGTCTAGCACTATCCAAAATTGCACTGGAACATCCTAACATGAGTTGAGCGATGACTGGTACAAGATCTACTTTTGAGATTGAGATTTTGAACACAACTGACCTGGTCTCCTGACTTGCCTAGGATTTGGTGTATGTTTCTTTCTATTACTTGCTGCTGATTTTGCTAGTTGTTTCTGTAGAATATTTTATAGATTCCACGACATACACTGCTCTCTTGTCCTTTGTAGCATAGAGTTCACCTCTGCTAACTTGTTTGTGGGTTTGTGTTCTTAAACAGCAAGAAGTATCACAGGTGAATCTGAAAACTTACATACATGCAATCCCATATTGACACAAAAGGAATAATAAAGAAATACATGTGCATGATATGATGCTACTTCAACAAAAGGTAAGTCATATAAATAGAGATAAAAGGACACGACATGAGGGTCTGACCCTTCGTTGCAGCCAATTAAAAGTAACACAAAAGTTAGCTAAGTTTATTTTTATTAGCAAAAACAAGGAGCCATTGAGGCTCTACAAAGGCCTTGCAAAATTTATTACTAATATCGCTTGGAAATAAGTAATCTTCTAATCTTTCTAGTCATCATATACAACACCCTTGGAAATCTCACAACTGAAGAAGACAAAAAAGATATCTTAAACAAAGCTTCCAATTCTTGAGGAACAAGTTCCATGTTAAAGCCCAGAAGATTTTCCAAAACATTTTGAAGCATCTATAAGTGCTTGATGGATAAGAATACAGTAAAAAGACAATGCCCATTAGTCAAACCTCTTTGTGTCTTGAGATAAGATAAGATAACTCTATTAATGTCCATAGATAGCCAACATAGGCCAATGGGACTCGTTGAAAAGAGCTATTACAAATTACAATGCATCGTAATAACCACAAAGCACTACGAAAATAATCTAGAGTGAAAAATCTAATGTAAACTACTATAAAGTGGAACAACTGTATGGCATGAAATTACAGCCTCAAGGGTTACCCAAAATGGATAAATCCTAACATGCTAAAAGTATTGATTAAGAGAGAGCTAAAAGTCGAGGTACAACAGAGATAGAAAGGAGCTCCAATGGATTCAAGTGCCAACATCAGTCTATAGTGGGATGTGAAGTAGAAGCACAATTGCTATCATCACCCACTATCCCAAAAGGGCCAACACAAGATCTAATGATGCTCCCAGGAGAATGGCCATGGTTGGATAATCCTAGGAGGTCATGGAGTTCAACCCCTTAAGAATCTTCTAGCATCCATGGTTGTGGAACCAATAGAAGAGGACAAGAAACTAGTAAGTTGTGCCTACAACTCCTTGCTATGTGAGGGATGGCAGAAACCCAACGTCAAAGAATTGTAATCTTGTCCTATCACAAGCAAGAAGAAAGAATTGAAGAGCCCTAGTAACCACTCCTGTATGCAAACAAGGGCGTACAAATATATCGTTAACATTTTGGATAGTTTAAGCTTCAAATGAGTGCTTATTACTCTTGAATACAGACATAGAGTGAAAGAATGAGGTGATTAGTCAAGTAATAGTCTGTCTCCCCTATAATAACTGATGCCTAAGAGTGAAAGCTTCCCTCAAGTAATGAGCCAAGCATCGTTGGTCATAACAGCTGAAAAAAGTGGCAAGTGATCCACCTAAGTCTCTATACAAGCAATAGTACCTTCCTCAAATCTCATAATAAACAAGACATTTGAAGATGAAATGTTCTTCAATCTCCACCTAATGCTGTGTGTCTAATGTCACTCAACATAACTAGGATGAGTAATGATGCCATTCTCAATCCTCATGAAATGCTTAATGTAGAAGGCCAACTTAAGACTAAGAGTTTGAGATAGAATGACCCAAGTGATTTGAATATACTATTGATAAACATCATCTCTGACTGTTTGATTAATTACCCTCTTACCAGGAAGAAGGCAGGGAGGAGCATTTAAAGAGTTTTTGAAAGGAGGTAATTGAACTGTGAAAGAGAAATATTTTTTGAGAACCATCCACAATGACGACCAAAAGAGCCCCTAGAGGTAATGCATTCTAAGGAGCAAAGCGCAAAATATGGATATCTCTCTCAACCCAAGGTGTAGTCACCCACGGATCTAAAGCAACGAAACTGAAAAATAATTCTAAAGATGCTCTCAAGGCAAAGAGGATGAGCACCAAACTCAGCCTGAACAATACATTGGGGAATTGTTCTTTTACATCGAATAAATCGCTGAAGCAAAATAGTCTGGACTCTCAATGCAAGCCCAATCACCACACCTTAGACCTGGACCCCTCATATCCATGAAGTACTATGGGTTTGATGATGCAATCAAAGAGGTGCATCATTGTAGGTATGTCTTGCAAAGTTTTGTTGGAAGCATTGGCATTCCAAAACTAAGAGAGATGTGTGTCTCATGCAAATATGGTGAAGTTGGCTGAAGATTAAGGAAATGACCTGTAAACTAAACCCCCAATTAGGTGTAAGCAGTGGTGATCTCAATGGGCTCGCCCTTATGGAAGAACTGAAACTTACATAGCGTACTCTTTGATACATTAAAGATCATCACCTTAGTCTTGCTAAGATTGACTGCTAGTTGTTTTAAGTCACAAAAGCAAGCAAAAGCATCCAACTGTCTTTGTAGGCCCTCAGGAGTATGAGCAAGAAGAAGAACATCATATGCAAAAACCAATGTAGATATCAAGACATGATGTAGAAGGCAGCCATCATCAACCTGTGTGTTTTGAATAATAAATTCTTCAAGCTAATCAATGTGGATCCCAAAGAGTGAAGGAGAAAGAGGACAGGCTTGTTTGATGCCAACAGTGCTCTCAACATACTCTGAGAAACCAAAACCTGTCCAAAAAAACCAACAATTACCTCATATAGTTTCTTGATGACAGAGATAAAGAGCTAAGAGATGCCGATGTCATGTAGTCTTTGAAATAAAAGATGCCTAAGAAAAGTCTCAAAGGCCTTTCAAAAGTCCACAAAACAACAAAACACTTTAGAAAACCATTGGCGAGACTCCTCAATAATAGCGCTGAAAGTGAAAACATGATCAATAGTCTGATGATCCCTTCTAAAACCAGCCTGCCGTCTCACTCTAAGCTTGCCCTGGTCCAACATTTCTGAGAGTTTCATATTCAAAATTATTGCATAAAGTTTAGCAAATGTGTGCCCAATCATGATAGTTCTGTAGTTATTCAGATCTGAATAGTCCCCAGATTTGTGGAGGGGGTGGATAATATGCTGTGACCTGGAGATAGGGAACCCAGAAAAAAGAACCTTGTTGAATAATTCTGCAATCAGATAGCCAAGAGCTTCAACACCATACTTCAAGAAATCAGCCTGAAATCCCTCAAAATCAACAGCCTTGCTAATGCTTAATTTATGTATAGCTCTTTTTATGTCCCCTCAAGAGAAGAGGTGACATGATGTTGGGGATGAAGAGATGTGAATGGTGGGCTGCCATGGGATATCATATAGAGAATTAGCATGGAAGACCCAGGACTCGTCATCAATGCATATGGGATGGGGCTTTGTAGGAAGAAGCGTGCACTTAAAGGATTTCGAAGAGTGTTGAAGAGCATCTAGAACCTCACAACGCATAGTGAAAGAAACTCACTTCTTATGTGGAATGAGGCAAACCAGGACCGCAAGCATCACAAATTGAAATTTGAGCATCCAAGGAATGCATCTCAGGCATCTATATTTTCCTTTTTGCATAAAGCCAATAATGGCAAAATAAAAGGCAGAAAAAAGTTGAGAGGTGACTGAGCACACCACATAAAATCCAAGTTTAGATGTAATATCTATGCTACATGTACAGAAGTTCATCTCAAAGTCCAGAATCTAATTTGCAAAATTCAGAGATTTTAGATCTCAAGTTTCTTCAAAGGCCTAGAACTCCTGCATGTGATGTAGGTTTTTCATCTTTCATAAGAACAAAGCTGCATAATCAGTACTTAAGTTTAGATAAGATGATCAGGATTGACAAGTAAGGTCAAGATTGGCAACTAGCTGAAATTGGACCAGATTTTTCCTCTTTGCTTCAAACAAGTTAGCCACCCAAGTAGGCCACCGTTTAGTTCAATATATATAGTAGATCCAACAACTGCTTTAATACATTATCTGACAGTTCCAAAACTCTGTAGCTATTTGAAGGCCAAGAAATGTTTTCCATAGGACAAAATGGTTGCCAAGGTTAAGGTCCATGAATGCACCAAAGATATCAATTAAAATAAAAAATATGCAGCAAATATATCAGAAGTATGCATTATCATCAATTAAAATAAAATAAAAGCATAAAATATCACATATCATAAACTGAAGTGAAATACAGAAAGGAATCATGTTCTTAAGAAGGAAATCAAAGTTGTGATCAGTGACATGTCAAGGCAGAAATTATGAAATAGGAAAGAATAACATTGAAATTTATGCGTGGTTTTGTAATTTTGGCTGGAGAGAGAGAGAAAGAGTACTGCACATGCTGTTTCTGCAAATGCTCTTACAGGGTTCTATGCATGCTTTCTGAATTGACTCTGTTTGTTAGGACCCCATCCTAACACCTTGATGTAATAGTCCTTGTGGAACGTGGGTAACACCCATGTTAATATTTTGTAATGTTTTGTTATAGTTTTGGATTAAGAAGCGTCTAGCCAAATGGCACCCTTCTATGTAACCATTTTTCAAGAATGTAACTAATTGTAGGTAGGAGATTCTAGCCCGGGTGGCATTTTGCATGTAAGCCAACCTTGGGAGTTAGGTGCTAGAGGAATTCCTTAAAACTGTGAGGGGCAGTATTGTATGTATTTTTTTGCATAATTGAATGAAGTATTGAAGGAGGTTGCCCCCTCAAAGAGGCTTGCGATTCAGTGCTATTGTGAGATTGTTCCTTTTCTGCAATTTATTTCCATAGTGTGCATTTTATTTCCATAGTGTGTTGTGAGCATATATGTTTATTTTCCGTATTTGTGTGTGTGTTTATTTTTAATAGTAGGTTCCTAACAAGTGGTATCAAAGAGCTTTCCAAGGCCGTGTTCTACTGCGATTGTGACGGTTTCTGTCATTTCAACTGTTAGATATAAGATTTCTATGTTTTGTTTTTTGTCAGTTTTTCCTTGTTATTAAAAAAAACAAACAGAAAAACCATCAAACAAAAAAAATATACAGTCCTTTTTAGTTGAGTAGGTTAGAAACCCTGTGTCGGGGGTTTTAAAATATCGCAAAGGAGCTATCATATTGGCTAAGCTGGATAGCCCATAAAACATCTAGTGAAGTGAGGAGCGATCAGGCTCAATACCCAGGCCTTAGATAGCACTCGCGCACGGATTTGAGCTCCAGAGACTTGCAATTCAGTGCTATTGTGAGATTGTTCCTTTCCTACAGTTTATTTCCATAGTGTGCATTTTATTTCCATAGTGTGTTGTGAGCATATATGTTTATTTTTCGTATTTGTGTGTGTTTTTATTTTTAATAGTAGGTTCCTCGCAAGTGGTATCAAAGCGCTTTTCAAGGCCGTGTTCTACTGCGATTGTGACAGTTTCTGCCATTTCGACTGTTAGATATAAGATTTCTATGTTCTGTTTTTTGTCAGTTTTTCCTTGTTATTAAAAAAAAAAAACAGAAAAACCATCAAACAAAAAAAATATACAGTCCTTTTTAGTTGAGTAGGTTAGAAACCCTGTGCCAGGGGTTTTAAAAGGAGCTATCATATTGGCTAAGCTGGATAGCCCATAAAGCATCTAGTGAAGTGAGGGGCGATCAGGCTCAATACCCAGGCCTTAGATAGCACTCGCGCATGGATTTGAGCTCTCACGTATCTTCGGGTATATCGGGAGACCATCTAAGATTAAACAAAATTTTATCCCTAGGAAGCTTTCCGGCCTTGTATGATCCATAGTATACCGGACACAGCATCCGAGAAGATTACTCTCCCGTACTGTCAAAGAGGCAGATAGTGTGCTCAAGGGTATGGATGGAATCCTCCTTGGGTAGTGGCCTAAAATATTGGTCTGAGCACTATTGTTTATCACTACTGTAAAACAGAGGGCCTATGGGTATTACATACACCTTTGCCTAGCATACCCTGGTTCTGTTTAAACCTACAAACGAGTTTGTTCATCCAAGTCTTTCTGCTTTGCTTAACCTGTTACCATATCCTTCACAAAATTTGAGCATACGAAAAAGACATCCCTATTCTAATGTTCCTGCATGCAAAACAAACAGTACAAAATCATAGAAGAGTATAACAGGCGGACAGAAAACTTCAGTCTAAAACAGGGGGGTCAAAGTCAGTTAGATTCAAGAAATTCCTTCAATAATAGTCATTATAGGGTTGTCAAGATATCAGTGTCATAACAGTTACCTATGACTGTCAAAACGGTTACCTGGACAGTCAGAACAGTTACCTGTGATAGTCAGAACAAAAACAGATAGGGAATACTTGTGACAGAGTCAAAATTGGATAGGGGAGAAAATAGTGTCAGGAATTGGTCAGTAGTCAGATAAGTCAGAAAAGGGTGTTCGACACAGAACTCAATTTGTGAACCAAACCTCCAGAGAAAAAACTGACCACACCAATAGACTCATCTGGGGTGCCCGAAATTAGTGTTGTGGTAAATAGCTCATTGTGATTGTTTTTTCGAGCTGATCATTTTGATATACCACACCCAAACCATTTTTCGGACCCTTACTAAAAATAGTAACTCCTAGAACCACCTTTCAATTTTTAGTAAGTTCCACAAAAGGGATAAAAACCTTGAATTATGGATGAGGGTACTTGACAACAAGAATTAGATAGGGATATTCAATCCAAAGTGGATGCTATAGGTATCAAACTATGGGAGTCAATTAACAAATGCCTACAGGCGATATAGTCACAACTCCAATCTTTCTAGGAAACTGAGTGGCATCTCCCTTGAACAAAACGAAATTAAGGTTGAATTGGATAGTCAAGTCTCTGCTGGTTCCGCAGATCAACATGCTCAAGAAGAAATTGGTACATTATACCAACTCACAATGGAATGAGACTACCAAAATTAGACTTTAACAAGTTTGATGGAAAAGATCCTCAGGGGTGGATTTAGTAAGGCAAAACAATATTTCAATCTTCATAATGTTGATCGTTTCCTATGGTTGTTGACAATTGCTTATTTTAATTTTGAATCAGATGCACTCCATTGGTTTTTATGGCTTAGAAAGGTGAACCCGAACTTTCCTGGTTCGAAATTGGGCAACACCTACTCACTCGCTTTGGTCCTAGCGAGTTTGAAGATTTTACAGGAGCCCTTTTCAAACTTAGACAAACCTCAACCGTTCAAGAATACCAAGCCCAATTTGAAAAATTGGCCAATCGAACCACTGGTCTAAGTGTTGACTCTTTCCAAAGTTGTTTTGTGAGTGGACTGAAGGATGACATCAGGGCTAAGGTTAAGTTGTTAAGACCTTAATCACTACCACAAGCCATACAAATGGCCAAATTGGCAAAAGACAAATTCAAGGATCTCGATAAAATTTCTAAATTTCTTCCATCTAAGCCATCTTTTTTGGCCAAGCCAATGCCAAGTCCTACTACTAAATCTCCACCTATAAAAAGATTGAGTCATGAGGAGATGGATAATAGAAAGGCCCAAGGGTTATGTTACAATTATGATGAAAATTATTCCAAAGGGCGCAGGTGTATGCAACAAAAATTGTACTTGCTCGATATGGACAAAGTTCCCACCATAGAATCTTCTGAGGATGAGGAGGATCTTCAAGAAACAAAAACCACAAACCAGACGGCCGATCAAGAGGACACCCAACCATAAATTTGTGTACATGCTCTAGCGGGAGTATCCACTCCCCAAACCATGAAGGTGATTGGCCATTTTAAGGGTCAAAGGGTCATCATTTTGATTGACTCCGACAATACACATAATTTTATTGGTCCACGTGTAGCCAAACAAGGAAACTGTTACGTTACCACATGCAATTCCTTCGAAGTCATGATTGCTAATTGTGGCACCCTACCATGCAAAGGCAAATGTCGTAATGTTAAACTAAAAATTGGGGACAATAATCTCAAGTCCGACATGTTTGCCTTACCCTTGGGAGGGTGTGATATAGTTTTGGGAGCGCAATAGTTGAGAATGTTAGGACTAGTCTTACGGGATTTTGCAGAATTGTGGATGAAATTTAGTCAAAACGGATAGGAATATACTTTCCGCGACACAAAGGCGGGAGCAGTTCAGTTTATTTCTTCTTATAAGATGAAAAAATTGTTAAAGAAATCTTCCCTTGGCATTGTAGCTCAGCTTTTTGCTATCACCGCCCCCGAACAAGGGGAGTCTGATCACCCACAACAATTACAGGGTATATTAAACAGGTATGCTCATGTCTTTGAGGAACCCAAGGGACTTCCTCCTCAATGCTCACATGATCATGCAATACAATTTTTTCCTGGCAGTCTACCTCCTAATGTTCGTCCATACCGGTATGCTTATGCTCAGAAAACAGAAATTGAGAAAATTGTGTAGGAACTTCGAGCTTCTGGAATTGTCCATTCTAGTGTTAGTCCCTATTCTTCACTAGTGTTGCTAGTAAGAAAGAAGGATGGCACTTGGCGCTTGTGTGTGGATTACCGGGATCTTAACAAAATCACTATTAAGGATAAGTTCCCTATTCCTGTCATTGATGGACTACTTGATGAGTTGCATGGGGCTCAGTATCTTTCCAAGTTGGATTTGTGTTCGGGATATTACCAAATTCGCATTAAGAATGAAGATATTCCCAAAACAGTTTTCGAACTAATGAAGGGCATTATGAGATTTTGGTTATGCCTTTTGGTTTGACCAATGCACCTTCCACCTTTCAGAGTTTGATGAGTTTTGTTTTTCGTCCTCATATTTGCAAATTCATTTGAGTCTTTTTTGATGACATTGATTTATAGTCTCACATGGGAGGATCATCTTCACCACTTAGATGAAACCCTCAGACTGTTGTCTGACCATCAGCTTTATGCAAAGCAATCAAAATGTTCCTTTGGCCAGCAGGAGGTTGAATATTTGGGGAACATAGTCACTAAGGAGCGAGTTCAGCTTGATCCTAAGAAAATCCAGGCGATTCAAGAGTGGCCTAAACTTCATACGTTGAAGGGACTTCGTGGATTCTTGGGTCTTACAGGATATTACTGTTAGTAAGCGAGAGTGAGCCCAATATTCAACAAAGAATAATTAACCTTGCATTAAGAAATTTATCATGTTTAAATACAACATTTAGGAGGCATAAGATAGGCGCTAGGAATATCTAGAAAATATCCCCTAGCGTAAATTAGGAGTCCTCCCCCCTAAGTTAGCTAACAGCTAACCTACTAACCAACGTAGTCAAAATGACTACAATGACTAACTAGTAAAAGAAATTTACTAGTGGTAAAAATTAAGTATTTACTTTTTACCATGAGGTAAATTATATCTACCTAAATGAGGTAATATTTATAGTTACTAACACAGTAACTCTAACATCCCCCCTTATAACATTATTTGGGTAATACATACATATCCCTCTATACAACAATATTTGGGAAAAGTATATAACTGCCCCAATACAGTGAAGAAGATGTTGTTCTGCTGGTTCTTTGCTCTATCACAGTACTCTGGCTGCTCCTAAGCAAAAAGTGGGTCATTTCTCACTTTGTCTTCACGCAAACGAATGTCCTTATGGTAATCACATCATCCAACCGATTTTCATGGGTAACCAGCCGTTGCAATCGCTAGGTGTAGTAGAATAGATCACTTTATACAAGGTTCATTCATTTACAATATGAATTTGCAAAAGATAAGGTAGCTAAGGTGTCGGTCATTGCCGAAAATGCACCCTTATAAGTTCCCCCCTTCTTGTTGCAAAACATAGTGTAATTAATTTCTGAAGGAAGTGTGACTAAGGTGTCGGTCAAAGCCGAAAATGCACCTTTATAAGTCATCTTCCCTATTTACAAAAATCAGTGAAGAAAAGAAATGGATATCCCCCCTCAATTGCAAAAAGTATGCAACTCAAGAGTGTTGTGAAGGATTTTACAAATATTGCCTCCTAGACAATTTTACATCACAAAAAGTCGCTCCTCTTGTTACAAGTACTTCAAACACCTAGAATTTGCTATTTATGAAGCCTAAAAGAGGTACAAGCACCCCTTATTGCAAGGTCTTCAAACAAAAAACTTATGCTATTTATGAAGCCTAAAATAGGAGAAAGAGAATATGGTGTTTTTGCCCAAGGGACACATGTGTTTTCCCTCTACAATACTGTCTTTAGCAATTTTAGCACTCCTTGTGCTATCTTTGAACCAGAAACAGAATCAGAATGAGACACTTCACAAGAAAGATGGCTTCTGTGTTGTGCCTTTGCCATTTTAGTTTTGCTTGTTTTGAAACCAACACTGAATGGTGTCTTGGTTTTCATTTTACAAGTTTTGCAAAACTATGTTTTTCTAGGCAATTTGATCAAAAAAGTTCACCAATTTGTCCTTTCTTATTGTAAGTACTTCAAGCATGATTGCTATTATGAAGTCTAAAAGAAAAGTTTTAATGTTGATGACTTGGACTTTTCTGATTGCCTTTACAAGTTTTATTTCCCTGTTTATAAGTCAAAATCTATGTTTGAAGGAAGAAAGGAATTATCCCCCCTTAGTGCAAAGGATTGCAACTTTTAAGGTTCCTTATTTTCAAAAAACTTGTTCTTTCTTTTGATTACCCTAAAAGAGTACCAAAATATAATTCACTCAAACAAATATTTAATGGCACCTGCCTTAACACCCTTCAGAAGGATGAGAAGTTGGAGGAAATTAAGCCAAACAAATAAGAGTGAATTAGGGGTTTTGTTGATTTAGGAGAGAATATCAAGTAATTTTGGCTTTAAATCTGTGCAAGGATTTACACAAATTTGTGAAATTTTGGGTTTTAGTGTGTTCTTGATTCTATGACTTATAATTGCAAAACAAATAATGCAATAATCAAACAAGAATGCAGACAAAATTCTTATCACCTAGGTGTCGGATGCAACCGAAAATGCACCTAATTTGCCAATAAAGGTGTTGAGTAAAATCGAAAAATGCACCTTTTAATTTTTGCAACAAAATGTGTGTTTTGTGTTGTGCAAAAAATGATATTTTTATGTCTCCTACTTTGTTTTCCAATTTTGCAAAAGAAGTACAATGTTGTCTTCACCCCTGAATTTTGCAAAATTAACAATTTTGAGCATTCCTTCCAAGACAAGTCGACACACGACCCGCATTTGGAAGGCTTCTAGAACTAGTCGACACACGACTTAGTTTTTGATGGACCCAAGGTTACAATTTCTTCTCAAATTTTTGCAAAAAAGAATGTGCAATTTTATGTCTTATATCCCCCTTGGAGAAAACAAATGCACACTTTGCCTTTGAATTTTACAAAAAAAATTGTCTCCTTGTGTTACAATTTGGCAAAAAAGAATTCATGTTTGAACCTTTATTGTATGCTAAATTAACAAGGTTTGAGAAGAGTTTAGGGTTTTCTTATTTGCAAAAAAAATGAGGCTCTTATATGTCTTATATCTCCTTGTTTGTGAGAAAACAAAAGCACTCTAAAATTTGTAAATTTGCAAAAAAAATTCCCCCAAAATTGATTTTTAATATATTAATCTAATCATTTTTTTTAGGGGACGATTTTTGAGCTCTGGCGATTTGGCGGGAAACCTTCTGAATTGCCGACGGCCGAGCCTCTAGGGTTTCAGATCGGAAACCTCTTCCAGGGTCTTTGGGGGTTTGCTGCTGGTTTTTGTTCTAGGCTCTTTCGGTGCCCCGGGAGGGCCCAATGGGGTCTCCTCCAGGTTCTCTCGAGGGGAAGAAGACCTCTTATGCGGAGATATTACGAGAAAATCCTGCGTCTTCCTCTGATGATGCTCGCCGGAGTGCTTTCCATCTCGCTATCCAGGAATGCGGGCAAGGGTTCTCCCGTGCATAGAGTCAATGGATGTCTCCCGCAATCTGCGTCAAGACCGAAAATAGTCATCGAACCGTAGCCGGTTGAAGACACGATAAACTATCGGGCTACTCATGATCCGATCTCGCAAGTTCATGGGCATTCGACCCACCCCGCACTTTTTGCATTCCTGGGTGAGACAAAACTGGGAGCCTATCGGTGAGTACTCCTTATGGCCCATAAGCAATGGGTATTTTATTATTAGTTTTTCTTCCCTAATGGATAGAAACAGAGCATTTGAATCGTAGAAGAGGAGCCATGGCCCTAGCAGGGTTATTTGTCCAACCGTGGAGAGCGGGTTTCGACCTCGCATTGAGCCCACGGCCGTCCCGGTTTGGATCCGGTTGTATGCTCTCCCGATGGAGTTTTGGGGTGAGCAGATTCTTGAATTGATAGGCAACTCTCTAGGTAGATATTTGGGAGTTTCCAAGGATACCATTGAAGGAAATACTGTTGTTTATGCGAGAATTTGTGTAGAACTGGATATTAGTCAACCGCTACCAGCTGAGATGGAACTGGAGTTAGCAGGACATTCCTGGATACAGCAGCTAGACTATGAAGCCCTACCTTTCCGATGTAGAGTCTCGTCATTTGCATGGCCATTTGGCAAGGTTCTCGCCCAAATATCTTGAGCACCAAAGCGGATGCTCCACAGGGAATGTCAAATCGCCCCCGAGAAGGTAAGTCCACTTCGGTCAAGGAACCACCTGTCATTCCCCCCGGTTCTGAGGGCCGTAAAGATGGCTTTGAACAGCAGAAGAGAAGAAGAAACAAAAAGAGAAATGGCAAGGAGCAAGCTCTTCCCAAGCCAACCAACCGGTATGAAATCTTCAAATCTCTTGTGGATCAAGAAGACCAAATTATGGAAGGAGCAGATGGGAACCTTGAGGATAATATCATCCTTACTCATGCTCCTCCCTCATCAACCCCTGTCCTTGAACAGGTGATTGACTCCTCCGAGACTTTGCAAGCAAGAAAACCCAGGGACTCGGTAATCCACTCCCCAGCCTCAGCTCACTATTAAAGATGTTACCATGGGAATTGCAGAAAAGCTCATAGAAAGACCAGCTCTTGGAATTTCCCATGTGGAGAAGAGGTCGAAAAACAAGTAATTCCCAAGGGGTGGGCAGGAAATCCAATAAGGATCTAATTGAAGTGCAAGGAGATAAGCTAATCAATGGAGGATTGGCGAGAACAATTGATTCGTATTGCTCCCAAGGTTTCCAATGATTATTCAATCTTGGAATGTGAGGGGTTTAAACAATAGAACCCATCAATCTGCTGTTCAAAGACTTTTAGAGAGAAGTAAAACAGACTTTCTCGCTCATTCAGAGACAAAAATGTCATTAGACCTTATGAGTAAAACCGTCACCCGAACTGGAGGGGTGCCGGCCATATGGCGGTGGCTGCTCTAGGTGCCTCGGGAGGGATTGCTACTCTTTGGAACCCTCTGGCGTGGATAGCAATAGAACATATAGCCTGGAGAGGGGTCCTCACATCTCTTTTTAAGAATATTGTTACAGCTGAACAAGTCTTAATTACAAATTTCTATGGGGCTCAGAACACCGATGGTCAGCGGTCTCAATGGAAAGTCGTTCAAAACATGAGGTCCTCCCGGGAAGATTGTGATTGGATTATTGTCGGGGACTTCAATGCTAAATTATCTGCTAGGGATCAGGAAGGTGGCATCCCTGTTTTGGATACAGGGGACCGGCTGTTTATTGCCCAAGTCCAGGCCTTTAACCTTGTTGATATCAAAGGCCCTGGTACAAACTTTACCTGGACTAATAAGAGAAGAGAGCCATACAATAGGAGGGTTAAGCTTGACCGGTTTCTGGTCTCGGAGGAAGCTTATGTTAGATGGAATATCAAATTCCAGATTTTGGAGGGCCCAGCCTCGCATCACTCTCCCATTTTGCTGGAGGGAGGGACTATGTCAGGGAAGTATTACAAACCTTTTAAATTTGAAAATTTTTGGTTGCAAAAAGAGGACCTACGAAGGAAAATTCCACAGTGGTGGGAAGAAGGTCGTCTCCCTTTTGGAACAGCTATGTTCAAATTTCATAAACAGCTTCTTTTTGTTAAGAGTAAACTAAAACAGTGGAAGCAAACTAACAAATCTGATTTCCAGCTCCAACGGGCTCCCTTGTTGGCCAGATGGAATGAGGTGCAAAAACAATTCAGAGAAGGAATTATTTCTGAGCATCTTAAATTCGAGGATGACGCTTTACGCAAAGCGGTTGAGGACATTGATAATCAAGAAGAGATCTACTGGAGACAGAGAGCAAGAAATACTTGGCTATTAGAAGGAGACAGAAATACTAAATTTTTCCATCGCTCTGCCTGTGCTAGAAGGCAATTGAATAACATGGAATTCCTTCAAGATGAGAATGGAAACTCTTTTGACACTCTCCCTGATATGCACTCCCTCTCTATGGAGTACTTCTCAAACCTCTTCAAGGAAAGTATGCAGCATGATGTGGAAGCCCAAAATGAAGTCATTGAGGGCATTCCCTCTATTATTTCTCATGAAGAGAATCAGGCCCTTCTTAAGCCCATTGATCGTGATGAACTCAAGAAGGTGGTCTTTGGGATGTGCACAGGAAAATCGCCCGGTCCGGACGGTTTCCCTATTGAGTTCTTTCAGGCCTTCTGGGATATCTTGGAGGAGGATGTGTTGGCTGTCATTGAGGAATCCCGAACTAACAAAAGAATGCTCAAGGCTCTAAATCACACCTTTATCACCTTAATTCCTAAAGGAGAGGGGGGGGCTCACATTTCCGATTTCAGACCTATTGCATTATGTAATGTGATTTACAAAATTATCACTAAAATTATGGCTGAAAGACTAAAACCCCTTCTTCAGAATATAATCTCCCCTGAGCAAGGGGGTTTTGTTGAAGGAAGACAGATCTTGGATGGAGTGATCTTGGCTCAGGAGGCTATCCATTCTATGCATAATTCAGGTAACAAGGGAATGTTCATCAAACTGGATATGTCTAAGGCTTATGATAGAGTAGAGTGGGGCTTCTTGGTCAAGATGTTGGCAGCCTTTGGTTTTTCTCAGGACTGGATTGCCTGGGTCATGAGCTGTATCTCTACGCCTTCCTACTCTGTTTTAATTAAGGGACTTCCCTCGCCACCTTTTGGAGCCTCTCGGGTCTCCGCCAAGGAGATCCTTGCTCTCCTTATCTCTTTCTCATCTTGGCTGAAGGTTTAGGCAGACTCCTCCTGAGAAGAAGACGTCAAGGACAGATAACAGGAATTAAAATCGGGGCTGAAGTTTTGACTCATTTACAGTTTGTGGATGATACGGGTTTGGTGGGAGTTGCCAGCCTCGTGGAAGCAAGAGGAATCAAAGATTCTCTTAACGTCTACCTCCGGGCTTCTAATCAAGTCATCAATGAAACAAAATCAAAAGTGGTCTTCTTTAACCTTGATCAAAGGTCACAAGAGAGAGTTATGGAGATCCCGGGTTTCACTAGGACCTCCCTTCCCGTTGTTTATCCTGGGGTTCCTCTCGCATTTCAAAAACCGAAAGCTGATTTCTGGAAGGACCTTTTGGATGGCATCAAAGAGAGAATGAATCACCGGTCTCATAGATGGTTAAGCTATGGGGGCCGACTAACTTTCCCGAAGTCGTGTTATTCAGGCCATGCCTATTTACAAATTCTCTATTCTGGCCGCCCCTCCTTCAATTTGGAAAGAGCTGGACAAAGCGGCTAGAAGTTTTCTCTGGGAAGGTGCCAAAGGAGAGAGGAAATGGGCCTTGGTTGGTTGGGATAAGGTCACCCAGCCCAAGGAAAAAGGTGGGCTGGGTTTAAGAAGCTCCAAGTTTAACAATCGGGCCCCGGCTGGTAAATTGTATTGAGGTGGGATTTCCCCCCCCCCCCCCCCCCACAGTAATCCTTTCTAGTAAATACTTGGGTCTTGTTCATCCCAACGACTTGGGCCGCTATCCTTTGGAGGGTAATGGATCTCTTGTGTGGCAGGCGCTCAAGCTTGGATCTCGTATTATCAAAGATCAATTGTTCTGGAAAGTTGGGAGAGGGGAGAAGGCCCGGTTTTGGACTGATTCTTGGGATCAGCATCCTCCTATCCTTGCTGTGTTTCCTGATTTGCATCCGTTAAAATCAGCTCTTGAAGATAAGGGTTGGATTAATATTGAGAGCTACTTCAATACCAGCCAATTGGGGGAGTATAAGGTTCAAAAGTTTAAGCGGCTGGGTGAATGGCCTATTCCAATCCCTCCGGAGCATGCTCCAACTCTAGAAAAACTTTTGGCAGAAAGGTTTCTTACTGGGAGAGATGAGGAGGATGAGCTTGCCTGGGGCTTTGGGAACCTTGGGGTTTATTCTGTGAAGGAGGGCTATGATTCGATCCTTCCTGAGCCCCCCCCACACTCTTTTCCAGTTCAAGAATGGAGGAAGATATGGCATCCCAAGGGCTGGCCGAAAGTGAACTTCTTTGCTTGGCAGCCGATGCATAATGGTATCTTGACCTTTGACAACCTCGGAATTAGAGGCATCATTGGCCCTTCCCAAAGTGTGTTTTGTGTTATAGGAATGAGGAAACTCGCGGATCATCTTCTCGTTTGATTGTCCTTTCACACAGCAGATTTGGCATCGTTGGTTCTCCCACTTTAAACTTCAGGCTCTTGGAGACTTGTCTCGGACCAATTTATGGGAAAGCTGGAAGAGAGGTAGATTTATATCTAAAGCTCTTCGTACTGGCTGGGAGCTCGGTTTCCTTTTTATTTGGTGGCAGGTGTGGCTGGAAAGAAATGCTCGTATTTTCCGTGAAACCTTCTCTTCGGTGGATGGGATATGGCAGGTCATCTGGAGCAAAGTTGTGGAAACCGTTGCCATCTATGCTGAGGAGGAAAATCAGCCAGCTTCTAAGCCTTTGAAAGGGAGAGTTGCTGATCTTGAGAGACAGGTAAGAAGTTGTTGGAAACCTCCCCCTAAAGGCCGGGTCAAAATCAATACCGATGGAGCCGCAAAAGGTAATCCGGGCAATGCCGGTAGTGGAGTTATCTCGCCGTGATCATGCTCGGGACCGTGCTCTATTGGGAATTGCAAGGTCCGGGATATGCCACAAACAATGAAGCCGAGGCCTTTGCTATTAAATCCGCCTCCATCCGGGCCGTCAAGCAAGGTCATAGAAAGATAATCATTGAGTCCGATTCCCAAATCCCGGTTGGTGCTCTTGATTGCATGAGGAACTTTGCCTTAAAAGCTTGGAGGCTATGGATTTTGGTTTCCCAAATTATAGAGCTTTGGAAGGAAGTTGAGGATGTGATACCTGTTTATGCTAGTAGATCTCTCAATAAAGCGGCTGATTTCCTTGCTAAGATGGGTGCTGAGAGAGAGGTTGGGATGCATCTGCATAGCAATATGTCTGTGGAGGATGCAGAGATCAGACAAGGCCTTGAACAATTTTTGAAATAATGTGCAAAGTTTTTTTTGCTAAGGATCTTTTTTGTCGCGATATCGCGACATGTAGTGCTGTCGCGGCCTCTGGCTGGTTGTTGTCGCGATATCGCGACAGGTTGAGCCACCGCGACCTTTGGTGGGTTTCTGTCGCGACACGGCATCGCGACATGTCGCGATATCGCGTGTCGCGATATCGCGACATGTCTCGATATCGCGTGTCGTCGCGATATCGCGACAGGTCCCGCTTTCGTGGTCCGTGTGGAGTTCTTGCCGCGCCTTCGTTCCCTTCATGAAGTTGAAAAGCAAAGTTAATATTTCGTCGCGTTTTCGTGACAAGTTTGAGAATTGGAAGCTGCAAGGTATTCCTGTCGCGATTTCGCGACACGTTTGGCACTTAGGCGGCTGGGTGGAAAATTGTCGCGATATCGCGACCTGTAGCGCTGTCGCGGCAACGAGTTGGTTTTTGTCGCGATTTCGCGACAGGTTGTGCCTTCCTGGCCTCTGGCGAATTTCTTGCGCGATATCGCGACATGTAGCGCTGTCGTGGCTCTTGTTGGGCTTTGCTAGCGATATTGTGCCTCTCTTGAAGATGTTGTTCAAAGGTGGTATTGTGTCGCGTTTTCGCAACAGGTTGGTTAATTGGATGCAGCTTGGCTTTTTTGTCGCGATTTCGCGGCATGTTTGGCTCTTAAGCGACTGGTTGGTTTTTTGTCGCGATATCGCGACCCTTTTGCGGCATGACTGTTGTTTAGTTTTTTCGTCGCGTTTTCGCGACGCCTTCTGCGGGTGGCTGTCGAGGGCCCTTCCTGTCGCGATTTCGCGACATGTCGCGTTATCGCGACTGTTGGCGCCGAAGCGGCCGTGACGGGTTTGCCTGTCGCGATTTCGCGACATGTCGCGTTTTCGCGACATGTCGCCTTTTCGCGCCGTTTGTTCTCTTTGCCCTGTGGTTGCTAGTGTTGCCTTTGTGCGCTGCCCTTGTTGTGTTGCTCTTGGCTCTGGGTCGGGATGTGTTCTCTCCCGCTTGTACCTGGTCTTTGTATTAATACAAGTTTTCATTTTTTTCAAAAAAAAAAAATATATTAATCTAATTAATTCTAGCTAATTTAAATTAATAATAAAATTAGTTTCATAAAAAAATCACTTAAAACAAATGTAAAATGATTTTCATATAAAATAAATAAATTATTAATAAAATTAACTAAAAAATAATTAAAAAAATAAAAAAATCTTACCTTTTTTTTTTTTTTTTTCGGTCCATTTCACCGCCCGCTTTTTTTTTAGCAAAAAAATAGACGTTTTGGGGCCGACGGGAGTCAAACTCCCGACCTCCCGTCGGCCAGCGCCTTAGCGCTAGCCCCTCCGTCGGTCGGGCTAGCTGGCCCGACGTGAAGGGAAGGGAAGGATATTCCCTTTCCCTTCACTCCTCGCGCGGGCGGGGAAAACTATGGGATTTATCCCACATCGCCCACGCGGGCGATTTTATGTTGCTTAAAAGCAACAGAGCACACAGTGCTCTTTGATTGCCTGCGGGCAATCAGGGTCTGTCGGACCCCTTTTGCTGCCGCCCACGTGGTGTGGTCGGAGGGGTCCACGTGTCAGGTGGCACACGTGGTTGTCCGCCACGTGGCCACCACGTGTCCAGTCCGTCGTCCAGTGGCTGTCCGCCACGTGTCCAGTCTAGTGGTTGTCCGCCACGTGTCTAGTCCGGTCCGTCGTCCAGTGGTTGTTCGCCACGTGTCCAGTCCAGTGGTTGTCCGCCACGTGTCTAGATTGAGTCCAATGGCAATGCCATGTCAGCACATTGGGATCTGTGCCCGATGTCTCATCTGGCCCCACGTGTCGCCAGAGGAGTGGTCTGAGTCAATGCCTCGGGATTTGTGCCCGAGCACGCGTGGGTCCCAGCTGCGATTGTCCTCGGGATTTGTGCCCGGGAGTTTGTCCGCAGGTGTAAGATCTCTGATCCGGTCGCCGGAGATCGGAGGGCGCTCCTGCCCTCTCAGATCCCGGTCGTCGGATCTGTGCCGTCGGTCGTCGGGGATCGGAGGGCGCGCCTGCCCTCGCAGACCGGATCTGTGCCGCCTGTCGCGGTGGCCGGGGATCGAAGGGCGTGCCTGCCCTCGCAGATCCCGGTCGTCGGATTTGTGTCGCCTGTCCGCTGTCAGGTCTGACAGCAGAATGTTGTCGGACCAGCGGGCCTTCTCCCGAGGTCATCGGTGATGTGGGCCTGCGGGCCCTCTCCCGAGGCCACCTTGTGGCGGGAGCTGTCGGGCCTGCGGGCCTTCTCCCGTGGCCGCCCGGTGAGCTGTCGGGCCTGCGGGCCCTCTCTCGTGGTCGCCCGGTGATGGAGGCCTGCAGGCCCGCCTAGGGATCCGTGCAGGTCCTGAGGGCCAACAAGGCCCTCGAAGACCGTGCCAGGTCCAGGTCGAGTGGAACGAGCGGAGCTCGTATTAGGCCACCCGGCTGCGATGATACCAATGTTAGTAAGCGAGAGTGAGCCCAATATTCAACAAAGAATAATTAACCTTGCATTAAGAAATTTATCATGTTTAAATACAACATTTAGGAGGCATAAGATAGGCGCTAGGAATATCTAGAAAATATCCCCTAGTGTAAATTAGGAGTCCTCCCCCCTAAGTTAGCTAACAGCTAACCTAATAACCAACGTAGTCAAAATGACTACAATGACTAACTAGTAAAAGAAATTTACTAGTGGTAAAAAGTAAGTATTTAATTTTTACCATGAGGTAAATTATATCTACCTAAAGGAGGTAATATTTATAGTTATTAACACAGTAACTCTAACAATTACGGGAAATTTGTGAAAAATAATGGCAAAATAGCAGCTCCCTTGATGGCCATGTTGAGGAAAAATTATTTTGTGTGAACTGAATTGGCCAAAAAGGCTTTTGTTGATTTGAAGTATGCTATGAGCACCACCCTTGTTTTGGCAATGAAATGAAATGAAATGAAATATTATTAATGTCCGCGGTGGTCCAAAATAAGACCCAAGGGACTAAACGAAGGACAATAATGATTGCCAGCTAGTAGGCTAAAAAGCCATACAAAGAAAATAACTAAAATAAATACAAGATGAAACCCGACAAACGGGCCAAAAAGAAAGGGAAAAGAAAATAAAAGGGAGAGCAGAGGGGGGAGGGTTGTAGTCCAACAGAGAGGAGTGCACGCCAAGAAGAACGGAGAGAGAGGAGGGGGGAGGGAGCAGCCCAAGAGGGGCAAGCTCCGAGAACCCCCCAAAAACTAATCTCTCCTAACAATCGAGGCCGAAGTACCGGAGCTGAAGAAGTCCATGATATGTCTCTGCCCATTGCTAGTTCGGAACCCTGACAAATTGTTGGTGCGTTGTCTAGTAACCCTGCTTCTGTTCAAACTGGATGATGTGGGGCGTTTTCGATCGAAGTCACCTGGTCCATCGAAGTTGGTAAAGTATATTGTGATGAGCCGATGTTGAGGAGGGTGAGATCCATTTGGATAACTTTTATGTCGTCGAAGTTGAGTTATATCCCTAAGAAAGAGTGCAAGACAACACTAGTCTGGGTATCTGAAGAAAGTAGAAACAGATCGAGAGTTGTCCCTGAAAAGGCAATGAAACCTACCTCGAATCTCATAATAAATGGGACAACAAAAAATAAAGTGATGAAGGGTTTCAACTTCACCCAAGGAGCAAAATAAGTAAATCCGCTCCTCCGTCGAAAGATGGTGATCTGACTCAATCCGGAGTTGGTGAGAACACACCCTGAGTTGCCCAATAGTGATTCGAAGACTATGCATTGTGTGCTGCAGAAGGTATTGTGGTGGAACTATTCTGCCCTCCTGTATCTGTAAGAAGTGTTCATGGTAGAAAGACAGCTTGGGGGAAATAGGGGCAACAAGAGAGATCCATGTGCATCTGGTGTATTGGAGACTGACATCCTTCCGAATCTCGTGGAGCATCTTCTCCTTACTAAGCCAAGAGGGGGGAGAACAACCCAAAGAATAAGGGGGGAGCCTGTCTATCCATATCTAAATGCTGGCCAGGAGAGCATAAACCTGAAAATACCAGCTCCTTCGACCTCCCCGAGAACTCGAAGAGAGTTCCATTGAGGAGTGAAGGGCGAGGTAAGGGTACCGCCTGCAACCCTCAGAGGTATCTTCGAAAGTACGAATCCTGTGAAGATAACCGATAATCAGGAAGATAATCTCAACCTAGAGACGAGAAGCCCCGAACTTTGCCAGAATAATAGAATAGGGGATTGTGCCCTTGCAACAAATGAATCGTCGAAGAAAGAGTGTTTAGACTCGTTCAACCCATGACCACTCAGTCGGGCCAAGACTAGGGCCCCAGACCACTAACCCATAAGTAATAGTTGGCTTGACCAAGGCGTCAAAGATCCTCATCTTCACAGGTATATCTTGAAAATGTGCTTTGAAGCAATTCCTCTCTAGCAAAGACAAAGTTGCATACCCCTTACACACCCGAACCTGGGCGGCGGGTTTCATACCAAAAGTGGGACCAATGAAAAGAACCCCCAAATACACATAAGAGGTGGTGATTTCGACCTCATGACCCTGGAAAAGGAAATGGAGATGGGATAGAGCCTCTTTGATAGTATTGAATACCATTACCTTGGTCTTAGAAAGATTCACCGTCAACTGTCTCGAGTCACAAAAAGTGGCAAGAGTGTTCAGATGACGCTGAAGCCCTCAGGGGATGAGGCCAAAAGAACATCATCAGCAAAAAGGAGAATAGAAATCAGCACATGGTGAAGAAGGCAACCATCCTGTGGATGAGCGTTCTCCCTAATAAAAGTCTCAAGCTGGTCGATAAAGATCCCAAAAAGTGTTGGAGAAAGGGAGCATCCCTGTTTCACTCCTATGGTGCTAAGAATACTGGTTGAAAGCCCTTGAGGGAAGCGAAACCGACCTTTCACAGTCTCATATAACCGTGTAACCGTTGTCAAAAGCTGCCTAGAGATGCCAACTGACCGAAGCCTCTCAAGAAGTAAATGCCGAGGCACCATATCAAAAGCTTTCCTAAAGTCTACAAAGCAACAATAAACCTTCGAGGACCTGGAACGCGCCTCCTCAATAATAGTTCTGAGGACTAGAATGTGATTTGCGGTCTGGTGATCTTGCCGAAAACCAGCTTGGCCAAGAGCCCTGAAACCCCCCTCCTCCAACCTTCGGGAGAGAAGCACATCCAATGTTGTGGCATAGAGCTTGGAAAAGATATGCCCAATCATGATAGTCCTTGTAGTTATTGGGTTCATGGGGATCACCTACCTTATGAATGGGGTGAATGATATGCTGAGTCCAAGAATCAAGAAACCCAGAACAGACAACGAGATTAAAGAGATCAGTGAGGGGCCCAACAAGAGGATCAATACCATGCTTCAAAAATTCCGCCTGTAACCCATCCAAATCTGCTGCTTTGCTCGTACAGAGTTTCCAAATAGCCTGCCTGACAAGACCAGTCGACACGAGGTGGCACAAGGAGGGGGGGGGGAGGGAACAGTAATAGGAAGCTGATTTGGGATGGTGTAGAGGGAAGAGGCATGAATGGTCCAAAAGGAAAGATCAATCCCATAGGTAATCCGATCATGGGGGAGGATAAGGCGCCAGAAGGATTTAGGAGACTGCTGAAGGGAGTGGATAAGATCAAGTCGATGCCGAGAGAGGAAGAGACGCTTCTTTCGAAGCATCTTGTAGTCTTTGTGAGAAATGGCATAGGACTGGGAAGGATTCTGAATGGCATATTTCAACCTACGGTGGGCAAACTTACATTCCTCATCATACCAGATTTTTCTAAACCCTTTGTTATTGAGAGTGATGCATCGGGCACGGGCATTGGGATAGTTTTAATGTAGGAGGGTCGACCATTGGCCTTCACTAGCAAGGCACTCTCCCCTTGAAACTTGGGCAAGTCCACTTATGAGAAGAAAATGCTTGTCAATTTACATGTGGGCACCCATTGGCGTCCATATATCATTGGTTGACACTTTTCCATTAAAAGTGATCATCAAAGTCAAATATTTTTTAGAACAAAGGGTGGCTACTCCGGAACAACAAAAATGGGTCTCCAAATTGTTGGGGTATGACTATGACATATTTTATTAGAAAGGTAAAGAGAATGTGGTGGCAGATGCCTTGTCTAGTCTCCATGAAGATTAGGCCATGTTACATGCTATCTCCACTCCCCTTCCGTAATGGATTCATCAACTTTGTGAGGATCTGGCCACGGATTCCTCATTGCAAACTCTCATCCACACTATTCAAGAGAATCTCATTACGGTTTCATGACCGTTTGGTTATACCATCTCAGTCTCCAATCAAGGACCTCCTCCTTCAAGAAATGCATGCTTCTCCCATAGCTGGTCATTCGGGTTTTATCAAAACATATACCCGAACCAAGCGTACTTTTTTTTGGAGGGGAATGAAAAAGGACATCCAAACGTTTGTGGCCGAATGTGATGGCTGCCAACGCATGAAAGGTGAAACTATGAGTTCTCCAGGGACACTTTAACCTTTGCCCATTCCTGAGAAGGTTTGGATAGATATATCTATGAACTTCATTGAAGGGCTACCGAAATCCGGAGGCAAATCGGTTATTCTGGTGATAGTGGATCATCTTTCAAAGTATGCTCACTTTTGTTCCCTATCCCATCCTTATACTACATCCATTGTCGCCCAACTCTTCCTTGACTCCATCTTTTGCCTCCATGGGATGCCTAAATCCATTGTCTATGATCGGGATCCTACCTTTGCCAATCGCTTTTGGCAGAAACTGTTCAAGTTGCAAGGGACATAGCTCAAGATGATTTCGGCCTACCATCCTCAAACCGATGGCCAAACCAAAATTGTCAATAAATGCTTGGAAACCTACCTTTGTTGCTTCACTTCTAAACATCCTACTCATTGGGCTAAGTGGCTTCCTTTGGCCAAATGGTGGTATAACACCACCTATCACTCTGCCACTAAGGTGACTCCATTTGAAGCAGTCTATGGTCAACGTCCACCAACTCCAACTTCTTACATTCCAGGCAGCTCCAAGGTTCAGGCTATGGATTCCACTCTCCGCCAGCGTGACTCCATTCTTCGCCAACTCAAGCTCAACTTGGACATGGCTCAGAACCGTATGAAACAGCAAGCAGACCAACATCGTACCGAATGTAGTTTTGTCGTTGGTGACATGGTCTTTCTTCGCTTACAACCATACAAACAATCATCTCTCCAGTTGTGTGGTTGTCAGAAACTTGCCGCCAAATACTATGATCCTGTTGGTCAAAAATCTACCTTAGGTATGAAATATGTCATTCATGCGCCCTAGACCCGGCCAACATTGAAAGGCCGAGAGGAAGAAATGCCTCTCGTGCCAATCTCCAGAGATGGGCTGGTTCCCTTGCTATTCTAACTAGGGGGATTTAGATTAGAGAACAGGAAAGAAATTAACAAATGACTGAAAGGGATGGGAAATATGGCCACAGGCCAGATAGAACAGGGGTGATGAACTAACAACACGATAACTTAACTATACGTCGAATCAATAGCACTCAACATAGACAACTAACAAAAATTAAAACCAGGCATCTAACATGTGTAATCTCCAAGACTATTCCAGCGTTCAACCTCTATCGGGAGTCAAATCCAGACATAGAATAATAACTCACATATAGAGCGGAGAATTTAATAGAAAATAAGCAGTAGAAGACATACACATGAATAAAAGTCTAGAGTTAGAGCCAAACATTATCCGTATTGATAGTAGAATTCAAGTTACAGCAAGCTTCTAGCAAATGTCCATGATTTTACAATAAAATTGCCAGCTTTTATAGAGAATTCTGCCGCTTGAAATATTCAATGCACACCTGCAAAACATAGCGGTGGCAAAGAAGATAGGATTTGCAAGAAAAAACTCTTATGAAATAGTAACCAGGCATGGGCTAAAACTGATGACTCCCCGAAATGCAGTTGCACCCCTTCAATGTCGTGATAGGTTCATCTTGTTGGCGCTGCCTCTCACTTGCTAGAACCGCCTCAATGCGAGATAGGATTCTGAAATCCAAAAATGTCGAGTCTGGAAGCTTCTCAGACTAATAGTGTTCAAATGGATAAGGATGTGCCTCGCTTCACTGATGAGAAGCACTTATGAGGCATTCTGGCTGAAGCAGGGAGGGCTGGACTGAAATAGGCGCTATATGCAAGGCCCAGCTGCTACGTTTTGCTGTTTCCTGGCTCGGAACAGGCTTGCGTTTCAAAAGACTGCAGCAAAATAGCTTGTTGTCTTGAAAACAGGCAGGCGTTGAAAAGTCAAGGCGCAAAGCGCTGCTCCCTCAGGCCGAAATTGCTCTGCGCTAAAAAATCTGAGCGAAATGCCTTGCTGCATTGGAAGGGGCGCCTGGGTTGAATGGTCAAAGTCGCTTGCGCCTTGGAAAACCTCAAAAATGCCCTGCACCCGAGAATAACAGCGAAAACGCCTCTGAGTCTTGGGGGAAGTGCTAGAGTTGAACGGTCAACAGCTAAAGCGCTGCTGGACTGGGACGCAAATGCCTTGCGCCTAAAAAGTGGAGCGCAATTTGCTTGGAACCTTGAAGACAGCACTGGCGTTGAAAAGTCAACAGCCAAAGCGCTCTCAAAATTGAACGAAATAGCATTGCGCTAAAAAGTGAAGCGCAACATCCTTGAGCCTTGGGAGACGAGCCAGAGTTGAAAAGTCCACGGGTATTGCGCTTTCTCTTGCTTCGAATCTACCTTGCGCTCAAGAATTCTGAGCGCAAAACCTTGGTGCCTTGAGAGCAGCGCTGAGGTTTGAAATGTCAAATGAGATTGCGCTCTCACTTAGGCCCGTAATTGCCCTGCGCCTGGAAATCTGGGCGAAACGCCTTAATTCATGCTTAGTATCTTTTCTAGAGGTGGTTGTTGTGCTCTGAAAAGTCAACAGATGTTGCACTCCTGGCAGACTCCGAAAAGGCTTTGCGCTCCGAAACTGGAGTGCAAAGGGAATGGGCCCCACACTTGCGCTAAAGTAGGTTTAAGCATTAAAAACAATGTGAAGGCGCTTTCGCCCGGTTTTGCCCCGAAAAGGCCTTGCGCTCCTTTGGCAGGGCGCAAAAGCATTGCGCTTATTTCGATAGGGAGAAAACACTTGACGCTAAGCATTTTTCTCCGAAGCTGGGCCTCGCTGCTCTTCTTTTCTTCAAAACCAACCTGCGCCTGGGGGCATGGCGCGAACTACCCTCACCTTCCAAAAGACGAATGCCCTGCATGATGGATGAACAGAAAAACTGCACCAGCTCTTGGGCACAACTGACAACTTCTGACAAAAAAAGCAGGAAAGAGAAAATATGCTCTATACAAAGAAGAAAGCCTCAGGGAAGGAGAAATTACAGAACAGGAAAAAATTATACAGAGGAAGTCAATGTGGCAGGAAATGCCAACAGGTCCTTATCAGGTATTGCAAAGGCTTGGGGTGACAACGTACAAACTAGCCCTTCCGACTAGTTCCAAACTTCATCCAATCTTCCATGTGTCATCTCTCAAGAGGGTTATTGGCAACAGGGTGCAGGTGCGGTCTACACTTCCAAAGTTGGACGAGGAAGCGTCCATCATTCTTGAACCTGAATGCATTCTTGATCGAAGATCGCGAACCCTTCGTCAACGTGTTATCACAAACGTCTTGGTCCAATGGCGTGGTTTACAACCAGGAGATGCGACATGGGAACCTCTTCAACTCCAGCAGCAATTTCCTCACCTTCAACTTTGAGGACAAAGCTTTTGAAGGGGAAGGGCATGTTAGGACCCCATCCTAACACCTTGATGTAATAGTCCTTGTGGAAGGTAGGTAACACCCATGTTAATATTTTGTAATGTTTTGTTAAAGTTTTGGATTAAGAAGCGTCTAGCCAAATGGCACCCTTCTATGTAACCGTTTTTCAAGAATGTAACTGATTGTAGGTAGGAGATTCTAGCCCGGGTGGCATTTTGCATGTAAGCCAACCTTGGGAGTTAGGTGCTAGAGGAATTCCTTAAAATTGTGAGGGCAGTATTGTATGTATCTTTTTGTATAATTGAATGAAGTATTGAAGGAGGTTGCCCCCTCGAAGAGGCTTGCGATTCAGTGCTATTGTGAGATTGTTCATTTTCTGCAATTTATTTCCGTAGTGTGCATTTTATTTCCATAGTGTGTTGCGAGCATATATGTTTACTTTCCGTATTTGTGTGAGTGTGTTTATTTTTAATAGTAGGTTCCTAACACTGTTAACTAGCAGAAACATACCTACTTTTCAAACATACTGGTTCTTATGATTTAAAGCATAACATCTTTATTTCCCATTATATCTTGTTGAACAGGCAACTATCTCCATCTTTTATTAGATGTATTCTTTTAAAGCAGCCATGTTAAAGGCCATAAAATGCGATCCTACAACTAAAATCCTGACACCAAGGTCTGGTCAAGCAAAACAGATAATTATCCTATTGAACTTACTGTTATTTTGTCTCTTTATGATCTGATAATCCCATTAATTGAATTTCAAGGACTGTTTTATTGATCGAACACTTCTTTTCCTTTTCTGAAGAAATGAGTCATTTAAAAACAAGATGGTTACAGAAGCTAAGAACCAATGTTATAGGGAAGTTCTCTCCCTTCTAAAGAAGGAAAAAACTTAGGCTTAAGCACCAATAAGTAAAGATTGCTTAAAAAGCTTAAAATCTCTTAGGCTAAGCAGTAAAGTCTCTTCCTTGAAATAATTGTGCATCGTAACGACACAAAGTTTTATTGATATTACAGAGCTTTACCTAGCACAATGGATGCCATTTTTCAATTGTTTTACCAAGCAGGAAAATAAGAAAGCCATTATGTTTCCAATTTATTATGTGCAGAATATCTTGACTAAGCATCTGACTCAAAATTAAATTTCTCCAAAGTCACTGAAGATAAACGGACCTCAAGAGATATAGCACCTCGCTCACTCCATGTCATATGAATGCAACATCGACCTAGTGCTGCAAACCATGGGTCGTTCCTCCTGCTGTTTCAAAATAGAACAATGGCATTTTAAAACTCGATGATTCATTTCAACCCATGGTTACTAGATAATCATGTTGCTTAAAACTGGGGAAATCATACCACTACAGAGTATTAACAGTGGATAGGACTTGTTTAGACATCAATCCATTCATTTACTTGGCATTAGCCGTTACTGCTCTATGAACTGAAGAAATGCCCACAATCTATTATAATGGCAACAACAATCTGACATAGTCAAAATATGTAAAGCCTACTGTAAACTCTTTATATTGAAGAAGGGGCCCATTACAATGAAAGTAGTTTCTGCAGCCAATAAATGGAAAGTCACCTTTATATGTCTCTAGTACGAGAAGTTCACTGAATGAAGAACATAATAGTATTACATGAAGTTTCCAATAGAACTGGAAAAATGTTTGCAAGCCCTATTCAATCAGTTGCAAACATATAAATATTACACATTTCCATGTACTTCAAATGTTTTTCAATCATATATAACCAATTTAATTTAAAAATAAATAATTAATTAATTAATAAATAAAATTATTATATCCTTTTGTTTAGTCACATTAGACAAATGAGTTCAAGAAAAAATGCATAGAAATATATCATCAAGGGAAACGGCATCAGAATAGAAGACAAGTAATAAATCATCGAGGCAACTACTATAGTCTCTCTTCTCCTGGAATGTATACCTGATATGTTTGTTACTTTCTTATTAGCACACAGAATTTCCTCTTTACCAAGTCTCCTATGCAGGCGAACTCTTCCTGAGACAGATGTTACAGTCCTTATGGGGTCATTTATTGCTGAACAAAACAGGAGCATTTCTTTCCTCTCAAAACAATTCCAAGAGTCTTCCAGTCAGTATTACATAACCAAAAATTTTGTGTGTTTGTGGGGAAGTGTGTCTTTGAACGATGATCTGTTCCGATAATTACTGGTTTAAAGAGGAAAAATACAAAATCAATATTTATCCATGGGGTTGAAGTCAGACTGGTGAGAATGTTTGGCTCAAAACGAGCCCACCAGGGTTTAATTCCAATGGTTGCTGTGGTAATATGGTTTGCTGTAATACCACCAAGTAGTATTAAAATACTACAGTAGTGCAGTCATGATGTAACAGGTGTGGCCCATTTTCAATCCCATATAACCAATTTTAAGAAAAAAAACACAACCAATATTCTGTTGCTTAGTAAATGGAAATTGTGATTTTGCTTGCTTTACATATATCATGAATAGACATGTAATTTATTATGGACCTTAAATGTTCATGCAATTTAAATGCCTACCTGGAACCATAAGCTACCTGTACACCCTGGAACAATCTATTTTAGCAGAAGGTAAAGTAATTTTGATTTTTTATTAAACAGATAAAACAGCTTAGAACTAACCTCAGAAGATTTTGGTGTGTCAACTCCCCACTGGTTATTGCACCAACAAAGAGAGAAGCATCAAATCCTAGTTTCTGCACCTTCTCCATCGTTGTCCATGCACGTCTCGAAGAGTTACTCACAATTACCATTTTTGCACCAGAATGTGCTAACTGTTCCACTGCTCCAAACCAATTCACCAGAGTGGGTATCAGCTCTCTAAGGAAATCTATCTAGATATCTGTTTTTCAATATTACAATATAAGCAATTCAAGTATGTTATTAAGATATTTTGTCAAAACCATCAGAATTTTAGTAGTGAACTTAATACTTTAGCAGCAGTTTTATTTTGAACTTAATCAAAGTAAGATGAATATAAACATACGAGTTGCAACAGCTCCAGGATAAGGTCTCTGACCATCATGCAGAACTCCAAATTGATCCAGAAGCCATGCCTGCCTATGCACGACACACATTTAGTAAATCCTTTTCAGTGTCAGAGAGAGATATGGTTAATCTTTTGAGGATTTGAGGATTTTCTAAGTCAATCTTCAATGTGGATTAAAATTCAACATACACAAGTCCTCGAACACATGGTCATGACACATTTTACAGTGCATGGTAGCCCTGCCTGGGTAAACTATTGAGTTGAGATACAGATCTACATTCTATCATGAAACAAAATAATTTAAGCCTTAGTCATGCATAATGTGAAATCATAACCACTCTGGAATTCTCATAACAGTGGAAAAAGCTAATTAAAGATTGCATTTCTAATTAGTTCTCTTAAAAACCCCTTCTTTCCTGAAATAGGGACTTGAATTAATATATAAAACCCAAATACAAATTCAGGATCCAATGCATGTGACGCAACATCCTGATAAATCTACTTATAAGAAGGCATCTCATGCTTCATATCAAATTCTAACCCTATAAAACAACATACTGTAGATGCATAATACGTCACTGTTTCTAATCATCATAATGATTCAAAATTACAAAGCAATTGCATCTCTCAATAATCATGTATTCATGCTCGTTTACTGGGAAATTCATTATTATTAAGCTCCTCAACACACCCATAAGACAAATAATATTCTGTTAAAATATAGTTAAGTTTGGTTGTTAGAGTTTTATTTTCAGAGTTTTGGACAAATCTAGGGTTTCAAAGACCCCAACCCACCCACTTTCTTTTCTTTTCTTCTTCTCCTTATTTTATTTTTATACTCTATTTGCAAGTGTCGAATGGCATATACTGAGCAAGGAAATGTGGGGAAGACCAAGGCACAATGCATGGTGGGAAGGACCCTACTTGGAGGTATTGCAAATCAAGTTCGATTAAAGGCTCCATGATATGCAATTATTGTAGGTTTAAGATGAGGAAGACATGAATCCTTGACCAATATGTTAAGTTGTGGAGGACAATCGAGAGATGAAAGACCTTCTTGCTTGCAATGAGGAGAAGAAAAGAGAAAGGAGGAGGACAAGAGAGGCAGTTGCAGCTGTCATGAATTCACCCTTGAATCAGATACTCTTCAAATATTGGCCCATAGATTCACCCTTCTTCCACTGATAGATATAAGACTTGCGTAAGGCCCACAAGTATTCATGGATCTATAGGCGAGTGATCCCCGATCAGTCACTTTGACCTGACTCAGCCAAAATCGCAAGTCCAATGAAGACAACCAGTCAGCCATAAAAGGTTTAAAAATTAGCAATATTATAAAAGCATAAAAACTTTCAAACAATATACAGTAAAAAGCAAAAACACCTCAACCCTAAAAGCACTCTCTCTCACTTTCATTCTATTCATATTTCATTCACACTCTCTCACAAAGTGGAGGGATGGCAGTTGAAGACACAACTAGAATTTTTGAGAGATGCAAGAGCAGTGCAGTTGCTCATGGGGAAGGCTCGAACCATGGAGATCATGGAGATGCCAATGCATCATTTAGAGTCTAGTTTCTCTACTATATGATTCATTGTCTTGTGAACTATGATATTTCATATTACATTTATAATAGCATGGATAGAAGATTCCATGAAGATTGTAATCATCTTGAGACAGAAATTGAAGTTTAATATACAATCTAACCTAATTTGCCTCAAGTGCAATCATTATTTGCCTATAACATGATAGATATTGTGGATTTTTTTCTTTTCTCTTTTTAAATCGGTCATATGGGATTGAAACGAGTCGCACTTATATTATGTCATGACCCCCTAGTGGTATACAAACAGTTTGGAAATTATGCATGTATCATTCAGCAAGATTCGAACCTAGGTCTCCTCCTTGAAAGTTGAGGAATCTAACCAGTTGAACTAATGCCATTTGCTGATGGATATTGTGGATATTAGCACAAATATGTTTTTTTTTTGGCATTTCATTATGTTATTTTCCTATCAAATGTAAAAGAATTGCATTTACTGTTATCCTTTTTTTATAAAGACTACTACATTTTATTTTATTTTCTTATTTGTCAAGTCATTGCAAGTTTTTCCCAAGTTTGATCCAAATACTGAGTCAAAAAAAAGGTTGTTGAATCTGAAAAGAGTACAACTCTCGATACCACACTTCCACTATAGAGAGTGGAACAAATTGGTTTTATCCACAAGGCTTTTTTATCCCTTGCAACCCTTTTGGTGCACAACCTTTGCTTGAAGGAGTTACTGGGAATCAAGAGAAGCACCATGAAGCGAGGATGACTGATACTAATATTTGGTACTTCAGACATACCAATATGGACAAAAATCCCATATTGGGAGGCATTGCTAACTGCGATAACCATTGCTGGAAGAGGGTTCAAGGCACCAACACCGCATTACTTCAATGGACCCTTGCTAGAGGAATGAAAGAATTGACACAAATATGGATGTAGTATTTTTTCCAATGGGTAAATGGACAGTGGAAGGTGCACATTAATAAACTTTTTAATGGCTTTTAGAGGTGCATTGGCATCCTTAAAGTTCATTGATGCATCCAGCAGAAAAAATAATGCTTTAACTTCACATAATTAATTGGAGAAGGTGGAGCTAGAAGTCGGCATTGAGAATGTGGTCCAAGTGGTGACTAACAATGCAACAGCATACATAGCATATGTAGCAGCAGATAGGCTTCTTCAAGAGAAGCACCCTACAATGTTTTGGAGCCCTTGTGCTATCTGTTCCATCAGTTTCATTGTTGAAGACATTGGGAAAATTGGATAGGTGGAATATCTAGTTGAAGATGCATAGAACATTACAAAATTCATCTACAACTATGAATGGGTGCTTAGCTCGATAACTGAGCACACTAATGGGAAGGGGTTTGTGCAACTTAAAGTCACACAATCCAACAACAAACTTCCACATATTTCATACCATTGCAATGCACCTCTTAAGAGGATGTTTGTGAGCGATTAGTTAATGAAGTCTCCATTTTCTAGGAAGGAGGAAGGGAAGGTCATCAAAACAATTTTTGATGATATGTTTTAGAAGAGCAAAGAAAAGATACTTAAGATAACTTACTAACTTACAAACTTACAATGTAATAAACTATGCACATTTGTAAAATTTGTAATCCTTTGTTTTTATTTTTAATTCAGATTTCTAAATATTTTTTATTTTCAAACTATTTTAGATAAAACATTTACTTGCTTCCATGTCTGCTTTATGACAATAAAATGCCAATGGGTTTTTTTTAGGCCATGGATAAGGCAAGGATGCCATTGAGTGTTATTATGGGGCAATCAATAAGAATATGAACCCATTTGGCGTATAGTCATTTGGAGATTGACCGATCAGCTCTAGCGTCCAATACATGCAAGGGGTACTACTTGAACCCCAAATTTTTGTATTCAAGTTCATTTGAGGCTAAGGAGGTTATGGCAAGTTCCACCACATACATGGAGAGGGTAGTTACTAGGTTAGGTTCGAACCCAACATTTTCCGTCTAGTGTAGCCCTATTCTATTTTTTTTAAATATTTGAAAATTAAAATATAATAATTAAAAAAAAATAGAGGAAAAAAGAGATATTGGAAGTCAAAGAAACAAAACAAACCTAGTCTATCATGGCAAAATTGAGTAGGGAACACCATGGTTTTGGATCAAAAAAGCCAGAATATCTTTTAGAAGAAATACATGGATTTCCTCTATTATCTTGTGTGGGCTATTTTAACGTGGTTTAAGATTGTCATGTTGGGCAGTACCACAAGCAGCTACAGGTTATAGGATCAAGTCCTAGTAAAGTTTAAATAACAGAACAATTGTATTCTTTTCAGCCCTTAATGCTGCCTTTCCTGATTGAACTTGCAATTGGCCTCAAGTAAGTTGCAACATGGCCATTCTTCTACTTCTACTCAACTAGGCCAACACAAGGCAATATTCTTTCATTTGTGTGTGTTAGCTTTACAAAACATGACGAGAACTCTGAGACATATTCAGGCATTTGGCATGAACTTGAATATTTAGAATGCTAACATTGATTAACATTGATGATCATCATCAACAGCTATGAATCTTGTTATTGATTAACAAATGTTATATACATATTATATATTTATTAAATATGATATCATAAAATAAATTAGTTTCTAAAATTTATAGTCAATGTATGTTTTTAATTATCTATTTTAACATGTACACATAGAATATATATATATATGAACTGAGCCTCGAGTTTTTTCCATTCAGACTGAACCACCTGACCCTGGTACCTATGATGAAGAGGATGACACTTAAAGAAACCATTAGACACAAGATTTTAGATGACTTGCAAGTTTACAAGGATGCTAACAGGAGGCTCTTTTTTTCATCTTGTTGACTTGAGATTTTCACTTTCAAGGCATAAATGAACTTTCTCTTCCAAAAGAAAAACTAGAAGTTCTCTGCAGGTTTTACAAGGGTTCGCTCCCTTTTTATTTTTATTTTTTTGGTAAAAAAAAAAATAATTTATATTAAGGTATTCAAATAGAAGAGGTACATCGCCTGTCTTTCCACGTAAACAGGCTTTTGATCCAGGATTTAACAGATGATGTAGTGCTACATTCTCTATCAACTGATCTACTATAGTAACCCATGTGTAATAGGAACAACCTAATACAGTGAATTACAAAACTAAATACATCTAATGCTGCTACCATCAAGAGATAGGATAGAAAGAAGATCTTCCCTGATCCGTGTTGCCCACCATCTAGGGGGATAGCCGTAACAAGTGAGGTTGCCTTTGTCTAGAGCCCAGTTGGCCATCGCATCTGCAACTCTGTTTTGTTCTCTAGGGATGTGATTGTGTTCCACAGACAGGAAGCTTGCCTGTACCATCTGAATCTTCTCTATAATTCTCCTTAGTCTCCAGTCAAGCTTCCTATTCTCCCTTGGATTCTTCAGATGGTTGATCATGACTTGTGAGTCGGATTCTATCTGGACCTTCTTCCAGCCTACCTTTACTACCTCTTGGAGCCCTCTAAGGATGCCACAACCCTCCGCTAGGTTGTTGGAAAGAATGCCAAGATTCTTTGCAAAGGTGAAAACTAGGGTCCCATTCGATTGTCTTCCTATCCCTCCCGCACTAGCTCTTCCTGGATTCCCCCGTGATGCTCCATCCGTGTTAACTTTTCCCCAATCCTCTAGGGGAGGCTGCCACTTTCCCTTTCTAACTACTTTCGGGTGCCTTATGGTCGCCATTTGTTGATTATCATCCTTAGGAATAATTTTTAGTCTGCTCATGATCTGTTCCAATTGTTGGTGGGGTTCTTGGGGATACTTCAGCATATGTTGGACTGTCTCTGCTATGTTGGTTGTGGTCTTTTGCCAAATATAGTGGATGTCCATAGACTCTTGTTTGAAGATGCGGTTGTTCCTTTCCTTCCATATGTTCCAAAGTAGGAGAGTAGTTCCTACCCATACTATCTGCCTAACATATTGGTCTACTCCATCTTGTGTAGTCCATTCCCTCCACATATGCTCTAGGGTGGTAAAGCTAGACCAATTAATACCAAGTAAGGTAGCCATCATCTTCCACAACTTTGAGGCTACAGGACACTCAATAAATAAGTGGTAGAGTGTTTCGAGGTTCTCCCCACACATCTCACACCTGAAAGGACCATGGTAGCCTCTTTTCATAAGTTGTTCCCTTGTTAGTACCCTTTTATGTAGAAGAAGCCAAATGAAGAATCTCACCTTAGGCCATAACTTCTGTGCCCATATTTGTTTGAATAAGTCTTGAAGCGGGTTAGGAGTACTTTGGCATAGAATTGCATATCCATGTGCTATTGTATACTCCCCCTTACTCATGTTGCCCCATCCAAGGGAATCCTCCGCTTGAGACCATGAAAGTGATCTCATTTGTAGAGTTTGTTGGATATCCATCTTCTGCCTCTCTAGGATTTGAATTGGCCATTCGGTTGTGGGGACCCAGTTTCTCCCAACTTCTGAATTTTCAGTCTGGTACCTACAATATTTTGCTACCTTTATCCAATTTGCTCTGTGTAGCTGTTCCATGAAAGGTCTCCACTCTGGAAATTGAACCACCAAAGGTTGGTGCCCATCCCAAGAGTCTGTCCAAAAGTTTGCATGTTGACCATTGTGAATTATCCAAAAGAGCTCCTTCTTTATCAGCTCCTCTCCTATCCTCAAAACTGCTAAGATGGGGGATCCTCTGCTAGGGAGTTGGTGGTGAATAATGTCTACTAGAATTTTATTTTCTGCATATTTAGCTCTTAGATTTTGGGCCCATAGTGCATTGGGGTTGTTCAACATCCTCCAATACAACTTAGCTGCTAGTGCCTTGTTGTTCTTGACCATCGATCTGAATCCTAGTCCCCCTTCATGTTTGTGAAGGCATAAAGTTTCCCACCGCACCAATACCCATTTCCTTTCCTCCTTAGTGCCCCTCCAAAGGAATTGATGATTTATTTGATCCAACTCTCTCAACACTGCCTTGGGAATGTCCAAAACTATGGAGACATAAATAGGTGTAGATTGAAGGACTGATTTAACCAGGGTTATTCTTCCCCTTGATGATAGCCATCGATTAGTCCATTTTTCTATTTTCCTTTTTACTCTGTCCACTAGCTAGGCCCAATCCTCCTTTTGTCTCCCTGTTTTAAGAGGAACACCTAAGTAGGTGATGGGGAGGGAGGTCTTCTGGTATCTTAGTTTGTCAAGAACCATGATCTCCTATCTGGGTGAGTAGTGGAAGAAAATGACTTTGGACTTTTCCTCATTGATTTGTTGCCCCATGGCTCTTGAGAAACAACTTATAATATGTTTAATTCTTGAGGCTTCCTTCATTGTTGCTTTCCCTAACAGAGTAAATTCATCAACAAACTGGAGGTGAGTGATTGGTCTGGCTCCATTTGCAATAGTGATTCTTGTTAATGTTTGAAATGATTTTTATTCCTTCAGCTTCAGCAGAAGAGAATAAATATGGGGGAGGGGATCTCCCTGCCTAATACCTCTGGATGCAATGAACAATTGTGAAGGGAAGCCATTGATCAAAATTGAATAGGACATCGATGAAATACATCCCTTGATCCAATCTATCCATTCCTATGAGAAGCCAAATTGACCCATTACTTTGAGGAGGAAATCCCAGTCCACCCTATCATATGCTTTGGACAAGTCTAATCTGATGAACATGGATGGGGATTTCTATGCTTCCATGGAGTGAATAGCCTCTTGAGCCAAAACTATCTCATCCACTATTTGTCTGCCTTCCACAAAACCACCTTGTTCTAGTGAGATAATCTTATGCAGAAGCGGTTTGAGCCTCTCTGCCATTACCTTGGTGATTATTTTGAGCAAGACATTACATAAAGCTATTGGTCTAAACTCGGTAATGTGCTCTACATCTTGTGCCTTTGGGATCAATGCTATATATGTTTTGTTGATTTCCTTCAACACATCTTTAGCTTTCCTAGCTTCCTCAACCACATCCAGAAGGTCCTCATGCAGGATATCCCAAAATTCTTGGTAGAATTCGATGGGGAATCCATCTGGCCCAGGAGTCTTGCCTTTCTGCATTTTGAAAACCACCTGTTGTAACTCTTTGGTAGTTACTAGTGTAGTCAAAACTAAATTGTCCTCCTCTGTTATTAGTGCAGGTATCTCCTGTAACACTTCTTGTTGGGCTTCAATATCTAGAGGTTCTGCTGTGAATAGACTTGCAAAATAGTTTACTACAATAGACCTCATACCTTCCCATGTGTGGATAGTATCTCCTGCTTCTGTTCTCAAGGAGGGTATGAAGTTGTGCGATCTATGGGCTAGAAGAGATTTGTGGAAGAATCCTATGTTTCGGTCCCCCTCCTGGAGCCATTGGATTCTAGATTTTTGCTTCCATAATAGCTCTTCCCTTTTTCCCATTCCTCTAGCTGGGATGTAAGTCTGATCTCTGCCATACTCAGACCCTCCATGAGGCCATCCATGCGGATCTGTTCATTCAAATCTTTGAGTTGGGCTATCACTTCCAACTTTTTCTTCTTGACATCTCCAAACTCTTCCCAGTTCTAGGTCCTTATCTTGGATCTGATGTACTGAAGCCTCCTCACAAAGCAGTACATCTTGGTTCCATGTTGAGGTTTGCCTTCCTTCCACCATTGCTGCACTCTAGGCCTAAAAGAGTTGTCTCTGAACCACATCAGTTGGAATCTGAATGGCGAGTGTCTGGCCTTGGATTTCCACAGTTCTGTCATGATCGGCCAATGATCTGAGCCTGCATTGTTTAGGATCTTCACCCTAGGAATGTCCCCATGAATTAGAAAATTGTCTGATAGTAGGAACCTATCTAATCTTTCCAGAATGCAGGCAGAGCCTTGCCTCCTATTAGACTAGGTCATCAAGCCATTGTCTGGCATGACATCCACAAGGTGGAGGTTTTTGATGTATTCCTTCATGAGGTCTGTGCTCCCGTCTAAGCTACTATTTCCCCCTACTTCTCTTCCAAGGATAGGATGGTATTGAAATCTCCTCCTATTAGGGCCCATGCTTGAGGGAATTGGGTAATAATGTAGTTTATGTTCTTCCACTGTCTCTGTTTCTCCTCCAGGATAGTAGGTGCATAGACATTCATGCAGAGCATAACTTGGTCTGATTGCCTACTTTGTGCTGCTACCGCCAAGAGACCCCAACTACCCACCACTTGGTGGATAACTACCTCTTTAGGGTCCCAAAGGCATGCAATGCCTCCTGATGCCCCTTGGGAGCTGAGGGATTCCACTCTTCCAACAGGCCACACTTTCCTTGCAATTGTCTCCATCTCTTCCACCGACACCTTCGTCTCCTGAAGGAAGACAAGTTGTGGTCGATTTGTTTGTATCATTCTTCTAATTTCATTTTATTTTGAGGGACTCCCCTTGAGTCCTCTAATGTTCCAGGAGATGATCTTCATCAGTATTGGGGGCTAAAGATGTGGGTAAGGGCATTGACCTTACCTTCTGCTATTAGCTTTTCTCCTTCTTTTGCCACATGGTGCTGATTAGTTTTGCATCCTACCTTTTGATTAGTGTCCATTTTCATCTTCTTACTTGTCTCTTGGCTCACCCCTCCTAATTCTGGAATAACATCCAACCCTGGCATATGTGTGTACAACACTAGGGTATTGTTGGTAGATCTAGTGAGGTCTTCCCTAGGCTCTAGGTTTTTTGTGGTTCCTACCTTTAATAGATTGTTACTCTTATTCTTATTTTCCCCCTTGTTTTTTTGTTGGTAGTCTGTTGTTGGCTGGTTTACTACTTCCTGTTTGTTGCTTTGCACGACTAGGGTGGTGTCAGGGGTGCTATTTACCTCTTCTGGCATAGATTCCTTCCTCCCACCATGGAACTGTGTCTCCAAGACTTCTGTCTCCATTGTATCCTCCTCATCATCCAAAAGGTCATCAATGGGGAGATTGCCAAACATATTGTTTGACACCACTGCCTGATTCCTCACTGCCGATTTCTTTTGGATATTCTTTTTTTTGGCACTTGGAACCCTTCAGGATTTGTTTCCTCTCTTCCTTGCTCTGGGATCTTATGTGTGCAGTCTCTTGCTAAATGGCCATATTCATGGCAGATTCTGTAGCAAAAAGGTATGTTCTCGTAATCCACCTCCTGCTCCCATGTTTCCTCCCCAAACTGCAGAGTGATCTTTTTTGGGAGAGGTTTGTTAAAATCTATTAGGACACATATCCGAGCATAAATAATTTGCTCAAATTTATATGTACTATCAACAACCATCATGAGTGTTCCTAGGGTATTCCCAATTGCCGTAAATACTGTCAGATTCCAAAATTCTACTGGCAGGCCAAAAAGCCTCACCCAAACTGGTGCTGTGGATGGCATCTCTTCCTCCGCTTTGAATTTAGTATGCCAAGGTTTCATAAAGAGACCTGCCCTTCCAAAAAACCATGGCCCCCTTGGAATATTTGTTCCCTATCTTCTTCAGAAGCAAAAATAACAAGGAAATAACCATTAGGGTAGGCAAAGATTTGGAACTCACCTTTTGTTCGCCATTGTTTAGCAGCCCATAGTTTAAATGCTGAAAGGATCGGTCTGAACCCCATAAATCGACATATCAACCCTCTCCTCTCCATGTCTTCTATTCCATTCTGAATGTCCTCCATATTCACCTTCACTATCGGGGAACCATCCACCGCCTTTAAACACCCTGTCGCAGTTTTCTTGGGATCTATCTTAGGCATCCTCAAAGGTCTTCGTGGTGCCCTCAGGTTATTGATCACATTTGGCTGGGGCTGTTCCCCACGAAGGGCATCCCTAAAATTCATTTTTTGGGGTAGCTCCCCCGACTCCTTCCCCATATTGGGTATTGGTACAATCGGCCCCTTTTGGTAGTTTGCCCTCAGAACAGTCTTGCTCAAGTTCTGGACCATATCAATTTTCCCTGCTTCAGCTTCTCTGATCTGGTCTGCGCCGTGAATTTTGTTTCTGGTTCTCTTCAACCCTTGGCCTCGTTTTCGTGGTAGATTGTGATCTCCCGTCTCTTTTTGCACTGTAAACTGAAAGTGCTTGTTGCTTTTTCCTTCACTCTGTGTGGCTTGTAAAAATTGGTTGTCTACTGTATTTTGAATCCACTGCATTTCCTCGAGCTGCACCTTTTCCTTACTGTGATCATCCTCGTCGAAAAATTCCTGTTGGCCACTAGGGCCAACAGGCCCCGCCCTCTGTATTTTCCCTGCAATTTTGTCTGAAACCCTTCAAAACCCTCGTCCCAGCTCTCTCCTCCTCAAGGGTTGGCTCCCTTGGTCTTATTTAATATTTTTGCAATTTTTCTTATTGAAAGGAAAAATTAAGGCTGGTGTTCAACCAAAAATGGGAGATAAAGGGTTTGTAATATTTCCAACATTGTAAGATATTTGTTGAAGGAAACAAATCCAAATTTCTAAGTGATAAGAAAAAGACATATTCCTATATAGAAGAAAATATTTTGCACATATATCTTTGCTTTAGATTTGGAGTCTTCAAGGATCTATGTGAAACTAAGATAATTTGATTAAAACAGCAGGTGAAATGATTCCATGCCAGAAGTGATAGACATAGTGACAGCACATTTGAAAAACTGAAGAAACCAGATGAATGCCTCGACACCCGGAATAACCTCAAGAATTCTGTAAGCAAGATGAGGCATGAAATTACTCAACTGGATCATAAAGGCCCGCCAGATCTGCTGTCCAAGCAGGGGAACCTAATATCCAGCGAAGAGTATATCATTGAATGAATAAAATATCACATGCCTGACCTGGACAGCATGACACCGAGCCAAGCATCTGCTTCAATTACTACAACTATCATTCAATTAGACTAGCTGCTGTCAGATGTAAAGGGAACAACAAGCAAAAAAGAGAATTCCTGGCAGGAACACAGAGAGCTGGATACTGTGTTTGAGACACTTAATAAAGTCTATACCCTCTGACATGGACAAGGCTACGCTACTATTGCTGCTCCAAATTGGGCCTACGACAGAAATTAACCAGTTATCATCATCCTTTTCCTTCAATTATTTTGCGGCACCCAATTCTTTGAAGACTCCATGCCCAACGAATAAGGCACACTGGGATCTGCCACCAGGAAAGCATGGTGCCCCGAGAAGTTGCCAGAACTATAGTGATTTTTACCACTCTCGTTGGGTAATCGATCACAGATCAATCACAATCTCAATAGCGGTACATGATCTACAAATGAAGTATTTAAAGAAACCAGGGAAGTTGACTAGATCGTCTAGGAAAAGCAGACATAGACTGAGGGATGACAAGCTTTAAAAAGGAAAAGTGGCAACAAATTTTTAAAAAATTACCAAGTCGTGATCTGCTAAACACCAACCGATCGAGCAAGCGTGGATTTGCTGAATTGTGCACCAATCTACCAAAGGAAAGGAGCATTCAAACAACTAAGTGTTGGGTTCTATCAATACACTCACTGACCTGTGCACCGATCCGCCGAAGGAAAGAAGAAATTAACAACTAAGTGTTGGGTTCTATCGATCCACTCAACCATTGATCCACCAAAACAAGGCCCTGTTAGGGTAATGTCACACTGGACAATCAAACAGTAGAGTGGCAAGGAGAGAAAGAAGGAAAGAAAAGGGATGGGGACAGTAGCCAGTCTCCCGGAAATCAATGTTAGAGTGACTTCAGCACACAAGTTAGCCAACAAAACGCAAAGAAGGAATGCCTGAACTGCCAATTAGTCAATTCGTTGGGAAAATTGAGGGAAGTGCCATGTCACACACCATGTCAACACCTAGGGCCACATCAATGTTAAGGCAAAAAGGGGAAAGAGAGGTCCCAATTTGTCAGTTCAAGGAAGAAAGTGAAATGAGATAACAGTAATCACAAAGCCACATTACTGGCAGGGCCCACACAAGATTAAAAGGGTCAACAGCAGTCAAGACCTTAAACAGTGTGGAGACAAACATCCAGAAGAATAGAGACAAGAAGGGAAAGTGCAAAAGGACCCCGTCACCATCAAGTCAGCTTGTTGGACATCATCAGAAGGGGCCACGACAACAAGGCACAAGGACCAAGGAGACAGGGTGTTTGTTGACCCAAACGAGAAAATGACCAAGTCTGGATGGCGTTGATCCACCAAAACTGCCAATCTGCAGGACATGCTGATTCAGTAACACCTGTCAATCCGTCGATCAATCAGGCTGACGTCAACATCAATTTGCAGAAAAACCTGAAGAAAAAGTTAGGAAACATAGGGAAAAGCCAAAATATGGGTTGAATCATTGAAATAAAGCTCATAACATAATCAAGAAGTGACCAGAAGTGGAGAAAAATGACGTGGTACTCATTGTAATCGCTTGGAGAGACATATCAGTGCCACAGACAGAGATAGAAGAAGCAACCACTAGTTGCATCATTTAGAAGACTTCAAAGATAAATATGGCTGAAGAGCTGCGATTTGCCACTAAATTTTTCGAATAGGATTCAAATTTTTATTCTAATGTAAAATAATAGAAGCTAGGTTAGGGTTTTCCTGTTTTTAAAAATTGTCAACTATAAACAAGAGTTGAGGCTCATTGGCAAGGCTCCTTTTGGCAGTCCAAGAACTTATGCTTCCCTTTTTGCTGCAAATACAAAACTAAAGAATTTTCTTCTGAAAGAGATATTCATAGAATGTGCTTAGTCTTTCACTTTTGAACTCTCTATTTTCTCACCTCTTTAACCGCAAATGAAAAGGATGATTGTGGCTCTGCTTTTTCATTCCTATTAGTCCTTTTCTTGAATGAATGCTGCAAATCTATTTAGTTTAGAGGTAGATTGTGGCTATGGAGGATTTAAGAAACCCATTGGGATCACTTCAACTGATCACAAGTATGTTTACTTTTTGCTTTCTTCCCCTTCTCCTTGAAGTTTTGGTTAAAATAGATAAGACAACCAGGGACTCAGCCCTCTCCAGAGGATGATTGGGTGAAAACCCTCTCTTCCAATCTTACTAGGGTCTAAGGTGCTTATATCCATTAGGCAGATCAACACTTTCTCTTTTCACCTCCGATTGTGTTCTCTTCTAGATCAATACACATGCATCTTGGATGAATGACTTTGTAGTCTGCCATCTACCAATGAAGGAGACCATTGTCAAAGTGAGCCTCATCTTCTGTACACTCTAATTCCACAACACTATCATCTTTTGGTTCTAGTGTGCTTCCTTGTGTATCTCCTAATTGTCAGACATTAAAGGAATCAACTAGCCAGAAAATCCTACTTCCTTGCTCATGGCCTGATTCCTCAAGCTGATGACATACTTATGGTACCTTTTTTAAATGATAGGCAATCTTTTTCCAATTTAAATTAAAAATAATAATTCCCCTCGTGCCATCAAATGGCATGAGCTCAACTGGTTAAATTCCTCAACTTTCAAGGAGGAGACCCATGTTCAAATCTTGCCAAGCAATAAATGCATAATTGCCAAGCTGTTGTAATACCACTATGTGGTCATGATGTAATAATGATGGGGTCATTTCAATCCCATATAATTAAAAATAAAATAAAAATTCCCCTCCTAGCAATATGCGAAGGATCAGGATCAAATGGCAGTAGCTCAGCTGGTTAAATTCCTCGACTTTCAAGGAGGAGACCCAGGTTCAAATCTTGCCAAGCATTTATAACACTATGTGGTCATGATGCAATATAGGTGGGACCCGTTTCAATCCCATATAACCAATAAAAAATAAATAAATATGCAAAAGATCGAGGGAAAAAAAGCAATAGTTTGAAAAAAAACAAAAATTACCATTGAAAAAATGTCCATTAAAATAAATTTTTAAGGGGATTAATTCCTAAAAGATAAAATATTTTTATAATTTCCTTTTATGGCTTATGTCATCTTTTTTAAGCCTTTCCAACAAATTGCCAATAAAAATTTTGCAACCAAGTCGGAGGCAAACCCCATTTCAACACCTCGGGGATTCATAGATGGAGAAAGAGAAAAATAATAACAATGGGAAAACTTTCAAGTTAGTCCTAACAGGGATAATGTTCTTATTCAGAATAAATGCACAATTCCAACTGAGTCAATGGCAGCCCCAGTTGAAGAGATGGATGATTCACTGGAAGTGGCTATTAACAATGAGATGATTTAGTATGATATAATGATCCTCACAAATTGAGGGTTAATTTGTAAACCAATTGAAACTAGCCTGGAATTCTAAAATTTGGAGATGGATTGAAAGGAAATTAAAGTTGACTTCTCAATACTCAAAGACATTTATACCGAAAGGTTTCTTCTTAATCATTTTTTCAGCCTCCAAAATGAAGGATCATGTCATGGAAGGACGGTCGTTGTTCACGGGAAGAGTTGGTCTATATAGTTGGCCATGGTCAAAGGATTTCTCTTTGGAGAAAACCACCCTGGAAAGAGTACATGTGTGGGTTAGACCCTCTTGTCTCCCATACGAATAGATTAATATGGGGGTTTTGAAGAACACCGGAAACACTCTTTGTGAATTCATTCAAGAGGGTATGACATCATTGGAAAGAAAACTTGCTGCATATGCCAGAATCTATCTGGCTATTGGTATCTGTATATCTAAGAGTCTTCCAACATGCATTGTTATCAAATCTGAGGCAAAGAAATGGATTCAATAAGTTGATAAAGAAAATATCGCTTTCAGATATCACATATGCCATGATACCAGACAGAATGCTAAAGACTGGAAGATGGAAAAGAATAAGAAAGAGTAAGAAACTAGGAAGAGCACTGCATCTAAGAAAGAGAAATATGCTGGAATCGTATAATATATATATGCTTCCAGTTTTCTCGATGTCAGGGAAAGATGCTGGAAGGATCTAATCTTGTTTCTAATTAACTTGGTTGCAACTCTCAACTGTGAATTAAGGAATCTTGTTGAGGAAATCAACAAGGTGATATCGCCATCTGAGTAATAGGGAAGGACACCTGAATTATTGAGATCAATGGAAGACTTTGTTGCGTTTGTGTACTTGACCAGTTTGTGGGATGTCATCCCCTTAAGTAGTTATTTTGCGTGGGATGATAGGTGAGTTGGGAGGTCTCATGTTGCAGAGAGGCTGGATGATATCTCCTGTTTGTACTTACTCTATTTTAACACGTGTTTTGGATAAGTCTTTTTTCTGTATTTCCTTAGGGGTTCTTATCTTTCGTTCTTCCACATATGACCAAAGTAGGCCAATGGGACTCATTGAAAAGAGCTGTTACAAATTACAATTCATTGTAGTAACCACAAAGTAGTATGAAAATAAGTTAAACTAAGTAAAGAATCTAGCGTAAATTACTCTAAAGTAGAAGAATTATATAGCATAAAATTACAGCCTCAAGGGTTGCCCAAAATGGATAAACCCTAACATGCTAAAAGTAATGATTAAGAGAGATACTAGAAGTTGAGGTACAACAGAGATAGAAAGGAGCTCCAATGGATCCAAGCTCCAACATTAATCTATAGTGGGATGTAAAGTAGGAGCACAGTTGTCATCACCAACTATCACAAAATGGCCAACACCAAATCTAATGATGCTCCCAGGTGGATGGCTAGGACTAAGAGGGCCTCGTCGGATAATCTTGGGAGGACATGCATTTCAACCCCTCAAGACTCTTCTAGCATCCATGGTTGTGGATCCAATACAAGCGGACAAGAAACTAGTAAGTTGTGCCGATCTACAACTCCTAGCTATGTGAGGGGTGGCCGAAACCCGACGCCAAAGAACTGTAGTCTTGTCTTGTTGTAAGCAAGAAGAAAGAACTAAATTCCTAGTAGCCACTCTTGTATGCAAAGAAGGGCGCACAGATCTATCATTAATATTTTGGATAGTTGTAGCTTTCAATGAGCACTTATTACTCTCAACTACAGAGATAGGGTGAAAAAATGAGGTGATTAGTCAAGTAGTAGTTTGTCTCCCCTATAATAATTGACACCAAAGAGTCATAGCTTCCCTAAGGTAAAGAGCCAAGCATCTTTGGTCAAGATAGCTGAAAAATGTGGCAAGCAATCCACCTAAGTCTCTATACAAGCAATAGTACCTCCCTCAAATCTCATAATAAATAGGACACCTAAAGATGAAATGTTCTTTAGTCTCCACCTCCCAAATAGAGCAAAGACGACATACCCTATCCTCTCGAGGAATATGGTGGTCCATCTCCACCGCAACTGATGTGAGCATACTCTAAGTTGACCAAGAGGAATCCTAAGGCTGTGTGTCCAATGTTGCTCAACATAATTAGGACGAGTAATAATGCCATTCTTAATCCTCATGAAATGCTTAGTGTAGAAGGCCAACTTAGGACTAAGAGGTTGAGATGGAGCGACCCAAGTGATCTAAATATATTGTCGATAAGCATCATCTCTGATTGCTTGATTAATTACCCTCTTATTAGGAAAAAGGCAAGAGGAGCATTGAAGGAGTATTTGAAAGGACGTAATTGATCTATGGAGATGCTAATTGACTCAAGAAGGGAAATAGCTTCTGAGTTCCATCCATAATGAAGACCAAAAGAGCCCCTAAAGGTAATGCATTTAGAGGAGCAAAGCACATAGGTAATTCTCTTGGCCTAAGGTGTAGTCACCCATGGATCTAAGGCAATGAAGCTGAAAAAGAATTTTGAAGATGCTCTCAAGACAAAAAGGATGAAAGCCAAACTCGGCCTGAATAATAGATTGGGGAGTTGTTCGTTTACATCGGATAAATTGCTGAAGCAAAATAGTTTGGAGTCTTTGGACCCTCTCACTGCAAGCCCAATCAACACACCATAGACTTGGACCCCAAAACTAAGATCCATAAAGAACTGTGGGTTTGACGATGCAATCAAAGAAGTTCATCTTTGGAGGTATGTCTTGAAAGTGTTGTTGGAAGCATTGGCAGTACAAGACTGAGAGATATGATCCCTTGCAAAGATGTGACTGTGAAGCTGGCCGAAGATTAAGGGAAGGACCTGTCAACTGAACCCCCAAGTAGGTGTAAGAAGTGGTGATCTCAATGGACTCGTCCTTATAGAAGAACTAAAACTTAGATAGGGTACTCTTTGATGCATTAAAGATCATCACCTTAATCTTGCTACAATTGACTGCAGGGCAATGCATATCCTCTATTTACTATTGGAATTGCAGGCCAATCCATATCTTGGGTGGGAAGGTGTTCCTATTTTTTCTTGTACATTTGTGTAGTTGTGGTTGCTATGAAAGTGAAAGTTCATACAAAGAGTCACCATTTAAAACTGCCACTGAAAGTGAATGTAAAGGTGACAATTTAGATCACAGCCAAGCCTAGACACCTCTTGGTTCATGAGACCCCTATGTGTCGGCAAGGAAAATTAACAAATGCAAGAGGAATCAATCTTATTATTATGGGTGACCTTTTTGGGGCTGGCTTTATGTGCAAAAATGTTCAAAAATCTAGTTTTTTTATCCTAACAACACTGTTAAGGGCATAACTTTGTGCTCGGGACTCCGTCTTGATCCATTCAAGAAGCGTTGGAAATATTAAAGGGAGAACAACAATTTCAGCCAGCAACTGTCACAGAAAGAGTTGCCAACAACTTCATGGAAAAAATGCTCCGAAGGCCCTCAAAAATGCAAAACAAAATAATTATTAAAAATAGTAATTCTATTTTCAAATTTTTTAGCCAAAATGCATCTCTAGCTATGTTGCACATCAGTGGAAGACAAAACACAAAAGGGCTAGTCATATGTCTATAATTTTCTATTAATATGCACTTTGTAACTCATGGAAGGTGAATCACCACATTTTCATAAGTGACCTTCTAACTCATGGAAGGTGAACCAATCACATTTCCATGTGGGTGACCTTCCATATTCAATATGGTGAATTTCCAGGACACCAAAAATATTGTAAAAGAGAGATGCACCCCTGACTGTAAAAGTAGAGGTAATGGATTCAATGTTATAGCCTCAGCTCTTCTCAGAAATTACTTGCAGTGTACTCTATTTCTTGAGCAATAAAATCATTATGCTATTTTGCTTATATATTTTTTATGTTTTGGTTTGTTTTACTCTGTTATTTTTGAATTGCACTCTTTCTTGATCTTTTTTAACTTGAATTCTGAGTTTACATCAATGGTATCAAAGTGATCCGTCTTTTGAGTGTATGTCCATAAACACGAGATCAAGATATCAAAAGTTTGGGTATCAGATGTGAGATCCCTCTAATTACCTCCCTTGTCATTTCAAACGATCTTAGGTAGGAACTAGAATGGACAACATCGAGACAATCGATCCTTTCAAGGAGATGTTGAAAAAAGGTCTTGTGAAACAAAGGAATGAGATGACAAAACAATTTGCTTAAAATTCTTCATTGACTTCCTGCTACAAATTATGCAACCTCCTCCACACAACCTCACACTGCCCTAGCACCATTCAATGCTCCCGCACCTTTTAAGATGTAGGTGAATTTTGACATTCCTACTTTTGAAGGAAAAATTAATGCTGACACCCTAGAAGTTATTTTCATACTTCTCTATAAATAAATTCACCAACAATGAGAATATCACTTTTGCACTTTTGAAAGCTTCATTAGATGTTCAATATTGGTGGGAAGCATATTGTAACAGGATCAAGGAGGATAATGAAGATGAACTAGTACTATTCATATGGGATTATTTCATGGAGGCTGTCAAGGAAGAATATTATACCATGGGTGCCTATGAAGACCAATAAATGTGATGGCAACAATTGTGTTGAGGTAAAGACCAATTTGTTCAAGATTATACTAATGCTTTCCATTCCATGGCAGCAAAACTAGGTATTCAAGATACCAAAAGGCATTGAATCCTCAAGTACTGCAGTGGACTGCAATGGTACATTCGAGAGGACATGGACCTCTTCGAATTCAAGACATTGGGAGAGGCATACAACTTGCTCTCAAGATGGGGCAGAAGCACAAAAACTAAAATGGAAGAGGAAGAGGAGTAAATAACAAAAACTAAAACACCAAGTACCAGCCAGAGAAAGGCAAGAGTGACTCCAAAGAATCAAGACAAAGGGGGTCAGCCCCAAAATCAGAATTGGAAGCAGAAAAAAGACTCCCAAGAAAAGAACCCCCCAAGAACAAAAAATGGAAAATGGTGCAATTATCACAAGAGCAACTGACATGCTGCTCAAGAGGAGGAATGCCTATTTTACTCACAAATGTGGGTCAATGGTAAGCTATTACAATTCATTGTTGATAGTGGGAGTCAAAAGAATCTGATTTCTGCTCAAATGATGAAGGATTTGAATCTACCTGTCACACCACACCCACAACCATATAATGTTGGATGGTTACAACAGGGGAGAGACATTCGTGTCACTCAACAATGTCTTCTCTTCTATGCCACCGAGCCCTTCAAAGATGAAGTTTTGTTTGATGTCGTACCCTTGGATATTTGTGATTTGTGATGTGATTTTGGGTTATCCATTTATGTGGAAGAGGCATGTTGTTTATGAGTCTAGACCCGAAGTGTCATCATCATTGTGACATAAAGCATTCCAATGATTTAGTTCTTGGTTCTCCTTTGCCTAATGCACCTGTTTATCACAGATCAGTCCTCGAAAATGATAAAATCAGGAGGCAGATACAAGAATTGATTCAAAAGGGGCACATCACACCAAGTGCCTCACCATGTGGTAGTCTAATTGTCTTGGCTCCAAAAAAATATGGAACGTGGAGACTTTATATTGACTACAAATCTTTGAATAAAATCATCAGGAAGAATCACTATGCACTCCCTTGGATAAAAGACTTGTTGGACCAGCTCTGTGGTGCAAAGTTCTTCACCAAAATTGATCTCAAATCTGGATCATCAAATACCCATAAAGCCCATTGAAGTATGGAAGGCTGCAATCAAATCCAAGGAGGGTTTATTTGAGGGACTGGTTATGCCTTTTGGCTTGACCAACGCACCTGCCACATTCATGAGAATGATGGATGACATCCTACGTCACTACACCAGCTCATTTGTGGTAGTCTACCTAGACAACATAATTGTCTATAGTAAGACATGGGAGAAATATCTACGACATGTTCAACAAGTACTTTAGACTCTTTGAAGACACAAGTTATATGCTACTTTGGAGAAGTGTTCATTTGGCATAACGAAGATTCAGTACCTCAAACATATTGTTGACAAAGAGGGAGTCCATGTTGATCTTGAGAAGATTCAGGTAATTAGATATCAGATTACCCCAAAGACTCTAACAGAGCTTCGCAGCTTTCTAGATCTGCCAGTTTCTATAGAAGATTTGTATTGGGATTCTCACACATTGCTTGGCCACTACACCAAGTGACCAAAGGTGGTGCCAAATCCATTCCATTGAGGAGATAAACAACTAAGGAGATCTGAAAGGTTGAAGGACCAATTGTGTTCAGCTCCTACACTTTCCCTACCTTATCTGCATCAACCTTTTGAGGTAATGATGATGCACCAAAGTACACATTGGGAACTGTCCTCACACAGCATGGGCATCCAATTGCCTATCACAGTGAAACATTCAATGAAGCAATTTGAAAATACCCCACATACAACAAATAACTCTATTCCATTGTCCAAGCATGTAAACAGTGGAAGCACTACATCTTGGGCAGGGAAACCATCATCCATACAGATCACAGACCTTTGAAGTTCATTCAAACACAGTGTAAGCCAAGGAATGAAAGACATCAAAAGTGGGCCACATATCTGCAGCAGTTTCATTTGATCATCAAGCACAAGGACAGGATTTCTTATTCAACAGCAGATTGTTTGAGCCAACCTCCAATCATGGCACTCACCACCATTCTTGATTTGTGTGGGTATGATACTTCCAATTGGTCCACCTTGTATGAAGTAGATTCTGATTTTGCAGATGCATACCAAGCTCTTCATGTGGGTAAGCATGTTTTTTATTTTTATTTGCAAGATAACCTCCTCTGTCACATGGGATATATTTGTGTACCATCTAGTGAGCACTCAAAGATGATTTGGGAAGCACACTTTAGCAAAGTAGCAGGTCACTTTGGAATGGAAAAAACGTTGGCAGTTCTTTAAAAGTACTTCTATTGGCCCAAAATGAGGAATGATGTTGAGAGGTACATCAAGTCATGTACCCCCTATGCTATTGCCAAACCAACCAACAAGAAGCAGGGACTGTATACACAATTGTTAGTGCCATCCAAGCCTTGAAAATCTATCTCCATGGATTTCCTCTCAAGTTTGCCCACATCTAAGCATGGTAGTGATTGTGTTTTTGTAGTTGTTGATTTTTTTTCAAAGATGGCTATCATGAGTCCATTTAAGAATCTATTTCAGCTGAGAAGACTGCTAAGCTCTATTTTAGCCATGTGTTGCTCAACTTTGGCTTGCCAAAGTCCATTGTATTTGACACAAATAGCAGATTTTTGAGCATTTTCTGGTCCACCCTATGGAGCATGATGGACACTAAGTTGACCATGTCCACAACCTTTCCATCCTTAGATTGATGACCAGATAGAAGTTGTGAATTGATTGATTGTACATCTTCTTCAAATGTTCAATTCCAAGCATCCACGCACATGGGATGAGAGCCTCCCTTACATTCAGCATGGGTACAATCAAGCTCTGCATAGCTCTACCAGACAGCCCATTTCATGTCTGTTTCGGGTTCCAACCCTTGGCACTCACCGATGTAGCTCTCCCTGTAACTCATGAAGTACTCATCTCTTGGACAAAAGAAGCAGAAAAGGCATCACAGTTTCTGGAACAGATTCAACTTATCCAAAAACAGCTCCATGACCTCTTGGAAAAGACAAATCAAAAATATAAGCAATGCCATGACCAACATCGGGTCCCACATCAATTCAAGGTTGGAGATAAGGTATGGTTGCATCTTCAAAAAGAGAGACTTGCAAGACCACATAGGAAGATCAGACCTCTTCGCTATGGACCACACACCATCACCAAGGAGGTGGGAGAAACTGCCTTTGATTGGAATCTTACTATATTATCTTGGTTTGCATCCAATCTTAAATGTTGAACTTCTCAAGCCCTAACATCCACCTTTATTGGACACTTCCATAGTACCAGAACAGTTGGACATTGAAGAACTCAATCTAGACAGTTTAGCACCAATGGAGGAGGATCAGATTGTTGACACATGGACTAAGACCACCAGAAGGCAGTCCATTGAAGTATAGAGTGGTCAATGCAGGGCAACTTGGTCACCAAGGGGTGGCTCACAAAAAATCAGATAATGAAACAATTTTCACACCTGATGCCATAAGTTGGCACAATGGAGACCATTGCTTTTCAATGGGCATGTGACCTTTTTGAGGCATGGCTTTATGCCCAAAAATATTCAAAAATCTATTTTTCTGATCCTAACCACACTATTAGGGGCATAACTTTCTATTTTTAAATTTCCGTAGCCAAAATGAATCTCTAGCTATGTTGACACACTAGTGGAAGACAAAACGCAAAAGGACAAGTCATATGTATGTAGTTTTTAATTAATAGGCGCTTTGTAACTCATAGAAAGTGAATCACCACAATTTCATATGAGTGAGCTTCTAACTCATGGAAGGTGAACCATCCATTTCCATGTCGGTGACCTTCCATATTCAATACAGTGGATTTCCAACACACCAAGAGTATTGTATAAAGAAATATGCACCCCTGACTGTAGAAGTATGAGTAATGGATGCAATGTTATAGCCTCACATCTCTTCTCAAAGATCCCTTGTATTGTACTATGTTTTCTAAGCAATAAAATATTTAAGCTATTTTTATTATATATTTTTGTGTTTTGGTCTACCATAATCTGTTATTTTTTGAATTGCACTCTTTCTTGATCTTTCTTAACTCAAAATTCTGAGTTTCAGATAAGTCAAAATTCTGAGTTTCAAATCACCATGGGTTTGGGGTAAGTGGATAGAGTGAAGAGCCTCACACCATAATCTAAGGTTCCAATCCCATTCGTCAACCTTAACATTTTAGCCCATGGGGTTTGGGGCTATTCGTTGGTAATGAAAAAATTCACACCACAATATCATGAGAAAACTTAACATTTGCCCAAAGGGTTTGGGACAAGTGTGGAATGGAAAGCAAGGAGTTTCACACTATGATCCAAACTCCCAATTCGATGAGTGAACCTTAATATCTATCAAATGGCATTAACTTAAGTGGTTAAAATGTGGAATCCCAATGGATAGACTCAGGTTCAAATCTCGTCAGATAGTATACTACCACTATATACCACAATAACAAGGGATGATGTAATATAGGTGGGGCACGTTTCAATCTCATATAACCAATTTAATCTATATGTATACGGACGTATATTATAATTATGGAGGTGTGTGATTCGAGCAAAGCATGGGTTGCTCAGAGGCCCAAGGGGCATGATGCCTAAGCCATCATAACTTGCAAATGTTTGTACCTATCTAGACCCTTAAGCAAATAGGCTAGTACTAACTCACACTGTGACGCCAATGCTCAAAATTCAACAAACGTTCAGTGCCACCACCATATATCATCCAAGGGCAGACTAACAACGAACTTTGCAACACCTGATGCCCGACACCTCTCTGTGCAAGACCAGTTCAGCTTCTTGTCCATTCAAACAATGGTGCCAAACATAAAGGAAGTTGGAGAGGAAGTTCACAAGATGTTTCTAAAACTACTTCTTGATCAGTTGAAACCTGAAGCAGTTCATCTTCCAACTGATTTGTAGCTTATGTACAGATCTTGTATAAAGTTAGTGTAGGAACTCCTTTTTGTCTTCTTATTTCCTTCTTACTCTCCTCCCCTTTTGTTCCTTTTCTACAATTCTTTTTTCTCTACATGTTGTTTCTACTACTCCAGCAAAACAGAGTGCCCTACTCTGCAATGCTGCAAACTTGTATAAAACATTTGTACAGTTGCTTTATATCTAATACAAAAGTCTACCATGCTGCCAATCAATTTACATACTTAGTGTAATGTCCCAAAAATAAATATTTTTTGTAAATGTCTCCTACACTTAATTATAAAAGTGAAAAAGGGGTTCATGTGACTAGGAGACATAACTTACGTTGTGTTTATTTATGTTTTATGTTTTTATGTTGTAATAAGGCACTTTAAGTGATTTTAGGGTTGGGAGATGTCAACTCCAAATTAGAACCTCACCCTATATAAGGGAGTGAGACGTCCCATTTTGGGCATGTTATGTTGATATTAGAATTGAATATTGAAACCCTAGAGGTTCCATGAGTTGAGATTGCAGGTCTTGCTCATTCCCATAGTGCATTGGAGGTGCATGGTTGGGGTCTTGGCACTATCATTGCAGGTGTTATTGCCCTAAAATATCAAAAATACAAAAAAAGAGGCATCCGTGAGGAGTTCGTGGCATTTTTGGGAGCATTTGTGTCATGTGTTTCAGATCCGTTGGCAGCCCCAAACCCTACGCTTGTATTTGGGGTCATTTTTGAGGAGTTTTTGCATCTGTTCAGCCTTGGGGTGCTGTTGTATTGGTTTGGCAATATTTAATATATGATACTGGCTGATTTCTCCTCATATTTGTGTTATTTTATGAGCAATTTCTGAGTTATTTCCTTGCTGTACTTAATTTTTGCATTTTCGTAGTAAGGGTTTGTTGTTTCTTAAAAAGGGACATTACAAGTGGTATCAGAACTGGAATCTTGCCGACTCGTGGTTAGTTTCAGCATTTTTAGTGTTTTTTCAGTTATTCGTGGTGATAAGTGTGTTTCTATGGTGAAAAGTTGTGCCCTAGTGAAAATCATGGATTTTTAGGGGATTTGCAGATTTTTAGGGATTTTTTTTCAGAAAATAAAAATTGCAGATTTGGATACCCTTTTGACCAATTTGCAGTTCTGTGGTTTCAAAAAAAATTTTTGGTGGTCAGAATTTTCAGAATTTCAGATTTCCATCTTTTTAGGGTTTGATAGGGTTTTATGCATCGTCCTCCTGTTCATCAGTATTTTACTAGGAGAAACAGACTCGCTTTGGAAATGTCAAACAGGGAAGATGTTGAGGAGCCCCAAAGGCCGCTTGATAGGACTGAGCAAAAATTTGATGCCCTACTTGACATGCTGCAAAGAATGGTGTCCTTACAAGAGACAAATCAGCAAAATTGAGGGCAGCTTTGGGCAACCCAAATGGCACAAGGAGGGAAGGAGAAAGGGGAGGCAACAACAATGGGCACGAGTCATCATCTAACTCACACACTCCCTTGCCTAGGCCGTCCAAGCCTATGTTCCTTGTTCCACCACCTCCACGGGAGGAAAATGAGGTAACTGATGAATTAGATGAATGGTTTGCTGCTTATAGTAATAAATCTAAGGGTTTTAGGGCAGCAATTTCTTTTGATAAATATTTGAAGATTGTGGGTAAATCTGTTGTTGAGGCTAAAAAAGAGAAAAAGAAGCCCTTTTTGCATCAAAAGGTGACCATTCCCTCATTTAATGGTCAAGATGGTCTTACAGCTAGGGCATGGCTTCAAAAATTGCAAACTTATTTTACCATGGAGCCTATTTCTAAAGCTGATGCAGTTCAGATTGCTACACTCCACCTTGAGGGTAGTGCTTACTCATGGTGGTATCATGGGTTAGTAACCCAAGGGCATGTTGATATTGATACATTTGATGAATTTTGTACCAGGGTTTTGAACAGGTTTGAAAGGAGGAATGTGGAAGAGTATTTCAAGGAGCTTGCCATTTTGAAGCAAACTTCATCCATTCATGCCTATGTGGAGGAGTTTGAACAACTTTCAGTTCAGGTACAAAATATTTCACCCAAGAGGGTAATTTTTCTTTTTATGGATGGTTTGTTGGAACCCGTGAAGGGATTAGTTAAAGCTTTTGAACCAGCCACTCTTGAAGATGTCATTAAGAGAGATTTAAGCTTAGAATCTGTTTTACCTCCTAGACAGAAATATTTTGCACATAATCCACTTGCTAGACCACCTTTTGCAGCCAGAAAAACAGTTTTTGGACAGCAGTATGGGCAGCAAGGAAACCTCACGCAGCAAGGTGGAAATGAGAGAAATTTTTATGGCAGGAATCCCACGCATGGATAAGGTTTCAGATCTGGTTTTCAGCCACCTAATAAGCCCCCAAATGGCCCACGCTTGACACAAGAAGAGAAAGATGAGCTAAGGAAACAAAACAAGTGTTTCATTTGCAAGTCTCCTTGGCAAAGAGGTCATAAATGCAGAGAAGGAGGTATGAAAATCATTGAATTACATTCTGATTCTGATTTTGATAATCCTGATTTTTATGAGGCAGATGAGACACCCTTGGAAGAGGAAGCACAAAGGGAGTATGAGGAAGTTCCTGAAGGTTCCCTAGCCACTTTAAGTGGGCTGAATCAATTTCGCACTATTAAGGTACCAGGTAGATCTTTTGATGAAAAGGTTATTGTTTTAATAGATGGTGGTGCTACTTACAATTTTGTTGATGAGAAGTTTGCCACTAGAAAGAATCTTCCTACAGCTATCATTCCTGGTTTTAGTGTTGCTATTGGCAATGATGATCTTATCACATGCAACAAAGTGGTAAGAAACATAAAAATAAATGTTGGCAACATAGAAGTAGATGAGCAATTCTTTGTTTTTCCCTTAGGAGGTATTCCACATATGGTTTTGGGTGTGCAATGGTTGTATTCACTTGGTGATTATGATACTAATTATCAGAAATTAGAACTGAAATTTGTGCTTGAAGGGAAAGATGTGGTGTTGCAAGGAATCAAGGAAAATGGGTCAAAAGATTCTTGCAAAATTTTGGAGGTTTCATACAAAAGAATGGAGAAGATGATAAGGCATAAGGACGTTGAGTGGGCAGCTGTAATTTTCAATTCGAAGGGAAAAAATCAGCCACCTATCATCCTCAAATTCAAGGTTTACTACAAAAACATCTTAAGGTTGATCAAACTAAAGTTTCAGCTGTACAAAGATGGCCTATACCATCCAACCTAACGGAATTGAGGGGTTTTGTGGGTTTATGCGATTACTACGGAGGTTCATTAAGGGTTTTCTTCTTTGGCTGCCCCCTTACTGAATTAACTAAGAAAGGGGCCTTTTCATGGTCCAATGAGGCTCTTTTAGCTTTTCTAAAGCTGAAAGATGTAATGACTTCCACTCCTTTACTTGCTATTCCTGATTTTTCTGTTGCTTTTACTATTGCTTGTGATGCTTCGGTGTTGGAGTTGGAGCTGTACTTATGCAACAAGGATGCCCCATTGCTTATGAGAGTAGAAAGCTCTCAAATGTGGAGAAAACTTTCAGCATCTATGATAAAGAGATGCTAGCTATCATGCATGCCTTGACCAAATTCAAGCAATACTTAGTGTGTGGCAAGTTTGTGGTCAAAACTGATCATAACAGTTTGAAATACTTATTGGGGCAAGTTGAACTGAATGAAAGACAGCAGAAATGGGTAACAAAGTTGCAATCATATGATTTTGAAATTGAGTTTGTAAAGGGTAAGAAGAATTAAGTTGCTGATGCACTTTCTAGGCACCCTACTTTTCATTCTCTTTCCATTATTTCTGCTGATTGGAAGGTGAAAATTATGGCTGAATATGCAAAGAATGATTTTTGTTCTAAACTAATAAATGGGCAAGTTGAAGATGACAGGTTCAGCCATAAAGGACTGATTTTTTGCAAGGGAAGAGTGTTTTTAGTACCTGAATCAAAGCTGAAACAAGATTTAATTACAGCCATGCATGATGCTCCACTTGTAGGCCATCCAAGTTTCTACAAGACTTACAAACAGGTTAGAGAAAGATTCTATTGGAAGGGTTTGAAAAGGGATGTCTTCTTGCATGTTCAGGAATGTGTTATTTGCCAAGAAAACAAGGGGGAACATGAATTTGCAGCTGGTTTACTTCAGCCACTTCCTATTCCCAATCAGAAATGGGAAAGTATCTCCATAGACTTCATTACTGGTTTGCCCAAGGTATACATGAAGGATTGCATATTTGTTGTTGTTGATAGATTGACAAAATTTGCTCATTTCTATGCCATTTCAACAACTTGTACAGCCATACAAGTAGCTGATTTGTTTTTTAAAGAAGTTTTCAGATTATCCATTGTGAGTGATAGGGACAGCTAATTTTTGAGCATGTTTTGGCAAGAATTGTTTAAGCTATGTGGTACTAAATTGACTCCTAGTACTAGCTACCATCCCCAAACTGATGGGCAAACTGAAATTGTTAACAAATGGCTTGAAGGATATTTGAGAAATTATGTTTCAGGTCAACAAAAGGCATGGGTTAAATGGTTGCACCTTGGTGAATATTGCTACAATTCTACTTATCATATGTCCATAAAAATGTCTCCATTCAAGGCACTTTATGGTTATGATGCCCCACACTTTTCAGATCTGATTTTTGGTGATTCAAGGGTCCAAAAAGCTAGAGACATTGCACCAGAAAATCAAGATATTCTTAATGCTTTGAAGGAAAATATTCTTACGGCACAAAATCAGCAGAAGAAGTATGCAGATCAGCAGCGTAGTGAGCGCTCATTTGAGGTGGGAGATTTGGTTTATGTTGGGTTGCAGCCCTACAAACAGTCTACATTGAAAAGAAGTGGAGCAGAAAAACTCAAACCCAAATTTTATGGACCTTACAAGGTGTTGAGTAAGGTTGGACAGGTTGCATATGCTTTGGAACTTCCAAGTGGAAGTAAAATACATAATGTCTTCCATGTTTCTTGTTTGAAGAAGGCCTTGGGCCAACATATTCAGCCATCTTCAGATTTGCCACCCCTTGATGATGAAGGAAAGCTCATTCTTGAACCTGAATTGATCCTTGAGACAAGGGAGAGAAATCTTAGGAGTAGGACTGTCAAAGAATATCTTGTGAAGTGGAAGGACTTGCCTATGGAGGATGCTAATTGGGAAGGTGCAGAAATTTTAGATGCTCCAGCTTTGACTTTGCTTGAGGACAAGCAATTTGAGGAGGGTGGACTTGTAATGTCCCAAAAATAAATATTTTTTGTAAATGTCTCCTACACTTAATTATAAAAGTGAAAAAGGGGTTCATGTGACTAGGAGACATAACTTAAGTTGTGTTTATTTATGTTTTATGTTTTTATGTTGTAATAAGGCACTTTAAGTGATTTTAGGGTTGGGAGATGTCAACTCCAAATTAGAACCTCACCCTATATAAGGGAGTGAGACGTCCCATTTTGGGCATGTTATGTTGATATCCGAATTGAATATTGAAACCCTAGAGGTTCCATGAGTTGAGATAGCAGGTCTTGCTCATTCCCATAGTGCATTGGAGGTGCATAGTTGGGGTCTTGGCAATATCATTGCAGATGTTATTGCCCTAAAATATCAAAAATACAAAAAAAGAGGCATCCGTGAGGAGTTCGTGGCATTTTTGGGAGCATTTGTGTCGTGTGTTTCAGATCTGTTGGTAGCCCCAAACCCTACGCTTGTATTTGGGGTCATTTTTTAGGAGTTTTTGCATCTGTTCAGCCTTGGGGAGCTGTTGTATTGGTTTGGCAATATTTAATATATGATACTGGCTGATTTCTCCTCATATTTGTCTTATTTTATGAGCAATTTCTGAGTTATTTCCTTGCTGTACTTAATTTTTGCATTTTCGTAGTAAGGGTTTGTTGTTTCTTAAAAAGGGACATTACACTTAGATAAGATTGCAGTTGCGGTCTTAGGGATGTCAAAGTTGGTTGCTTGTTGGTCGGAAACCACTAGCAATAGGCTTGAAGATGAAGAAGCCCCAATAACTTCATGGACAGCATTCATTAATTTGGTTCACGAATGGTTCTATCCCTTACACCACTTCAAGGATGACTACATGCACTTTTGGTAACTTGCCAATGCAGAAACCAGACTGTCCAATAGCACATTGACAATTTCGATGAACTTCTTAGTTGCTTGTGCATTGACAGCAATGAGAAGAATCAACTGCTCATTACGTCAGTGAGTTGCAATACCATCATCGCTCAAAGATGGAATTCCTTCCAATGGGGCCCTTGCACAAGCATTCCTCTTCACGTCAAAGTTGGACGAGAGATCACTAGCCAAATAGAAGGGCCCAACTTCAGCACCATATAGAATGTCGACGCCAAACCACAAGCCACCAACTACACGACCACCTACCATGCCAACACCTAAGGGACCCTCGATGCCATGTAAGCCCAAAGCTCCTATAGCACAAGACAAGGGTAAACAAAAGGAGGGTGACAAAAGGTGCAACCACCACAAGACCCACACTCACAACGATGTAGAGTGTCGGGTACAGCAGATAACGCTAGTGGTATATCTAGAGGTGAATGATTGTTCATCCTCATCAAACGACAACAGAAGGCAAACGTCGCATGCTAGAATGCCAAAGCTCACCAAGCAACTAATCCTTCAACACAAAAACCCTTTGAAGAGCAATAGCACCTGTTTCACACTCACTACTGGGTAAAGGGTAAGCCTCTCCATATCATCATTGATACTAGGAACCAGAAAAACATCATTGCCCAAGACACAGTCAAGCACCTTAGCCTCCATACTATGGTGCATCCTCAAGTATGGCATCAAGCCAATGTGCAACACAGTCACATGTGATGTGGCGCCACTGGATATTTGTAATGTCCTACTAAGAAGATCTTATCTCTCTGATCACCAAGCGACCTACCAAGCCTATCTGCAGCAATGGTCATTACGCATTGGAAAAATGACGTACAAAATCCCAAAGTGCCTTCCCTAGAAAAAGGTAAATATGGTTCAGCAAAGCAATGCAAAAAGCTCATTTTAAATGACTAGAAGTTTGTTTTGTTGATGATGTGCCCTCGGAACCATGGCACCAAGAAAGTCACCCTTGCCATGCAACCTGCAGATTACTCCACTTAGTTTCAAGTTTTCAACAAATGGACATCTTGTTCCATCCATACATTGATGTTTTCCATGATCCTAAGGGAGTCCCATTGCACTACCCAATGAAGTATGAGATCAACCTGATCCAAGGTTCAGCTCTCCCCAACAGCCCTTTGTACCACATATCAGTCTAGGAAAATGATGACATTTGGCACCAGATATAGGATCTGATTGACTAGGGGAAGATCATGCCTGGTTCATTGCCATGTGACAGTTCCATTGTGCTAGCACCAAAGAAGGATGGGACTTGATGCCTATGTACAAAATCACTATGAAGAATAGATATCCATTGTCATATATTGATGACTTGTTAGACTAGCTATATAGGGCTTCGTACTTCAATAAGATCAACCTCTAATCAAGCTATCATCAAGTACTTACCAACCCCACCAACATATGGAAGATAGCCTTCAAGACCAAAAAAGGATTGTATGAGTGGTTGGTTATGCCCTTCAGCTTCACCAACACCTCAAAAACATTCATGAGCCTAATGAACAACATCTACGACCGTTTATAGGATCCTTTGTGATTGTCTACTTAGATGGCATCCTCGTGTTCAGCAAGATATGGGAAGAACACTTGCAACATATGCGCCAAGTTCTATACACATGCCAACATAAGTTTCAAGTGAATCTAGGTAGGTGTGCCTCCGGCATCACAAAATTCTCATACCTAGGCTACATCATTGTAATGTCCCCTTTTTCTACGCAGTCAGTGTGCAGAGCAGATTAGCCTATACATGAGCTCCCGTAGGCTAAATCGGATGTAGGGGAGCCCATTGGGATAGTTCAGTTGATGTCAAGGCGGACAGTGCTTCAAATTGCCAGTTTCTCGGTCCGTTTTGAGCATAATTGCAGGGACTTACTATTTTTAGTAAGTTAGTCAGGGTCAGTATTTTGGGAAACAGATTTTACGACTGAGTAGTTCGGCGAAATGGGTATCCGTTTCTATATTTGGTTTGATGGTTTGATCAGTGGAGGTCCGAGATTTTAATGTGTAAAGTTTATTATGTTATATTTAATTAATATAACATAGTATTACTTTATAATTCCATATTTTTATGTTAAAAAGGGGCCTTATAGCCACTCAAAAGAAAGGGCATTAAATAATAAATCAAATTAAGAGGGGCTTGACATGGTACGACCCCCTTGTGGGACATAAAGTGAAACAATTAAAAAATTAAATAAGATGGAGCTTTCTAGAAAGCCATCGTGAGTTTTGAAGGAGGAGTTAAATAGGGGTCTTGAGCTCATTTTAGATCATCTTTTTGGCTATTGATATTGATGATTTGAGGAGAAGACTTGCAAAAGGGTTTCTTGCAGGGATTTTCAGCTTGTTGGTGACGAAAACCACCTACAGGAACATCATCTTCAGAGTTGAAAGATACTCTCAGGGTGATTTTGAGCATCTTCAGTATAGAGGGTGCATAGAGCTTCATTGTTTTCAGAATCAGTGGGTTTTTGGAGGTGATTGTGGTATTATTTGTCGATATTATATTATATTCACTCTCCAGCATAGGCCGTACCATTCTGGGCCTCTATATTTCAGAGTTTGTGGCATCTTCAATTAGGGTTTGATATTCCAGGGTTTGCACAGTCACTTTCTATGCATAGCGACCATATTGAGGAGAGTTTCCCGGGATTTAGTGTTCAGATTGTGGTATTTCAGGCTGGTCGTACAACTCCAGCACTTGGCCGTACTTGTGCTTGCCTAGCGTGGGTTTAGATAATTCAGTCTCTTGCATTTTGGTTAGTTTGTTGTGTGTAGCAGGGGTGCCCAGCTCCATTATATCATTTTGTATCAATTTCATGGTGGAGAAAGCGATGTAATAGAAGATATCAATGAAAATCAAATTTCTGGGTTGCTGATAACCAGTGTTATTTTCTGTCAACTTCAAAAAATCGTATCTTTCGGGTATGATCGTAATTTGACATTTCCTTTGGTAGAAGTTTAGATAAAGGTGTTATCTTGTTATTTCCAATTTTATAGAATTTTTCTTCTATTTGTTTAAAAGTTGTTAAAGTGCAAAGTTAGGGGTTTTGAAACTGTTAAAACTCAGAAAATACAAAAAAAACTGAAAAATACGAAAAAACCCAAAAACATTGCAAATCATCAAAACTCAGTTTGGGGGGGGGGTCATTACAATCATTGAACAGCAAGGGATACATGTAGATCCAAAGAAGATTCCTGCCATTCAAGAATAGCCAACATACCAAAACCTAACAAAGCTCAAAGGGTTCCTTCACCTTGCCAACTTCTACTGCAAGTTCATCTTAGGTTTCTCACATGTCTCATAGCCTTTGAACCAAGTCATGCATGGAAGTTCCATTGGACTTCACAGTAGCAACAAACGTTTGAAGAGCGAAAACCACCTCTATTCAGCACTAGTGCTAGCCATGCTAGACATCACTCAATCTTTTGACCTGGAGACCGATGTATCTGATTACGCAATTAGCACCATCTTGATCCAAAATGGACATCCCGTGGCATACCATTTTGAGAAGCTTTCTAACACAACTCGGCGCTATTGCACATACAAGGAGAAGTTGTATGCCATTGTTTGTGTTGTATGATAATGGCGCCATGACATCATGCCTAATTCATTGCCGTGCACCATTGTCCTTTACAATGTCTTCATTCACAGAGCACTTGAAAATGCATAGCATTGTCCTTTCAAATGACTTACTTGCAACAGTTTCACTTTGTGATCAAATATCACAAGGAAAAGGAGAATCAAGCAGCTGATTATCTAAGTCGCCCACCGGTATAGACTCTATTGTCAGTTCTCGATACCAAAAGACACGACACCAACAATTAGCAAGTACTAAACCCCTCAAATGCTGACTTTGTTGACATTCATTGTCAACTAACAGAAGGCAAGTCAGCACCAAACCACCACCTTTAGGATGGGTTGTACCATGTTGGAAATTTGTGTGTGCCATCCAATACACCATGGCAACTATTGATATAGCAGGCACACTACTCTATGATAGTTGGACAATTCAGCGTCAACAAAACAGCAGTACTATAGCAGTTTTTTCACTAGATACACATGCACCAGAAGGTGGAGCTCTACATCAAAAATCCTATGCACCATTTGGCATTACCAAATCACCGAACATGAAAACAAAGCTCTACTCACCATTGCAAGTTCATTCCAAACCTTTAGAATCCATCAGTGTGGATTTTCCTTTAAAGATGTTGACCCCTAAGTTGCCACCATGACTGTATTTTTGTGGTCATGGATATATATCATGACATCATGCAACAAAAGCATCCACATTGTGGAGACAGCCCATTTGTTCTTTCAACAGGTTTAGGTTCACATTAGCTTACCTCGATTGTACTAGACAAGGACAGCAAATTCCTTAGCAACATTTGGCACCGTTTTTGGAAACTCTTGGACATCAAGCTCCAACATTCCACAACATTCCATATACTTATGGACAAATAGAGGTGGTCAACAAAATATTAGTGCATCTACTTAGGATGTATAATCAAAACCACCCTCCCACATGGGATGAGAGTCTGTTTTACATCCAGCATTCCTACAAGTCAACAAGACTATTCACACTTCCATAGGATACAGACCATTCCAGGCATGTTTGGGTTTTCAACCTAGCACCCCAATGGATGTCGCCTTTCACATACTAAGAAGTTTTTGTAATAGGTGCAAAAAATTTTGACTCAAATTTAATAGATCATGTATCACCAATAGCAAAAGTATAAAAAACACCATGATCAACATAGAACTCCTCACACATTTCAAATTAGAGATAAGATTTGGCTCCATTGGAAGAAAAATGCTTCTCCCACCCACATTGAAAAAACAAACCATTGCACTATGGTCTTTACGCCATTCAGCGCCAGGCAATGCCTTTGTCCTTGACTTGCCACCTTACTTGGGAATGCATCTAGCGTTCCATGCAAAACTCTTTAAGTCATACCTTCCTTCTCTATTAGAGTCAATTGCAATATAACATCCAACAAATATGGATCCAGTGTAGTTGGAACCTCTTGCAATAGACTAGCTAATCAATCTAACCAGTAAGAGCACCAGCCAAGGGACACACAACCTTTTTCAGGTTGCAAAACAGGGTGTTTCCATCACAAACAAAATAGTACATGCTTGAACAACTCAAGTGCCTCTTTCCACATTTGAAGGTTGATGCAACGGGGACCATTGCTTCCCAAGGGGGGACAAATGATCTAAGCAAAGTAGGGGTTGCTTAGAGCCCCACGGAGAATGACACCAAAGCCATCATAGCTTGCAGACCTTGGCACCTATCTAGACTATTCACCAAACAAGCCAACGCCAAGTTACATTGTGGTGCCATGAGTTCTATAGTGCCAACCCCAATGGCACCAATGCTCAGCAGCCAACAAACATCCAACACCAACTCCATGTGTCATCATTTGACGGCAGACTAGCAGACTTTGCAACAACTAATGCTTGACACCTCTCTATGAGAACCAGTACACCCACTTGTCTATCCGAACACTGGCATTAGACATAGAGGAAACTAAGAAGGTAGTTCACGAGTTGTTTCTAAAGTTGCTTCTTGATCAGTTGAAACCTGAAGTGGTTCATCTTCCAATTGATTTGTAACTTATGTACAAATATTATATAAAGTTGAGTGTAGGAACTCCTTTCTCTTCTTAGTTCCTTCTTGGTCTCATCTTCCCTTTTGTTCCTTTCTTGTAGTTCTCTTCTCTATAGATTGTGCCATCTACTCTTAGCAGTATAGAGTGCCCTACAATGCCACATCCTCATATTAAACATTTGTATGATTGCTTTATATTTAATACAAGAGCCTTATATTCTATAGTGCATTTGCATCATCATCTATAATTATATATATTGTTTTGTATGAGGTGCTTTTTTTCATCAATTTTGAAAAGGAAAATATCATTGCACCCTACTTACCAAAGCCGTGCTCAGAACATAACTTGCAAGTGCCACAAGCTGTCTTCGTGAGTTGTCCTCCACACCACAACATCCTAGGCCCCACAATGGGGATCAAGTGGTATCAAAGCGAGCTCTCTTGCTCATTGGTTTCCTCAGTTTCACCCATCTTCATTGCATTCATCCTTGCCTGGAGTAGAACCTTCCAATAGGTTTCATAGTTGGATGTCAGTTCACACACACTGGTGGTATGAGAAGTAAGGCAGTTTTGTGACTGTGTTCCCTAAAGCATGTCGCACTTGCAAAGGAATGTCAAAAAAGGAAAAATCAACTGCACAACCAAAGACCAAGACATACGACATCAAGAAGCTCAACCAAGGTCCTGGATGAACAAAAAAACACTCTTTTCGGACAGTTTTGGATCTCATGATCAATATGGAAGCCCCCTCCACAATTGCTAACCTTATGCCTATTTACAGTCACACCTGTGAAGGTGTAGAACATCGTTGATAGTCTAGTCTTTTTAGGCCAAATCAATGCTAAAAAGTTGGAGACCTTGGCTTCAACGATTGAAGGTCTACCATGCTGCCCTTGCAGACTTTGACAAGATTATAGTTGATGTTTTAAGGATGTCGAATTTGGTTACCTATTGGTGGGAAACCCCTAGCAATACGCTTGAAGATGAAGGAGCCCTAACAACTTCATGGAAAGCCTTCATTAATTTGGTTCATGAATGGTTCTATACCATACACCGCTTCAGAGAAAAGTACATGCAATTTCAGCTGCAGCACCAATGAAGAGACTAGACTGTCCAGCAATACACTAAAGATTTTGATAAACTTTTCAATCTACTACACATTGAAAATGATGAGAAGCATCAAGTGATCATTACGTCAATGGGTTGCAAGGTGGAGTTCCTTCCAATGGACTCCTTGGTGCAAGCATTCCACTTCGCATCAAAGTTGGAAGAGAGATCATGAGCCAAACAGAAGGGCCCGGCTTCAACCACATGAAAAACCTTGGCACTAAACCAAAAGCCACTAACTACATGACCGCTTACAATGCCAACACCTAAGGGACCCTCAGCAACATCTAAGCCCAAAGCTCCTATAGCACAAGACAAGGGTAAACAAAAGGCAAGCGACAAATGGTGCAAACACCACAAGACCCATGCTCATAGTAATGCAAAGTGTTGGGTAAAGCAAAAAACAATAGTGGTACATCTAGAGGTGAATGACTATTCATCCTCATCAAATAAAGAACAAAAGGCAAACGCCACATGCCTAAGCGCCAAAGCCCACCAAGCAAGGAACGCTTCAACATCAAACCCCTTTGAAGAACAAGAATGATTCTTTCACACTTGCTACTAGGTAAAGGGTAAGCCTCTCCACGGCATCATTGACACTAGGAGCCAAAACAATATCATTGGACAAGACACAATCAAGCGCCTCAACCTCTAGACTACAATGCATCCTCAACTTACTCTTTGAGTTGGTTGCATCCAAGGAAGGATATCAAGGTTTGGTGCCAATGCACACTCAAGTATGGCATCAAGCCAATGCACGACATGGTCATGTGTGATGTGGCACCATTGGATATTTGTAATGTCCTACTAGGAATATTTTATCTCTTTGATTGCCAAACAACCTACCAAGCCTATCTACAACAATGGTCAATGTGCATTGAAGAGATGACATATAAAAATCCAAAGTGCCTTCCCTAGAAAAAAGTAACTTTGGTTTCAACAAAGCAACAAAAAAAGCTCATTTTACATGCCCAAAAGTTTGTTTTGCTAATGGTGCACCTTGAGAACCATGGCGCCAAGAAATTCATCCTTAACATGCCAACTGCAGATTGCTACACTTAGTCTCAATAAATGGACATCTTGTTCCATCCATACTTTAATGTTTTTCAAGATCCTAAGGGAGTCCCGTTTACTAAGTATCAGATCAACCTAATCCTGGGTTCCATGCAACAGTTCCATTGGTGCCTATGTAAAAACTATAGGGCATTATACAATATCATCTAAAGAATAGGTATCCATTGTCATGTATTGATGACCTGTTAGACCAATTATATGGGGCTCGATACTTTAGTAAGATCAACCTCAAATCAAGCTATCCTCAGGTACTTGTCAACACCATCAACATATGGAAGAAGGCCTTCAAGGCTAGGGAAGGACTGTATGAGTGGTTGTTTATGCCATTCCGCTTGACCAACGCCTCGGCAACATTCATGAGCCTAATGAACGACATTCTATGATTGTTCACAAGATCCTTCATGATTGTTTACTTGGATGACATCCTCATGTTTAGCAAGACATGGGAAGAACACTTGGACATGTGCACCAAGTTCTAGACACATTGCGCCAAAATAAACTTCAAGAGAATCTAGGCAAAGTGTACTTTCAACATCACACAAATCTTGTACCTGGGCTACATCATTGATCAACAACAAATACATGTAGATCCAAAGAAGATGTGTGCCATCCAAGAATAGCCAACATTCAAAAACCTAACAAAACTCGAAAGTTTCATTCACCTTGCCAAATTATGCCGCAAGTTCATCTTAGGTTTCTCACATGTCTCATGGCCTTTGAACCAAGTCATGCATGGGAACGCAAAGTTCCATTGGACCTCACAGTAGCAACAGGCATTTGAAGAGCTAAAACAACATCTCTGTTTAGCACAAGTCCTAGCCATGCCAAACATCACTCAATATTTTGAGCTAGAGACTAATGCATTTGATTACGCAATTGTCGCCATCCTAATCCAAAATGGACATCCCGTGGCATACTATTCTAAGAAGCTTTTTGACACAGCTTGGTGCTATTCCACCTACAGGAGTTGTACACCATAGTTTGAGTTGTACGACAATGGCACTACTACATCATGCATAAGGAAACCATTGTTCTCAATTTCTACGTTCACAAAGCAAATTTGAAAATGCTACGCATATCCAAATAACTTACCTACAACAGTTTCACCTTGTGATCAAACATCGCAAGGAAAAAGAGAATCAAGTAACAGACTATCTAAGCCACCCACAGGTAGAGACTCTATTGTCAGTTCTCAGCACTTGAGGACATGGCACCAAAAATTGGCAGTCACTTTACCCCTTAGACGTCGACTTTGCCAACATTCATCATCAATTGATAGAAGGCAAGTTAGGGCCAGAACACCACCTTCAAGATGGCTTGTTGTCCCGTCTTGGAAATATGTGTGTGCAAACCACTGCACTATGGTCCTTACACCATTCAGTGCCCGGCAAGTGAGAACACCTTTGTCCTAGACTTACCACCTTACTTGGGCATGCATCTAGTTTTCCATGCAAACTCCCCAAGTCGTACCTTTTTCCCCTATTAGAGTCAACTAAGTATAACATCCCACAAATTTGGATCCAATGTAGTTGGGACCTATTGCAATAGACTAGCTAATTGATCTAACCAATAAGCGTACCCACTAAGGGGCACACAACCTTTTTAGGGTTGAAAAACAGGGAGTTTCCATCACAGACAAAATAGTGCACACTTGAACAACTCAAGCGCCTCTTTCCACATTTGGAGGCTGATGCAATGAGGAACATTGCTTCCCAAGGGTGGATGAAAGATCTGAGCAAAGCAGGGGTTGCTTAGAGCCCCTAGGACCATGAAACCAAAGCCATCATAGTTGCCTCTCTAGACTCTTCACTAGACAGGCTAGCACCAACATCGTGACGCCATGAGTTCTCTAGCACCAACCTCAATGGGACCAATGCTCAGAAGCCAACAAACATCCGGCACCAACTCCATGTGTCATCATCTGATGACAGACTAACAGCACACTTTGCAACACCTAATACTCAACAGAGTCGACACCTCTCTGTGGAGGACCAGTTCAGCCACTTGTCTACGCAGACACTGGCATCAGACATAGAGGAAGCTCCTCCTATGTCTCAAGTTTAATATTTCATGCTAAGCAGGAATCTAGCTAAATGTATCAGAAAGGGAAACGTGGGCAGCATTAGGCTACTTAGCTTATTTTGCATATTGAATAGCGAGGACTTTATATTTTTCAGAATAAATGATTGAAGCATTGAACATAGATTAAAGACTAATAATGTTAGGGATAATCATGAACTGGAGTCATCAGAGGGTTCAAACCAAAATCTACCCATGGCAATCACTTTTAAATTGTACACAGAGTGATAGGGATAATCCCTTTTGAATGGTTATGCAAGGTGAGTTGTCTTATATTTGCAATTAATGTCTGTGTTCAACGCAATAAAATTTGAATTCTATACTCTCTGCTGCTAACACTTTAGGACCTCATGTGTGTGAACATTCCAAACAGAAAAGCCTGTAAAGAATGCATCTCGCTGGCATACTTTACAAGATGCAACAACCAAAATAACTTCTCAACCACAAGAGCATGACTTTAGATTTCAAATGTGCCTACCTTATATTGACCAGACTGTGCCAAGTCCCTTAGACCTGCCAAACTTTGACAAATCTTGTTCTCTTTCCTTGCAATAGAGCATGTGGATGACATGTTTCTCCTGAAGTGATGCCTTCTCTGTTGTTTTGCTGTCATGAAACATAAGACCATATAAGACAATTTATCATAAAAATGACCCTTGTACTCAAAGAGATTCATCCTCCCCATAGCTGAGAATAAATGCAACGAAACTGTGCTCACTTGAACAAATCTGAATGCACTGAGGTATCAAAGAATCTATTCGAACAGCAAATGCCATGCTAGACTAGTTCAGGTCTGCACCAAAAGTGATCCAAGATAAAATAGTAATAGTATGGGGGGAAATGCAATTAATAAAAGTAAACCATGTCATGCATAAGATAAACTGGTTTTTTTTAATTATGTACAAAAAACAAATTTTCTATCACCTGCTATATGCACGTTGCTAGCAATTCTTCTTCCTCAATTGCACGGTATCAGTTTAATTCTTTTGTTCATCCTCTCACACATCAATTTGTTAAGACCATCACAAAGGGTCTGACAGCAAGAGTGAGTTCAGATTGCAAATAAGACTTACTATTGCATTGAGGGCTAAACTAACTCTAATACATTGGTCAATAATATACAATATCGTATGAGAAAACAGATTAGAATGTGGAATTCAAACTATACACCAGGATCTAGCATTCCAATATCTAGGGCCTTGAAATAATATATCATTTAGAATGGACTGAACCTAACAGCGCAAGAAAGATATGAACGCCATGAGTTTGTGAAAGCTCACAGTATTGCTTGGATACAATATGATTTTCCAGAGGCTACATCCTTGTAATTGATTAGCTTCAGTTCCTTGTAGGCAAGAAGTTTTTAACCTGTAAATTTGATAAATAGATTCCTTAGAAGGTTTTAACTTAAATAACATAGGGAGAGAGACCTATATTTGACAGTGACCAGTATTTATAATAGCATTAAGATATTAAATTCTAATTCTTGAATACTTTTTAATGTATGTTTGAAAATAAAAATAATAAATTAGACAAATAGATACTCTACTCATACATATCCACTTATTTTATTATAAGAAAAAAATTATTTTATAAGAAGGTTTTTGTTTGAAAAATAAAAATAATCAATAAATTAAACAAATTAATGCATTAACAATTCACATTGCATATGTTATTTTTTAGAAAAAAAATTATCGTAAAGCATGTTATACTTATCAAGAAATCTCTCAAAAGAAAATATGTCCAATGTTGTTAAATTGCTCACGTTGCACCTTGATTCCAGAATCCCAACATAGCCTTAAGCGGAGTTATACAGCATTTCGCATTTTATATGATAAATTTAATTTTTGGTGGAGGGATGTACAACTTTTGAGATGCGTATCTCAAATATAATTTTGACACTTTTTGAAAACCTGTTTAATGGAAGACACATATAAATTTTCAAATTTTAAGGAACTGCTTATACCATATGGCATTCGTATAAGTGCCAAATTCAACTATAAAGCCCCTCCCCTAATTACTCTTTCAATGCATCCACTTGAATCTCGGAAAATATTATAATTATTCATACTTCACAATTTTACAGCATTTTTTGTGATTGGAAATCCCCTTTGTTGAAAAAAAAACCTTTTGACTATTTATATTTTATAGATTGAAGGTAACACAAAGTGATGGGCTTTGGATTTTATATATACAGAATTCATTTGTTACTTGTTGCTGGCTCATAGAAGCCAGCATCCCAAGTAGAGGAACATTAACTTCTCTTGCAACTTGGCATCACTATCAGGGAAGCTCTACCAACTACAACTTTTTATCGCCATCCTTTTCCAAGTAAATAATGCGCACTTCCTAGTTGCTGTTCCAAGATTACCAAGTGAGATTTTGAATGGCGGAGTATTTCCCACAATTAGAATTGAAAAATCTCAGCTTAAGGAACAAAACGTCAAAATTGTGGAATATCTGTATTTACCGCGCACAAAGAGTAATACATTATAAGGGTATGGATAGAGTGACGAACACAGTAAGCACCCAAGTTAAATTAGAGTGCCTCGAATCTGTTTGAAGATTATACAGATGTGAGATACAAGTATAACAAACGAATTAACGCAGGGTTTGACGAACTACCTTCAACTGTAACTTTAGGTTAAATCGAGTTCGATACAACAAAGTTGTCGGTAGCCCTTGCTCAGCTTTGAACGTTATCCTGTGCTACGCCCTTGCTGAATATGGAGATGGTCAAAATTGATGTTTTTCTGTAAACATTATTTCAGCAGTCGATTAGGGGAACAAGGTGCTTATCCGTCACTCACCCCTTGCTCGAGGGAAGTTTACGAAACTATACATATCGTTTTTTAATTGCCTCTATTCTTCTCCTTACGAAACTATACATATCGTTTTTTAATTGCCTCTATTCTTCTCTTCAATTGCCATTTACGAACCAAGAATTACAGTTTTTTAAAATAAATTGAAGTGTCATATATTATGTTAGGGTTTTGGTTTTCTTTATAAAGATTTAGGTTCAAATCAGGGATAGGTGTGGGGTTATTGACCACAATTTATTTAGATGTGATTGCTTTCAATAAAGTTGACCACTTTCATACAACTTTTTAATTATTTTTTATTTGTATATTATATTGTATTGGTATTATAACAATCTAACTATTATGAGCCCCAAGGGTTAGGTGGATCGGTAAGGGCTAGTCTCGATGGGCACTTGTGAGAAGAGACTTGGGTTCAAACTTTGGTGGTGCCAGTTTGCAAAGGTAGTAGTCTCTTCTGAATCCTCTAAGTGCGCATCAGACCAACAACAACAGTACAAACCTCGAGCGACCGACGGTCCCCATCTCACATCGAGTCAACAATTAATGAGACGGATAGGTTTGGTGGTTGTAGTCCTTGTGGTTTGAACCCTGCGCTGACAGTTACTAAAAATAGTGGTTGTAGTCCTTGTGGTTTGAACCCTGCGCTGACAGCTTACTAAAAATAGTGGTTGTAGCCAACTCTCCTATGTAACCAAAAAAATAATAATAATCTAACTATTATGAATGAATTGTCTAGTAAAATATTAATATGGATCTTCTCAACTTGACTATTATGTATGTATTATTTGGTAAGATACTAACATGGATCTTGTTTTTAAAAGTCAAAAAATTAAATTAATATTATTATAACAACGTTTATGAGGGCTAGGTGGATTAGTAAGGGCATGTCTAGCCAAGCACTTACTAAGAAGACACTTAGGTTCAAACTTCGGGGGTAGCATGTTTCTTCGAAAGTTAGTAGTCTGATTTGAATCCTCTAAGTGTACGCCAAACTGACGATGACAGTATGAATCTCGAGCGACTGGTGGTCCCTTTCACACCCGAGTCAATAACAAGGTGGAATAGGTTTTGTGGGACTAGCCCTTGTGGTTTGAACCCTGTGCTTGTCGGTTACTAAAAATAGTGTGGTTGTGACCAACTCTCCTATGTAACCAAAAAATAAATACTATTATATCAATGCTAAGAAATTCATTTACCAAGAAGACACCCAGGTTCAAACCTCGAGAGCAGCCTGTTTGCAAAGGTAGTAGTTTGATCTGAATCCTTTGAGTACACGTCAAACTGATGGTGCGAATCTCGAACGATGGTCCCTTCACAACGGGTCAACAATAGAGGCGGAATAGGTTTGGAGGGAGCATCCTTTATGGTTTGAATCGTGTGTCAGGCATTGGTTTGAAGTTCTCCCATGTCGTCAGGTTGCCAAGTGGGTCGTGTATGTGTTTGAAGTTTTTTTGTCGTGTGGTCTGGCTGCCATGGGCGTCGGGCATGGTTGGAAGTTCGTCCCTCAACCAAGGGCGGCACATTGCCATGGGTAGTGTCGCGGGACTTAGTCACTGCGGTTACCAACGGTTGGGTGCCTGCCAAGTGGGGAGTTGTGTTGCCAAGGAAGGGTGACGTGGTTTGGATAGCTATAGATGCTAAGTGTTGGCAAAGTATGCTAAGTGTTGACGCAAGAAGCTATCAAGTTTTGGGGTTGTCCAGCTAGGGAGCACATACTGATAAATCTAACAGCAAGGACTGCCAGGCAGGTTGACCAGTAGTATGGTAGGCATACAGTAGCATTAAATGAGTTTGGTCAGATGACTAGACATGCCTCGTAGGCTAGGCTACGTTTGAAAGGGAGCGCGGGTTGTGGTAGCTTGTCGCCTTAAATGCACTAAGCTTAAATTCGTGCGTTGGTGCTTAAGTTTGAGTTGGGCAATGGACCCTTGTACTTTGCATTAATGTAGTCACCTACCATGTAGCTACCATAGAACACATCATGATTCGAGTGCCCATCAAATAGAACAGTTCCTTCCAAAATTTGCTAGTGAACCACGTGTCCCTGTCTGACACAATACTCAGCAACATTCCCCAAAATTTGACAACATTCTTGAAGAATAAGTCAGCAGCAACCTCTGTCGGGCACGACTACGAACAAGCAATGAACACACCATACTTTGAAAAGCAATTGACTACAACCAAAATTGATTGGTAGCCATCAACCTTCAGCAAATTGGTGATAAAGTCAAGGCTTACACTCACCCATGGGCGCACCGACACTGGCAGCGGCTGCAACAGACCGCTTGGCTTTGGTTTTATGGCTTATCCTATTGGCACATGAGGCAAGTTCGCACATACTCGTCAACGTCCTTCTCCATGTAAGGCCAAAACAACCCCCTTTCCAGTAAAGCCAAAGTTCTTTGCTGCCTCATGTGACACGCCCACACGCTATCATGGCACTCTTTGATGAAGTTGCAGCGAAGATCACCCCAACATGGGACAACTAAACGTGTTTGCCTATACCACAACAGATTATCTTTCATTGGTAACCGCAAAGCCTGCCCATGTCCAACTGGTTCTGCGTCGTGGCAACCAATGCAGTAGTGATAGGGTCTTTTTTCAGGCCTTCCCAAACCTTAGCCAACACTTCCTCGCCCAACTCGATGCAACTCTCATCGTGCACTGCGATAGCACTCTCTGTCGCCTCCTCCACGATAGCCAACTGCAGTTTTTGACTCAAATCATTGACCATGACATTTTACTTGCCCGCGGTGTGCAAAAATTTCCATGTCAAACTCGGCAAGATAATCTTGCCAACGTGCAACTTCGCTTGGGACAAAAAGTATGTATTGGCCACATTATCTGTTTTCGCCTTGAACTGAGCCCCTAGCAGATAGTACCACCAAGTTCGAAGATAGTGAACGAGAGTGATCATTTCCTTTTCATGGATGGGATACCTCCGCTCCACGTCATTCAGCTTTGGGGACTCAAATGCAATCAAGTGTCCTTCCTGAACTAACATGCCTCCTATGGCATAATCAAAAGCATCAACCTGCACTTCAAATGGCTTTTGAAAGTTCGCCAAGGCAAGAACAGGGGCACTTGTCAATTTATCTTTCAACAGATCGAAGGCAGCTTGGCACTTGATCGTCCACTACCACGGTCTCTCTTTCCTCAACAAATCAATTAAAGGAGCGACCAACTTTGAATACCGACTTACAAACCAATGATAGAAGTGCACCAAACCAAGAAACTATCTGACACCTCGCACATCCGACGAAACCTCCCAGTCACAAACCGCTTCTAGCTTGGCAGGATTTGGCCAAATCGTGCCCTTCCCCAAAGCACGTGGCCAAGAAAATTTACCTCGAACTGTGCAAAGGCATATTTTTCCTTTTTAACATATAAGTCATGCTCCTGTAGCAACTTGAAGACCTCTACCAAGTGTCTTTTGTGGTCCTCCATGTCTCGCGAATACGCTAGGATGTCATCGAGATAAATAACCACACACTTGTCCAACAAGGGGCGGAAGACGTCATTCATAAGCATACAAAATGTTGTTGGGGCATTACAAAGATCGAACGACATCACCAAGAACTCAAACAAGCCATATTGGGAAACACACACCGTCTTCTCCTCATCCCTAAGTGTCACCCACACCTGATAATAGCCTGAACGTAGATCCAGCTTGGTAAAGACTCATGCACCTCCCAACCGATCAAAACAATCATCAATGCGAGGAAGTGGGTACTTTTTCTTTATGGCCTGCTTGTTCAAGGCGCGGTGGTCCACACACAACCGCAAAGATCTGTTTGCCTTGCGCACGAATAGGACCAGAGCTTCGTAAGGCGACCGTGAGGGGTGAAAATAGCCAGCATCGAGCAGTTCCTCCAATTGCTTTTTCAACTCAAGCATCTTCGATGCACTCAGCCTGTAAGGTGCCCTAGTCGATGGGATAACACCTGGCACCAACTCAATTTGATGGTCGATAGCTCTTCGTGGCAACAAATAGGGCGATAATTGTTTAGGCATGTGATCCTCAAACTTACAAAGCACTTTTTCAATCTCAGGCGGGACGAGGATCTTAGGCTCTTCGTCCTCTCATCCCCCTAGCAATGCAACCAAAAATATTTTCTGCTTAGCCTTCTTACGAGCGACCTTCCATAGGGACATTATTGACACTTCTTGACGCTTGGGTCGCTTCATTGGAACACTCGTCGTCTATTGTGGCCTGACAGAACACACAATGCTCGAACACATAAGGTCAAAAATGAACAAGCAGTCTAGATGCGGTATTACTGCTAGCTTTGCCACTTTAATGAATTCTTGGTCCAACACTAGGTCAAAGTCATTGATGGGAGCTACTGAACATCTAAAACCTCTTGTCATTCGTCAACTTGCACAGGAACATCTTCAGCAATCCCAAAGGTCTTTTTCATTGGCATGTTGACTGATTTCAGGTCGAAGCCTTCACCCGAGTACTTTATCCCGTGTCGGTCTACGAAATGCACATTCATGAAGTCGTGCGTTGCGCTGTAATCGACAAGGGTGACCATGGGAGTTCCAGCCACCATGGCATCCACATAGAACAATGAGTTTATATCCTCCATTTACAGGTTTCTGCCACAATGGGTCTTCGAAGCAACCAAGTCATAAAACTGCCATAAGTTAGTCATTTGCCCATCACCTTTGTCCACGTCCACATTGGGAGCAGGATGTTGTGCATAGATCGAATTCATTCGTGCTCGCTGGGGACACTCACGCTGCGGGTGCGAACTTTGGCAAGTCCAACACCGCAGACCACCACCACCTTTCGAAGAATCAATGTCCAACTTTTTTCTTTTGTTGCCCGCATAAGTCTTGGGCCCTTTGCTTTGCCCACCTTGACCTCGAAACTTAGGCTTATGCAGCTTAGCTGGAGAATACCCCTTCCCTTCTGCCAGGTGGACTGCCAGACTTCTTGTTAGCCTATGGCATCTTGCCTTTACTAGATTGGTTACCGCCCTTCTTAGGAATGCCTTCAGCATAGAAGTCCAACAGACTTTCGACTATGATTATAACTTTGGCCAGGTTCTACGGTTTATGCCTTCAAAGCTCAACCTGAGCCCAAGGTTGCAGCCCAGTCTCGAAATCAAACATGCGATCACCTTCGTTCATGTCGGGCAAGTCCACCATCAACTCTTGAAATGCTTTCACGTAGTCTCGGATGCGGCTAGTGTGGCGAAGAGCACGAAGCTTGTGCCTTGCTAGCCAGTCGGTATTCTTAGGACGATACTGACCATGCAGGGCCTCCTTCATGACATCCCAACTTCTAATTTTGTTTTCAGACTTAGTGACGAGGGTCTGCCACTAGGTTTTAGCAGCGCCCTTCAAGTACCTTGTCGTAGTATTCACATTCAACTCCTCAAACAACTCACTTAATGCCCCAAAATACTCTTACATATCCCATAAGTTATTGAAGAGCCGATCATCACGAGCTCCGTCATACATCTCGGATTCAGTCAACTTCAGCGCCTTTGAGAGCTAGGGTCCACCATTTCCATTAGCATTTTCGTCATTTGAAATTCCATTGGCATGTTGGCCCACTATAGTTGCGACAGCCATGCGATGCACATCGCGTTCATCCGATAACTTTTGTAACACCTCATTGAAACGAGCCTGCATATCAGAAGATTTCTTCTCTTGCACAACTTGCTAGGATGACACATCCTTCAACCAATCGTCGAGCCCTAGTAGAGACCCATCCGCAATGGATCCACTCAACAATGATAGATTCCAAGGACATAATATTTTTGTGTAACTCATCACACCTCTAAATAATGTGTGCCTCAAGCTCTTTGACAACATGTGTTTGCGATGATTTATTTTTCTTTTCTCCCATGGGACCCTTGGACGAACCGCCAGTAGGATTCCCAATAGGAACATCCACCATAACATGCAAACAACATCGAACCTAAACACTTCTTAACTCATGGATTCACCACATAGCAAGCGCCTCGAACGAGGCTCCGATACCATATAGGTTCCACCCTCAAACGGATGGCTAGACTGAGTGAGTGAACGCCATACTAGAAACTTACCTGCACCACTTTGTAAATAACGACCAGTCTAACTGGTCGGCCCTACTGGATATGGTGCTGTTTTGTTACAACAGTTTGAAGTCCTGCTCGAGTGGTTATTCACTGTTTGAGTTTGTAACTAGGCCAACAACCTTTGATCCCTCATATTGTTTTGGCTGGATACCTGAGAGCTTATCCACCTGCAGTCGAGTACCTGAAGCAATGACAAGCTCGTGTTGACTTGGCAAGAATGCACCTGTTGAAGGCTACTGAGCGGATAAAGGCAAGGGATGACCCAAAACAAAGGTCGAAATAGTTCCAAGTCGATGACCAAGTGCTATTGCGGATGGAGCCCAAGGTATTTAAATCGTTGAAAGGAAAATCCAAGTCTTTGGTGCACCGATTTGATGGATCCTTCACAATGATCGAAAAAATCAGCATTGTCACTTATCGCCTAAAGTTGTCATCACAACTTTGAGTGCACCTTGTGTTCCATGTCACCCAGTTGAAATACCTTCGTGTAGATGAGACTGAACCTGATCGTATGCAACCAACTTGACCACCGACAAACATTCGAGATTCATCCAGGCAGGTGGTAGACCGAGTGTGGAAGGTAAAAACGGTTGGGTGGGGAATCAAATGCATAAGGAGTACTTGGTTAGTTTGAAGGGCAGTGGGGTAGAAAACTAGGAGAGAGAGGAAGTGCTATGGCATAGTCGAAAGAAACTTGAAAACTAGAAATGGAAGGCCCATGGGGAATATTTTCTACCATGATCAAATTTGAGGTTCCCAGACTAAGTGTGGTGCTAGGTGGGTGCCATGGCATCGAGGGCGTCGCCGATTTCAACCGAGGAGGATATGGGACAATTTGGTTCTTCAAGGGTCCCATGTGTCGTTTTGTCTTCTGCCATGCCATCGAGGCTATCAAGGGGGTCGAGCATTAGTTTAAAGTTCTGCCATGCCATCAGGATGCCAAGTGGGTTGGGTATGCGTTTGAAGTATTTTCGTCATGCAGTTTGGCTGCCATGGGTGTTTGCCATGGTTGGAAGTTCGTCCCTCAGCCAAGGGTGACATGTTGCCATGGGTAGTGCCGCAGGACTTAATCACTACTATTACCAGTGGTTGGGCGCCTGCCAAGTGGGGCATCGTGTTGCCAAGGAAGGGTGTTGTGGTTTGGCTAGCTATAGATGCTAAGCGTTGGCAAAGTATGCTAAGTGTTGATGTAGGAAGCTGCTGAGTTGTGGGGTTGTCCAGCTAGGGAGCATGTACTGACAAATCTAACAGCAAGGACTGCCAAGCGGGCTGACTGGCAATATGGCAGGCGGACAATAGTGTTAAATGAGTTTGGTCGGATGACTAGACATGCCTCGTAGGCTAGGATACATTTGAAAGGGAGCGCGGGTTGTGGTAGCTTGTTGCCTTAAATGCACTAAGTTTGAATTCAATCGTTGGCACCTGAGTTTGAGCTGGGCAACGGACCCTTGTACTTTGCATTAATGTAGCCACCTACCATAGAGTCATTGAAGGCATTGTAAGCTCTAAGGCACGGGTTGTGACATTGTATATTTTAATATTGCTACGTTGTCATGTTGGTCGTTAGGTTGACTAGGCTTGTCTTGTACGGATCGTTTGTAAGTGGCTTGCTAGACCAGGTGCTTTATATATCCGACACGTTGGCTATTGTAAGGTTAACAACGAGTATTTGTTGTTATGTTTTTAATGTGAAGCTACTATTTTTTGCCATGCATGTGTTCTCTCTTGCATATCGTAAGCTTTGTGTGTTTATGCTATTGAGCTTGATTTAGCCTCGTTGTTCCTAAGTGTTAAAACGAACCTCGTTGTCCTTAACTCACATGATGGATTTGGTTATCAAACCCCATGACTTGTTTGTTGCATGAAGGTTAGGCATAGTCCTCGTGCGACTAGTTGGGTCATGGGATTGGGGTGTCGCACAGGCTAGCTTGGGGCTAGCCCTGTGACAAATGCTCAGTCATCCGATCAAACTCATTTAACGCTATTGTCAGCTTGCCATACTTCTAGTCAGCCTTCCTGGTAGTATTTGCTATTAGATTTCTTAGTACATGCTCCCTAACTAGACTACCCCACAACTCAGTAGCTCCCCACGTCAACACTTAGCATACTTTGCCAACACTTAGCATTTATAGCTAACCAAACCACAACACCCTTCCTTGGCAACACGACACCCCACTTGGCAGGCGCCCAACCATTGGTAACCGTAGTGACTAAGTCCCACGACACTGCCCATAGCAACATTTCATCCTTGGCTGAGGGAAAAACTTCCAACCATGCTCGATGCCCATGGCAGGCAGATCGCACGATGAAAAAACTTCAAACACATACCCAACCCACTTGGCAGCCTGACGACATGGCATAACTTCAAACCAATGCCTGGACCCCTTGGCAGCCCCAACGACATGGTAGAAGACAAAATGGCACATGGGACCTCCAAAGAACCAACTTGTCCCATATCCTCCCCATCTAAAATCGACGACACCCTCGACGTCGTGGAAACCACCTAACACCGCACTCGATCCAGGAACCCTGAATTCGATCATGGCAGAAAAGTTTCTCCATGGGCCTTCTATTTCCATAAGGACTCAAGTTTTTTTTGACTGTGCCATAGCGCTTCCTCTCTCCCAGCTATCTGCCCTACTCCCCTTCCAGCTAACCAAGTACTCCTTATGCATTTGATTCACCCACCTAACCATTTTTACCACCCACACTCGGCCTACCACCTGCCCGAATAAATATCGAACGTTTATTGGTAGTCAAGTTGGTTGCATACGATCAGGTTCAGCCAGATCCTGCCAAGCTAGAAGCGGTCCATGACTGGGAGGTTCCGTCGGATGTGCGAGGTGTCAGACAATTTCTTGGTTTGGCAAACTTCTACCATCGGTTTGTAAGTCGGCATTCGAAGTTGACTGCTCCTTTAACTAATTTGCTGAGGAAAGACAAATCGTGGTAGTGGATGACCAAGTGCCAAGCTACCTTCGATCTACTGAAAGATAAACTAACAATTGCCCTTGTTCTTGCCTTGGCAGACTTTTCGAAGTTGTTTGAAGTGCAGGTTGATGCTTTTAATTATGCCATGGGAGGCATGTTGGTTTAGGAAGGACACTAGGTTGCCTTTGAGTCCCGAAAGTTGAATGACGTGGAGTGGAGGTATCCCGTCCATGAAAAGGAAATGATCACTCTCATTCACTGTCTTCAAACTTGGCGGCACTATCTAACAGGGGCTCACTTCAAGGCGAAAATAGATAATGTAGTCAATACATACTTTTTGTCCCAAGTGAAGCTAACAAGTAAGCAAGCATGTTGGTAGGATTATCTCGCCAAGTTTGACATGGAAATTTTACACATTGCGGGAAAGTCAAATGTCATGGCCAATGCTTTGAGTCAAAAATTGCAATTGGCTGTCATGGAGGAGGCAGCAGCGAGTTTTGTCACAGTGCATGGCGAGAGTCGCATCGAGTTAGGCGAGGAAGTTTTGGCCAAGGTTCGAGAAAGCCTTGAAAAAGACCCTTTCACTGCTACATTGGCTGCCACGACGCGGAACCAATTAGACATGGGCAGACTTTGTCATTACCAATGGAAAGATAATATGATGTGGTACAGGCTGACACATTTAGTTGTCCCACATTGGGGTGATCTTTATTGCAACTTCATCAAAGAGTGCCACGGTGGTGTGTGGGTAGGTCACCCGGGGTAGCAAAGAACTTTGGATTTACTGGAAAGGGGGTTGTTTTGGCCTTACATGGAGAAGGACGTTGATGAGTATGTGTGGACTTGCCTCGTGTGCCAACAAGATAATATCAAAAACCAAAAGCCAGGAGGTTTGTTGCAGCTGTTGCTAGTGTTGGTGCATCCATGGGCGAGTGTAAGCCTCGATTTTATGACCAGTTTTTTGAAGGTTGATGGCTACCAATCAAATCTTGTCATAGTCGATCATTTTCAAAGTATGGTGTGTTCATTGCTTGTCCGCAGTCATGCTCAACGGAGGTCGCTGGTGACTTATTCTTCAAGAATGTTGTCAAATTTTGGGGAATGTCGTTGAGTATCATGTCGGACAGGGATACACGATTCACTAGCAAATTTTGGAAGGAATTGTTTTGTTTGATGGGCACTCGACTCATGATGAGTTCTATGTTCCACCCTCAGACGGACGACCAAATCGAGTGAGTGAACGCCATACTAGAAACTTACCTGCACCACTTTTTCAATGGCGACCAGAATAACTAGCCGGCCCTGTTGGATATGGCATAATTTTGTTACACGTTTTGGCCAGATCCTGCCAAGCTAGAAGTGGTCCATGATTGGGAGGTTTCGTCAGATGTGGGAGGTGTCAAATAGGTTCTTGGTTTGGCAAACTTCTACTGTCAGTTTGTAAGTTGGTATTTGAAGTTGGCCACTCCTTTAACTAATTTTTTGAGGAAGACATACCGTGGCAGTGGGCGGCCAAGTGCCAAGCTGCCTTCAATTTGCTGAAAGATAAATTGACAAGTGCCCTTGTTCTTGCCTTGGTGAACTTTTCAAAGTCGTTTGAAGTGTAGGTTGATGCTTTTGATTATGCCATAGGAGGCATGTTGGTTCAAGAAAGACACCCGATCATCTTTGATTCCCAGAAGCTGAATGACGTGGAGCGAAGGTATCCCATCCATGAAAAGGAAATGATCGATCTTGTTCACTATCTTCGCACTTGGAGGCACTATTTGTTGGGGGCTCACTTCAAGGTGAAAATAGATAATGTGACCAATACATATTTTTATCCCAAGTGAAGCTGACAAGTAAGCAAGCATGTTGGCAGGATTATCTCGCCAAGTTTGACATGGAAATTATGCACACCGCGAGCAAGTCAAATATCGTGGTCGATGCTTTGAGTCGAAAATTGTAATTGGCTTTCATGGAGGAGGCGATAGAGAGTGTTGTCGTAGTGCACGGTGAGAGTCGCATCGATTTGGGTGAGGAAGTGTTGGCTAAGGTTCAGGAAGGCCTAGAAAAAGATCCTATCACTGCTACATTGGCTGCCATGATGTAGAACTAGTTGGACATGGGTAGGCTTTGTCATTACCAATGGAAAGATAATATGTTCTGGTACAGGTAGATATGTTTAGTTGTCCCATGTTGAGGTTATCTTCACTGTAGCTTCATCAAAGAGTTCCACGATAGCAAGTGAGTGGGTCACCCGAGGCAACAAATAACTTTGGCTTACTGGAAAGGGGGTTGTTTTGGCCTTACATGGAGAAGGATGTTGACGAGTATATGCAGATTTACCTCATGTTCCAACAAGATAATCCCAAAAACCAAAAGCCAGGAGGTCTGTTGCAGTTGCTGCTAGTGCTGATGCGTCCATGGGTGAGTGTAAGCCTCAAATTTATCATCTGTTTGCCAAAGGTTGATGGCTATCGATAAATTCTAGTCATAGTAAATCATTTTTCAAAGTATGGTGTGTTCATTGTTTATCCGCAACCATACCCAACAAAGGTCGTTGTTGACTTATTCTTCAAGAACGTTGTCAAATTCTGGGGAATGCTGTTGAGTATCGTGTCGAACAGGGACACACGGTTCACTAGCAAATTTTAGAAGGAACTGTTTCGTTTGATGGGCAATTGGCTCATGATGAGTTTTAGGTTCCACCCTTAGACGGATGACCAGACTGAGCGAGTGAACACCATACTAGAAACTTACCTGCGCAATGACAACCAGTCTAACTGGCCAGCCCTACTGGATATGGCACACTATTATTACAACACCTTGAAGTCCCACTCGAGTGGCTATTCACCATTTGAGTTAGCAAGTGGCCAACAAACTTTGACCCCTCATACTATTTTGATTGGATACTTGAGCGCTTGTCCACCTACAGTCGAGTACCTAAAGCAATGACAGACTTATGTTGACTTGGCAAGAATGCACCTGATGAAGGTTGCTGAGCAGATGAAAGCAGGGGCTGACCCAGAACGAAGGCTAGAAGAGTTCCAAGTCGGTGACCAAGTGCTACTACGGATGGAGCCCGAGGTGTTTAAACCTCCAAAAGGAAAATCCAAGTCTTTGGTGTGCCAATTTGATGGACCCTTCATAGTGATCAAAAAAATTAGTGCTACCGCTTATTGCCTAAAGTTGTCGCCACACCTTCGAGTGCACCCCGTGTTCTGTGTCAGCTAGTTGAATCGCCTTCGTGTAGATGAGATCGAATTTGATCGTATGCAACTAACTCGACTATCAAAAAACATCCGAGATTCATTCGGGCGTGTGGTATACCGAGTGTGGGAGGCAAAAATGGTTGGGTGGGGGAATCAAATGCATAAGGAATACTTGGTAATCTAGAAGGGCAGTGGGGCAGACATTTAGGAGAGAGAGAAAGCGTTGTGGCACAGTCAAAAGAAACTTGAGTCCTAGAAATGGAAGGCCCATGGGGAATATTTTTTGCCATGATGGAATTCGAGGTTCTTGAACTGAGTGTAATGCCATGTGGGTGCCACGGCATCGAGGGCATCGCCAATTTCAACCAGGGAGGATATGGGATAGGTTGGTTCTTCGAAGGTCCTATGTGTCGTTTTGTATTCTGCCATGCCATCGGGGCTACCAAGGGGGTCAGACATTGGTTTGAAGTTTTGCCATGTCGTCAGGCTACCAATTGGGTTGGGTATGTGTTTGAAGTTTTTCTGCCATGCGGTCTAGCTACCATGGGCATTGGGCATGGTTGGAAGTTTGTCCCTCAGCCAAGGGTGCCACGTTGCCATGGGCAATGTTGTGGGACTAAGTCCTTGCGGTTACCAGTGGTTGGGCGCCTGCCAAGTGGGGCGTCGTGTTGCCAAGGAAGGGTGTCATTAGTTTGGATAGCTATAGATGTTAATTGTTGGTAAAGTATGCTAAGTGTTAATGTAGGAAGCTATTGAGTTGTGGTGTTATCCAGCTAGGGAGCACGTATTGACAATTATAACAATAAGGACTGCTAGGTGAGCTGACTGGCAGTATGGAAAGTGGATAGTAGCATTAAATGAGTTTGGTTGGATGACTAGACATGCCTCGTAGGTTGGGCTACGTTTGAAAGGGAGCGCGGGTTGTGGTAGTTCGTTGTCGTAAATGCACTAAGTTTGAATTCAAAAGGTAAGTGCTTGTCTAGCCAGGCACTTACTAAGAAGACACTTAGGTTCAAACTTCGAAGGTAGCATGTTTCTTCGACAGGTAGTAGTCTAATTTGAATCCTCTAAGTGCACGCCAAATCGACGATGACGATATGAATCTCGAGCGACTGGTGGTCCCCTTCACACCCGAGTCAATAACGAGGTGGAATAAGTTTGGTGGGAGTAGCCCTTGTGGTTTGAACCCTGTGCTTGTTAGTTACTAAAAATAGTGTGGTTGTGACCAACTCTCCTATGTAACCAAAAAATAAATACTATTATATCAATGCTAAGAAGTTCATTTACCAACAAGACACCCAGGTTCAAACCTCGAGAGCAGCATATTTGCAAAGGTAGTAGTTTGATCTGAATCCTCTGAGTACACACCAGAATGACGATGCGAATCTTGAACTATGGTCCCTTAACAATAGGTCAACAATAGAGACAAAATATGTTTGGTGGGAGCATCCCTTGTGGTTTGAATCGTGTTTCGGGCATTGGTTTAAAGTTATGCCATGTCGTCAAGCTGCCAAGTGGGGCGGGTATGTGTTTGAAGTTTTTCTGTCATGTGGTTTGGCTGCCATGGGCATCAGGAATGGTTGGAAGTTTGTCCCTCAGCCAAGGGTGCCACATTGCCATGGGTAGTGTCGCGGGACTTGGTCACTACGGTTACCAATGGTTGGGCACCTGCCAAGTAGGGCGTCGTGTTGCCAAGGAAGGGTGTCGTGGTTTGGATAGCTATAGATGTTAAGTGTTGGCAAAGTATGCTAAGTGTTGACGCATGAAGCTATCGAGTTGTGGGGCTATCCAGATAGGGAGCACATACTGACAAATCGAACAACAAGGACTTCCAGGCAGGCTGACCGGTAGTATGGTAGGCGGACAATAGCGTTAAATGAGTTTGGTCAGATGACTAGACATGCCTCGTAGGCTAGGCTATGTTTGAAAGGGAGCGCGGGCTATGGTAGCTTATCACCTTAAATGCACTAAGCTTGAATTCATTCGTTTGTGCTTGAGTCTAAGTTGGGCAATGGACCCTTGTACTTTGCATTAATGTAGCCACCTACCATGTAGCTACCATAGAACACATCATGAGTCGAGTGCCTATCAAACAAAATAGTTCCTTCCAAAATTTGCTAGTGAACCATGTGTCCCTGTCCGACACGATACTCAACAACATTTCACAGAATTTGATAATGTTCTTGAAGAATAAGTCGACAACAACCTCCGTCGGGCACGGCTACGAACAAGCAATGAACACACCATACTTTGAAAAATGATAGACTACAACCAAAATTGATCGGTAGCCATGAACCTTCAACAAACCGATGATAAAGTTAAGGCTTACACTCGCCCATGGACGCACCGATACTGGCAGCGGCTACAACAGACCGCCTGGCTTTTGGTTTTTTGGCTTATCCTGTTCGTACATGAGGCAAGTCCGCACATACTCGTCAACGTCCTTCTCCATGTAAGGCCAAAACAACCCCTTTTCCAGTAAAGCCAAATTTCTTTGCTGCCTCGAGTGACCTGCTCGCATGCTATCGTGGCACTCTTTGATTAAGCTACAACGAAGATCACCCCAACGTGGGACAACTAAACATGTCTGCCTATACCACAACATATTATCTTTAATTGGTAACGGCAAAGCCTGCCCATGTCCAACTGGTTCTGCGTCGTGGCAACCAATGCAGCAGTGATAGGGTCTTTTTCCAGGCCTTCCCGAACCTTAGCCAAAACTTCCTCGCCCAACTCGATGCGAATCTTGTCATGCACTGCGATAGCACTCTCTGTCACCTCCTCCATGATAGCCAATTGTATTTTTCAACTCAAAGCATCAACCATGACATTTGACTTACCCACGGTGTGCAGAATTTCCATGTAAACTCGACGAGATAATCTTGCCAACGTGTTTGCTTACTTGTCAGCTTCGCTCGGGACAAAAAGTATGTATTGGCCACATTATCTGTTTTCACCTTGAACTGAGCCCCTAGTAGATAGTGCCACCAAGTTCGAAGATAGTGAACGAGAGTGATCATTTCCTTTACATGGATGGGATACCTCTGCTCCACGTCATTCAAATTTTGATTTTCAAAGGCAATCGGGTGTCCTTCCTGAACCAACATGCCTCCTATGGCATAATCAGAAGCATCAACCTGCACTTCAAACAACTTCTAAAAGTTCGCCAAGGCAAGAACAGGGGCACTTGTCAATTTATCTTTCAACAGATCAAAGGCAGCTTGGCACTTGGTCGTCCATTGCCATGGTCTGTCTTTCCTCAGCAAATCAATTAAAGGAGCGACCAACTTTGAATACCGACTTACAAACCGGAGGTAGAAGTTTGCCAAACCAAGAAATTGTTTGACACCTTGCACATTTGATAAAACATCCCAATCACGAACCACTTCCAGCTTGGCAGGATCTGGCTGAACCGTTCCCTTCCCCAGCACGTGGCCAAGAAAATTTACCTCGGACTGTGTAAAGGCACATTTTTCCTTTTTAACATATAATTCATGCTCCCGCAGCAACTTGAAGACCTCTTCCAAGTGTCTTTTGTGGTCCTCCATGTCCCATTATACACTAGGATGTCATCGAGATAAACAACCACACACTTGTCCAATAAAGGGTGAAAGACATTATTCATAAGCGCACAAAATGTTGTTGGGGCATTACAAAGATCGAACGACATCACCAAGAACTCAAACAAGCCATTTCGGGAAACATACATCGTCTTCTCCTCATCCCCAAGTGTCACCTGATAATAGCCTGAACATAGATCTAGCTTGGTAAAGACCCGTGCACCTCCCAATCAATCAAAACAATCATCAATGCGAGGAAGTGGGTATTTGTTCTTTATGGTCTGCTTGTTGAAGGCACGGTAGTCCACACAAAACCATAAAGATACATTTGCCTTGCGCACGAACAGGACCAGAGCTCTGTAAGGCGACCGTGAGGGGCGAAGATAGCCAACATCAAGCAGTTCCTCCAATTGCTTTTTCAACTCAAGCATCTTCGGTGCACTCAGCCTATAAGGTGCCCTAGCCGACAAGATAGCACCTGACACCAACTCAATTTGATGGTCGATAGCTCTCCGTGGCAGCGGATAGGGCGATAATTGTTTTGGCATGTGATCCTCAAACTTACAAATCACTTTTTCAATCTTAGGTGAGACAAGGATCTTAGGCTCTTCGTCCTTCCATCCCCCTCGCAACGCGACCTAAAATATTGGTTTCTTAGCCTTCTTATGAGCGGTCTTCTACAGGGACATTACCAACGCTTCTTAAAGCTTGGGTCGCTTCATTGGAACACTCATTGTCTACCATGGCCTGACAAAACACACAATGCTCGAACACACAAGGTTGAAAATGAACAAGCAGTCTAGATGTGGTATTACTACCACCTTTACCACTTTGAAGAATTCTTGGTCCAACACTAGGTCAAAGTCATCGATGGAAGCTACTGAACATCTCAAACCTAATGTCATTCGTCAACTTGCACAGGAACATCTTCAGCAATCCCAAAGGTCTTTTTCATTGGTGTGTTGACTAATTTTAGGTCGAAGCCTTCGCCCGAGTAGTTTATCCTGAGCCGGTCTACGAAATGCACGTTCATGAAGTTGTGTGTCATGCTGCAATTGACAAGGATGACCATGGGAGTGCCAGCCACCGTGGCATCCACAACAAGGACTGCTAGGCGGCCTGACTGGCAGTATGGTATGTGGATAGTAGCGTTAAATGAGTTTGGTCAGATGAATAGACATGCCTCGTAGGTTGGGCTATGTTTGAAAGGGAGTGCGAGCTGTGGTAGTTTGTTGTTGTAAATGCATTAAATTTGAATTCAGTCATTGGTGCCTGAGTCTAGCTAGGTAATGGACACTTGTACTTTGCATTAATGTAGCCACCTAATATAGAGTCGTTGAAGGCATTGTAAGCGTTAAAGGCGTGGGCCATTGTGCCATTGTATATTTTAATATTGCCATGTTGTCATGTTGGCCATTAGGCTGACTAGGCTTATCCTGTGCAGATCGTTTGTAAGTGGTTTGCTGGGCCACGTGCTTTATATACCCCGCGGTCTGGCTATTGTAAGGTTAATAACGACGAGCATTATATTTGTTGTTATGTTTTTAATGTGAAACTAATATTTTTCGCCATGGTTGTGTTCTCTCTTGAGTATTGTAAGATTTGTGTGTTTATGTTGTTGAGCTTGATTTAGACTCGTTGTTCCTAAGTGTTAAAACGAACCTCACTATCTTTAACTCACATGATGGATTTGGTTATCAAAAAACCCTGCAACATGTTTCTGCATGAAGGTTAGGCGTAGTCCTCGTGCGACCAGTTAGATTGTGGGATCGGGGTGCCGTGTAGGCTAGCTCGGGGCTAGTGTTTGCGATGATCTCTTTTGTTTTTCTCCCATGGGACCCTTGGACGAACTGCTAGTAGGATTCCCAGCAGGAACATCCGCCATAGCAGGCAAACAACGTTGAACCCGAATGCTTCTTAACTCACAGATCCATCACATAGCAAGCACCTTAAACGAGGCTTTGATACCATTTGTTGCAGGGCTTGAGGCACGCATTGTTTAGAGATGTGATGAGTTAAACAAAAATCTTCTATCCTTGAAATCTGTTGTTTTTGAGTGGAGATCTGCTGCGGATGGGTCTCTACTAGGGCTCGAGGATTGGTGGAAGGATGTGTTACTACACAAAAGAAGAAATATTCTAATATGTAGGCTCGTTTTGACGAGGTGCTACGAAAGTTATTGGATGAACGTGCTGTGCATTGTGTGGCTCTCATTGCTATAGTGGGCCAGCATGCCAATGGAAGTTCGAATGATGAAAATGCTAATGGAAATGGTAGACCCTCTCTCCCGAAGGTGACAAAGCTGACTGAAATCGAGACATACGACAGAGCTCGTGATGACTATCTCCTTGATAACTTCTTATGGGATATGGAAGAGTATTTCAAGGCATTGGGTAAGCTATCCGAGGAGATGAAGGTGAAAATTGCGGCAAGGTACCTGAAGGGCGCTACTAAAACCTGGTGGCGAACCCTCATCACTAAGTCTAAAAATAAAATTGCAAGTTGGGATGCCATGAAGGAGGCCCTGCATGGTCAATATCGTCTCGAGAATGCTAAATGTCTGGAAAGGCACGAGCTTCATGCTTTTCGCCACACTAGACGCATCTGAGACTATGTGAAAGCATTTCAAGAGTTGATGGTGGACTTGCCCGACATGAATGAAGGTGACCACATGTTTGATTTCGAGATTGGGCTGCAACCTTGGGCTCAACTTGAGCTTCGAAGGCATAAACCGCATAACCTAGCTGAAGCTATTGTCATAGTCAAAATTTTGTTGGAATTTCGTGTTGAAGGCGTTCCTAAGAAGGGCGATAACCAATATGGAAAAGGCAAGATGCCACAGGCTGGCAAGAAGTCTCGCAGTCCACCTGGCAAGGGGAAGGGGTCTTCTCCAGGTATGCCGCATAAGCCTAAGTTCCAAGGTCAAGGTCGACAAAGCAAAGGGTCCAAGACTTATGCGAGCCATAAGAGGAAAAAGTTGAACATTGATTATCCGAACGGTGGTGGCGGGCTACGGTGCTAGACTCGCCAAGGTCCGTACTCACAGTGTGAGTGTCCCCACTGGGCACGAATTAATTCAGTCAATGCACAACAACCTATTCCTAATGCGAACGTGGACAAAGGTGATGAGAAAATGACTAACTTAAGGTAGTTCTATGCCTTGGTCGCTTATGATACCCGTTCTGGTAGAAACCTGCAAATAGATGATATAAAATCATTATTCTATGTGGATGCCATGGTGGCTGGCACTCCCGTGGTCGCCCTTGTCGATTACAGCACGATGCACAACTTCATGAACGTGCATTTCATGGATCGACTTAGGATAAAGTACTCGGGCAGAGGCTTTAACTTGAAATTAGTCAAAGCACAAATGAAAAAGACCTTCGGGATTGCTGAAGATGTTCCTATGCAAGTCAGCGAATGGCAGGGGGTTTGAGATGTTCAGTAGCTTCCATCAATGACTTTGACCTGGTGCTAGGCCAAGAATTCATCAAAGTGGCAAAGGTGGTAGTAATACCACATCTAGATTGTCTGTTAATTTTAAAACCTGTACGTTCGAGCATCGTGTGTTTTGTCAAGCAACGACAAACAAAGAGTGTTCCAGCGAAGCGATCCAAGCTTCAATAAGTCTCGACAACATCCCTACAAAATATCACTCGCAAGAAGACTAAGCAGCCAAAGTTTCTGTCTATGTTGCTAAGGGGATGGGAGGATGAAGATCCTAAGGTCCCCATCCCACCTGAGATTGAAAAAGTGCTCTGTAAGTTTGAGGATCACATGCTTAAAATTTTTTTGCCCTATCTACCGTTGTGGAGAGCTATCGAATATCAATTGAGCTGGTGTTAGGTGCTATTCCACTGGCTAGAGAACCTTACAGGCTGAGTGCACTAGAGATGTTTGATTTGAAAAAGTAGTTGGAGGAACTACTCGATGTTGGATATCTTTGCCCCTTGTAGTCGCCTTATGGATATTCGGTCTTATTTGTGCACAAGGTAGATGAATATTTGCGTTTGTGTGTGGACTACCGCACCTTGAACAAGCAGACCATACTGAACAAGCACCCACTTCCTCACATCGATGATTTTTTTGATCAATTGGGAGGTGCACAGGTCTTTACCAAGTTGGATCTGCATTCAAGCTATTATCAGGTGTGGGTGGCACTTGGGGATGAGGAGAAGACGACGTATATTTTCCTATGTCTTGTTTGAGTTCTTGGTGATGTCGTTCGGTATCTGTAACACCCCAACAACATTTTGCATGCTTATGAATGACGTCTTCGTCCTTTGTTGGATAAGTGTTTGGTTGTTTATCTCGATGACATCCTAGTGTATTCGCAGGACATGGAGGACCACAAAAGACACTTGGTAGATGTCTTCAAGCTGTTGCGAGAGCATGACTTATATGTTAAAAAGGAAAAATATGCCTTTGCACAATACTAGGTAAAGTTTCTTGGCCACATGCTGGGGAAGGGCACTGTTTGGCCAGATACTACCAAGCTGGAAGCGATCCGTGATTGGGAGGTTCTGTCGGATGTGCAAGGTGTCAGACATTTTCTTGGTTTAGCAAACTTCTACCATTGGTTTGTAAGTCGGTATTCGAAGTTGGCCGCTCCTTTAACTAATTTGCTGAGGAAAGACATACTGTGGTAGTGGACGACCAAGTGCCAAGCTGCCTTCGATCTGCTGAAAGATAAACTGACAAGTACCCCTGTTCTTGCCTCGGCAGACTTTTCGAAGTTGTTTGAAGTGCAGGTTGATGCTTCTAATAATGCCATAGGAGGCGTGTTGGTTCAGGAAGGACACCTGATTGCCCTTGAGACCTGAAAGCTGCATGATGTGGAGAGAAGGTATCCCATACATGAAAAGGAAATGACCACTCTCATTCACTGTCTTCGAACTTGGTGACACTATTTGCTAAGGGCTCACTTCAAGGTGAAAATAGATAATGTGGCCAATACATAATTTTTGTCCTAAGTGAAGCTGACAAGTAAGCAAGCATGTTGGCAAGATTATCTTGTCGAGTTTGACATGGAAATTGTGCACACTGCAGGCAAGTCAAAAGTTATGGCCGATGCTTTAAGTCAAAAATTGCAATTGGTTGTCGTGGAGGAGGCGATAGAGAGTGCTATCGCAATGCACGATGAGAGTCGCATCAAGTTGGGTGAGGAAGTGTTGGCTAAGGTTCAGGAAGGCCTGGAAAAGACCCTATCATTGTTGCATTGGCTGCCATGATGCAGAACCAGTTGGACATGGGTAGGTTTTGTCATTACCAATGGAAAGATAATCTATTGTGGTACAGGCAGACACATTTAGCTGTCCCATGTTAGGGAAACAAAGAAATTTGGCTTTACTAGAAAGGGGGTTGTTTTGGCCCTACATGGAGAAGGACGTTTATGAGTATGTGTAGACTTACCTTGTGTGCCAACAGGATAAGCCCAAAAACCAAAATCCAAACAGTCTGTTGCAGCCACTGCCAGTGCCGGTGCATCCATGAGCGAGTGTAAGCCTTGACTTTATCACCGGTTTACCAAAGGTTGATGGCTACCGATCAATTCTGGTCGTAGTCAATCATTTTTCAAAGTATATAGTGTTCATTGCTTATTTGCACTCGTGCCTGGTGGAGGTTGCTGTTGACTTATTATTCAAGAACGTTGTCAAATTATGGGGAATGCTGCTGAGTATCATGTTAGACACAGACACGCGGTTCACTAAATTTTGGAAGGAACTGTTTTGTTTGATGGAAACGTGGCTCATGATGAGTTCTAGGTTCCACCCTTAGATGGACAACTAGACCGAGTTAGTGAACACCATACTAGAAAATTACCTGTGCCACTTTGTGAATGGTGACCAATCTAACTTCCCGACCCTGCTCGATATGGCACAGTTTTGTTACAACAGCTTGAAGTCCCGCTCTAGTGGCTATTTACCATTTGAGTTGGCAACTAGACAACAACCTTTGACCCCTCATACCGTTTTGGCTAGATACTTGAGCGCTTGTCCACCTGCAATCGAGTACTAAAAGCAATGGCAAGCTCATGTTGACTTTGTAAGAATGCACCTATTGAAGGTTGTTAAGCGGATGAAGTCATGGGCTGACCTAAAACGAAGGCCGAAAGAGTTCCAAGTCATTGACCAAGTGTTGCTATGGATGGAGCCCGAGGTGTTTAAACCGTCGAAAGGAAAATCTAAGTCTTTGGTGGGTCAATTTGATGGACCCTTCATAGTGATAAAAAAAATCAGCGCTGCCACTTATTGCCTAAAGCTGTTGTCACACCTTCAAGTGCACCTCGTGTTCCATGTCAGCCAGTTGAAATGCCTTCGTGTAGACAAGACTGAACCTGATCGTAGTCAACCAACTCGACCGCTGGCAAATGTCCGAGATTCATTCGGGCGGGTGGTAGATCGAGCGTGGGAGGCAAAAATGGTTGGGTGGGGGAATCGAATGCATAAGGAGTACTTGGTTAGCTGGAAAAGTAGTGGGGCAGAAAGTTGGGAGAGAGATGAAGCGCTATGGCACAGTCGAAAGAAACTTGAGTCCTAGAAATGGAAGGCCCATGCGGAATCTTTTTTGCCATGATCAAATTCGAGGTTCTCGGATTGAGTGCAATGCCAGGTGGGTGCCACGACGTCGAGGGCATCGCTAATTTTAGTCGGGGAGGATATGGGACAAGTTGGTTCTTCAGAGGTCCCATGTGCCATTTTGTCTTCTGCCATGCCGTCGAGGTTGCCAAGGGGGCCAGGCATTGGTTTTGAAGTTTTGCCATGTCGTTAGGCTGCTAAGTGGATCGGGTCTGTGTTTGAAGTTCTTTTGTCATGCGGTCTGGCTGCCATGGGCGTCGGGCATGGTTGGAAGTTCGTCCCTCAGCCAAGGGCAACACGTTGCCATGGGCAGTGCCACGAGACTTAGTCACTGCGGTTACCAACGATTGGGAGCCTGCCAAGTGGGGCGTCATGTTGCTAAGGAAGGGTGCCATGGTTTGGCTAGTTATATATGAGTGTTGACATGGGAAGCTACCGAGTTGTGGGGTTGTCCAGATAGGGAGGACGTACTGATAAATATAACAACAAGGACTGTAAGGTGGGCTGACTAGCAGTATGGCAGGCAAACAATAACGTTAAATGAGTTTGGTCGAATGACTAGACATGCCTCGTAGGCTGGGCTACGTTTGAAGGGGAGTGCGGGTTATGTTAGCTTGTCGCCTTAAATGCACTAAGTTTGAATTCGGTCATTGGAGCTTGAGTCTGAGCTGGGCAATGGACCCTTGTACTTTCCATTAATGTAGCCACCTACCATAGAGTCGTTGAAGGCATTGTAAGCGCTAAATGCGTGGGCCGTTGTGCCATTGTATATTTTAATATTGTCACGTTGCCATGTTGGTCGTTAGTCTGACTAAGCTTGTCCCGTACGGATCGTTTGTAAGTGGCTTGCTTTATATATCCCCGGGCTGGGTATTGTAAGGTTTACAATGACGAGCATTATATTTTTTGTTATGTTTTTAATGTGAAGCTACTGTTTTTTGCCATGACTGTGTTCTCTCCTGCGTATCGTAAGCTTTGTGCGTTTATGGTGTTGATCTTGATTTAGGCTCGTTGTTTCTAAGTGTTAAAATGAACCTTGTTGTCTTTAACTCACATGATGGATTTGTTTATCAAACAACCTTGTGACGTGTTTGTTGTGTGAAGGTTAGGTGTAGTCCCCGTGCGGCCAGTTGGGTCATGTGATTAGGATGCCACGCATGCTAGCTCAGGGTTAGCCCTACGAAAAATGGTATCAGAGCCTCATTCGAGGTGCTTGCTACATGGCGGATCCGTGATTTAAGAAGTGTTTGGTTTCAACGTTGTTCTTTTGCTATGGAAGATGTTCATGTTGGGAATCCTGCTAGCGGTTCGTCCAAGGGTCCCGTGGGAAAAAAATAGAAGAATTCATCGCAAACAGTACAAGAGCTTGAGGCACACGTTGTTCAGAGGTGTGATGAGTTACACAAAAATCTTGTCCTTTGAATCTGTCGTTGGTAAGTGGAGATCCACTACGGATGGGTCTTTGCTGAGGCTCGAGGATTGGTAGAAGGATGTGTCAGCCTGGCAAGTTGTGCAAGAGAAGAAATCTTCTGATATGATATGCAGGCTCTTAGGATGTGAAGAAATTGATTTTAGGATGTGATTACTTCCAATATAAAGTTGACCACTTTCACACAACTTTTTAATATTCGTATATTATACTGGTATTATAACAATCTAACTACTAACTACTATGAATTAATTTGTCTGGTAAATTATTAATATGGATCTTCTCAGTTTTACTAGTATGTATGTTTTATTTGGTAAGATACTAACATGGATCTTGTTTTTAAAAGTAAAAAAATTAAATTTATGCTATTATAACAATATCTCTGAGGTCTAGGTGGTTTGGTAAGTGCTTGTCTAGCCAGGCACTTACTAAGAAGACATTTAGGTTCAAACTTCGGGGGTGGCATGTTTCTTCAAAATGTAGTAGTTTGATTTGAATCCTCTGAGTGCACGCCAGACTGACGATGACGGTATAAATATTGAGCGATCACTAATCCCCTTCACACCCAGGTCAATAACGAGGTGGAATAGGTTTGGTGGGAGCAACCCTTGTGGTTTGAACCCTGTGCTTGTCAATTACTAAAAATAGTGTGGTTGTAACCAACTCTCCTATGTAACTAAAAAATAAATACTATTATATCAATGCTAAGAAATTCATTTACCAAGAAGACACCTAGGTTCAAACCTCAGGAGCAGCCTATTTGCAAAGGTGGCAGTTTGATATGAATCCTCTAAGTACACATTTGCCAGTTGCTAAAAATAGTGTGGTTGTAACCAATTCTCCTATGTAAATCAATGCTAAGAAATTCATTTACCAAGAAGACACCCAGGTTCAAACCTCGGGAGCAACCTATTTGCAAAGGTAATCGTTTGATCTGAATCCTCTAAGTACATGCCAAACTGATGGTATGAATCTCGAATGATGGTCCCTTCATAATGGGTCAACAATAGAAGCATAATAGGTTTGGTGGGAGCAGCCCTTGTGGTTTGAACCGTGTGCTTGTGGGTTATAAAAATAGTGTGGTTGTGACCAACTCTCCCATGTAATAAAAAAACAAAAAACAATGCTAAGAAATTTTTTTAATTATATTTATTAAACAAATTTTTAAATGTATATCGTCTCTTTATTTTCTGTAATTAATTTTTTTAGTAGGGGAATATATAACTTCTAATATTTTATCATCATCTTATCATAGGTTTGAATCCTGCTCTTTGTTGATGGGATACACCCTCTGGTACTACGAGGCCTGAAGATGTGGGCCAAGGTCTCCACACTCCCATGAAATAGGTTTGGTGGAAGCTCGTTTGAACCCTGTGCTTGTGGGTTACTAATAATAGTGTGACCAACTCTCCTATGTAACAAAAAAAATAAAACAATGTTAAGAAATTTTATTTTATTATATTTATTAAACAAATTTTTAAATGTATATTGTCTCTTTATTTTTTATAATTAATTTTTTTGGCAAGGAAATCAATAACTCCTAATATTTTATTATCGCCTTATCATGGGTTTAAATCCTGCTCTTTGCTGATACAATACATCCTCTAGTACTACGAGGTCTGAATATTCGGGTCAAGGTCTGCGGGCCAAGGTCTCCACACTCCCATGAAATAGGTTTGGTGGAAGCTAGTTTGAACCCTGTGCTTGTGGGTTACTAAAAATAGTGTGACCAACTCTCGTATATAACAAAAAAACAAAACAATGTTAAGAAATTTTATTTTATTATATTTATTAAACAAAATTTTAAATGTATATTGTCTCTTTATATTTTGTAATTAATTTTTTTAGCAAAGAAATCAATAACTCCTAATTTATTATCACCTTATCATGGGTTCAAATCCTGCTCTTTGCCGATACTATACATCCTCTAGTACTACAAGGTTTGCTGATACAATACATCCTCTAGTACTATGAGGTCTGATGATTTGGGTCAAGGTCTCCAAACTCCCATATCATGGCTTTATCATGGGTTCGAATCTTGCTCTTCTAGGGTCGAATCTTGCTCTTTGTTGATGCAATACACCCTCTACCACTACGAGGCCGAAGATTCAGGTCAAGGTCTCCACACTCACACGGGAGTGCTTTGATCAAGTGGTTTGGCCCTCAAATTTAATTAGTTATAATTTTTTTTCAATTTTATTAAGGGTTCGGGATTGGAACTGTCAACCTACTTAATTTTTTTGGATTTGGTTAAGGGCTTGGTATCGGAATTGCCAACCTCGAGCTGGCAAACACTCAATAAAAACTAATAGGTAATAATTTTAAAATATATATCATCTTATATATTTTTTATATTAAATTAGTTATATGAGATTAAAATTGGTTTCATTTTTGTCTCGAGGACAGCGCAACGGTCCAGCTTTAGCTCTTCTTCGGTAGATCTAAGGCTAAAACTGTAGTGTGGACGAGTATGTGAGGGGGTGGGTGTGTATGGTTGTGTGTTTGACTCTATTGATAAGCTCAGCTCGCACCCTTATCAAAGGTTATGGTTGGGATGAAAATACCCAACCCTGGACATCAATCGTAGAGGTTTCTCACACTAACCTAAAAACAAATAGGTCTCATTATACCACATAGTGAACATTTAATGGTGGTATAACAGCTTCACAATTATCCATTTATTAAGGTAAAATGTGAACATGGATCTTTCTTTCAAAGTTAAATATTTTAATCGGTTGTTTTTTTGTTGAAAAATGATTTATATTTATTTATATGAAAAATATTATATTATTTTTTTGATTTGGTTGAACTTATATAATTTGATATCACCTCTTTTAGTTGAAAATTAATTTATATGAAAAATATTATATTATGATTTTAATCGGTTGAACTTATATAATTTGATATCACCTCTTTTAACTGAAAAATAATTTATATTTATTTATATGAAAAATATTATATTATTTTTTTGATTTTTTTTTGGTTACATAGGTGAATTGGTTACAACCATGATTTTTAGTAACTGCCAGCGCAGGGTTCAAACCATCAATGACTGCTTCCAACAAACCCACCGTCTCGTTAACGTTAACCCGATGTGAGATGGGGACCGTCGGTCGCTCGGGGTTCGTACCGTTGTCGTTGGTCTGACACATCACTCAGAGGAGTCGGATCAGACTACTGCCTTTGCCAAGCTGAGCATGCCTGCGGGTTTTGAACCTAGGTCTCCTCTTGGTAAGTGCCCAAGCTTACTAATCCACCTAGTCCCACGGACTATTTTTTTTTATTTTTATTTTTTATATATTTTTTAATTTTTTTATTTGGTTGAACTTATATAATTTGATATCATCTCTTTTAGTTGAAAAGTAATTTATATTTATTTATATGAAAAATATTATATTATTATTTTTTATTTGGTTGAATTTATATAATTTGATATCACCTCTTTTAGTTAAAAATAATTTATATTTATTTATATAAAAAATATTATATTATTTTTTTGATTTGGTTAGTGTGAGAAACCCCTACGACCAACACAGGGCTGAGCAGTCTCCTCTCAACCATGACCCGTGTAAAGTTGAGAGCTATGCTTATCAATAGAGAATTTAACACACACCCCCTCACACACTCACATACATCGTTGTTTGAACCTTGGATCTCTCTCGAAGAGCCAAAGTTTGAACTGTTGTGCTATCCCTTGGAGCATATATTGTCTTATTTAAAAGTAAATAATTAAAATGTTTTTTTTGTTACATAGCAGAGTTGCTCACAATTACACTATTTTTAGTAAGTGACAAGCACAGGTTCAAATCAGAGGGGTTACTCCCACCAAACCTATTCCACCTTATTATTGTTAACCCGAACTGAAGGAAACCATCGGTCATTCAGGATTCATATCATCATCGTCGGTTTAGTAAAGATTTAGATTATACTACTATCTTTACAAACAAACTACCCTTGAAGATAAATAATTAAAATATTTTTAAATAAAATTAAATGATGATAATGTTTGATATTAAATTGTACAAAACCAGAAACAAATTTTTAATTTGTAAAGTTGTTCATATGTTGCTTTTGGTCTCGTTAATGCTAAAAATATTTATTCTATTCTATGTATCATATTAAATAATTTTAATCATTTAAAAAAAATTGTTTTCATAGAAAGCCTAAACCATGTATTAGTCTTGCTTAAGAACGAACCATAAACATAAATCTTAAATACTTATACCATATCTAAGAATTCAAGTATTATTAAGAAAATAATGGCTTTGATCTCTTCGATTCAAACCAGCAGCTGGGGCGTGTTTTTAAATAATAATAATAATAATAAATTTTTCGATTTTTAAAGAGAAAGCTTAGGTTTAAATCTGGCTAGGCAATAGTTGTTGTAATAACCTTTTGTGGTCTTGACATAATAAGGGTGGGATGAGTAACTAATTTTAAAAAATAAATAAAGAGTAAAAGCGTTTTTTTGTTCTCTTACATATGTAAACTAAAATATGTTACTATTTGGGTTGAGAGGGGAGGGCTCTGGTCCCTCCCCTGCTCCCCCTCCCATGGCTCCTGGTTTTTGCCCAGTCCCTGGCTCAACCCAGGTCATCCCTCCCGGGGAGTGGTTGTTTGCAGATGATCTCCTGGGGGGAGATCCTTCTCCACTATCTGCGCCCCTCCCGGACGGCTAGGGTTTCCTTGGTTGTTTTTTCGGACTGGTGCTTCCCAGGGATCCCTGTTTGGTTGGGGATCCCTTCCATTTTTCCCTCAGGCTTCCCCCTGGGGTTTTTGCGAGGTGATTCGCGTGGATCTGGTCCCCTGCGTTTCTCGGTGCGGTGGAGGTGACGGTTTAGGGTTTGGACAGCTTCCCCCTTTTTCTTGTGAATCCTCGACGGGCTCTGTGCTTGGACGGGATTCTTGGTCCCTGCTGCTGGGATCCTCTTCTGTTTTCCCGGGCGGGTTCCTTGTGGTGCAACTCTCTGGTCACTTCTTGATGGACTGGATCCTCTCTGTGCTGGCTGTCGGCTTCCTACAGGATGGCTCTCGTTGAACTGAATGTTTTCCTGGTGGGTGGGATGGTTTCTCCATAGGGCGGGATCCGCCAAATCCGTCGGTTTTCCCGCGAGGCGGGATCCTTTCTTTTCTGCTGGTTTCCCGGATGGCGGGATTTCCCTGTTGCTTCCCGCTAGGCGGGACTGTTTGTGGTGGTTTTGATCGCTTCCCGCGAGGCAGGATTTTATTGTAACGGTTTTTCTTTGCTTCCTGCTGGGCGGGATCTTCTCAATGGTGGTTTTTGGCTACTCCCCGCTGAGCGGGATCTCCAAAACTACTTTTTTTCTTATTTGTTTGTTTCCCGTTGAGAGGGATTGTTTCATGCTTACTGTTACCGCTGGGCGGGATTTCTGTTTTGGTGTTCAGTTTCAAGGGATTGATGCCCTAGGCCCATTGCTTATGTAATCAGGTTTTGGGATCCTTGTTAAAACCCGCTATAAATACAAACACATAATTATCAAAAAAAAATATATGTTACTATTTTTTTAGTCTTATCAAAGCCTAGCAACTATAACAATAAATTTCATATATACTCATTTATCTCGTTTACAATCCTTAGTCAATATAAAGTTAATAATTTATTATTTATTGTCCCAGGGGACAACGCAATTGTTGAGGCTTTGGCTCTTCTTCAGGAGGTCCAAGGTTCAAACCGCGGCATGGGTGAGTGTATGAGGGGTGGGTGTGGGTGTGTGGTGGTTGTGTGTTAAATTCTCTACTGATAAGCATAACTTTCAATTTTGGGAGGGGTCATGGTTGGGGGAGCCTGCTCAGCCCTGTGCGTTGGTCGTAGTGGTTTCTCACACTAACCAAATAAAAATAATAATAATAGTTTTTATTTTTATATTTCAAAATTATTGTTTATGTCAACTTTGATTGGAATATATTAGTTATGGTTGAAGATGTTAGGAAAAGTATGGCTAAAATAAGTGAGATCAATGCCATCTTTATTGCATTGGCTTCAAGTAAAGTAAGACAAAAATATTTTGATAATTTTTGTCTAGTAAGTTTTTGTAAGATATTTCAAAAATTATGACAAAGAAATTCAGCTACAAGTAGGGATTTGGCCTCTTTTTGAGAGATTCAAGGTTCAAACCCTACTTAATATGAGGGGATCGAAACCCCTCATGAAAACTTGTGTAAACTCATTAAGAAAAAAAAGTAATGACAAAGAAATTAAAAGCATTCTAGATTGTGTTATCTTATAAGAACAAGGTGGTTTTTTAATGATAAACAAACTATTGATGGTGTAATAATTGCATAACAACCATACATTCTTTTCATTCCATGGAAAAATCCTGTAACTTATAAAATTAGATATGAAAAAAGTGTATAATAATGTTTGGTTGAGTCTTCTACATGATATTCTAAAAAAACATGATTTTGAAAAAGGTTGATGTGAAAGATTGGACATTATAGCACTCCAAAATATTCAATTTTGCTCAATAGTTCCTTGTCAGATACTTTAAATCGGTTGGAGTCTTCTAGTGACCCACTATCTCCTTGTCTATTATGATTTTTGTGGAGGCACTTTGGAGAGTTTTCTCAAAGGCAAAAAATTTAAGGGGGAAAACAACTATTCAAGTTGCAACAAATTATTCCTTTGAATATCATCTCCAATTTGTTAATGATAGTTTTCTTTTGGATCATCCCTTAATCAATGAGGCCATAAAGTTTATATTGATATAATTATGTAATGAGAAGGTTGTTGGGTAGTTGGTTAATACTACAAAATCCAAGATATTTTTCATTAACACTATCTTAGATTTACAATGAATTATTGGGGATATTTTTAATTTATATTTGAAATTTTTTTGTCAATATAATTAGGTATTTTGGTGTTTGATAAAGGAAAGGAGGAGGTGTGGGACTCAATTGTGGATAAAATAACATATTATTTAACATGTTAAAAATGTAAGTTCTTGTAGTAGTCCACTACTATCATCTTCCTCTAGATGGAAATCCATCACATCGATAGAGGTAAAAAGCAAAACAACGATTAAAAGGAGTTAGAGTTGAGTGACTAGGTGCTAAGTGCAAGTTGTTCTACTATTAGTGCACCCAAATCTTAAGTACAATTGGCTCTAAAATTGTATCAACATGCCTAGTCAAACATAGTAATGTGTCTTGCTATGACAAAAATATTCCTAGCACCAATGGATTTCTTATGTGACTAGCTCTAAAGTAAAATTGTGTCCCACTAATAGTACAATGTGCTTTACTCCAGTACAAGAGTGTCTAGCTCTAAGGGAAGCACCAATGTGTCGGTTCCAAGGCAATAGTGTGTCTTGCTTCTAGACTTAGGTGTTTTGCTCTCAAACAAGTGTGCCATAATCCCAAAGGTATACCTTTGTAGTAGTGCACTCTTCTCTAAGGTTTGTATGCCCTACTCTTAAGAAAATTCTCTTGGCTCTTAGGTTTATGCCTCCATAGAAGTGTGCTCCATACATTAGAGATGTGCCTTGCTCTATCATGTGACAATGACAATTTTATATTTTAGTATCAACAAAAATGTAACCTTAGATTTAAATTTTACTATAGTTAGAAGTGGAGTAGGCTAGACTTTTTCAAGAAAGCTAGGGCTACTCTTTGTAATTGGTTACTGCCTTATAATGTGTAATTCAATCTTTAATTAACAAGGAATCTTGACATTTGTGGATTGATTATGTTTTTTTTTTGAAAAAATGAAAAACTTGTATTAATACAAAGAGCTGTTACAAACGGGAGAGAGCACATCCCAGCCAAGAGCAAACACTAAGACAACAAGAGCAGAGCAGAAAAGTCTGCACAAACCAACAAAGAGCACAAAAGCCAACAGGGCGCGAAAAAGCGACATGTCGCGAAATCGCGACATGTCGCGAAATCGCGACAGTCAGCCCCGTCTCGACCGCCGAGGCGCCCCTAGTCGCGAAAACGCGACATGTCGCGAAATCGCGACAACCAGAGCCCTCGGCAACCGACCGCCAAAAAGGTCACGAAATCGCGACGGCACCTCCCTCCGACGCTCCAGCAACAAAGGTGTCGCAAAATCGTGACCAAAAATCCAAAGAGCTCCCGAACTCCAGAAAGGTCGCGAAAGCGCAACAAGATTTCTCCAAATCGCCCATCTAGCATGAGTGTCGCGAAATCGCGACGAATTATCCAGTTGGTGCCCAAGCCGAAGAAGGGTCGCGATATCGCGACAGTTTTTCCAAAAGCCTCTTACGTGCCAAAAGTGTCGCGAAATCGCGACAAGAATTCCTTTCGACACCCAGCCACAAAAAGTGTCGCGAAATCGCGACCAATTTTCCATTTTGCATCCAGTCGGCAAAAGAGTCGCGATATCGCGACAGGTTTTCCTTAAGACGCCAGTTTGCCCAAAGTGTCGCGATATCGCGACAAGTTTTCCTTTTAGCTCCCAAACCTCAAAACTGTCGCGATATCGCGACGAGTTTTTCACATTGCACCCAGTCTTCAAAAGTGTCGCGATATCGCGACAAGTTTTCCAGAAAGTGCCCGTTCGCCAAAGCGTCGCGATATCGCGACAAGTTTTCCTTGCAACTCCCAAACCCCAAAACTGTCGCGATATCGCGACGAGTTTTTCACATTGCACCCAGTCATCAAAAGTGTCGCGATATCGCGACAAGTTTTCCAGATGGCGCCAGTTCGCCAAAACTGTCGCGATATCGCGACAAGTTTTCCTTGCAACTCCCAAACCTCAAAACTGTCGCGATATCGCGACGAGTTTTTCACATTGCACCCAGTCTTCAAAAGTGTCGCGATATCGCGACAAGTTTTCCAGATGGCGCCAGTTTGCCAAAACTGTCGCGATATCGCGACGGTTTTTCCTTGCATCCTCCAAACAGCAAAAAGGTCACGAAATCGCGACGAAATATGCATTGTGCTCCAATTCCCGAAAATGGTCGCGATATCGCGACGGTTTTCCTCCTTGCCGACCCTTCGCCAAAAACGTCGCGAAATCGCTGCATCTTCCAGCCAAAGGCCGTGTTGGCTCACCATGTCGCGAAATCGCGACAACTTACCAGCGGAGGTCGCGACAGCGCAACATGTCGCGAAATCGCGACAAAAACCAACCTTAGCCATTTTTTTACTCATTGACGCAGGGATCGTTCCAAACCTACCCGAATCACTTCATCAATCAGAGGCATGTCATTGTGCAGCTGCACTCCTACCTCTTTCTCAGCGCCCATCTTTGCAAGAAAGTCGGCCACCTTGTTCAAATTTTGTCTCACATAAATCGGGATCACATCATCTAACTCCCTCCATAAATCCTTGATTTGGGAAATCAAAATCTGCAGCCTCCAGGCTTTCGAGGAGAAGTTTCGCATGCAGTCAAGAGCGCCGACCAGAACTTGTGAATCAGATTCAATAATTATCCTCCTATGACCCTGCTTAACAGCCCAAATAGAAGCGGACTTGATCGCAATGGCTTCTGCTTCGTTGTTTGTAGCTCTGCCCAAACCCTGCAGTTCCCAGTAGAGCACCGAACCAACATGATCCCGACAGACAACACCAATACCCGCACTGCTCGGGTTGCCTTTTGCAGCCCCATCCGTATTGATCTTGATCCAGCCTGCTGGGGGAGGTTTCCAGCATTCTCTATCTTGTCTCTCTGGACCCTCTACCCCCTCCTCTGAAAGCCCAAGACCAACCTGATTCTCCTCATCAACATTGATGGCCACAGTTTACGTAACTTTGCTCCAAATGACCTGCCAGACTCCGTCGATCGAGGAGAAAGTATCTCTAAAGATCCGGGCATTTCTCTCCAGCCAAACTTGCCACCAAATGAAGAGAAAGCCGAGCTCCCATCCAATACGGAGAGCTGTAGATTTAAATCTGCCCCTTTTCCATATTTCCCAAATTTTGGCACGATTTAAATCACCATTTGCCTGAAATTTATATTGAGAGAACCAACGCTTCCATATCTGATGCGAAAAAGGGCACTCGAACATCAGGTGATCAGCAGTTTCCTCATGTTTATGACACAGAGCACACTGAGAGGGACCGATGATTCCTCTACTTCTGAGCTTGTCAAAGGTGAGAACTCCATTGTGCATGAGCTGCCAGGCAAAGAAATTCACTTTCGGCCAGCCCTTGGGATGCCAAATCCTTCTCCAATCCTGGATCGAAAAAGAATGCGGGGGAGGCGCAGGGAGGATCTGCTCATAACCATCCTTAACTGAATAGACCCCAAGGCTCCCATAGCCCCAGGCTAATTCATCCTCCTCATCCCTCCCAGTAAGGAACCTTTCAGACAAGATTTTGTTCAAGATGGGTGCCAGCTCTGGAGGGATTGTTATTGGCCACTCCTCCCACCTCTTAAACTTTTTAAATGTATACTCCCCCAAATGGCTGGTGTTGAAGTAGCTTTCGATGCGGATCCATCCCTGGGCTTCTATGGCGGACTTGATTGGCTGTAATTCAGGAAACATAGCAATGATGGGCGGGTGCTTGGTCCCAAGAATCGGTCCAGAAACGAGCCTTATCCCCGTTTCCCACTTTCCAAAAAAGCTGGTCTTTTATGACTTGAGATCCAAGCTTGAGAGTCTGCCACACTAAGGAACCAGTGCCATCCAGGGGGAAGCGACCCACTTCAGTAGGGTGGACAGGGCCCAAATATTTGCTGGATAGGAGTCGACTGAATAGGGAGGTTGGCTGGGAAATCCACCTCCAATATAGTTTTCCAGCCAAGGCTCTGTTATTAAGCATGGCGCTTCTCAGGCCCAGCCCTCCTTTATTCTTAGGCTGGGTAACTTTATCCCACCCAACCAGAGCCCATTTTTTCTCCCCGTTTGCACCTTCCCAAAGAAATTTTCTAGCCATTTTGTCCAGCTCTTTCCAGATGGAATGAGGGGCAACCGGGATAGAGAATTTATAGATTGGCATAGCTTTGAATAACAGACTACAGGAAGGTTAATCTACCCCCATAGCTTAGCCATTTGTGGGACCAGTGATTCACTCTATCTTTGATACCTTCTAATAGATCCTTCCAGATATCTAATTTTAGTTTTTTGAAATGCAGGGGAACGCCCAAGTAAACAATTGGAAGAGAAGTCCTAGTGAATCCCAGGATCTCAATAATTCTATCCTGCAGCCTTTGGTCAAGATTGAAAAAGACCACTTTAGACTTCCTGTCATTGAGGACCTGGTTTGAGGCCCTAAGGTAAACATTAAGAGTATCTCTGATTCCTCTGGCTTCCCTGAGACCGGCCACACCAACCAATCCAGTATCGTCCACAAACTGCAAATGGGTCAAGGTTTCCTCTCCAACCTTGACACCAGTTAGCAGGCCTTGTTGCCTTCTCCTCAAGAAGAGTCTGCCTAATCCTTCAGCCAGAATGAGGAAAAGATAGGGAGAGCAGGGGTCTCCTTGACGAAGGCCACGAGAGGCTCCGAAAGGGAGCGAGGGAAGACCCTTGATAAGAACAGAATAAGACGGTGTAGACACACAGCTCATGATCCAATCAATCCAGTCCTGGGAGAAGCCAAAGGCTGCCATAATTTTTGACAAGAAGCTCCACTCCACCCGGTCATAAGCCTTGGACATGTCCAATTTAATAAACATTCCTTTATTACCCGATTTTTGCATAGTATGGATAGCCTCCTGGGCAAGAATCACCCCATCCAAGATTTGTCTTCCCTCAATGAAGCCCCCTTGTTCGGGAGAGATGATGTTATGGAGAAGTGGTTTAAGCCGCTCAGCCATTGTCTTGGTGATTATTTTGTAAATCACGTTACATAAAGCAATAGGTCTGAAATCCGAGATCTGAGTTCCCTCCTCCCCTTTTGGAATTAAAGAAATGAAGGTATGATTAATAGCACTGAGCATTCTTTTATTGATTTCGGATTCCTCTGTTACTGACCAAAACATCCTCCCCCAAAGTATCCCAAAAGGCTTGAAAAAACTCAATAGGAAAGCCATATGGGCCAGGAGATTTACCAGTATTCATACCAAAGACCACATTTCTCAGTTCATTTCTCTCAATGGGTCTAAGCGGGGCCTGATTTTCTTCTTCAGAGATGATAGCAGGAATGACATTAAGAACTTCAAACTGAGCCTCAGCATCCTGTTCCATACTTTCAGTAAAAAGTTTAGAAAAGTAATCAATTGAGTGTTGGTGCATATCAGGAAGGGTATCCAAGGTATGACCATTCTCATCCTTAAGGGCTTCCATATTGTTCAGCTGTCTCCTAGCACAAGCTGATCGGTGAAAAAATTTGGTATTTCTGTCCCCTTCTAGTATCCAAGTATTTCTTGCCCTCTGTTTCCAGTATGTCTCTTCTTGGTTATCAATGGCCTCAACCGCTTTGCGCAAGGCATCATCTTCGGATTTGAGTTGCTCAGTAATTGTTCCTTCCCTAAAGAGTTTCTGAACCTCCTCCCATCTGGCCATCAAGGGGGCCCTTTGGAGCTGAAAATCTGACTTATTTTCTTTCCTCCATTGTTTCAGTTGAAGTTTAACATAGTGAAGTTGTTTATGAAATTTGAACATTGTTGTCCCAAAAGGAGGACGGCCTGCTTCCCACCATTGTGGAATTTTTTGACGAAGATCCTCCTTTTGCAACCAAAAATTCTCAAATTTAAAAGGCCTGTGATGCTGTTCTATCAAAGTCCCTCCCTCCAGCAAAATGGGGGAATGATCAGAAACAGGGCCCTCCAAAATCTGAAACTTGGTATTCCATTTTACAAAAGCTTCCTCAGAGACCAGAAACCGATCTAACTTGACCTTCCTGCTGTGTGGTTCCTGCCTCTTGTTAGTCCAAGTGAAATAGGATCCAGGGCCTTGAACATCAACTAAATGAAAGGCTTGGACCTGAGCAATCAGAAGCCGGTCCCCGGGATCCAAAATTGGGGAGCCACCTTCCTGGTCACGAGCAGATAACTTTGCATTAAAATCCCCTGCAATAATCCAGTCTAGGTATTCTCTAGATGACCTCATATTATGAACAACTTTCCATTGAAGCCTCTGACCATCTAGGTCTTGGGCCCCATAAAAGTTAGTGATTAAGACATGTTCTGTTGTGAAGTTATTTCTGAAGTGAGATGTAAGGACACCCCTCCAAGCTATATGTTCTACTGCAGTCCAGTCCAAAGGATTCCAGAGAGTGACGATCCCCCCTGAAGCTCCTTGGGCAGCCACATCCATATGTCCAGCGCCCCGCCAGATTCTATTAACTATTTTACTAATAATATCTAAAGACATTTTTGTTTCCTGAATAAGCAAGAAGTCTGTTTTACATTTTCCTAAGAGTCTTTGAACAGCAGATTGATGGGTTCTGCTGTTTAAACCCCTAACATTCCAAGATTGTATTATCATTGAAAACCTTGAGAGCAGTAAGAATCAATAGTCCTCACCGATCCTCCATTGATCAGTTTATCCCCTTGAGCTGCAATCAGATCCTTATTTGACTTTCTACCCGCTCCTTGAGTGTTGTAGTTTTTGGATCTCTTTTCTACCTGAGAGATACCCAGGGCTGGCCTTTCTCTATTTTTTTTGCAATTCCCATGCTAACGTCATTAATTACTGGCGGCGCTTGGGAGTGCACTATCAGTGTCCCTGCATTTTCTGACGGCAATACCTCAGAGGGCACAAACACCTATTCTAAAACAGGAGGAGATGAAGGAGAGACATGAGTTTGAAGGTTATGGGTCTCAATATTCCCATCTACACCTTCCATATTCTGATCCTCCTGATCCACTAATGACTTAAAGATTTCATATCTGTTAGTTGGCTTAGATTGAATTTGCTCCTTACCATTTTTCTTCGGCTTTCTCCTTCGCTTGGCCTGTTCAAAGCCATCTTTCTGACCCTCATTGCCCTGAGGAGTATTAGAAGTTTCTTTAGCAGAAGAAGACTTTTCCTCTCTGGATCGATTTGGCATACCATTATGGGCTTCCGTTTTGGAGTTCAAGAGGTTTGGACAAAACCGGGCCAAGTGCCCATGTTTATGGCAGACTCTGCATCTGAAAGGCAGTGCCTCATAGTCTAACTGTTGGATCCAGGATACCTCTGCCAGTTCCAGTTCCACCTCTGCTGGTAGAGGTTGACTGATGTCCATTTCCACACAGATTCTAGCATAGACACCAGAGATACCTTCTATAGTATCCCTTGAAACGCCCAGGTATCTGCCCAGGGAGTTGCCTATCATTTCCAAGACCGGCTCCCCCCAAAACTCCATTGGCAGAGCGTACAGCCGAATCCAGACCGGGACAGCCGTGGGTTCAATGCGGGGATCGAATCCCACTCTCCAGGGTTGGACAAATAACCCTGTCGGGCCATGGTTTCTCTTCTCGGATTCAAACGCCCTGTTTCTATCAGCTAAGGAAGAGAAGCTAACGATGAAATACCCGTTGCTGATAAACCAAAGGGAATACTCACCATGGGGCTCCCAGTTCTGTCTGACCCACGTGTGCAAGAAATTCAGGGTTGGTCGTATACCCATGAATTTGCAAATCAAATCATGATTAGCTTTGTATAAAATTGTGTCTTCTACCAACTTTGGTTCGATAACAATCTTAGGTCTTGAAGCAGATTGTGGAAGGCAACCATTGACACGATGTGCCGCGAAACCCTTACCAGCATTCTTGAGCATCATATTCAAAGTATTTCTCTGCGCTTCGCCATTAGATGACGAAGGATTGTCCTTAAGCATTTCAGCATAGGAGCTCTTTCTCCCAGAAAGAGGACTTGGAGGAGACCCCATTGGGCCCTCCAGAAGCGGCAAACGATCCTTCAAAACCCCAGAAATAGAACAACACAGAAAACTACCTGAGGGCCTGGATTATCCTACGCTTCGGGAGTCCAAGAACAGCGCCTGACGCCTGCATAGAGAGATTCCCGCCAAAACGCCTTGCAATATTGTTCTTGTGGATTGATTATGTTGCATGACCTCTTCATTCATGAATGTTTGATGTTAGTGGTTATGCTCTTTCATCTTCTAATTAGTCTTAATTCATGTTGATTGTAGGTATTCTTCATATTCTCATTTCATTAAATTTATTCAACCTCTAAAGATTATCATTGGACCATGCTAATCTGGGTATGGTCTTGGTAGTATTTACTTTATACATTTTCTTATTTTTTGTATCCTTTTTTCTCCATAAGTAGATGAAATTTACTTTGCTTAGTTTAGATTTGCACTATTTTAGTAAGATTACCTAGGAACTAACCTAAATATGGATGTTGGAAAGAGTAATTCCTTCCCATCAATCTTAACCCTCTTATATTATTTAGATCTACAAGAATTCACTTTAAATCTATTTAGATGTGTTAAAGGGTTCATTTATAATACCGGAATAAACATAGCCCATAAAATTGTTTAATTGAATTTTTCTATTTAGCTCTAGATTTGATCATTTTGCATAACATTTTGGGAACTATGGTACTTATTTCCTGAAAATTTTCTTAGATTTGTAATGATTGAGCAACAATGACTTCATTTCACAAACAAACCTAGAATTCAACCTAAACTCCAAGAATTCATAATCAAAATCAAAATAGTTGCTCCATAGATCCACTTTATCTTTTGAAAATTATGTTTTAAACAAATGATCAAGAATGTGACTTCATAATGGTGAAACTCAAAATATCCATTGTGTCCTATTTTTTACACAAGTGTAGAGTATGCCTAGATTCATAATGGTTTGTCATACCTGCAATACACTAAAGGTTTGCTTCATTAGGCCAAACTGAACAACAAATTTATTTCTAAGGCAACATTACACCTTACTCCATCTGTAGTACATTCTTCTCTAAAAAGGTGTTCCTTATACCAAAATATCCATTTTTATTTATTTATTCAAAGCATTCATTTTTAGTTTATGAATACAGGATAAAATATGCAATAATTGATCGGTGATATGAAAAATCCAATAGGAAAAAACCCTCTGAGTCCAGTACATCATGGGTATTGAACCCCCAAATTCTCCATAAATAAGCATATACCTCTATAGGGCCATTTGTATACCAAATATCACATGACCAAATGCAAGGTAGCCAACCAATATCACTAGCAAGTACCTTAGTTGTTTTAATTTGTCCACTAATAAAAACTAATGGCATTTACTTAATAATAATACCCTATCCACATGGCCCAAATACCTATGTTACAAATATAATACTCTACTTTCCCACCATAAGTTGCCCCATTGCCAAACACACAAGCCTATCAACCACCAATGTTCATCCTATTTTTATCTCCTGCTAAAATGTACTAGGGGCCTTAGGAGCCTTAGTGACCTGTAAGTCAACAACAAGACATCAAATCCCACTTGTACACCTCTCCAAAATGTTGATGTATAAAAAGGATTTTTTTTTGGAGAACAATGGGTTGTACTCAGGTCCTCCACCATTGACAAATTACAACTCTCTTCTGTAGAGCTTGAGAGTTTACAAATAAATTCAATTATCATATAAATTAATTTGTTATAGCTAAAAACCTACATCATTTTCCATATCTCAATTCTTGATTTTCATTTTCTAGATCTTTTTCAATTTTATGTGTGAATACAAATATTCTAGAATTCAACATCCTTCTTGACATTTTCCTACAACAACCTTCACAATACCAAAACTTCACCTCTACTATCTATGCATTGCATCTTAGTAGAGTAATATTTCCAAAACATCACTATCATAGTCCGCTTTACCAAATCCAGAATGATAGTTTCCTTATTGAAGCACAAGTGCAACCACAAAATTATAATAATAATGTTATAAAATAAAACAAATATTACCAATGGAAAATATTAAAGTAAATATTAATCATTATTTTAATTAGGCAATCAACATTTTGTAGTCAACTTCAACAAAACTTACTACTTCCTCTAACCATGCAAAAGAAAATTTAATTTCACAATCCTCAATTAAAACCCCTCTATTGGGTAGTTTATCTGCACATTTGTTTCCTTCCCTAAATGTATGTGTAAACCTGATTTCTTCAAACTCAATAGAAACATATCAAATTTACATAATTATCTCTTGTATTGTCCATGGAGCCTTTGCTTTCCTCGAAATTGCATTTATTACTATGAGTGAATCACCTTCCATCCATGCTCCATTTCATTTCACTTGTTTGCATATTTTTAAATCTTCCAAAGTTGTCCAAACTTCAACTTCATTATTTATCTTAAATATAATATTGAAAGTGTAATGAGATAAAATCTCTCCTCATTATTTCTAATTATTCCTCCTCCTCTTGGTCTTGGATTTCCTTTAGAGGCTCCATCAAAATTCAATTTGACCAACTCCACATCTGGTGGTTTCCACTTTATATTCTTTGCCTTCTTTTTGTTTCTCCTATACCCAACATCATAATTCCATTTGATGACTTGACTCCATCTATCAAGGCTCTCTGATTCCAGATTAAGGATTAGGTGAGTTGATATGGTTGGTTTAGACTCCTCTATGGCTAAACAAATCTTCCTTTTCATTTTTTTTTAATAAACTATATGTGGCTTCTATTGAGGGCCACTCCCATCAAAATACTAGAAATTTACATTTTTTGTAACATACATTATTATCACAAAATTTTCATTTCTTTTTTCTCTTAAATATATTCTTCAACTTCCTCAAAATGCTATGTTTCCACAATCAACTCCTTGACACCATATTGATTAAGACTTAAAATCCCACTTGGCCAGTTGCCTTCTAATATTTGAATTTCACCGGGATGAAGATCAACACCATAATTTGCTAATTTATCTACTACTCGATTTCCTTCTCTATAAATATGCTCACACTGCTAGGAGATTGCCTCTAGTAATAGACAATGAACATCAACAATAATATTATTTTTATCCAGTATTCACATCCATTTTTGTTAATAGCATTGATGATAATTTGTGAGTCCCCCTCAATTGAAATATATTTCCATCATTTTTCTACGACAATTTTAATCCTTGTAAGAAGTGCCCTAGCCTCTGCATAGTTATTAGTTGAAGTTCCATATGATTCTTAATAAGTGAAGAGAATTTTGCCTTCACTATTTCTAAAAACACTACCTCCACTAGCTTTTCCTAAATTTCCTTAAGAAGAACCATCAAAATTAATTTTTATAAACCCAATTTCTAGACATTTCCATTTTACCATAGATCAAAATTGGTCCTTTGTTTTAATTTTGTTGTTGTAGATGACTCTTCCATGTATGTTCAAATCTTGTAGACAAGTTGTTAGCACCTATTTTTTTGCAATTGAGACTTCCCATGGTGAGCACCATATTAGTAGACATTTTGCAAGAGATTTACTAATACGATTCCAAACTTGGGCATGATTTTAATATTTATTTTTAAAAATTATATCATTCCTTTCAAGCCATAAATTCTAAAAAATAATGGCAAGGTCAAATCTCCAAAGAATACATAATGTTTTGGCTTTGAAATAATTTATCCAATAATTTTTCAACTCTTTCAATGTTGATGGAGCTACCCAATATAATTTCTTATTTAAAAAAAAATAATCCCAAATGGTGTGAGCATACGGACAATGAAGAATTACATGGTCCGATGTTTCTAAATCCTTCTCACACAAGGCACATCTAAAGGGTCCATAATATCCTCTTCTTTGTAGACTCTCTCTCGTAAGAATATTACTTTGAGCTGTTAACCAAAGAAATGTTGAGGCCTTAGGGAGAGCCTCTAATGATCAAATGATCTTCCAAGAAAAATATTAGGGTGAAGGAAATTTGATTGTTCTAAATCCTCATATCCCAACTTGACCGAGTATCCACCATCCTTTGATAAATTCCAAACCAACTCATCCTTTCATGTAAAAATTGACAAAAAAATTCAAAGTATATTTTAAAGTTCATCCGCAATTTGTTTAAGTTCCTCTCCTTCAACTAGGTTACTAAAGGATAATAATATAATACATGATCTTTACACCTTTACATGCTAGGCACACTTGAGCCAATGGTTTCCATTTTGAGTCAGAGATAAGAGGATAAGGCTTTAACCAAGCATCAAACCAAATATTTGCATAACTCCCCTCATTTACTGAACAACTAATATGTTTTTTTATCAATTGCAAACTCTTTGATATGAAGTTCCATGTTGACAATTCTTTGGGTAGAGTTCTTTTCCTAAACAATTTCATTGCATTAAGAGAACCTATATATTTTTGAAGTAATATTTTTACCCATATCTTTCATTGATCTCTGAATAATCTCCACCCAAGCTTTGCTTCTAATGACAAATTCATAATTTTGCAATCTCGCAATCCTACTCCTCCAATATTCTTTCCTTTGCAAACCCTATCCCACTTACAAAGAGAAAACCTTAATTTTTCCTCACAACTTTTTCATAGAAAGTCTCTTTGAATTTTATCAGTTTATGATGGAATACTTGTTGGCAATCTTGAAAGTGACATCATATAAATAGTAATGGATTGCAAAGTAGTCTTTATGAGGTGTAGTCTTCCTGCCATGGTTAAGAACTTACCTTTCCAACATGCCAAACAAGCTTTCATTCTATCCAAAAATAGATCCAAAGCTCATTTTTATTTCCTTTATCAAAAAAAGGAATACCCAAGTAGGTTGATGAAATTTTTCAATTTTAAACCCTAAAATATTCACAATAATTTGTTGTAAATCTAGGGTAGTATTAATGAAAATCCTAGATTTTAAAAATATTTACCAACTATCCAGTAGCCTTCTCATAACATGATAATATCGATTTAAACTTCGTGGTCTCAATGATAAAGGGATGACCCAAAAGAAAATTATCATCAATAAATTGGAGATGAGATTCAAAGGGACCATTTTTTTCAACTTGAATACCCTTGAATTTTCCTTCCATTTTTGCCTTTGAAAAGGCTCTCCCTAATGCTTCCACCAGAATAATGAATAGATAAGAAAGAAGATCACATTAACAAAGTCCACAAGATGAATTGAAGTACCTAGTAGGAGAACCATTGATAAAAATAAAAAAATTTGTAGTGCTATAACAACATTTAATCCACTCACACCAACTATAATCAAAGTCAAACTTTCTAAGAATAACATGTAGAAAATTCCAGGAAGCCCTATTGTATGCTTTGCTCATATCTAATTTCAAAAACATGTTTTTCATAGAATGAAGAGAATGTATGGTCTCTTGTGCAATAATTATACCATCAAAAATTTGTTTACCCTGAATAAAACCATCTTGTTCCTCTGAGATAAGACACACTAGAATGCCCTTTAACCTGTTTGCCATAATTTTTGAAATGATCCTATAAATCATATTACAAAGGCTTATTGGATGAAAATTATCAAAATATTTTATGTCATCTTTCTTGGGAACAAAGGTAATAAAAGTAGCATTGATCTCACTTATTATAGCCTTTATTTTTTGGGCCTCTTCCTCTGCATCTAACATATCACTCTTCAATAATTCCCAAAAAGTTTGAAAGAAAATTGCAGGAAATCCATCCGAGCCAGGTGCCTTGTTAGGATGGAAAGGGAAAACTGCTTCATGAATCTCCTCCATAGATATCTTCTTCATTAAGCTTTCATTTTATCCCTGAGTGATAATTGATGGAATATTTTGTAGAAGTTTTCCTTGTGCCTCCTTATCTTGCCTAGAATATAACAAAATAATTTTGAAATAATTTATTGCTTTATTCCTTATATCTTCCTAGGCCTCAATAATTCTTCCATCCAGAGTTATAATATTTTTGATATGACAAACAATTTTTTTTTATTTCTATCTCCTTCCTTGAGCCATTTCTCTCTAGAATTTTGGAACCAATATGACTCCTCCTTTTTCAGTGCATTATGATAATAAAAAAGTAATTGTTTTTCTTTCACATAAGAATCCTGGTCCATTCCATTAATTTCTACTATCTCTTGTAAATTTTTGAGCTTGGATTCAATTTCTTTTTTTCTTTAAAAATATTACCAAAAGATTTGACATTCCATATATTCATTTGTTCCTTTAAAAAATTTAACTTTTGAACAAACCTGTACATACATGATCCTTCAAATTTTGATTCATCCCACCATAAAATAACCATTTAGAAAAAAGAAGGGTCTTGGAGCCACATAGACTAGAAGCAAAATGGCTTTGGATGACCATTGTTAGGTGACTCACAAGTCAGAAGAATGGGTTTGTGATTTGATATTGCTCACAATAAAATATCTAAAGAGATTGTATACTCTGTTTGCAACCATTTATTGGATAACAAGAATCTATCCAGTATTTTTGCTATATGATTTTTTCCAATGCGTCTATTATCCCATGTGTATTGAAATCTTGAGGGACTAACATCCCAAAGGTCATTTGAATTGATAAATGAAGCAAAATCTTACATTTATTTAGACCATCCTAGAATGCCACCTTTCTTTTCCAAAGGAGAAATAACAACATTAAAATCACCCCCAAGAATCCATAGATCACAATGAATCATCATTGTATTTGACAAAAATATACTAAGGTCCTTCCAACATCTTTCACGAGGAGTAACTATAGTTGGAGCATATACATTTATAAACCTAACTTTGATGTTTTCCTCTTTCCTGTAAAATAATCGAGCAACCCAATTACTTTTTGCTTCTAATAGTTGTCCATCCCATTTGCATTGGTCCCATATTATTGCAATACCACCTAAATTTCCTGTAGAAGAAATTGCTAAACAATTACTAGTCTTCCAAATCTTCTTAAAAGCATCCTTACATTCCTCACTGTTTAATTTTATTTCCTGAATTAAAACAAACTCAGGGCTATAACAACATATTAATTCCTTAATAACTCTTTTTTAGGGGTTTTATTCATACCCCTAATATTCCGTGATATCATTTTCATCATCAACACTTTTTATTTTTATTAGTGGGCTTAGCCCCATTTCTTGTTAAAACTTGTGCTATTTTATTTGGCTTCCCAGATCAATATCCTTTTGAGTTTTTTTTTCTCTTAGTTCCTACTTTTATGACCTTCCTCTCCTTCTTCCATTCTCACCAACACTCTCCTATTCATCAATCTCTTCCATTTTTCATATTGTTCAAAATGAGACTTATCTTCTAAAGGTTTATGTTGCCCTAAAGAGTCGAAAGTGAAAGGAATAACCTCATTAACATATTATTCTTTATGTTGTCCTAAAAACTCTAAACTACATAGATGATCCTCCATAGCTATAAATTTCTTATGTTAGCCTAAAAATCCTAAATTTCCTTGGATATCCTCTATAATATTTTATTTACTATACTGCTCTTGAAAACCTAAAGTGCAAGGAATACACTCCGTACTACTTTCATTTTTATTATAAGGATAATATTTTAAACTACTTGAGTATAATAAAGGTGATTTACCTGGATTAAGCTTGACCTCCTTCACCTCATTTTTTTAAAAATTCGTCTTCCCATATTCCTTTGTATTAAAATTTACCTTTCCCTCTTCCTTTGCACCTTTAGCTCCTTCTATATTTGAACTTGTGCATTGTACTTCGTCATTCCCCATATCATTTTTTCCTTCTAATGATTGATTCGAATGAACTATAATGGTCTTCACCATCTGACAATGTAGAGAATTTTTTCTAGCCACTTTCTTAGGAGTGGAAAATCCTTGATTTAACCTAGCTTCTCCTATGATATGATCTCCTTGTTTCAAATTGAAACTACCCTCATACCCAAAAAATTCCATCTCTTCCTCCATTTTCACTTTGTAGTCTCTTGCCATGTACCCGATTTCATGACATTTGCAATATCATAATGCAATGTTTTCATAATCCACTTGTTGATCCCATTCTCTTGATTTAGATTTAATCCTAATCGATTGTCATAAAGGTTTAGAAATATCCATGGCAACACATATTCAAGTGTATAAAACATGCCTTCTCTCCTTAGTAGTTGGTCCCTCATGGATGATTTCACTTAGAGTATTACCAATATTCTTCAAAACCTCCTTATTGATGAGTTGATAAGGAAGTCCAAAACTCCTAATTCATATTTAAATCCTTTTAATAGTTTCTATGTCCACAATAAAATTATCACTTCAAAGTCTTTATCTTTGCCCCTAAACCAGGGGCCTCCATCCATTATTTTATCCCTTATTTTTGAATTGGAGAAAATAATGAGAAAAAATCCTTTTGGAAGAAAAGTCATGGAGTAATTTGAATTCAATCCCCACTTCCACTTAATCCAATTTTGAATTTGAGAAAAACCTAGTCAATATCCATGAAATTTACAAATTAATCCTCTGGTTTTAAGAATCATTATATCATGCTCAATCATCTCATACTTCTTAATCACTTCTAGTCTAGAATCTACTACCTAGACTGGGTTTGCCATAGATTCTTTCTTTCTCTTATTTCTAGCTAGGGCATCCAAACTTTTAACTTGGCCATTCATACTTTCAGTAAGGACTTTCACAAATGACTTTCTTTCCATGTTACCTAGATTTTTTTAAATGAATCCTTTAAATTCTCCTAAGATCTAGAACAAGAAGTGGCACTTGTTACTTGATAACACTTTGCTTTCTACTTTCTTTCCTACTCACACTTCCTCCTCACTCCCAACTTACACTTGCACTTACTATCGATTGCACTCACTCTCGACTCACGCTCGTTATCGACTGCACTCACTCTTGGCTTGCGCTTGCACTCGCACTCATTGTTAGTTGCACTCAGTCTTGGCTCTTTGCACTCACTCCCAGCTTGTACTCGCACTCGCTATTGGTTGCACTCAGTCTTGGCTCTCCCAGATCACACTCACACTCACTACCGACTACACTCACTCCTGAATCACTTGTTAAATAACTTCATTAAATTTTCCTTTTCATTATCTCTAAAATATTTTTATTTTCTTTTAAATATTATTCTATTCCTTTCTAGACATACAATCAAAAGTACTGTATCTTTTGATATATCCCATATTATCTGTAAAGCCTCACTTTTAAAAGTGTTTTACCATTGCTTTGACCATTATTCAATTCTACCATTCATCACTGTGTATTTACTAAACATATTGAGAATCCATTGCCATAGTTTCTATACTATTGAGCAGTGTCCCAAGATATGGTCTATAATTTCCTCCTTTTTACAAAGAACACATTGTGAGGGGCCATGAAAATGCCTTTTCATAAGGTTATCCCAGGATAAAATTCTTCTATGACCTACTAGACAAACAAACATTTTGACTTTAGGAATCCTTGGGCTATCCCAAATATCTCTCCATATTATTGCGATATTCCTATTTTGTTGGTGTTTTACATTATATCCACTTCTTGTTGTGTATTCTTCTAAGATATGTAACTCCCAAATCAACTTATCCTTGGCTTACCTCAAAATAATCATTGTTGTTATATTTCTACTCAACTACATTCTAGCATAAATGTCTTGTATACTTGTAAAAAAATATGCTTTCCATTTGTATCTTCCTTATTGATCCTTATACAAAATGTTTGAAACTCTATCACCATATCTACCTTGAAGTAATCTCATCCATCATTTCAAAATTAGATCTAGATTGAGTGGTTTTTAATCACACCAAGTATGTAACACCCCTACTTGACGAAACTCTTATGAACAATAAAACTATGTGTTGATATGAATGATTAATGACATGCTTTACTCTTTGATGTCTATATGAGTATATTCTTTTGGGTATAAAATATGGTACTGTTGATGCATTTGTGGATGTTAGATCAGGTACCTCTCTCGAGTAGGAATATATGGGTAAACCACCTAAAGTGAGAGATATGTTGGGGAAGTGATGATGATGACTTAGTCATCGATAACTTAGAGTAATAGGGAAAATTACTCTTCACGTAAATGCATATCATACTATTTGCTTTCATATTTGTACCATTGGATTGGGACGTTGCTTGTACAATGAGACCCCTCAACAGGGTTGGCGATAGCATTTGGACTATCTTAAAAAAAGACCTCCTCTTGAGGATAAAATAATGGTGTAGGATATTGATATGATGTCATTCTTGTTTATGCTTTGTATTATGGATAATAATGACTATGTTTGATTAGTTTCCTATTGCTTGAGTGGTATCTTAGTAAATCAAGTATAATTTAAAGTTTCCATAATAATTGTATATCACCCTAGCATGGAAGTGGTTATTTATTTAATGGTTATTTATTACTTTATGTTGGGTGATCGAGCCACCTTGGAGGTTAAGGTGCTTTGGTTTGACTAAAGGTTGGATTGAAACTACCAAGCTCACCAAGTAGGGTGGAGCGTAATGCTCCTTGATGTTCGGTATGCTCCCATGCAACATCGTGGTCCTTCATTTTTAATATCATGGAAGGTTGGGTGAAGGGGTTGTTGGAGATCAAAGGAGGATTGTAGTAGAAGCAATGATGAGGAAGGAGGTGTGGAAATGAGCAGCCAAGGATTTGGGAAACTAAGTTTTAGGTGCTTCTTTCGCTTGTTTGAAAATTTATTTTATTGTTTGGTTTTGTTTGGTATGCTATGCTTGGTTATGTTTGTTGTTTTAAGTTCCTTATACCCTATGTATCTTGCATCACCCTAGTAGCCAATGTGTTAGCACCTTGCATCGCCCTAGTAACTTGTGTGTTGTGCCTTGCATCACCCTGGTAGATTGCATGTTGTGCCTTGCATCACCCTGATAGCTTGCATGTTGTGCTTTGCATCATCCTAGTAGCCCGTGTGTTAGTGCCTTGCATCGTCCTAGTAGCTAGTGTGTTAGTGCCATGCATCACCCTGTTAGCCTATGTATTACACCTTGCATCACCCTAGTAATCTATGTGTTAGCACTTTGCATCACCCTGGTGGCCTATGTGTTAGTGCCTTGCATCACCTTGGTAGCTTGTGTGTTAGCACCTTGCATCGCCTAGTTTATCTTGTGTGTTAGCACCCATACATCACCCTAGTTATCCTGGTGATCACACACCTTCTCTTTTGCATGTGGGTTTGAGTCTCTAAGTTTTTGGAACTTTGTTTCTCTTGTGTTCGGAGTTTGTATTGCCTAGTTCATGGGCATTGCAACAAACGCTGATTTATGTTTAATGCTTTTACAAACTTTAATATAAATTAAATCTTGCTTCAAGTATTATGAATTAATGTATGTTCGAGTAAGCTTTATTTTTTTTGGTAAATTAATTTTATTGAAAACAGGGCATTTGAAAGGCGCCCTAACGCCTTTTACATCTTTGAAGCAAGAAGGAACGAAGAACTTCTAAACAAATTCAGACAGAGCACAACTGAGAGGCAAAAGCCAAAATTTACCAAAATGAGACGTCCTCAAGGACAAAGGAACAAAAAAGGAACTAACAACAGATAGCAGCCAACCTAGACCAAAATGAAACCTGCAATCCTTCAGACCAAAGGATCAAGAACTAGACAGTGAGGACGACAACAAAAATAGAGAGCAACAAACACGCTCAAAGAGGAGCGCCCATTTGCACTGGAGAAATAACAGCAGTTTCCAGAATGGTGTCCTTTGCGTCATCCTTCGGGATATCCTTCGGGTCTTCCTTCAGAACTTCGAGACAAGCATCCTTGGCAATTTCAACCACATCTTCGTCTTTGGCACCTCCTTTGGTATCGGATGAAACTTCGATAGCAGAGAACATAGAAGTATCATTAAAATTATCACAAAAGAATAGGAGGCTAAGAGCATGCCTCTATTCTTTGAGACTCACAATAGCTTTGCCAATGGCTGCGTGAGCAGTCTCCAGATGATCAATAGTTGCAGAAGTAGCATGAATGACCAGTTTGTGGAGGTATTTTTCTACTAGGTCAGGCGAGCTGGATTGAGCCTTTGAGGGTTTGACCAAAGTGGAAGGAGGGGTTTCAGCCAACTCTTTGTGTTTGAGCCTTTGGGAACATCTGACAGGAGTGGCTTCGACTTTGACCTTCTTCCTAATATGGAATTCAGAATGGGGTTTATCATTTTTAGCCTTCCTTTTGGGTTTTGAAACTCTGGGGCTGGGCGTAGAGGAGGAATTCTCCTCCTCAGAGTCAGGGGCAGGAATGTTACCACTAGGGAATTTGAGAAGGAGATATATGTACAGGACATTGAAAAGCCCTTGGTGGCAAGGTAGACCATTCTCCTTATTGGACCGGGTAGAGATGTTATAGTCGATAGACCAAAAAATGGTGGTAGGGATATTCATCATCTTGGCATCACAAAAATGATTTACGTATGCCAAGTGGAAACAACAAATTTGGGACTCGGGGTTGTCACATGTTAGATACTGCATGATAGGAATTAGGATTTCTTGCCAAGGAGTGGAAAGATGGCTGCGATACAGACCTTTTTTGTGATTTTTATGAACCTCCAAATTCTTCTCAAAGAAAGCCAGCTCTGCCTCCCAGTTGTGCTTGTTTCATCGGATGACCTTGCCATCCAAAGGTTGCCCTGTTAAGTCCACCAATAGCTCAAAGGTGATATGGAATTCAACCCCATGAACTATAACAAAACCTTTATTCTAGGTTTCAGCAAAGGCCTTCGTCACACCTTCATCAACGCCTGTGAATAGCTTGAAGAACTCGATCAGTGCACTTTTGGTTTTATCCTTCCACATATCTCTGACCATTGGGTTAAGTTCAAACATAGCAGGTTCAATGAAAATGGGTTTGCTTTCCTTCATGGTGACAGACAAGGAACGAAATAGAGGAAAGCTAGGCAAAAGGATTAGCAGGACAGGCAAAAAGGTAGAAGGCTGGTAAATAATCAGAGCATGCAACAAAATGATTAAAAGGAAGGCGCTATCATCTCTGGGACTTCTGTTAGGAAGCCAAAAAGGCAACATCAAAAAAGGAAAAAACCTTTTTACAAATGAGGATTGGCTAGGGCAAAGGTCAAAACAGATTTTTAGGAATTGGATGTTACACCAGATAATTGAGTGGATTAATGTCAAATGAGACAATTGGCCATTAAGGGTGCACAAAAAATGTAACCAGTAAGATACCCTAGCCCAAAACACAAAAAGGATGGGGATGATCACCACATAGAGTCTCGGGAATGAAAAACAAGTAGGTTGTTTGAAAATGGTTCTCGATGGGGTAAGATTACGCATATCAATGCTCATGGGAAACAAATGATTAAAAATCATGCTCGAATTCATCTTGGAATAACAAAAGGATTCGATTACCAAAAAATGAGTATGACCATGGGTGTGGGTGGTGAGAATTTTGAAAATGAAACATAAAGGTTTATACAACCAATTTCCAATGTGAAGAATGGTGCATGAATAAGAACCTGACAAAAGGATTGAAATGTGAGCCATAGACTTCACATGGAAGAAAGAATGTTGGGGATTGAACATGGAAATATTTTTAGGACTCGACATGAGTGACATTACTTTGATCACGTTTAATAAGTTCATCCACCTCAGGAGGTAGAGTATCCATCCAAGTCAATAACCCTTGGGCGTTAGCCCCAATACTAGCAAGTTTGTCAGCAACAATGTTGGCCTCCCTGTATGCATGTTGGACAATAAAGTTGTGTTGCTGGCGAAGGATTTGCTTACTTTCTTCCATGATTGATCTTATCCTCCAGCTGCTAGGCTTTGAAGTCTTTAAGTAATTGATAATATTTAAAGAGTCTCCTTCTACTATAATGTTTCCAGGAATATTTTTGAGAAATTGGAGGCCTCTCCAAATTGCCCTGGCTTCAGCTGAATGATTAGTCATGATGCCCAAAGGTTCTGAATAAGCAAAAATGGAATTTCCCAAATGATCTCGAAGAATTCCCCCAGCCCCAACATTTCCAGGGTTTCCTTTGGCAGCTCCATCAAAATTAAGTTTGGCCCACCCAACTGGAGGGGGAATCCATTTGACATTACTCCTAGGATTTGAAGGATTAGCAGACTTTGAATTATCTAGGAATATATTGCAAGAATTAAGGATGGCTTTCTCAAAAGGAGGACAAGGAAATGGATCAAAAGGAGTAGAGAGGACATTCTCTTTGGCATAGAGGATTATTTTATTAGCAATGTAATCAGCATGTAGGGCTTTTTTATCAAAAATCCTTCTATTGCATTCAAGCCAAATTTGCCAAAGATAATGTTGAAGACAAAATTTCCAAAATCCTTTGAGCACTGGATTTTTAAAAGGATTGGGCCACTGATGGAAAAGTTCAACAATGGAAGGAGGAAAAGCCCAAACCAACTGAAATCTCTAGAGAAGCTTGCTAATCACTAATCTTGAGTAAGGACAAAACAAGAAAATATGAGATGTAGACTCCCAGTCAGAAAGGCAAAGATAACATCTGTTAGGAAGTATAATGCCCCTTTTTATGAGGTTTTCAATAGTTAAGACATGGTCTTGAATACAAAGCCATGAAAAGGAAGCAATTTTGGGAGTCAGGTGTTTGGTCCAGACCAACTTAAAAGGAATGGGATTTTCAAGATTGTTTAAGGAAAGCAAGTAAGCTGACTTGACAGAGAATTCACCGAAATCAGTGGGTTCCCAAATGGGTTGGTCCTTAAGATTTCCAATAGGGATTTTTATGGAAGACAATTGGGCATTCAAGCAAGAAGTTTCAACATCAAAGTCTGGGACATTAAGTCTTTTCCAGCTCATAATCCCGTTGGTGGATGATATGAAATTTGCCACTAAAGGACCAAACAAATGTTTGGTTATGTTGATGATTCTTTGAAACATAGGATTCTGGTTGAGAGGATTATCACCAGCCCACTTATCCTCCCAAAAAAAATGGAATTGCCATATCCAACTTGCCATCGAGTTCCTTTTTGCAATAAGGATCGAGCTTCACAAATGGATTTCCAGAAAATCGACCCATAAGAAGGTACTTGCCCATGTAAGAATTCAGAGGCTTGAAGATATTTCCTTCTGATGATTTTGACCCATTCAACCTTTTCATTAGAAATGAGTCTCCAGGCTTGTTTAGCGAGGAGGGAAAGGTTGAGAAGAGAGATCCTTCTGAGTCCTAAGCCTCCTTGGTCTTTAGGTTTGCAGACCTTGTCCCAAGCAACCAAATGGAATCTGTGTTTGTTCTCACATCCTGTCCAAAGAAAATATTTTTGAATTTTTTCCATTTTTTTATAGACCAAGGCAGGAGCTTTGAACAAGGACATAAAATAGATAGGAATGCTTTGAAGGCAGGCCATGGTAAGAGTAATTTTTCCCGCTTGAGATAGAATATTACCTCTCCAGGTAGACAACTTTTTTTGGAGTCTTTCAATGACATTATCCCATAGGCTTTCTTTGGCATTTCCAATGAAAAGAGGTAATCCAAGGTATGTAGAAGGTAGATTGCTTATAGAACATTGAAGTATGTTGGAAATCAAATTCTGTCTTCTTAGAGGAGTATTGAGGAAATACAATTTGCTTTTCTAAAAATTGATCCGTTGGCCAGCTGCTTCTTCATACAAGAGAAGAACTCGTTTGATGATTTTGGCTTCGTTGACAGAAGCAAAGGTGGACAACAAAGTATCATCAACAAATTGTTGATGAGTAATAGGATCACATTGTGAAGTAACTTGAAGTCCATAAATTAATCCTACCTCTTTTGCTACCAAAATAGACCTACCAAGAGCCTCAGCTGCAATGATGAAAAGGAGGGGGGATAAAGGATCTCCTTGCCTTAGACCTCTACTGCTCTGAAAGTAACCAGCAGGTGAACCATTGATAAGGATAGAGAACCAAGTAGAGGAGATACATCCTTTAATGAGGGAAATCCAATCAGAATGAAACCCAAACTTGTGAAGGATAGCAATTAGGAAATCCCAGCTCAATCTATCATAGGCTTTATTCATATCAAGCTTGAGAAGGAAGGCAACCTTTTTGTTGATGGAAATAGAATGAATAGCTTCATGAACAGAAATGATACCATCCAAGATAGATCTTCCTTTGACAAAGCTTCCTTGACACTGATTTATGATGAGAGGCATGACATCTCTCATACGGATGGTGATAGCCTTTGTTAAAATTTTGTAAATAACATTACAAAGACTAATTGGACGAAATTCACTGAAATTGGAAGCATTAGGAATTTTTGGTATGAGTGCAATAAATGTGGAATTGAAGCCTCTAGGAATGACCTTGGACCTTTGAATTTCTCTAATGGATTTGCACACATCATTGCCAACAACATCCCAAAAGGTCTAAAAAAATCTAGGAGGAAACCCATCTGGTCCAGGAGCTTTATCTGGCTGCATTGAGAATAGGGCTTCCTTGATTTCATCATCAGAGAGAACTACAGTTAATTTGGTGTTTATATCATCAAAAATGAGGTGAGGGATGAACTGAAGGAAGAAATATTTGGCAGCTAAGGAGTTAGGTATGTGTTCCTCATGGAGTAAATGCATAAAATGAGTTATTCCTTCGACCCTGATTTCTTTGATATCAGTAATAATTCTGCCATCCTGACTGCGAATTTCTTTGATCCTATTGTTGCTACGATGTCTCAATGTGGAAACATGAAAAATTTTTGTGTTGGAGTCTCCTTTTTTGAGCCAGATATCATGAGACTTCTGTCTCCAAAAAATTTCTTCACATTGAAGGATGTTATGGTATTGAGCTAATAGGTTCCTTTCATCATCCCTAGCTGCAGCAGAATAGTCTCCATTTTCTTGACTTTCTTTTTCAATTATGGCAAGCCTGTTCATGATATCCTATTTATTTTGAAAAAGGTTCCCGAATATGTCCCTATTCCATATTTTTATATTTTCCTTGGTCTGTTTGAGTTTTTGTGCCAACACAAATGAAGGAGTGCCTTGAATGTCAGTTTGCCACCATTGATTGATTCTTTCTCTAAAATCAGGATGAAGCAACCACATAGCTTCAAATATGAAAGGGGTTTTGTAAATTTTTGGATTATTAGTGTCAAGGAGAATAGGACTATGATCAGACCCGATCTTGAGAAGGGATTGGAGATTTGCATCCCCCCAAATATCAATAGCTTCCTGAGAGAAAATAACTCTGTCAAGTTTAACTTGGATTAATTGAGATCCACATCTTCTATTTGACCAAGTAAATTGGTTTCCTTTCAGATTAACATCCATTAGATTATGATTACTTATAAACTCCTGAAAATCCTCCATGCTTTTGGAAAAGGAACCAATTCCACCTTTCTTTTCAGAGGGGAACAAAGGAGTATTGAAGTCTCCAACAAGAATCCAAGGAAGAGTTGGAAAAGTGCTTCGGATGGAAGCCAGGTTGTCCCATAAATGACTCCTACCAGTAATGGAGTTGGGAGCATATATGTTAGTGAGGACCCAAGGAAAGTTACTGTCTTTGTCAAAGAAAAGGATGCTCATCATCTCATCACAGGAATGAATGAGATTTCCTTCCACATTATTTGGGTTCCATAAACAAAGAAGGCCACCAGAAGCCCCATTAGCTTTGCAAGCAAGAGATTCACAGTTCTTCCAAATATGATTGCAAATATTTTTATCAAGAGATTCTCTAATCTTGGTTTCTTGGATCACATAAATTGTAGGTCTGATTTCTTTCCTCAATGATTTAGCTAACCTCTACTTGGCTAAACCATTAAGGCCTCTCACATTCCATGAGAGGATCTTCATTTAGAAGATTTGGATACTTTTTTGCCTCCCTTTCCAGCTGGTTGGGGAGGTTTGGTGCACTTTGGTTCTTCCTTAGATAAAATACCAGTGGAAAAGAGGGTTTTTTGAACACCATTGGCAATATCATCATTTGTTCCTTGTTTCCATTGATCAGAATTAGAAGGCCTTCCTATTTTTTTCTCCAAGCCACAATCAATAGGGGATTTCTTATGGCTTCTAGTGACTTTGGGGCTAAAATTTTGCACAGTAGGGTTGGAGGGTTCAAGAAAGGAAGCAGGGATGGAGACATCATCAACCAGAGGTTGGTCTGAATTGAAGGCATCAGGAAGAGAAGAATTAGTAGCTAAAGGTTCAGATTCAAGTTGGGCTTCCAAAGGATTTGAGGATGGGTTTGGAAGAGATTCATTAAGGGTTTCAACGACATCTACCATAGGGTTATCCTCAGGATTCAAATCACCAAGAATTTGAAATTGACTAGGAAGAGCAAAAAGACTAACCTCGTTGAGAGCAGCTATAGAATGGGCAATATTTTTCCCCTTGTCACTTGGAGAAATGGTGAAGGAAGCATTACCATGAGCATATTTTTGCCTTTGATCTTTGACGGGTTTGTAGATAACTCTTCTTGAAGGAGGAAAACACCTTTTATCCTTTTTGAAAGGAGTCTGGAACTCCTTATATTTGCCTTGGTTGGAAGGATCAGAAATATCTTTCGCAAAAATTATCTATTTCTTGAGAAAATGACACTGAGCATGAATATGACCTTGGGTCTGGCAATGAATGCAGAATGGAGGTTTGTTCTCATACTCAATAGCCTACTTTCGAAGGAAAGTTCCATGCTCCAGTTCAACGAAGGTTGGAAGGGCAGAATCAAGATTTGCATTGATGCAAAGATGAGCCACGTGCATCCTTGATCTAGACAGAGTGACTTTGTCAATGAGGAGAAAATCTCCAATAGTGGAGGCTATCGATTTGAGGACATATTTGTTGGAAATTTGAGGTATTTTATGTTGTCATTGATGTCACATGGATCATTGATGTCACATTGAGTTTTGGTGGCAAAAGCACTTCATAGATAATCATCTATGATATTTTGGAGAGCATGGATATATACAGGGTTTTTATGAAAACCAAGGCAGGAAAAATAAAAGGTTTTATTTAAAACCATGGTGGGCTTATGTGGAAAGGGCTTTTCTTAAAAGCCAAGGTGGAATTTTGTTTCATCGAAAAAGGACCTCCGGTGATGAAGATATTAAAGTTTAAAGTTTAAGTTTAAATTAATGGAGGGCCGACCTATGTGCAATTAATGGAGGTTGGCATATATATATGTAAAGGTTTCAATTTATTTCGGAAAGGGGGCATATTATATATCGTCGAAAAGCTTATTTCGAGGGCTATTTGACTAACTTATTTAGAAGGAGAAATAAGGTGTGTGTAAAGAGATATTTCTGATTTTGCAAAGGGGTTCCAAAAGTGAAGTTTGCCTTGTTCTTTTTCAAGAGGATTAATTCTTTCATGAGGTGACAAGGTATGCAATATTGTGATTTATTTTATTTTATGGTATAAGTGGTTTTGGGAGTGAAAAGGTTATGCAATGTTTTGATTTATTTTATTTTATGGTACAAGTGGTTTTAGGAGAGATAAGGAAGTTGTGCAATTAAAGGCCTTGGTGATGATTATTGAAAAGTGGAGTAATGTTGATTATTTTGTGATCTACTAACCCTTGTGAAGATTGGCAAAAGAATTTTGTGATTGTGGCAGATTTACAAAGAGGTTTTTTCATCTTCATAAAAGGTATGGGCACATTCTCCTATTGATTGTTTATGGTGGTTGATTTCTGAAATATCATTGGAGGGAAAAGGATTGTTTGTGGTTTCCTTTTCGAAAGTGGTTGGTTGAATGCTTCAAGGTTTTCTGAATTGAGAGTTGTGTCTAAACCTTGTTTGATAAGCATAGTTGTTGAAGCCCATTGGTTGTGAAAGAACTTGAGTTAGAAAAGAACATGAGTATCATTGTTATGTGAGATTTGTGGTTGAGCATTGTTGGAAATATTTGAGTTGGTTGATACATACTTGGACTAGGGTTGTGTGAGAAAGAGTTGTCCCTTGTGATGATTGGTTGAGTTGAGTTGATTGAGCCTAGTCAAGTGATGTGTGAAGTGATTGTTCAAGTTCTATGAAATAAACTATTCCATCATTCTATGTTGAGTTGAGATTAAGGTTAGAACATATTGAGTCTCTAACAATTCTCTTTATGGTTCTATAAGACTTGAATTGAGTTGAGGTTGATTTGAGTTGAGAGTGAGATTAGAACATATTGAGTCTCTAACAATTCTCTTTATGCTTCTATGAGATTGATTTGAGTTGAGTTGAGATTGATTTGGGTTGAGAGTGATATTAGAACATATTGAGTCTCTAACAATTCTCTTTATGCTTCTATGAGTTGAGTTGAGATTGATTTGGGTTGAGAGTGAGATTAGAACATATTGAGTCTCTAACAATTCTCTTTATGCTTCTATGAAGTTAATTTGAGTTGAGATTGCCATTCATTGTTGAGTTCATTTTGAGTACTACTTGAGCATGATTGATTGAGCCTTTGAGAAGGCCTTTGGGATAGATTTGAGGATAGTTTTGGGATAGATTTGTGGAAAGTGTTTGGACAAGTTCTTAGTGAGCTTGTTGGAGCATATTTGGGCAAGTTCTTGGTGAGCTTGCTAGAGCATATTTGGGCAAGTTCTTGGTGAGCTTGCTAGAGCATATTTGGGCAAGTTCTTGGTGAGCTTGCTAGAGCATATTTGGGCAAGTTCTTGGTGAGCTTGTTAGTAGATTTGACAAGTTCTATGTGAGCTTGTTAAGTAGGTTCTGTGTGAGCCTATTGAGCAGGTTCTTAGTGAGCCTATTGATAGAGCTTTGGAGGTGATAGAGTACAGAGGATAGAGTCTCAGTGGATAGAGATCCAACAGCCAACATAGTTGAAGATAGATCTGAGTGAGGAGTCTTCAAGTGGAGAGAGGTCCACCAATTAGTGCAGTAGAGAGACAAAGTCTTCTAGAAGATCACATAGCCAGAGCAGAAGGGGAAAGAGTTCTCCTATGGAAGAGATCCATGAACTTGAGATTAGGGGATCAACATCTCCTTTGGATAGAGATCCATAAACATTGTAATTGGGAGTGATTCCCAAAGAGATTGATTGAGAAAGTTTTAGTAAAATATTTTCTTCGTGGAGTAGCCCACATTGGGTGAACCACGTAAATTGTGGTGTCTCTATTGTGTATGGTTTTTGTGCATTGCTTTGATTACTACTATTGATATGCTATCTTTACACAACATAATATTGAATTGGAAGAAAAAGTAAAAAGTGGTCTTATACTGTTCACCCCCCTCTCAGTATAAGCTTGTGTTCTTCAATTGGTATCAGAGTGGGTTCCTTCGAAAAGGCTAACAACTTGAGGGCAGATTCTACAAAGAACACAGATGGCTTCATAGAAAGGATTATCTTCAAATAAGGCTCCATTGTTTGATGGTAACAATTATGCTTTCTAGAGCATGAGAATGAAGAACTACTTGATATCACAAGGATATGAGGTATGGCAGATGGTTGAAAAAGAGTATAAGGTTGAAGGTGATCTCGAGGAAGATAAGACTACTAGGAAATTGGTTGAGATCAATGCAAGAGCAATGAATTGTATTTTGAGTGGGCTATGTGAGATAGATTTTGCAAAGGTCATGGTATGTACTTCAGCTAATGAGATGTGGACCAAGTTGAGGAATACTTATGAAGGAGATTCCAAGGTAAAGTTGGCAAAACTACAAACTCATAGAAAAATATTTGAGGAATTGAAAATGGAAGATTCTGAAGATATTGCAAAGTTCTTACTTCGAGTTGATGAGATTACTAACACTATGAGAGGCCTAGGTTTTGAGATGAAAGAATCAAAAGTTACTCAAAAGGTTTTGAGATCACTTCCCATGAAATATGATGCAAAGGTTTCAGCAATAGAAGAAACAATGGATATCAACAAGTTAACAATGGAATAATTGCAAGGTACTCTCATAGCTTATGAGATGAGGGTAAGTAAGCATCAAGCTCCAATAAAAGAGATTGCATTCAAGGCTTCAAAAAAGAGAAAGGAAAGTTTTAGAAATAGATAGAGTTTTAGAAAATGATGAGGAAGCTAACTTCATCAAAAGGAATAAGGACTCAAGGAATTTTAGAGATATAAGGAAAGTCAGGTGCTACAAGTGTGGTGATCTTGGTCACTATGCATACAAGTGTCCACATGAAGAAATCAGTGATGATGAAAAATAGGGTCATAGAAGAAAAGAATATGGAAAGCATAAGCATGACAAAGATGATAGATTCAAGCAAAAATGTATGAGAAGAAGAAATTTTTTTGTAAGGCTAAGAAATCTTACTACATTGTAGAAGCAAGTGATAGTTCAGATTATAGTGATAAAGATCAGTCAGATGAAGAAGAATGTACATTCTTTGGAATAAGTGAAGAAAAGCAAGAACACCTATTCCTAGGTATTGAAGTTAAAGAAGAGGATGTGCCTATTGAAGAAAGACATGAAGAGCTTGCCATAGCCATTGAGCAAGCAGATAGGTACAAGAAAGGTCTAAGGATACTAAAATGCTTCATATGTGGAGATTTTGGGCATATAGATGATGATTGCACATACTACAACAATTACAACAAGGAAAGTGTATTTGAAAAAGAAAGCAGTAGTTCTAGTGACAATTCCAACATTAGTGAAAACAAAGAAGTCTCATTTTTGGTAATAGAAAAGGAAGAGGATGAGCCAAGTAAACAAAAATCAGAAATCAAAAGGTTAAAATAAGAATACAAGAATCTTGAAAACAAGATTCGAATAGATGTCAAAATCAGAGAAGAACTACTTCAAACAATCAGTAATCTCAGAGAAGAGCTTCAAAATGCAAAAAGGATAGAAGAGAGGATGAATGAAGAACTAAGGGTAACAATGACAAGACATGATACATTAGATGAAAATATTCAAAAAGGAGTGGAAACTTATTTTAAGGTTGTATCTTACTTCCAAGAAAAGTCACACTCAAAAGGAAAGGAAGTTCTAAAATATGAAAGCAAGGAAGCACCTAAGATTTGTGAGGAAAGTTCCAAAGTTCCTATGGCTCCAAATATTCAGTTTGGTTCTTGTTTTGAGATAGGTGAATCAAGCTCAAAGGGAAAAGAAATTCTTGAAGAGAAAGGCAAGGAAGAGGTTTTAGATGCTACAAAGAAGGTTCAAGAATGCAATGCACAAGTTGAAGATGATCATAAGGATAATGGTCAAGAAAGGTATGAGGAACCAAGGCATGAACAAAGGGCTTTTCAAGGATATTGTTTTTCTTGTAATGGATTTGGACATAGGGCTATACATTGCAGGATCCATGGATCAAAGAAGTTTGATTTTGCTAGAAGAAACTTCAAGGGAAGAAGGTATGGTTTTCAGGGACATTGCTTCTCATGCAACAGGATTGGTCATAGAGCTTTTCAGTGCAAAGGAAATGAGCAACATGGTTTTGGTTTTAGAGCTACACAATTCAGAAGTCATGGTTATAATGGTCATGAAAATAGAGCTTCACAATACAGGGTTCAGGAAAGGAATGGATATGGAAATTATTTTAAGAATAATTTTAGGACATGGGCACCAACCAAAGGCTACAATATCAAGTGTTTTAATTGCAATAACTTTGGGCATATTGCAAGATGGTGTAGGACTCAATTCCAAATAGGTTCAAGGCAAGAAGGTCAAAAGGTTCTAGACAAGAAGATCAAGTAATTCATCAAGAGAAGGATATCAAAAAAACATGGAAGGAAGTTGATAGAGGAAAGAATCAATGTGATATGGGAGTAAAGGTACTCCCACCCCAAAATTAATCACCTCAAGAGAGAAGGGGTGAGGGGGCTAAGCTTAAGAGTCATATATTTTAGCCCCATAGGTGTCCCTTTTGCCATTGATGTCAAAGGGGGAGAGATTTGAGTAAGGGGAGAGATTTGAGTTAGGGGGAGCAGCCTCCAAAGAGAGTATTGAGTTAGGGGGAGCAGCCTCCATAGAGAGTATTGAGTCAGGGGGAGCAACTTTGATTCTCAGAGATGGTTTTTGTAGTGATTGTGGTGTTTGCATTAGAGGTGTTGCCATCAATGACAAAGGGGGATATTGTTGGAAATTTGAGGCATTTTATGTTGTCATTGATGTCACATGGACGTCACATTGAGTTTTGGTGGCAAAATCATTTCATAGATAATCATTTATGATATTTTGGAGAGCATGGATATATACAGGGTTTTTATGAAAACCAAGGCAGGCAAAATAAAAGGTTTTATTTAAAACCATGGTGGGCTTATGTGGAAAGGGCTTTTCTTAAAAGCCAAGGTGGAATTTTGTTTCATCGAAAAAGGACCTCCGGTGATGAAGATATTAAAGTTTAAAGTTTAAGTTTAAATTAATGGAGGGCCGACCTATGTGCAATTAATGGAGGTTGGCATATATATATATGTAAAGGTTTCAATTTATTTTGGAAAGGGGGCATATTATATATCGTCGGAAAGCTTATTTCGAGGGCTATTTGACTAACTTATTTAGAAGGAGAAATAAGGTGTGTGTAAAGAGATATTTCTGATTTTGCAAAGGGGTTCCAAAAGTGAAGTTTGCCTTGTTCTTTTTCAAGAGGATTAATTCTTTCATGAGGTGACAAGGTATGCAATATTGTGATTTATTTTATTTTATGGTATAAGTGGTTTTGGGAGTGAAAAGGTTATGCAATGTTTTGATTTATTTTATTTTATGGTACAAGTGGTTTTAGGAGAGATAAGGAAGTTGTGCAATTAAAGGCCTTGGTGATGATTATTGAAAAGTGGAGTAATGTTGATTATTTTGTGATCTACTAACCCTTGTGAAGATTGGCAAAAGAATTTTGTGATTGTGGCAGATTTACAAAGAGGTTTTTTCATCTTCATAAAAGGTATGGGCACATTCTCCTATTGATTGTTTATGGTGGTTGATTTCTGAAATATCATTGGAGGGAAAAGGATTGTTTGTGGTTTCCTTTTCGAAAGTGGTTGGTTGAATGCTTCAAGGTTTTCTGAATTGAGAGTTGTGTCTAAACCTTGTTTGATAAGCATAGTTGTTGAAGCCCATTGGTTGTGAAAGAACTTGAGTTAGAAAAGAACATGAGTATCATTGTTATGTGAGATTTGTGGTTGAGCATTGTTGGAAACATTTGAGTTGGTTGATACATACTTGGACTAGGGTTGTGTGAGAAAGAGTTGTCCCTTGTGATGATTGGTTGAGTTGAGTTGATTGAGCCTAGTCAAGTGATGTGTGAAGTGATTGTTCAAGTTCTATGAAATAAACTATTCCATCATTCTATGTTGAGTTGAGATTAAGGTTAGAACATATTGAGTCTCTAACAATTCTCTTTATGGTTCTATAAGACTTGAGTTGAGTTGAGGTTGATTTGAGTTGAGAGTGAGATTAGAACATATTGAGTCTCTAACAATTCTCTTTATGCTTCTATGAGATTGATTTGAGTTGAGTTGAGATTGATTTGGGTTGAGAGTGAGTTTAGAACATATTGAGTCTCTAACAATTCTCTTTATGCTTCTATGAGTTGAGTTGAGATTGATTTGGGTTGAGAGTGAGATTAGAACATATTGAGTCTCTAACAATTCTCTTTATGCTTCTATGAAGTTAATTTGAGTTGAGATTGCCATTCATTGTTGAGTTCATTTTGAGTACTACTTGAGCATGATTGATTGAGCCTTTGAGAAGGCCTTTGGGATAGATTTGAGGATAGTGTTGGGATAAATTTGAGGATAGTGTTTGGACAAGTTCTTAGTGAGCTTGTTGGAGCAGATTTGGGCAAGTTCTTGGTGAGCTTGCTAGAGCAGATTTGGGCAAGTTCTTGGTGAGCTTGCTAGAGCATATTTGGGCAAGTTCTTGGTGAGCTTGCTAGAGCATATTTGGGCAAGTTCTTGGTGAGCTTGTTAGATATTTGACAAGTTCTATGTGAGCTTGTTAAGCAGGTTCTGTGTGAGCCTATTGAGCAGGTTCTTAGTGAGCCTATTGATAGAGCTTTGGAGGTGACAGAGTACAGAGGATAGAGTCTCAGTGGATAGAGATCCAACAGCCAACATAGTTGAAGACAGATCTGAGTGAGGAGTCTTCAAGTGGAGAGAGGTCCACCAGTCAGTGCAATAGAGAGACAAAGTCTTCTAGAAGATCACATAGCCAGAGCAGAAGGGGAAAGAGTTCTCCTGTGGAAGAGATCCACGAACTTGAGATTAGGGGATCAACATCTCCTTTGGATAGAGATCCATAAACATTGTAATTGGGAGTGATTCCCAAAGAGATTGATTGAGAAAGTTTTAGTAAAATATTTTCTCCGTGGAGTAGCCCACATTGGGTGAACCACGTAAATTGTGGTGTCTCTATTGTGTATGGTTTTTGTGCATTGCTTTGATTACTGCTATTGATACTGCTATCTTTACACAACATAATATTGAATTGGAAGAAAAAGTAAAAAGTGGTCTTATACTGTTCACCCCCCTCTCGGTATAAGCTTGTGTTCTTCAAGATTCCCGCTAGAGGTGCCAAGGAAGGTTTGGGAGTCTGACCCAAATGAGAGCAAAGTTGATACTTTGGGTCTGGGTCAAAATTAGGCATCCATTTCATCAAGAAAATACTTTTGGTTCCAATGAACCAGGGTCCACCAGACAGGATTTGATCTGCATCTTCTTTGGTATTAATCCAAATGCCAAAAAAGCCATTAGACAGGCCCACAATTTGAAGGGAACCTTGAAATTTCCACCTAGGGAAAGCCCAATGCCTGATAATGTCAAGGCTAGGATTGCCACCCACAACTTTTCCAACTAGAGAGACAGATTCTTTGACAAGAAATTTTTTAGCAACACTAGTAGGAATCCTAATTCTATTACCCGAGATCTCAAAGGGAGGGGGGGACGCACCAAGAGAAAAAAAGGAATTACCCAAAACCTTGGCAAAGGAAGGTTTGGGATAAGAAGGAACGTCATCACCCCAAAAGGAAGGAACATGCTCAGAAGTAGAATTTGTCAGGTCTGCTTGCGAAGGAGGAATGATATTGGATGACAACTTAAGAATTGCAAGATCCTCCCACCTAGAGGAGACACCAACATCCACCACAAAGACAGAACCACTTAGAAAGGAAATAAAATTAAGTTCAGTCTCAGGCTTTCCAAGATTTTGACTGAAGTTGAGTTAATCAACAAGACCCTTGCTGAGACTATCCTTCTGCTCATAGGAGACAGATTTACCAAAATCCTTTGTAGAGGCACAACCGAGCAAGGCAGAACAATCTTCCCGCCTTCCAGAAATTCGAATTGAATCCTTTTCGCCTTCAAAAATTTAAATTTCAAAGGTCCCACTTCCACAGTAATCAGCCATAACATCTAATTCGCCTAGAGCATTTCAAGGAAAAGGTGATTATGCACCAAGAGATCCAGTGGATTTCGATTAATCTTTATGGATAATACTTTGATATAAATTTAATCAATGCTTTGATTAATATTTATAATGGTTGGGTAATATTTTAAATAGAAATTATCCATGTTTTATTATGTTTTATATATGATGCTTTGGTAAGTTTTAATATAGTTTTGTCTTGTTTTTAACTAAGCTATGTTAATAGTCTAAATTCTTTCTTTAAGCTTTAATAGCATTATAGATGATATCTATGTTTAAATAAGCTTGATGTTTTTGGTTTTCTCAATACAAAGAATAATAGGCTTATTAATTAAATATAGGTTTGTGAAACACCTCTACTTTGAGGGGTATTAGCACCCATTATATTCCATGAGATGGTAATCATGTCTCATTAGGGGTTATTGGCCCTGCTTGTGAGTTACCAATGTCATTTTTTTGTTTGGGAAAAATAAGTTCAACTAACTTAGATTGTGTTCCTTTATGTTTGCTCTTACTTCTCTGTCTCTCACTTAATAATTTGAAGGTTTTCCTCTTTTTTCCTTGCATGTATAAAAAGTATGTCTTATTATTCTATTCCTCGATATTTTTTACAACTTTTCTTTTCATTTGATTTATCTTCTTCTAGCTATGATATGGAAGTTGTTGACTTTTTTTGCTCATTTTTTTGGTATTTTCTTATTAATGATAGAGGTATTAACATCTACCACTATATTTTCTCTGATGGCTTTTGAAGCCTAATACTTAATGTAAATTTTACAAGAAAATAATCACATGGAAATACTAATGAAAATACTAAAAATGCTATTGAATAAAGGTCTACTAATGCATGCATGAAGCTATTCATTTTTATACGAATTACAATGCTTTGTCACAAATATATAATTGTATGTGACTCCTCATATGGTGCACTCTTGACCTTCACTCTTCTTTGTAACTCTTAACTTTCCTATTCTAAGGACACATGTGCACTCTTACATAATGGACACTTATGCACATTTACACTCACAACACTTGCACACATAATTACATGACACTTGTGCATTTCCTACACATTATTACATTACATGAGATATAAACTTACACTCCAATCTAAGACACACATATATTCTAATAATGTACCAAGGTGGAACATTAGCATGTACCAAATAATGTAATTATTAGCATATGATATATTATATCATGCATATATATTACATTATAGGTCCTAATCTATTTTAGCTTAGTCATCGTTCCTTGATTAGTTGGGTAGTTGGGAAAAGTTGGTTGGTTGGTTGAACTAACCAAACCACCATGGCATTGTATATATTTCTCCATCTCTACAATATGCAATTGCTTCGTGATTTATTACATGGTATCAGAGCTGGTGATGGGTGTAGGTAGGAGAAGAGCGCAACGGATGGGCACACTTCCCAAGGAGGACATAGGGCATAGGTGAGAGAAGAGCACAACCCAAGTCGAGTATGCTTCCCAACTAGACACTAAAACCTAGACCTGACATGATACCTGACATCTAGACCTGACACAATGTTATAGGGCATAACCCCCAAGGAGCAGGACCCATGATCCAGGCAGATACATGGCAGAAGTTGACTGGTGGATACGTGGCAAGGTGGTTGATGTGTTAGTGCTGACTGTGATACTGACATGGTAGGGGAAACTAAGGTGGTTGATGTGGTAGTGCTAATTGGTTTTCTGACGTGGTAATGGCATAGACGTGGCAGTACTAACTAGATTTGACATGGCAAAAGACTTGTGTATGATGTGTCGGTAGTTACTTGACACGTGGTAGTTTGTGCGGTTTGGTTATTTTTCTAGTTGACAACAATTTTCAAAGTGATGTGGCAAAAGGCACGGGGTGGCTTGACTGCCCAAAGGCAATCAAAAGCTACTGTGCACCTTCATGGGTTTAAAGGCTCCCAACATTATGGCACAGGTAATGTAGGATTACAGAGGCTGAAAGCTTTGTTTTCTTCTCTGATGCCCAATAGAGATAAGACAAGAAGGATCCCTTCCTATTCTCATCGAGCGTTGTAGCTTGACTGGTGATCGCGAAGCAGTATCTTGGCAGAGGTCCACGGTTCGAATCCCTCAGATGAATTCAAACGAAACAACAAAATTTTGCCCGAATGTTTTTTGCACGCGCCAAATTTTGATGAGCAATTTTTGATCAGCAAGATTTTATTGACAACATTTTTTGTCGACAAGTTTTTTGCTAACAACTTTTTGTCAACCTATTTTTGCCAAAGAAGGGTCATTTTTTTGCAAAGAAGGGGTAATTTTTTGTCAAAGGAGGGCACACTAGCGCATTTTTTTTCTGCCAAAGCACGCGGAGGAGCTATTTAAGAGGTATTTTTCAAAAAAATACTTTGTTTATTCCTTTCAAGCAATTTTTTGGAGGGATAAGTTTTTTTTTGGAATTTTGAAAGGGTCATAGCACAATTTTTTCATCCTTGTTTATTTTGCAACAAAAAGGGGGGATCAAAAGCATTCTTTTTGCAAAATTCTAAGACAAAGGGGGGAAGAAAAATTGTTGATTTGAAAAGCACTTGTGGAAGTGAATATCTTCATTGTAAAACTGGCATTGTAATAGGTGCATTTTTGGTGGAAACCGACACCTAGAGTGTTTAAATTTTGTGGGCACTTGTGATTGTTTTTGCATTTAAATTTCTTGTTTTCTTGCATTTCAATCATAAAGTAAAATATACAAAGCAAAGAAAAGACCCCAAATTTTACACCTATTTGTGCAATTTATTGCACAACAACATTTGGTATATACGATACCTCTGGTCCACACTTACAAGTGATGTTGTCATGCTTGGACTACTGTATCTAACGCCTAATATAGCTGCAACAATGACGTCTGAGCTATTGTTCTCTATCAATCATCAGGGAGAAATAAGGCAAACCAGTTCTGATATTCACTCCATTCAATACCCTAATTCTTTCTGATTGCTTGGCTTAATTTCCTCCAACTCATCAACCTTCTTTCGAAGGGTTTTGAGGGAGGTGCCATCAATCTTGATCGAATTCCCTTTCACGTACTCTTGCAAGTATAAAGAAAGGGGGACCATTTGGTGTTATAAGGAACCTTCACAATGGCCACTATTCACAAATATCTATCAGATTCACAGTTGCTAAAAGGTTCTAACTTTGCACCATGGAAGACAAAGATGAGAGCTATCCTTCAGGTTGAAGATTTGTGGGATGTAGTGACTGGCACTACAAAATGACCTAGAATAGCAGGGCCAGATCAAGAGGCCTTTGATAAAAAGGATAGAAGATATCTCATGTTTATTCTACTTGCTACTACAGATGAGGTCCAACCTCATATCTGTGATGCCAAAACTGGTAAGGAAGCTTGGGATGCTTTGATTACCATTTATGAAGGTAAGAATCAGTCCACTATTCTAAACCTTCAAACTCAACTACATACACTCAGTATGAAATCTGGTGAGACAGTTGACCTATTCCTATGCAGAGTGGCGGAATTGAAAGCCAAATTGAATGCTATGGGACAGACAGTGGAAGATGCTCTCTTGACCTCAGTCATCTTGAGAGCTTTGCCAGAATCCTATAAAGTGTTGATCACCTCTCTTAATGTATCTGGTAGACAAGTTTCATTTGTGGAATTGGTGAATTTGCTTCAAACTGAGGAGGCAAATCAGTTTTAGAAAGATGAAGTGCCAGATAATGCCCTCTACACCAAACAAGGGGGTAAGAAACAAGGTAATTTTCAAAAGGGAGGATCTTCATCAAAAGGAAAAGGGAAACAACATCAGTAGAAAGACAAACAATATTGCAAGATTTGTGATATGAATAACCATGACACCAATAGGTGTTGGTTTAAGAACAAACAACAGAATGACCAAGATCACAAGAAGAAGGGCAAAGGGAAATACAAACCATAGAAAAAGAATAAGCAACCCAAGGGGAATGTTGCTTATGTCGAATCAGACTCGAACTCAGATTCTGAGCGAGCACACAAGGTGCTCATGACTCACACTTCATCTAAGCAGAAATATGTAGTGTGGTATATTGATTCAGGTGCTAGTAAACACATGACTAGAGATAGATCATGGTTTGAGATATTTGAGGAAAAGGAAGGTAAGCCAGTGACAATTATTGACAATCAGACCTACCAAGTGCAGGGTGAAGGAGATGTTTTTGTCACTCTTCCAGATGGCAAATGTCAGATTGAGAAGGTTCTCTATGTTCCTGGATTGGCTAACAATTTGTTGTCCATCCCTCAGATCTTGGATAGAGACATGGATGTTGTTTTTAGTGTTGAGGAGGGTAAAAAGAGATGTTTTATCACCAGAAAAGGAAAACATGTAGCAACAGGATCATACAAGCATGGCTTGTTCATTTTAGATGTCGTTTCAATGCCTCATGTTGCCCTGGCAGCAACTACAAAGGAGGCTACTTCTCTTTGGCACAAGAGATATGGGCATCTAAGTTCAGGATATTTGCTCGAGTTGAGCAAATATGAGATGGTGAGAGGTCTTCCCAACCTTTCATCCACATTGCCAGTCTGCTCGGATTGCTTAGCAGGGAAGCAACATCGGGTACCATTTGAGGTTAGCTCTTCAAGAGCTAAGAAACCTTTGGAGTTGGTACACACCGATCTGTGCGGTCCTATGCCAACTAGCTATGGTGGAAAGAGGTATTTTCAATTGTTTGTTGATGATTACTCATGGAAGATGTGGGTTTTCTTTCTTCAATTGAAGTTAGAGGTATTTTTGTACTTTCAGCAGTTCAAGAAGCTTGTTGAGAAGGAGTCAGGATGTTCCATCAAAACCCTCCGCTCAGATCGAGGGGGGAATATACCTCCAAGGAATTTTCATCATTTTTGAATGAACATGGGATTAAGAGACAGCTGACCACAACCTATACTCCACAGCAAAATGGAGTTGCTGAAAGGAGGAATCGTTCCATTATGGAAATGGTTCGATGTATGCTTAAGGGGGCACATCTTGAGCATGAGTATTGGGTAGAAGTAGTGAATACAACATCATACCTCCTGAATAGAGCACCCACAAGAGCTCTACAGGGCAAGACTCCACAAGAAGCATGGAGTGGTAAGAAACCCTCCATTTCTCATCTAAGAGTTTTTGGATGTAAGGCATTCATGCACATACCAAAACAGAAGAGGAAGAAGTTAGATGAGAAAACCTTGCAATGTATTTTTCTTGGTTATGATGAGCATTCAAAGGGATATCGATTGATAGATCCTATGACCAAGAAAACACACATAAGTCGAGATGTGGTATTTGATGAAGCTTTCACATCAGATAACACTTCTACAATTGTATACCTTGAGGAAGATGAGCCTAAGAAAGAGGTTCCACCCCCACAGAACAAGATTCCAAAATGGTATACTAGTACATTGAGAGATTCAAAGTTGACATCACTTCCAGATCTAACTCTAGATCGACCTTGTACTCACAGTATGACTCAGCAGATGAGAGCAGAGGCATCAACTTCAGAGGTTGACGAGCTTTACCAACAATTTGATGAACTATCTGTAGATGCAGAGGAAGACAGAGAAACAGATATGGATGATGAGAGGGTTTATATGTCAGCATTGGATGAAAATGAACCCATAACTGTTTAGGATGCACTTAGTGAGCCTCAGTGGAAGGCTGCTATGGAAGCAGAACATACATCTCTCATGAAAAATCATACATGGAAGCTAGTAAATCTACCTTCAGGAAAGAAGCCCATTGGCTGCAAATGGGTGTTCAAAGTGAAGTATAAGGTAGATGGTACTATTGATAAGCATAAGGCCCATCTTGTTGCAAAGGGCTATGCTCAGAAAGAAGGCATAGATTATGAAGAGACTTTTGCCCCTACTACAAAAATGACTACCATTCGAGTACTTTGTGCCATGGCAGCTCGGTTTGGGTGGAAGTTACATCGGATGGATGTAAAAAGTGCTTTCTTGAATGGTGACCTACAAGAAGAAGTGTACATGACCCAACCAGAAGGATTTGTCGTTGAAGGGCAAGAACAGAAAGTTTGCAAGTTGGTCAAATCCTTGTATGGGCTAAAACAAGCTCCACGAGCTTGGTACATCAAAATAGACAGTCACCTAGTGCAGCATGGATTCAAAAGAAGTCCTTCAGATGCAAATCTCTATATCAAGAACAATGGTTCTGACATAGTGATTTTGGTGCTATATGTAGATGATCTGATCATAACAAGGAATTCAGAGAGTATGATTGATGCAGTAAAAGATGATTTGAAACAATATTTTGAAATGACAGATCTAGGACTTCTTCACTATTGTCTTGGTTTGGAAGTGACTCAGAAAAAGAATCATATCAGAGTAACACAAAAGAAGTATGCCAAGACATTGGTTGATAAATATCGCATGATTGACTGCAAGTCTAAGGCAACTCCAATGGAGCCTGGACTTAAGCTATCGTGATATGATAAATCACCACAGGTAGATGGTACTCTCTATCGCCAACTGATTGGGAGTCTCATATATCTGACAAATACCAGGCCAGATCTCAGTTTTGTTGTGGGTTATCTTTCAAGGTTCATGCAGGAACCGAAGGTGAGTCATTGGAAAGCAGCAAAGAGAGTTCTTCATTATGTCCGTGGTACTACAGATTTTGGCTTGGAGTACAAGAAGAATAGCAAGTTCTATTTACAGGGATACACGAACTCAGACTATGTCGGATCCATTGATGATCGCAAGTCGACTTCTGGATACATTTTCCATCTTGGATCTGGTCCTGTCTCTTGGCATAGTAAGAAGCAGTAGGTGGTTGCTTTATCATCTACAGAGGTAGAATATCACGCAGCAAGTGGAGCAATCTACGAGATAATATGGTTAAGTCGCATTCTTACAAACATGGGTCTTCCAAAGAATCTTCCACTTCATTTATTTTGCGATAATCAAGGTGTTTTGAATCTCGTCAAGAATCCAATATTTCATGATCGTACCAAACACATCGACACTCGATGTCATTTCATTCGCGATGAAGTTCCAAAGCATCACATACAACTCCAGTACATTCCCATTGATGAGCAAGTTGCAGATATTTTCACCAAGGCACTTGCACGTGTCAAATTTGAATTGTTTCGCAATGCTCTTTGTATTTGCCAATAATGTAATAAGGGGGGATGTTAGCATATGACATATTATATCATGCATATATATTACATTATAGGTCCTAATTATATTTTAGCTTAGTCATCGCTCCTTGATTAGTTGGGTAGTTGGGAAAGTTGGTTGGTTGGTTGAACTAACCAAACCACCATGGCATTGTATATATTTCTCCATCTATACAATATGCAATTGCTTTGTGATCTATTACAATAATATTCACCAACGTCCCCATGTATTACATTATTTGGTTATTGAAGACTTTAGTCTTCAATATGGTCTTTGTCTTTGAATCTTCAATCTACCTCCAGTAGATTAATATCTAGATCCTTCATGTAAAAGTCTTCAACATGATCTTTATCTTCAATAGATTAGTTTTGACCAAATATTGCTTCTTCTTGATTGTCTTCATCTTTGATTTATGCATTGGTCTTGAGTCTTCAATATTTTTTATATAGCCTTGTCGAGCAAGAGACCTATTACTTTACAAGTCCATTTTATTTTTTTCTTCCTCTTTGAATGATTTTCTTACATGTTCTTCAAAACTTTCGTGCTTGCATCCATTTTTTTTATTAATTAGGAAATAAAGGGTTTTGAAAGGAATCCCACAACCTTTTATATAAACCATAGGGTGGAGCACATAGACCAAATTTCACACTCTAGCCACCACAACACTAAAGCAAAAGGATAAAACAAAGTCATCTGGATCCAACCATATTGCTATCCAACCCATAGGACCCTAGTCAACAGAGCGATGACTAACAAAAAAGACACCCTACCCAATAAAGACACAACCACCTTACAAGAAAAAAATATAACTAACTAACAAAGCCACCCTAAACCTAGGGGTTCCCTAGCGTGTCACTAGATTCTTTCTTGCCTAGTGCAGGATCCTCCAGAATCCAACATAGAAGGTGGTTTATCTATTTTGTGAATTCCACAACAATCTTGAGGGTTCCCAAAATTGAGCGTTGTTTGTCCTCCACCATCTTGATTAGTTGGATGTGGTTACAAGAGCCCACTGTGCTGGGAATAGGGTGATTGTCCTCCTCCATAGACTTGGATTTTTCTTTACTTGTTAGTACATACTTCAAAAATAAGTTTTTGAAACAAACAATCTAATATCAGTGTTAGAGTCTTTTCAAATTTGATGCAGTACTCGCTTTTGTGATAACATAAAATGGATGAGTGTGATTTTATTTTGCAATATTTACATGGATGTAGATGCCAACAATTTACTTCTTCATGTCCAACTCTATTGCAATGAAAACATATTGAAAAAAATTCAGTCTTGGAGATTTCAAGTTCATCTATTTTTCTGACAAAATAATAGAACCACTCGTGTACAATTAAAGCTATTTTGAATTTACTTCTTTCATAGAGATCTTCAAGAGTTTTAGATTTTGTATTTGGAATAGTAACAAGATTAAATGATTTATCTTCTTGATATTTTTGAATACTTGTTATTGTTCTTTTATCAAAGCTTTCTGCCAAATTTTGAAAATAGTTTCTAAGCTTGTTTTCTATATCTCTATTATAATAATCAATAATGAATTATTTCATTATATCCTCTACCTTATATTTCCTTAGTTTTTGAATGACAAATTTCAAGTTTCCAAGTTTTTCAAAAACCTTTGTAGTTGAATACCTTATGGCTCCCTAATTAATTAGAAACTATAAAACTAAAAATTTTACAAATTTAAAAAATTTCTAAATTTTAAGTAGAATTCCTTATCTCTCCATAGTTAAATTATTTGTAAATATTCTATGGCTTTTGAATTTCAAAAAATAATAAACCAATAAAGCTTTCAAATGTTAAATAACCCTTTAAAAAAAACTTCAAATTAAATATACTAATGCCTACTTATCACTCCAAAACTTTAAAAAGCAATTAAGGTATTAATTTCCCTATTAACCTTCTTATCTCTCCATTAAACTTAATAAACCTTAGAAAAATTAATAATTAAAAATATACACTCCTTATTTCTCCTTTTAACCTTAGTAAAATTTAATAAACCTTTAGAAACCCTAATTTACCTCCTTAATGACACATTGCTTGGAAAATGTTTCTCTAGCACTGCATTTCATTGTGCTTCCCTTGTCTTTGAATGTATGAAGAGAGGATGACTACTTGGTTTCAATTGTGTGAGGCTTGGTCAGGATTCCTTGCATGGATCCCTATTTGTAACTCTCACCAAAACATCTCAAACTCTTCTTGTTCACTTTCTTCATGTTACATGGTAGAATGCATGCAATGTTGGTTGGCACTTGAGATAATTTCAAATGTTCTAATGCTTGGAAAATAGTAACGCTCAACTACCCTTCAACTACTTGGTGTCTATGCATAGAAAACAATTTCACTTCCCTTTCTTTGGTGCTTAACATTTCAGCTTGTCTTAGTCCTTTGGTGCTTGTGTTGCTCTATGATACTTGTGCTTCCTTATGGCACTACGAAGTTGTTTTGACTTCTCAACAAGGTTTTCCTCTTTTTTCCTTGCATGTATCGAGCGTAGGTCTTATTATTCTATTCCTCAATACTCTTTTACAACTTTTCATTTGTTTTATTCTCTCCTAGCTATGATATCGAAGCTTTTGACTTATTCTGCTCATTTTTTGGTATTTTCTTATTAATGGTAGAGGTATTAACATCTACCACTATATTTTCTTTGATGGATTTTGAAACCTAATGCTTAATATAAATATTACAAGAAAATAATCATAGAATAATCACATGTAAATGCTAATGGAAATACTAAAAATGCTATTGAGTAAAGGTCTACTAATGCATGCACAAAGCTATGCATTTTTTACATGAATTACAATGCTTTGTTACAAATATATAATTGTATGTGACTCCTCATATGGTGCACTCTTGATCTTCACTTTTCTTTATAACTCTTCACTTTCCTATTCTAAGGACACATGTGAACTCTTACATAATGGATACTTGTGTACATTTAGACTCCCTACACTTGCACACATAATTACATGACACTTGTGAATTTCCTACACATTAATACATTACATGAGATACAAAATCACACTGTAATGTACGACACACACCTAATCTAATAATATACCAAGGTGGTACATTCGCATGTACCAAATAATGTAATATTTTCCAATGTTCTCTACCATTTTTTTTCTCCTAAATGGTGCATGCTACTATAAGAGAGTCTTTAAAATCTAATGAGGCACTATTACAAAATAGCTTTGAGAATTATAGCAATAGTAATAGCAATTTAATAATTTGCAAATAACATTACCCAGATGATAATATTCATATTCAATTTCTAGAAAACCAAATATGGAAGAATCAAATTCTAGATTTAAAGTGATGCAAATCCTTAACCACTTAGAGAGGGTGAAGTCTCTCATGTGTAATGAAGCAACTTAAATCCAAATTATTCTATGATCCAATCTAATAAAATATTCTTCCTATTTATAGATAAAATCAATAATAATCTAACCCTAATTCTTAAGGGTCAACTAACTAAATTTATGGTCCATAATTAGTCGACATGGCTATATTGGGACCATTACATGGATCCCCTAAAAAAAATTTGTCCTCAAAGATAAAAAATACTATAAAATGCTCTCAGGTTTCCACTTAGCATCTTCTTCTAGAAGGTCCTGCCACTTGCTGATATTGAAGGTAATGGACTCTGTACCGCAATATTTCTCTAGGATAAAGAGTGATTCCACCTTCTTTATTGAGTACTGGAAGAGGTGGATCTGAGGACAAATCTCCATGCAATTGAATTGGGTAAGGAATTTCATGCAATGTAAGCTAGCAACCTTGGAGGGAGGGGGTTGGATTCCTTGAAGGAAAATGACCCTTTCCTTCTTTGTCCACTTGAAATATAATTTTTAAACATTAATAGTAATATCACCAAGCTAGGATAGCCATTGTGCTAAAAAAATGACATCTAAACTTCTCAGGTTCATGGCAAAGAGATTTCCCACCCAAGTATAATATTCCATTTGGATGTTAACTTTAGCCGTTTGACCCCAACATTGAGTAGTACTCCCATTTGCACTTAAGACTTGAAATTTATCTTGATTTGAAGTATTGATATACAAGCCCAAGGATTTGGTTATCTTATTATCTATAAAATTGTGAGTGCTACATAAATCAATCAACACATTGACATAATGTCCTTTAATAAATACCTATATCATGATAGTATTGTGAGCTTGAATCCCCATAAGCGCATGAGCCGAGAGAACCAGGTATCATTCTATTGCTTTGCTTCATCTACTTTTAGTGGTTGCTCTTATAGCAATGAATCTACATCTTCACATATTGTTATATATTTACCTTTCAATAGAAAGTTATAATTTTATTTGTAGGCCTGATCTCAAGGATGATGAGAATGACATTTAAAAAAAAGGAAGCCCTAAGAATGATCAATATTGTGATGATAGTTGAAATCACATCTATAAGGATGACCAAAATCTTGAATTTTTTGTTTTACTACCAGAGCTATAAGGTGTGCATCATCAAGAGTATAAGGATCATTGCATGTCAACTTTCTTTTAAATTTTATCCTTAAGGCCATAGCGAAAGACAGAGACCACCACTATTGGACTTAATTGTTAGGTATAAGTGGGAAGACTTGTGAACTCAAAGCAATAGTCTTCCATTGTTTTTGTTTACTTAGCTTGCATAAGACATACCACATATGATGTGGAAGATACTTTGTCAAACCTTCAAAGAAATTATTCCTTGAAGTCAGACTACAAAATAGGGTCACCATGTTGGTGAAGTTACCATAACAACCACTGATAAGCTTGGATATCCAATTTAAAAGTTGCTAATGCGACACGACCTATTTTTAGAATATCGTGCAAATGGATGAGGCCTTCCATTTTGGTCCAACATCCATGAGGGTTGACACCTTCAAAGGTGGGAATACCAATATGAGAAATCTTGAGGCCATTCTAGGAAACTAGAAGCATTGTCTATCGAGGAGACTAGATTAGAAGCAAATCCTAGGTCATAAGAGCCAAAATCTAGAGGATTATGACTAGGTGGTTGTTGTGGAAGAACATTAATATTTGGTGCTTGATGAATGGTAAAAGTTTGGGGCCCAAGTCTTTGTTGTGACCCTTTGACAAGAGGAGGCACAATAGTGGATGGAACTAGGATTCTTTGAATTTTATTCAAGGTTTTGGTTTGATTATTCAAGATGTTGACAATGGAAGCAATCATTTTTTCTTGTTGTGAAAGATATTGATGCAAACCAGGGTTAATATTACTAAGAAGAGGAATATGACTTGGAGGGGTAGTGGAGGTAGGGACAGTGGAAGGAGGGGAAGAACCAGATGTGTTGGGTGGGGAAGAAGCCATGCCCAACCAAGAATTTAAATAAAATGAGGGGGGATGTTTAATAATTTAAAAAATAAAAGTGAAAGTGAGGATGGATGTTTAATAATTAAAAAAAATGTGAAGTGAAAGCGGGGGTGGGTATTTAATAATTTTTTAAAAATTGTGAAAGCCAAGGGGATTTAATAAATTATATACATATACATATATGTATATATATGAAAGTGTGGGGGAGGGTGCTTAATAATTCAAAAAGGAATGTGAAGTGAAAGCATGGGTGGGTGTTTTATAAATTAAAAAATAAATGTGAAAGCCAGGGGTGTATTTAATTATAAAAAAATATATGTGAAAGTTAGGGGTGGGTGTTTAATAATTCAAAATAATGAAATATAAAGTGAAAGTAGGGGCAAGTAACACTATCGTGAAAATTATAATTATGTGAAGATGAAAGTGTTGTGAATATTTTTTGGAAGAGTGATAAGGGTTTCAAAGGTGGCTATGTGAGGTTTTTGTCTGTGGGTCGAGCGTAGGTGATGGCAAAGGCTATTTTTGGTGGCCTACAAGCCCTAACGGCCAATTTATTATTTTGTTGTTTTTACCCAAGATAAACATAGGATATGTTGTAGGAGACCCACGATGGGTTAGGAATTATTCATTCAGCAAATATTCATGCTATGGATTTGATTGAAAACTACTTCCAATTTGCTACCCAAAGAAAAATTAAAAATCACACCTTTCCTCGACATCCAAGGCATGGATTAAAGAGACCCAGAAACAAGTTTCAAGTTATAGATCAAATAAGATAAGCCTCCTTAGGAAAAGAAAAATTGGTTTAGAACTCAAGCATCCCATTGCTAAGGAACGCCCCCAAAACAAATCCACTATGGAAACCCCTTTCAAGGATAAGGATTTCGAGAACTTGGCCCCAAAAATGATTTTTAGAGATGCCCTTTGTGGTGGACGATCCTAGACTAATTCTAATATTAATATTAAGGCACCTCATAGACCTCTAAGAATGCCTAATATTTATCCCAAAAAAACTGAGTCGAGATGTCTAAGAGTAGTTGATGGAACCCTAATTGTTAAGCTAAAAATGGGTGACATTCAGGATGGCATAGAAGATATGAAAATAAGAGGATTGATTTGTCACTTCTTGGGTTTTCATCCAAGTCTATCTACTTTCAAAGTGTGGGATACAAAATATTGGAAAACACAATATGAGTTAGAAATATTTGTTTATCCCAATGGTTATTTTCTTGTTATTTTTCCTAATGATGAAGATAGAGAGAAAATATTTCAAGGGGGTCCCTAGTTCTTTGGAAGGGTAAGGACTTTCATGAAGCCTTGGAACACTAAATTTAAAGGTAAAGAAGAGATGCCTTCTACAAGATTTGTGTGGGTTAGACTCTTTGGCCTCCCAATTGAATTTTGGAATTTGATTGTATTTTCTACAATTGGAAACTCCCTTGGAACTTTCATTATGACTGTTGATTGTACACATAAATTTGAACACATTATTTATGCTCAAATTTGTATCTTAAAGGATTTTGATAATCCCTTCCACAAAAGATCTCATTACAATTTGGGGAGGACACTTGAGAGTAGGTGGTGGACTATGAGAATATTTCTTTTCATTGCATAATATGCCATGAATATGATCATTTGGCTAGTGTCTATCCAAATAATATTCTAAATCAAAAGAAAGAGGACACAAACTGAGAAGGTTTCCAAATGCCTAAGAAGAACACTAAAAAAAACAATTATAAAGGATCAAGTAACGTTGTCAACTAATATGTTTGGAATTCTTTCCATAAATAAACTCATAGGTGAGGAAGAGGACATAATGGAGATAAAAATCTTAGAAATACAGTTTAACTATGTAGGGAATGAATCAAAGACAAACCAAGAAATCAAAGGATTTCAACAAAAAAAAATATGGGAGAAAACATAGACAAGAAGAACAATATTTTAAATACTAAATTTTCAAATAATTTAGATCCCAAGATAGACTTTGTTGAACCTTCCAATAATACTTTGGTTGTGTATACACATACTTTAGGGTTAGAAGCTATCCCAAATTCAATTGGGGTAAGACAAGAAACAAGAAAAAAAATGAAGATGGACACTAACCAAAAGGTAGGTCGCAAGACTAATCAACATCATATGGTAAAAGAAGGTGAAAAGCTTATAGAGGAAGGTAATATTAATGCCCTTACCAACATTTTTAGCCCTATTATTAATGAATATTATCACTTGGAATATTAGAGGGCTCAAAGGAAGTCTTTCAAAACAAAATGAAATTAGAAGAATAATTCAGATAAACCAACCACATCTAGTTTTCCTCCAAGAAACAAAATATCTATAGGGAAAATGAAGTCTATTGCATGTAAAATTTGGTCGATAGAAAAAATGGCTTCACTTAGCTCCCATGGGGCTTCTAGTGGCATTGCTTACCTCTAGGACCCAAAAGAGATCATTATTCACCATAAGGTTGGTAGTTGGGATTGTTGAGGGGTAATTTCACCCAATTGTGAAATCACTCTCATAGTTAGGATTTTAACACTAAAACCCTCTCTTGCAAAGAAATGTGAATTTCTCCAAGGTTCTCTTCACTTAATGTGTTTGTATATCATGACAATATGTCAACTAAGTGCCTAGAATACCTTAGTAATTTGCAATCAACTGTTAACAAGGGGCCTGGCTTTTAAAGTATTTTGATTTGAAATCATTACATGCACTCTTCAATTAAAATTCACTTTCCAAAAATGAATAAATTTACCTTTAAATTAAAATTAAACAATGCAAATTTATTTTAAAATTTCCAAAATAGAATTTTAATTAAAAATGCTTCAAAATATTACATTAAAAATTACATGAATTACTTTAAGCATTTTAATTAAAATTAACATTTATTTCATCAATGAAACTTTATGTCAAGTTTAATAAAATGATAAATAAATAAAAACCCTAATTATAAAGTTTTAAAAACTTTATAATTATTGAGTTAGGGCTTTTAAAATATTCAACTTTGAAACTTTGTGTCTTTTCAAGAATAAATTTACGTAAAATATAAATAACCAATGTATATGAATCTTAATTATAAAGTTTAAACTTTATAATATGAAAATTAAAATTCATATAATCTTTCCCTTTTCTGCAAGATTTTTTCACCCACATATCAATTGGATTGAATATTTGGAAACAAATAAATATGAGCCCTAACTGTAAAGTTTTGGATCTTTATAATTTGAGATTAGAAACTTTATAAACCAAACTTAATTAATGTATATAAATCTCAATTATGAAATTTAAACTCTATGATATTAAAGCTAAAGTTCATATGATCTTTCCCTTTTATGTAAGATTTATTCACCCAAATATCAATTGGATTGAATATTTGAAAACAAATAAATATGAGCCCTAACTATAAAGTTTGGATGTTTATAGTTTGAGATTAGTACTTTTATAAACCAAACTTAATTAATGTATATAAATCTCAATTATGAACTTTAAACTTTATGTTATTAACGCTAAAGTTCATATGATCTTTCCCTTTTCTGTAAGATTTATTCACCCAAATATCAATTGGATTGCATATTTGGAAACAAATAAATATGAGCCCTAACTGTAAAGTTTGGATCTTTTTGTAATTTGAGATTATAACTTTTATAAACTAAACTTAATTAATGTATATAAATCTCAATTATTAACTTTAAACTTTATGATATTAAAGCTAAATTTCATATGATCTTTCCCTTTTCTGTAAGATTTATTCACCCAAATATCAATTGGATTAAATATTTGGGATAAATAACCATAAGCCTTAACTATCAAATCTCAAGCTTTGTAACATAAGATTAAGGCTCTTTATAATTTAAAATTCAAAATTTAAAATAAATTTAAAAGAAGGTAAAGGGAAATGACAAAAAAATAATGACCCAATTACAAGTTACGAAATAATACTCAGAAACTCCTAAAACTCTAATTCAAACTATGTTAACCAGAAATGCTCTCAATTAATCATAGATTGAATGCAATATTCTATGGATAAAATTATATTTCAAAAATAAATAAATTTTATTGATTTTATGAAATACCATCGTAATGTTTATTTCAATACAAATAATTCATATATTTGATGGATAAACCTTTGTAAATTATCTCCAAGAGCCTCTATAATATTGATAATCCTCTATAACCTGCTATAAAACGTCCTCCTTTTCTCCTTCCGAGATGTTCTTCCTTCTCTGCATTCCTTTTCCCAACTTTTCAACCCCTTTCTTGGTTTCCAATGGTCTATTTATAATTTAACACTTGGTTATGTTCTTCAAGTAGTTCGAGTAACGGGTTCATAACAAATTTCACCGAACTTAATTTTCTTTTGAAACTTCCTTTTAATTAAATCATATATGCTCATTTCGTATCGTATTAGTCGATGATTCCCCTTATATTATTGTCATAAACCTTTTAATAAAGTTCTCTTCGATAAATTTCTCTGAGTATATGACTAAATCTCTGAACAACATTCTTAAACCCTTTTGAAATAATCCTTTGCCATTCGTGCTGACGTAGAGAGCATAATTAAAGTAACGTCACATATTGTTCATGAATATGTTGTATTTTTTGTCGATGAAAACCACTGTTTTGCCTATCATTTCCTAGCAAGAGCTATGATACACCAAAATCCATTACGATGTAGACTACATCATTTTACTCCCAACTATAGAATGCTTGGCAAATTAATTCCTTTCTTTGACACCATAGATTTTTGTCCTCTTATAGATCTATGTATCACGGAGTAAAAAGTCATCTCAAACTCATCATCCTTTGATTACCTTGCTATTTTGAAATCGTCATTTACTATTTTTTTTGGAGAATAAGTACAGTGTCTTGACCATCGACTATTTACCAAACTTCGTCTGTCGGTGTATTACATCCAATACTTTGGTTTTGCCATTCAAAATGTTAATCAAACTATTTTCAAGCCTACCCGATGACCATCATGAAAGATTACTTCCTACGGTGTATCCTTCAAGCCAATCACAACCACAATAATTTTGTATTCATTTCTCACGCCACGATGGGATTACGTTAGTATTTCTCTATGTTCGATAGCTCATGACACAGCCTACCATATACCAAGCCCCTTCCTCATCATATTCATTAGGAGAGTCAAAATTATATCATTAGATATCTACTTAAGAACCAAGCGATATCATTTTTTCCTATCGATAAGCTTGACTTCGTTTATACAGAGGCTTTTTGGTCTCGATCTGCCATACCATGGTGTCACTTTCATCCAAAAGAATGAGCTTTCCTCTACATTTTATTTACTGATGCCATGTCAACCTAATTATAATGCATTCTTCAAAATTATGGTGAATTATACCAAATATCGCAGTTGTCCTCAAAAGTTTTGTTGGTTCTCCACTTCAACAGTCCTTTGGTTCCATATCTGTGTCTGCTATCAACCACATACGTTACTTACTTCAAACTTCACACTCTTCCCTCGAAGATCATATCACGTGCACCTCCGATATCTAAATCTACCATGTTGAGGATGAAACAACTCCTGATTGCATTACTGTAATCGCCTCTACCGTAACCACTCATACATGTGCTATAATCACTCATGCTTGAAACCTCAAAAATTGTGCTAAGGCGAAAGTGATCTGGCAAGAATTAATTTGTCTTTTTAGGTACCCTCAACAAACTTGCAAAAGAAAAAAATAAACTTTTTATTATAATTTCATCAAAAACAATTTTAATTTTATTAATTGTGAATGTTTTAACTTATATCAAAACATTGAACATTTAAAATGTTTATTTTAAACTAAAGTATTTTTAATTTTAAACATCGATATCAAACACTTTAATTAAATATTAATTTTGAAAAATTAAAATGTTTATTTTAAATTAAAGTGTATTGAATTTCACCCAAGTGTTGTAGGTGAGTTGGAGAGGAGAGGGAAATCCTCCAAGAGAGGTCCCATGTTCAAATATCCACCGTACCAAAAAGTTGAATTGGGTATCCAAAATCCAATTGATAATGTTGGTGCGGGCAGGGGTCGGGTGCGAATCCCGATGACTTTGACAGTGTAGAACCCCCTGTTCGTGGTCTCTCAGACCAAGGCGGCCCCGCAAGGGGTTTTTCGCTTGAAAAAAAAAGTGTATTGAATTTTAAACATTGATATTAAATACTTTATGAAACTTAAATAAACATGAAAACATATGAACACAAAATTCAAATAAAAACATCTAAACAAAATCATGGAACCTAGTAACATCAAACTTTCAAATTTTTAGTGGGTCCCCATTTTGGGGTTGTTGTGATTTGGTCATAACAAATGGTGACTCTGCTGGGAAATATTTCTAAACATTTCAGACTCAAGAACCCAACTCTGGAACCAAAAAACTCAAATATTAGAAATATGAGCATCAATAATATCCAGAGAATGTGAATAGACAACTTCAATCTAGAACAACTAAAACATTTGCATCTACTCGATGTGTGCTCTGTGATTCATTTATTTTTTCTGATACTATTCATATTTCCATTATCAGTTTTTCCATTAGGCTACATAAATTTACTCTTTTAAGTGCACCCTTGTGTTGCTCTCTTCAAGACATTGCTCTACTGCTAGCTAGGCATTTGAATCACCCAAGTCTTAGATGAACTTTGAATTTTTCTTAGTTTCTTTATTTCAGTCTAGACCTAGCTTCACTGCCAATCAGGCGTCTATAGCCCCGATGAAGGTTATCTAGACTGTGGTGACTAATTTGGATTTACTTTTCATTGTATTTGTTTTGCTTGTATTTTATTCAAGCTTTATACTGCTTTTGTAAAATTCACTTGCCACTTGGGTTAGAGATTAAGTAAAGCTAGAAATCGAGTTCATGGTTTTTCACCTTAATATGCAAAATTGAATAATTTCATCCTTCAATAATTCAAAGAATATTCTTTTAATGTGTTGCAAAATTTGTGGAGCTTTTGCAAGATGATTCCATTATTCCAAGTTTCATTATCTTAGTCCAAATTCATAAATATATACACTAAAAAACTCACTTTCTTTTTCTTCAAGTTTTCCATGCTTTCAAAATAAGTAATTTTGTCTTGAATGACCCAGGAACAAATACCAAATGAAATCATAAAATATTTAGCGTCCATATAACAACTACCGCCAAAAATCTCACTGAAGTATTTACCAAACTCAACAACAAACATCATCATAATAACTAAACTCCAAAATTTGGCAAAACCAATTTATTGCTATACTAACAAATGAAACACAACCAAAATCTGATAAACTTTAAACAAACAAAAATAAACATGAACAAAATCAAACAATTGACAAACTCACCAAAACAACTATTATTATACAACAGAAAATTGCTAAACAAAACTATTACATACACATGATCAATATATACAAATAAAATGATTTTCCTCCTTTCAAGGCTGAAAATAATTTTTAAGAAACCACCCATTCATAGGAAGTCATAAATCCTCACCACTTAAGGTTTTCAATCGAATTGTACTCTCCCCTAAGATTTTTGAGATTTGATAAGGTCCTAACCACAAATTGTCAAACTTTTTATGATCACCTTTCTTTTCGTGGGTCTTATCCCACAGTAAAACCAAATAAAAAATTCTAAAGGCCTTTATTGTTGCTCGTTTATCAAACCATATTTTAACTACCTCTTGATGCTTACTAAAATGTAATAATACATCTTGTCATTTTTCATCAAGTTTCATGAGATGTATAAAATGAGATTCAACTTTATCATCAGTTTTTAAATGTTTCTTTCATGAATTGCAAAGTTTGCAGTTTTAAATCTATAGGAAATATAGGATCTTCACCATACACAAGGTGATATGGAGATGTCCCAATAGGATCCTTAGCTCTAATTCTATCTGCCCACAATGCAAATTTTAACTTGGTATGCCATTCACGAGGATTTAATTCTAACAATTTTTTGATTACTAACAACAATTTTTTGTTTGTGGATTTGGTTGGACCATTACCTTACGAATAGTAGTTAGATGAAAATGTTAAGCTCACCTTGTTGTCATATACCCAATCTACAAAACAAAGTGATGAGAAAGTTGAACCATTATCACTAACTATAGAGTTAGACATACCAAATCTTGTGATAATATATTCTTCTAGAAATTTAATTACTACTTTTATAGGCACTCCCTCAAACCACCTTGTACAATAATTTGTAGTTTTCAAGATGTATTTGTGACCTGTAGAAGATTTTGTATTAATTTCTCCTACAAAATCTAATCCCCATTGGGTGAAAGATCTTGATTCAATCACTGGTTATAATGGCATAGAAGCATACCTTTCCCTATTCGCCGCAACCTGGAAAACATAAAAATTTTGAACATGAGCATGTGTTTTTTAAAGATATGAGGCCAATAAAAACCTAATCTTAAAATTTGATGAGTTGTAGTGTTAGCAAAACCATACCCTATTCCATATTTTCCATGAAAATCATTTAAAACTTGAGATGCTTCATTTTGATTAAGACACCTAAGATAAATCCCCTCATGATTTCTTCTGTATAAGATTCCTGCTTTTATCATGAAGTTAACATATTTTAATCTTAAGGCTCTTATTTGTGTAACATTAAGGTTAGAAGGACATTTACCATTAATAAGAAAATATGCTGTCTTTGTACCATTCATCATATGTATTTTCTTCTATTGAAGATTATTGACAATGAATTTGCAGATCAATTTGAGCGAGAGTTTTAGATAAACCTTGCCACCTTGCCCTCGAACAACCTTCATGGGCTAAAATTTGAGATCAAATTCTTGTAAAGTGGAAATCCACTTTCCTCTTCTTTCTCCCAGTTCATTCTACAATAACATTGTTTTTACTGTAGGGTCAGGTACAATCACAAATAATTGACTATGCAAAATGTAATACCTAAATTTTTTAACTATTTTAAACAAGGCATACATATGTTTATCCAAAATTGAAAATCTTACTTGTGCATATTTGAATGGTGAACTTGTGAAAGCAATGGGATTTTCAACATTACCTTCACTCTTCTACGTTAATACACTCATAAACGAGTGTTCAAAAGTGAAGGAATAAATGTAAAATGGCTTTGTATAATCAGGACTTACCAAAATAGGAGCTTTTGATATAGCATCTTTTACATTTTGGAATGCAATTTTAGCTTCATTAATCCAAGGCATGTTAGCATCCTTTTTCATCATATCATTCAAAGGTTTAACTATTTCAGCAAAACCATAAATAAATTTTCTCACAAAATTAATCTTTCCAAAGAAAGATCTTAATTTTTTCTTATTTCTTGGTAACTGAATTTTTTTAATAGCACTAATCCTTTCAGGATCAATAGAAATACCATTCTTTGAAATTATGTGTCCTAACAATTTTCCTTTAGTTAAGCCTAATATGCACTTTTTGGGATTCAAAGAAATTCCATGTTCTCTACATTTTTGCAACACTTTTCTTAAATCCTTAACATGATCATTTTTGTATTTCAAAAATACAGGTATGTCATCTACATATACCACAATAAAAACCTAATCTTAAAATTTGATGAGTTTTAGTGTTAGCAGAACCATACCCTATTCCATATTTTCCATGAAAATCATTTAAAACTTGAGATGCTTCATTTTGATTAAGACACCTAAGATAAATCCCCTCATGATTTCTCCTGTATAAGATTCCTGCTTTTATCATGAAGTTAACATATTTTTGTTGAGCAAGGTGCAATGACAGTATTGTCATTGTTGTCAACACAGTCAGATAGATCGGTTGATGTAGTGGACAGGAGTTCAGAGGTTACTCAAAGTATGTATAGTGATGTTAAATGCTTATGAGGATGTTTCTAATGTTTGGGTGAAGTTGCTACAGGTTGTCCAAGAAGACCGAAGTGGCCCATATGCAAAAGAGAAGCAAAAAAGCAAAGGAAAAAAAATGTCACGATATCACGACATGTTGCATTTTCGCGGCCAAAAGAGAAGAGAAAATGCAAGGAGAAAAAAGTGTCGCGATATCACGACATGTTGCATTTTCACGGCCAGAAGAGAAGAGAAAATGCAAGGAGAAAAAGTGTCGCGATATCGCGACATGTTGCATTTTCACGACTAGAAGAGAAGAGAAAATGCAAGGAGAAAAAGGGTCGCGATATCACGACATGTTGCATTTTTGTGGCCAGAAGAGAAGAGAAAATGCAAGGAGAAAAAGTGTCACGATATCGTGACATGTATTTTTGCAGGCCAAAGCTAAGAGAAAGAGCAAGGAGAAAAAGTGTCACGATATCGCGACATGTTGTATTTTCGCGGGCCAAAGCAAAGAGAAAGAGCAAGGAGAAAAAGTGTCGCGATATCGTGACATGTTGTATTTTTGCGAGCCAAAGCAAGGAGAAAGAGAGAGAAAGAAAAAGTGTCACGATTTCGTGACATGTTGTATTTTCGTGGGCCGAAGCAAGGAGAAAGAGAGAGAAAGAAAAAGTGTCATGATTTCGCGACATGTTGTATTTTCGCAGGCCGAAGCAAGGAGAAAGAGAGAAAGAAAAAGTGTCGCGATTTTGTGACATGTTGTATTTTCGTGGGCCAAAGCAAGGAGAAAGGCAGAGAAAGAAAAGTGTCACGATATCGCGACATGTCACATTTTTGCGACTCAAAAAGGGCAGCCAGGCAGAGAAAGAAAAAGTGTCGCAATATCGCGACATGTCGCATTTTCACGACTCGAAAAAGCCAGGTAGGAAGAGTAACAAAAGTGTTGTGATATCGCGACATGTCACATTTTCGTGACTCAAAAAGGGCAGCCAGACAAAGAAAGAAAAAGTTTCGCGATATTGTGACATGTCGCATTTTCATGACTCAAAAAATCCAGGCAGGCAGAGTAACAAAAGTGTCGCGATATCACGACATGTCGCATTTTCGCGACTCGAAAAGGCTAGGCAAACAAAGAAAGAAAAAGTGTCACGATATCGCAACATAAATACCAGGATGGTGAAACTGAAGACTGCATAGTGACATGGACCCATAAGGAATCTTTAATGATTTGAAATCATTTAAGATGGTCGTTACACGTGGAAAGAAACAGACGCATGCCCATGTGGAGAAAATGAACAGTCATGGAAGGAGAAAACAAACAATCGTTAAAATAGAAAATGAACAGTCGTGGAAGGAGAAAATGAACAGTCGTTAAAATAGAAATCGAACATACATGCAAAGAGAAAAAGAACAAACATGCAAAGAGAAAATGAACAGTCATGCAAGGAGAAGATGAACAGTCATGGTAGGAGAATATGGTGTCAATTCGTTGCATGTAACGTGTTTGATGAAATGCCTAATCTATATATACAAAAGGAGTTACATAAAGAAGGCGTTCTAATTGACAAGTGGCGTATGAGAAATGAAAGGAGTTACAACTGGAGTTACAAAGAGAAAGGATGGTTATAAAAGGAGTTTTTCTTGGAGAATTTTAGGGGGGATTTTATCTTGCGAAGTGGGCGATAGGTGTGCGAGAGGAGTGCAAGAGGAGAGTGAGAGGCGAGCGAGAAGGATGTGTGTTGTGTAAATTATGGGCGATGTTGAGCAAGCAATAGACCAGTCAGGGTCTTGTAAAAGTGAAGGCATTTATATGTCAATCTTCTAATTTCAGAATTGAAGTCCAAGTTGGTGCTCCTTCCAACTGGTGCTGGTAAATCAAGGGTTGGTGCTCCTTTCTGTTGGTTCAGATAAATCAAGGGTTAGTGCTCCTTCCAGTTGGTGCTGGTAAATCAGGGGTTGGTGCTCCTTTCTATTGGTGTAGATAAATCAGGGGTTGGTGCTCCTTTCTGTTGGTATAGATAAATTAGGGGTTGGTGCTCCTTCCAGTGGGTGCTGGTAAATTGATTGTAAAGTTGTTGCTTTGCAAAGGCTAGATTTGGATGGGATTCCAAACAGTCAATTTTTTAGGAGTAGCCAAATCGATGAACCTCGGCACATCTTGTGTTGTGTGATGCTCTCTTGTTATAATTGCTTTATTTGGTTTTAAGTTTTCTTTGTTTTGGCTTTAAGATTTGAAGATTTAGGTTTTAAAGAGCTACACTGATTCACCCCCCCTATCAGTGTCATTATGAGACTAACAATTTTAATCTTAAGGCTCTTATTTGTGTAACATTAAGGTTAGAAGGACATTTATCATTAAACCATTGATCACATAGATAGATCTCATAAGCTGATGTCAGAGTAGAGGCATCAGATTTTCCAAGACCAATTGGAGTATGTTCATGCAAAATGGGAACACCTCAAAAATGAGAACACTCAGAGGCAAAGGTTCATAAGACAATGCTTATATGAATAATGAATGCATAAGCAATGCAACCTTGATCAAAAGGAGCATGTTGAGAGGGAGGATCGACTATCCAATGTCGGTTTACACCCTTGTAGTGAGCATAGGGATTACATTGATAGACAAGTTGCTTCGCAACCTGATTTGTACCCTGAGTATATAGATACCTGTACTCGCTAAACGACCCAACATAGAGATGGACGTTCTTCACTTGAGCATCGTGGGCTAGGTAGTACGAAGAAGAAGCAGGACATAAATTAGATCGGTAGTGTCCTAAAATCTCCCAAGTCGAGAAGGAAGAAAATCCTATTCCTTTGCCTCAACCTAAGAGTAACATGCCTCCAAAGGTACCTCCAAGGCAATCCATAGAAGAGGAGTTATTATCTTCGCAGGCTTATAAATTCTTGGTAGAAAAGGTCAAAGATATAGAAAAGCAAGGAACAACTTATAAAAAGATAGCCTTGAATAAAATCCATAATGAACCTTTATGTCCATCAGTGCCTATTCTACCTTATCCTGAGCATTTTGAAATGCTTAAGCTAGAAAATTTTAGAGGAGAGGAGGACAATTAGGAGCATGTCATAAGTTTTTTGGATGTATGCTTTCAGAATGAAAGCAATGATGCCCTGCTCCTATGGACTTTCATCATGACCCTCTAGGGCCCAGTCTAGGAGTGGTTTAATCAACTCAAGAGGCACAGTATCACCAATTTCAAGCAATTGGCTGATGTATTTCTTGAACGCTTCTCCTTTGGCATCAAGAAAAAAGTGAATTTATTCGAGTTGGTTGCTTTAATGCAACATGATGATGAGCCAATTATGGATTACGAGAAATTATGGAGAAAGATGATGGCAAAGCTGCCATTCTCCATCCCTACTGATAAACTAACTATAATGTTTATGAAAATTTGTGCCAAACACATTTCATTATTATTATAGTTGCAGCAATATCAGACCTTTGAAGAGGTTTTGGCACAGGCCAAAATGATTGAGGATATCAAATTACAGGAGGGTAACTTGAATCTTAGGAATAAGAAGGAATGGAATAAGAGAAGAACTAAGAAATAATAGGCCAAGTCGACCCACGTCAATCAGGTGGCTTTGAACCTTTAGAGCTGGGATAAGGGGCAACCGTAATGAAATTATCAAGCCCAACCTCCCCCTGAGCAACACAACAATTAGAAGGGTAAGAATAAGGAACAACTCCCACCTCACCAGTTCACACATTTGTCAGAATCAATGACTTTGATATTCAATCAACTGTATGACGCCAAGGCCATACGCTTGCTAGAGATCAAACTGTTGGACCCTAATCAACCCAAACCAAAGGGGTATAGGGATGAGTTGTATTGTATTTTCCACAAAGCAAAGGGACACGACATTGAAGTATGTTGGAGTTTCAAATACTTAGTACAAAACATGATATAAAGAGGTGAGCTAACTGTGGACAACCCTCAGGAACCAAATAATCAGAATATAGGGATTTACAAAAATCCTCTGTGTAACCACGAGGTATCGAGGCATAATATTGACCAGGTCAATCAAGTACGCATAGAACCACCAACCCATGGGTTTGTCAAAATGATCAATGTCATCACAAGATATGCAAGATATAAGAGACAAAATCAACCTCCAGATCCCATTAGAGTCCAAGCTATGCCTCCTCTAAGGCCAACCAAAAATGTGCCAGGCCCACCAACTAGACCGATGGTGACAATCAGGAGTGGGTTAGATCAAAACCTATAGATAACTCCAACGAAGTTGTCAATTTATGAGTTGATTTAGCAATATCCCAAGCATAGGGAGATGCTTATGGATATTCTAAGGTCCATATAAGTATAGTCCCAAGATCCAAAAGCATTCACACACTTCATGGGACACGTGTAGTAGTGCTAGGAATCGGTAATACAATTTCATGATCATGAAGTCAAGACAGTTTCCACTATCATAGCGGACCCATCGCTCCATATCATCGCATGTGTAAACCACAAACCTTTCAAGCGGGTTTTGATTGATACAGGATCATCAATCAATATTATCATGACCAAGGTGTTAACATACCTAAAGTTACCAAAGATGCATATCATACCTTTCACCTTCACGTTGAGAGCTTTTAACGACACATTATGCTTAACTTTCGGCACGATAGTCTTACCTGTTCAGGTGGGACTGAAGACCATCCCTGTGATGTATCATGTGATTGAAGGTGCTATACAATATAATATACTTCTAGGACAGCCTTGGATAAGAGAAATGCATTGTATCCCCTCTATTCTCCATTAATGTATCAAGTACGTGCATGAGGGATAGGTTCATGTGGTGCCTTCTGATGAAGAACCATTTAAATACGTGAATCTAGCAGATTTGCCAGTGGATTTTGTCCTCGTCTCAATGCACCTTGATATATCGCCTACATCTTCGATCAAAGATCCAGGGGGAAAAATAAGAGAAGTGTGTGCCAAACCTACAACGTTTGTATCTCAATGATCAGAGCACATGACAACTGCTTCTATTAAATCATCGACATCCATGATGCATCAGGATGATAAGAAGCTAAAAGCAAATATGAGCAAAAAATAGAAGAAGCAAATGCCAAAACCAGTTGTGATCAAGGTTCCTACTCCCATGGAAGTAGAGAATGCTCAAATAGAAGTCGAAGAGGCACCTTAGCCTACTTCACCTATGTCTTCAATAGGGTCATCTGCACCACAGGTGACCATTCATTTGGTTAATCCCGGATTGGGGGAATATATTGTGCAAAATGTGACATTCACGAAGACATGGGTTGACCATAATCCCATCACCTTCCTGTAGGGACGGTGGTACCACTAGGGTACCTCCTAACCAAACTAATTTCATCTATGGAGGGCTCAACTAGGTCACATCTCGCACCCCCATGGATGAAGATGATGATGAGCCATTCACTGTGAATGTCCATTATCTTTCTAACTTGAAGTATGCCTTGTGATATTTCGAGCATTACCATTGGCATGGTTACGATCTCAGATTATCTGAGCAAGGGCATAGGAGGTCGTATGAACCTCAGTATCAGTTTCCTATAGATAGGTTCGGGTTAGGATACCATATTGGAGGACATACTGAACTCCTCGTGGCATATTTACACTGCATGTACCTCAGTCTGGGGGGTGAAGTTGACTTCAATTCAATTCTTATCACCCCAATCCCACCCCTTTTCGATGGGATAATCGGATAGTGTCTTATATCACTATAGAACCACCTGAGACATATCATGAAGATATCTTGGTGGAGACCAATCTATAGCCTATACCAAGAGAAAACTTGGATGACCAAATCCATGTAGCAGCCGATGACACAGGCCTGCAAGTTCACAACATTAGCATAACAGAATACTCTGAGTCAAAATATCATTCTAACGAGGACATAGCAGAGTTCATCTCTAAGGGAGGGGGACCGAGTTGCATATATGACATTAATGATGCTGGTGAGAACTCAAACAATGAGCAATATGAGGATGAGACTGAGTTTGCTTATCTAGGCCCTCTTAATTTACGTCATCTGTTACCTTCAGAGACATTCATTGACGATAATCAATCCTTCATGAACAATAGTAGTTATCGAGAGTGGGCTTTCATGGAGCCCCACCTTTCCAATTGATTTATTTCCAATCGGTAGTGGAGAAGGTCTCTATTATGATAGTGATGATGAAGATGAAATAGAGAGATCCTATATGGGGCCTCCATACTTACGTCATCATAATGCACCATACACTGCAACGGATATGCCCAGAGATATAAATATCCACTCATTCCTCAAATGAGGAGCTCCTAACCTAGATAGAATTTATCATATGGTCTTCCCTGATCCACCTACATATAGAGAGCTCCTAGAGCCTAGCGATCCTATTATCGAGTCTTTGCATAGACCGGATCCAAAGGTCCCCATACCCCTAGAACCTCATCTCAAGGATGGAAGTTATATCAATATAGTGTCACACACACATGGTCCCAGAGACATGATTCATTCCATCAATATGATTTCCATATATTTGACCACTCCACTTCACAACCCAATAGACCCTTCCAAACCATTGTGTCTTGATGTGGATGCTATTGATTGGGATCACACCGACTCACCACTAGAGCCTAAAGATTTATTCCCTAATGAAGAAATGTTGCAACCTTTTCACTTTGTGCTAGGTTGTGCACATGATGTTTATCACACTGAGGATGCTTCCAATGCAAAACCCATAAACCCAGTAGATGACATCCATTTGATCTCTACGCCTCATCAGCTTGAGGAGGGATCCCACATGTCAGTAGAGGAAACCTTTGAAGTGGATATCAGTAATGATCCCACCAATCCAAATAAGGTTAAATTTGGAGAAATTTTATCTCTTGATGAGCGTGCCAACCTCATCCCTCTACTAAGAGAGAGACCTGCTCTCTTTGCTCGGACTTGTAAAGACATGTCGGGTCTAGATGTGAAATTGGTTACTCATAACCTTTTGCTAGATCTATCAAAGAAGCCAGTCAAGCAGAAACTCAGGAAGATACATTCGATAGTAGCCTTAATGGTTAAATAAATTATGATATTATATGTTAAGTCATACGACGTATGTCATATCAAAACAAAATCCTTTGTAGTATATGATGAGCAAGACGTATCATAATACACGTACTACAAAGTGGATCATGCTATTGATAAAATTTGATCTAGAATTCATTAGCCAAAAGTCCATTAAGGGACAAGTCATAGTTGATCAACTGGCTAAGGTACCTCTTGAAAATAGTAGGCCCCTCACCATTGAGCTTCTTGATGACGCAATTTTTGCCTTATCAGAAGCACCCAAACCTGAAGAACTAGGTAACAAAGCTGATATGACCTTGTTCTTCGATGATTCAAAGTGTGATAAAGGGGTGGTGTAGGAATAGTGTTGTTCAAGCCGTAAGGTGCTCCTATGCCCTTGTCATTCAAGTTGGACTTTACCTGCACTAGCAATAATTTTGAATACGAAGCCCTAATTTTGGGCCTCCAAATAGCTATCGCCATGAAGATTAAAAGGTTAAATATCTTTGGCGATTCCCTTCTCATTGTTAACCAAGTGAAGGAAATTTTTTAGTGTTGATGTCCTATCTTGAAGTATTACAAAGATCTTGTTGATACATATTTAGCTTGATTGGAATGGTACGACATCGAGGCAATCCCTCGTTCTTCTAATAGATTTGTAGACACTATGTCATCTTTGGGATCCTTAATTTCGTAGAATTTGTCCACCAATTTTACTACCATCCATGTAAAAATGTTGTCACTATTTATTGTGCAACACAAAGCTTTGTATAACAAAGAGTAGATCAACATGATTCAGGTAGAACCGAGCCATGAATGGTTCTACAAAGCCAGAGAATTTCTCAAGAGAGTGTCTTGGGGGTCATTGATCTCGTAAGGTCCCATAGGGAATGGTACCACCATTCACCATAAGGTTGTTTCCCAGTATGCATTTGTGAATGTAAAACTGTAGTGGGAGCACACTATCTTGTTAGTTGAGGTTGAGAGCTATCAGAACTGGATATCACAGATATATGACTTCCTTAAGCTTGGTATAATCCCTTAGGGATTGTCGCATGTTGTGAAGCACACATTTAAACATAAAATGATAAAGTATGTCTTGTTAGGAGACATTATGTATCGTTAAAGCTATGATGGAGTTCTCCTTCATTATCTTGAGAACTAAAAATCATCTTGGGCAATTTTGCAAGCTCACAACGGTAAGTGCAGTGGCCATTTCAGTGACATGGCTATCATCAAGCGCATCTTTTACATAGGTTATTATTGGCCCACTATGGAGAAGGATTGCAATGTGTATGTCAGGAAATGCATTAAATGCCAACATCATGCTAATCTTGTGCACTTGCCATCACAAGCCTTACAACCCATTCAAGCGGCTTGGCCATTTTCTTAGTGGGGTTTGGATATCATCGATAAGATTTCTCCTTCGTCATTGGATCAACATACATTCATTTTTATGGCTACTGAATACTTTACTAAGTAGGTGGAAGCAATCCCATTAATAATGATAACTGGAGCACGAGTTCATACTCACCAATATCATGTCATTTTGGGATGCCATCCAAGATAATTTTGGATAATGGCACGTCATTCAAAAATAAAACTATGAGAACCTTGATGTTCAAGTACAAGATCAAACATAGTTTTATGACTCCATATTATTTACAGACAAATGGGTAGGCTGAGGCCTCGAACAAGATAGTGGTATCCATCTTGAAAAATACGATAGAAAAACATCATAAGTATTGGCACATCCAACTGCCCCTTGCATTATGGGCTTACAGGACTAGTATTCGAACACCCATTGGGGCAACTCCGTTTTCATTAGTATATGGCACTAAGGCCATTATGCCCTTAGAGTTGGAAATTCCAACGCTACATGGCACATTGAAAGAGTTCATCGATGATGACACTGCGCGATAAGCTTATCTAGATAAATTGATGCTACTTAATAAACGTCATGTGAATGCCCTTGAGCATCTCTATGTTTATTAGGAGCGCTTAAATGAGATTACAATGTCAAAGTCCATTTGAGAGACTTTGAGTTTGGTGATCTTGTGCTGAAAGAGAACCAACAGAACTCAAATATACCACCAAAAATATAAGACAAATTTGTGTCTAATTGGTTAGGTCCTTATATCATCTCTGAGAATATTGGACCTAGGACATATCGCTTGACATCTTGGAAGGTGTTGTAGAGCCTGAACCTCTCAACATCCTTCATCTTAAAGCATTTTATGCCTAAAACCATCAAAAGGCCCCATAGGCATCTATAAGCCCTTTGGTCATCTAGAAAAATGCCCCAAAGGCATCTATAAGCCCTTTGTTCATTCAGTAAAAGGCTCCAAAGGCATGTGTAAGCCCTTTGGTCAAATCAAAAAGTTATAAATTTTTTTTTTTATAGAAAATATAAAAAATTCAAAAAAAAATTGCATTTCATTTTGCATTTGCATTTCATTTCATTTTGCATTTGAATTGCATTTCATATTGCATTGCACTAGGCATATCCATTTTTCGCACTTGCATTAGGATAGTTTGTGTTTACAATCTTACAAATGATACCATGTTTATATTTCAATCATGCATCTTTGCACTATCATCATCATTCACCACCCATGTGAGTAATTGTGTTTTTCAACACAACCTTTACTCATTTGCACACACAAGGATAATGAACAGTTAGGGTCTATCCTAGCGAAAGCCTTATGTTTCAGAAGTCTAGTATGGTCAGTATACAACTTTTGATAAATCAACTAGGGTGTTTGTGTCTCATGGAAGACCTAAAAAATTCCCAAATAGCAACAACCAATTTTCAATGCAATCATCAAAAATCAATTTCTTTTATGAGAGTTTGTTTGCTAGAACTATTTATAGTATAGGATAGATACCGAATGGATGTCAGAAATGATATTTAAATTACCACTGACTATATTATACATGTTATTCTAATCTACAAATACTTATGAATACAAACCATATATAATTGCATCTCACTTATGGGTGCATAATTTATCAATTTTCATAAAAAGATATAGCAATTACAGATCATGATTGTTATACATTATGTGGTGTCATCCATTATATTGTTAAACTCATATTGCATTCATACATTATGTTTTAAGTGATTAAAACATACATGTTCATTTACAAAGCATTCATCTTGGAAAAAATTGTGCAATACATACATGACATAAATTATGTCATAACAACATAAATTAAGTGTATACAAGTACAGTAAATCAAACATGCATTTAACAACAAACATTACATTCATATACATTCATCATAGGTAGTCTATCTACACGTATATCATTGCATTTAAAATCATATATCCATTATACAGCTAGTGCATTTCATCCATACATCACATCATATAGCGTAAAATAAACATAACATCTAAGCATTACATCCATACACATCTCATAAAATATAAAAACAATAAAAATAATAAACTGCACATATAATGAGTCTCAATGTCAGATCATATATATACACATCATGAGCAGTACACCGACATGTGTCAAAAATATCTATAGGCTACATCTGTGTAGGTCCTCGACCTTACACACAAAAATGGTACAATAGCATTTGTCTAGATATGTACTAAGCAGGGCCTGCACTCCTAGTCTGTGAGGCTTTGCCCTCACCTTCGCCATCCCTGTGTCTAGAATTGGCACTCAAGGTCCTCTCTAATCTGACTCCTGTGGCTGGAGTGAGTCAAGGACTGGCATTTCTCTCGATTGTGAGTCCTTTGAGACCCTAAAGCAATGGGCATCTCCAGAATATCATCCCCGAGTAGCCCAATCGATCCTCTTAAAGTAGATATGTAGGCAGCACTCTGTGCTCCATCATCAATGTGTTGCTACACCAGGGCCCAAAGCCTCCCGATCTCTGCCCCTTGATCTAGCCCTACTAATCCCTATGATCCCTGAGCTATTGGAGTAGTTGTAGGTGCTACAGCAACCTATGAAGAGAAGGGGTCCTCCCTTCCAACCTTGAGCGCATCATACTATACCCTGAGAGAGTCTAGCTGAGATTGGATGAGGATGCGATGTCTTGTAACCTATTGTATCTTTGTATCTATTATGGTAATCTTAGCCTGCATAGCGGTCTTCTCCTCCTTTTAGTTGCGCCATTGTGCTTGCCATAATGTAATTTGAGACTGTAGATCCCCCACCTTTGCCTGCAAGGTGGAAATGGTGGTATCTTGATGTAAGAGTTGTGTCTACAAAGAGCCTACCTAAGTAAGTAGGCTAGTAATATGAGCCCTAAGCTATCTAACCTCATTTTCAAGTGGTGCCTCGCCCTCCTCGAGAGTTTCATCCTCCTCCTCATCCAAAGGTGCATCCTCTTCAGATCCCTCACCCCATCCACCCTCAGTCCTCTGACAGACTCGACGATCGTGAGGATCAACCTCGACTCTCTCTGCACCCTCTACACCCTCTACAACATCATCAACTATCCTACCTGAGGGGCCCTCAAAGCCTTGTTATACCCTAAGGGTCCACCAAGTGTCATAGTCAGGAGTGGTCCCTGCATCTGTCAAACCCAACTCCTAAAAGTCGTCATCCTCATCGTCTAGTGGAGTCACCCTGGGCCAGGTCAATTCCCCCTCTAAAGTGAGGTGATGATAGACGATAGGCAACTCTGGAATGTCCTGCCTGATCCCAAACTAATCAGGTTACATGAGAGAAGTAGAAGAACTCTCATATGTCATACTTGCATCTGAGGAGCCATCTATCTCTGCATGCCCGACACAGCCGATCATCAGCCTTTGTCAATGGAGGACAGTCTAAGTATGGGCACCAGTAAATCTGATTCACCTATAGTCTTAAGAACCATCCAATGTAGTGATCTAGATCCCTTGCATGAGATCTACTCTGAAAGCTCTCTTGCTCACGAGGCCAGCATGCCGCATAACACTGGTGCATCTCCTCAATGGTGCCAATCTTGAGGGGTAGGCCAATGGATGCTCAATTTTGATGTGTTGCCACCCCCTAGATCTGAAGTAGTAAGTTGTAGCCGATGCTAACTATGCTCCTCTATGTAATTTGGTACAACTCATTATAGAGCTACACTAATAAGGCACTCCCCCAGGATAGGATTAGGGGATGATCAGTAGGACTTGTTAGGACCTCCATCATCCTAGCTAGGAGGTTCCATAAGAACCTCGCTCTAGATGTATCGAGCAGGATGATCTGCATAATTAGGTGCATGAAGATGGTCGCTCACTTAGTGAAAACCTATTGTTTGTACCAGTGCTCAATGTGGACCCCTTCGTGGTCCGAGTGCCACTATGCTGCCTCGCTATGGTGACCAAAAATATGATCAAAAACTGCATCCTTCACATCGATCGATGAAGATGTGATGGCCTCACCATCTAGCGGGAGTCAAAATATGTGGTAAACATCCTCCAAAGTGATGGTCATTTCACCTATCGATAGGTGAAAGATGTCGGTCCGTGCGTCCCAGCATCGAGACAATGCAGTCATATAGGCCTGATCGACCCTTATGGGGGGGAGGCGTAAGACACAACCAAATCTTACAGCACCGAACCATGCCTGATTTGCCTAAGAAAGGGCATCACGTAGGTTGTGAAGGATATATGATTACCTCACCCTAGCAGTCAAGGCCTAATAAAAAACAAAATAATAAGGTAAAAATAAATAAAAATCAACCATAAACATCAAAAAACAAGCTTGAAAATGTCAAAAAAATTAAAAAACATAAAAAATAATGGAAAAATGCACTTTAAAAAATAAAAAAACAATTAAATCCTTATAAAATCCAAAAAATTGAAAAAAAAATTAAAAATTTATGCTAAAGTCGCGAACCGTGGCTCAGACCCTTGGTTAGGGAGGCAATCAATTTTTTTGACCGTTGGATTTTGAATCCCGCTACGATTGATAGTTGCGGCCCCTAATTTGCCAATTGGGGACCACGCCTACTAGTCGCGGCTAGGCGGGAAGACCTTTTCCAGGTCATTTCCCATCTCGACAGTCCCTAGAAAAAAAAATAATAAAAAACAAAACAAAAAGAATAAACGCAAAAAAAATTAAAACCCCTCCCCTTAAGCTAACCTAAGCTAAGCCTAACTAAGGTGAGGTTCGTTACCGACGATTTAATGAGGTTATTTTAACCCATTAATTAGTGAGGTTAATTTTAAAAACCGGTAAAATAAAATGGTCGAGGGTTTTGTGTGCTTCTACCTTAGTCGCACCGGCTCCTCCAGGTTGGGTTGCCATCGGTCCAAGTGGGAGTGAGGTCAAGTTTTTAGCAGCACTTCGCATCAAAATTGTTGAATCACCTCTCAAAGCGCTCAGGATTTGCAAGCTATCAAACTAAAAATGACAAGATATTTTTGAAAAATTTCTTATTTTTTGCCTTACCACGGTTGACACCAGTGGGCGCAAAACTAGGGTTTGTCGACCGCGGTTGTCAACCGTGGCTAGAAAAATTTGAAAACCTAGTTGTTGTTGCTAAACGCGGCTAGCAACCTGCAATAAATGCTAAAAAATCCCACCGTGAGGAGCTAAAAAATGATGAATTAAAAATACCCACCTGACCATAATTGTAAAAAAAATCACAAAATAACAAAAAAATCAGATAAAATCAAAGCCAAATGCGCCTCGTATCTAGTAATTTACGCGATTGCAGTGACTTGCACTCCATGCAATTCGACAGGATGAGTATATTACCATAAGGACATTTGGGGAAAATTGGTCATCGCTGAATTGCTATGCTTCATTTCAATCCCTAAGAAGGCCCAGACGACCGGACTGCTCCACGGGAATGAGGTATTCATATCACTTTTTCTATGACATTTTTAGCAGATCATCGAACAATATGATTCAACACATGCCTAATTAGAATTGCTATCATATTAATTTCCTAATAAGGCCATTGAAGTTGGATCGCTCTATGGGATAGAGATGTATAATTACTCTTAATAGTTATAATCATAGCTTATTAGGCCTAATCAATTATCAAAAGCTAAATATTATTTTGTTCAAAGTCATTCATGGTGGTCAAGCGACTCATCGCTTCATTTAATTTTCCTACCCTCATCGACTCATCGCTTGAGGGGGTAGTCATAATATCATAATCATAATCAAAGTCAACAAAAGATCTCTTGATCATAGATCTCTTGATCTTGTCAAAATTGCGTTCATCTTACGAATCATTGCCAATGACTATCATAAGCTTACCCTCTGTTGGGGCAAAAAGCAAATATGACAGTTTAGTTTGTAGCTCTCTTCATTTCGGTTATATAGGCTCGAACTCTTATTATAGCACCAAAGCTACCCGAATGTTTGATGACGAGTGCAAGCTTTGCAAATTTAAGCCTTCCATCTAGTTGGAAGCAATGATTCTAGGATGCACGTCCTTTTTCTGGACCCTAAGCATCTAATGTTGATCAGACTAATGATCACAATCCAACCTACGATATCATTTTAGGAGGTCTATTTTTGCTCAGTGTTGTTTGATCTCACAACGCATATCAAAAGGGGCATTTGTAGACACCTAAAATGTGTCATGTCGAGGCGACTACTCATATGGGACATGCTAGAAGACCATATGGAAGACCTTGGACAAATACCAAGGTATAGCAGTGGTTTTAACCACTCATTTGGGTACCTTTGCCTAGTCAGTGCTAGCCATTGCTGACACCCATGGTTAGCAGAGCTGACCGCGCTTGTCAGCCATGGTCAGGCCTCAGAATCAGTTGGCCTTTGACCGATTCAAAGTTGGTTCCAAATGGCCAATTGGTTGTGGATTGGAGCGGTTTGAGTGAGGAAGGTTCTGGATATTTCCATCCAACAAACTCAACTGCCCAATATTGATCTTGGCTTCCTCATGAAGCTAGGACATAGCCCTCCAAGGTGCTATAAGACCCCCATCCAAATTGGGAAAACTATAGAGAGATGCATAGGTGAATTTGAGCAGTGAAGCCCTATCAAATTCAACACTCACCTAATTGCATTGTGACATTGCTTTCTTACCCCTAATTGAGAGATTGAAATGGCAATTCAAGCCATGGAGGACCTAGGAGGTTAGGAGAGCCAAGAAACTCAATTACACCAATTCCACGTGCAATCGGAGCAATTCAACCACCAAATCTATCAGAGGACACAGAGGTGACCCTTGACCATCAATTTGGCAAGAGGATTTAGTGATTCAGCCCTTGAATTGGAGGACAAGCACACTTCAAGCTCCATCATGGTTGTCAGCCATGGCTAACAGTGCTCACCGCGCCACAGAGCCGCGGTTAGGGTATCATCCCTGATTTCCTTGCTTTCTCATCGTAGGATTTTTTAATGGCATTAGATTAAGCATAATTTAGGTTTAATTGCATTATTAGAGACTTCTGACCGGTAGAATTAGCTTGTTTAGTTGTCTTGCTTTCAATATTGCAACTAGGATACTAATGAATCTTTTTCATGCTTCCATGTATTCAAATTCATAATTAGGCCATTAGATAGATACATATGCTTTTCCTTTACATGATTCATAGCATATTTTCATGTTTTTCATAGGTTTACTAGCTTTCTTGCATTTTCTTGATTATATGCTAGTTATGTCATGTGTTCATATAATTTCCTCAAAAAGCCTCATCAAGAGAGGCATCCTTTATTACTAATGCTTCTTGTTGTTTATTGCATGCAGGATCAACAGGGTTTTGACATGCAAGGCAACAAATGCCTCTAATCATGGAGAAGAAGGTCATCGACACCTTGGAGCAGTTCATGTCATTTTAAAAGGTATTTGGAATGCACCTACCCTTGAGGGGGATTTCAAACTATTGTAATTGTTGTATCAAATGGGTATCCCTAAGAGGGATGGATTTGTAACTTGACTTGATTCAAAATTAATAAAAGATCTTTGTATTTTGTTCTTTTCATTCTTGTCAATTTGTGTATGCCTATTTGTATCATTTTTAGCAATTTCAATATTAGGTGCAAGCCTTTTTGGATGTTACAGAAGGTGATCACGGTGGGAATTCCACATTAAATGCCATAGATCACTAACTTTTAGGTTTTGTGATGATAGGTGCTAGCCGTGGTTGACAACCATGGTCAAAATTTGTCACCGCGGTTGACACCCACGGGCAACAATCGTAGCTGCACCATAGAGCCGCGATCAGCATCTGACAGGCCGTACAACAGGGAGAAAAAGCTTAATCGGATGAGGATCTGAGGTAGGATCCATTTTTCTCTGATTTTCCCTGTTCTCTATCTGTGTTTTTTCCAGAATGATCAAAATGCTAGCATAATTAGGGAATGCAACAAAAAGATAAAATGCATTGAGTCCCTAGGTCTTTTTCTTAGGCTTCTACTAGTCGCTGCTAGGAACAACGGACCTCTGAGTGCAGTCCACCCTAGTCTCCAGTGGTCTAGGCCCTTCTTGTATGTTATTTTTCTTGCATGAGGCCCATCTAGTGGCCACTTCGTCATTGTCATTAGTGTGCATTTGCTTTGAAAGTCATATAGGTTAATCATGCATACTTCTGAAAGATAAACATTCTTTTTAATTTGCATAGCATGTAGAAGAGTCATGGATGTTGTTTTATGCATTTACTTTCATGCAAAATAAAAGGAACCCCACACACCATGACACATTGTAAATGCTAGTGAGTTGGAAGTCACATCCAACCACTAGTAGGGTTCAACGACGGTGGCAGTGATTTCCATCCGTTGGTCCAACTCCCTCGATCCTTTTGTTACTAGACCAATACCGGATCCAAGATGTCATCATAGCCCATGCAAAATAGCATGCATTCCTCCTCGAAGGGGTGTATCACTATGCACGGGTGAACAGGGTGAGGACCGGGAGGACCTGTGCTCCCTGCCCGAGTGTGGGTTTCATATCCACATTTTGGGGGGTTTACGTGACCGTGACTTTCATTGCCGATTGTCGAGCTACGAGTATACAGGTGAAAGCCCTTTAACAATTGAGTATATCATCAACATTTTGAAAACACGATGAGAGTTACTTATTGATACAACAAATTGCAAAACACATCAAACAGTTTAGGGTTCACTTTAAACTTTAAAAGAGATAATCACCATTGTTTACTTTGTTTGTTTTAAAACTTACATAAGAGATAATACAATATCATGGTGGCTACATGGAGAGGCCAACCCGGGCGTAGATCCGAGGTCGAGGTCGAAGCTCCACCCAATGCACAACAAGACGTGCAACACCCTCAATCATAGAATCCTCCCGAATGTCATTCGATGAGTATTAGAGAGGACAATTCTATGCATGGGGATCTTGCTGAGAATACCCCGATACGAGGAGCTACTAGACACTCCTCGAGACATAGATCAAAGCATGGAGCTTCCCAACATGGGGGTTCCAAACATATCAGTATTTACCATGACCGCACTCCACGTGCATCCATGGGATCTACTAAAGAGTTTGTAATTGAGGGATCCAGATTGGTACCCCTTCATCCTATGTCTAAGGGAGGCTTGAGGCCCCCAACATATGAGTATAGACGAGGTCAGGATCCACCCATCCAGGGGCAAATGGATAGGGCCACTTTCGAGCATAGGCCCACTCAAACTCCCAACAAAGGTGAGCCTTGTAGGATCACCATAGATGTATCTAAAGTGGGAGCCAATGGTATGCCACCTCATGAGCCTTGGCATAGCAGACAGTTGGATGGTTTGGGTAAAGTTCTAGGATAGTTAGGTTACAAGCCTACTCCTGTGCCTTCTCATCTTGCGAGTGTGCATAGCGGTAGTACCATTAGGACTATCAGAGAACCTGGAGATTGCTCCAAGTATTCTCGAGATATGTGTGCCCCTGCATCTCATGCAGGCACAGAGGGTAGGCAACATCTGGATGTGAATGTCATCTTCATAAACAAGGGCAAGAGCGTAGCAGATCAGACCATTGGGGGACACACCCACAAATCTGCTCGAATAGAGCGCACACACCAGAGGCCTCAAATGGCTGATCACGTAGATAGATCTCACAAGCTGATGTCAGAGCAAATGCATCAGATTCTCCAAGACCAATTGGAGGATGTTCACGTAGAACGAGAACGCCTCAAAAATGAGAACACTCAGAGGCAAAGGTTCATAAGACAATGCTTATATGAACAATGAATGCATGAGCAATGCATCCTTGATCAAAAGGAGCATGTTGAGAGGGAGGATCGACTAGCCAGTGTCGGTTTACACCCCCATAGTGAGCATAGGGAGCGCATTGATAGATGAGTTGCTTCGCAACCCGATTTGCACCTTGAGTATATAGATACCCGTACTCACTATATGACCCAACATAGAGATGGGCGCCCTCCGCTCGAGCATCATGGGCATAGGCAGTACGAAGAAGAAGTGGGAGATGAATTAGATCAAGAGTATCCTAAAATATCCCAAGTCGAGGAGGAGGACGAGCCTATTCCTTCGCCTCGACCGAAGAGGAACGTGCCTCCAAAGGTGCCTCCAAGGCAATCCATAGAAGAGGAGTTCTTATCTTCGTAGGCTTATAAAGTCCTGGTAGAAAAGGTCAAAGCTATAGAAAAGCAAGGAACAACTTATCAAAAGCCAACCTTGAATAAAATCCATAATGAACCTTTATGTCCATCAGTGCCTATTCAGCCTTATCTCGAGCATTTTGAAATGCCTAAGCTAGAAAATTTTAGAGGAGAGGAGGATGCTCAGGAGCACGTCACGAGTTTTTTGGACGTGTGCTTTCAGATTGGAAGCAATGATGCCCTACTCCTACGGACTTTCATCATGACCCTCTCAGGCCCAACCCGGGAGTGGTTTAATCAACTCAAGAGGCACAGTATCACCAATTTTGAGCAATTGGTTGATGCATTTCTTGAACGCTTCTCCTTTGGCATCAAGAAAAAGGTGAACTTATCCGATCTGGCTACTTTAATGCAACATGATGATGAGCCAGTTATGGATTATGGGAAATGATGGAGAAAGATGATGGCAAAGCTACCATTCTCCATCCCTGCTTCTGAATTAACTAGAATGTTTACGAAAAGTTATGCCAAGCACATTTCGTTATTATTATAGTTGCAGCAATATCAGACCTTCGAGGAGGCTTTGGCGCAAGCCAAAGTGATTGAGGATATCAAGTTACAGGAGGGTAACTTGAAGCTCAGGAATAAGAAGGAATGGAACAAGAGAAGCACTGAGAAACAATAGGCCAAGCTGGCCCACATCAATCAGGTGGCTTTGAACCTTCAGAAAGGGGATAAGGGGTAACAACAACAAAATTATCAAGCCCAACCTCCTCCTGCGTAGTATGAGCAACACAACAATCAGAAGGGTAAGAATAAGGAACAACACCCACCTCACTAGTTCACACCTTTGTTGGAATCAATGACTTTGATATTCAATCAACTGTGCGAGGCCAAGGCCATACGCTTGCCAGAGATCAAAATGTTGGACCCTAATCAACCCAAACCAAAGGGGTATAGGGATGAGTTGTACTATATTTTCCATAGAGCAAAGGGACACGACATTGAAGTATGTTGGAGTTTCAAACATTTAGTACAAAACATGATAGAAAGAGGTGAGCTAACTATGGATAACCCTCAGGAACCAGATAATCAGAATATGGGGATTTACAAAAATCCTCTACCCAACCACGAGGTATCGAGGCACAATATTGGCCAAGTCAATCAAGTACGCATCGAACCACCAACCCATGGGTTCATTAGAATGGTCAATGTTGTCACAAGACATGCGAGGTATGAGAGACCAAATCAACCTCCAGCTCCCATTAGAGTCCAAGCTGCACCTCCTCCAAGGCCAGCCCAAAATGTGCCAGGCCCACCAACTAGACCAGTGGTGACAATCAGGAGTAGGTTAGTTCAAAATCTACAGATAACTCCAGTGAAGTTGTCAATTTATGAGCTGATTCAGCAGTCTCCCAAGCATAGGGAGATGCTTATGGATATTCTAAGGTCCATAGAAGTACAATCCCAAGATCCAAAAGCATTCACACACTTCGTGGGACACGTGCAATAGTGCCAAGAATCGGTCATACAATTTCATGATCATGAAGTCAAGATGGTTTCCATTGTCATAGTGGACCCGCCGCTCCATATCATCGCATGTGTAAACCACAAACCTTTCAAGTAGGTTTTGATTGATACAGGATCATCAATAAATATTATCATGACCAAGGCATTAACATACCTGAAGTTACCAAAGATGCATATCATACCTTCCACCTTCACGTTGAGAGCTTTTAACAATGCATTATGCTCAACTGTCGGTATGATAGTCTTACCTATTCAGGTGGGGCTGAAGACCATCCCCATGATGTGTCATGTGATTGAAGGTGCTATGCAATATAATATACTTCTAGGATGACCTTGGATAAGAGAAATGCATTGTGTCCCCTCTATTCTCCATCAATGTATCAAGTACGTGCATGAGGGATAGGTTCACGTGGTGCCTTCCGATGAAGAACCATTTAAATACGTGAATCTAGCAGATTTGTCGAGGGATTTTGTGCTCCCCTCAATGCACCTGGACATACGGCCTATGTCATCGATAAAAGAGCTAGGAGGCAAAATAAGAGAAGTGTGTGCCAAACCTACAACGTTCGTATCTCAATGATCGAAGCACACGACAGTTGCTTCTACTAAACCGTCGGCATCCATGATGCATCGGGATGATAAGAAGCTAAAAGCAAAGATGGGCGAAAAAGAGAAGAAGCAAGTGCCCAAACCAGTTGTGATCGAGGTTCCTACTCCCATGGAAGTAGAGAATGCTCAAATAGAAGTCGAAGAGGCACCTCAGCCTGCTTCGCCTGCATCTTTAGCAGGGTCATCTGCACCGCAGGTGACCATTCATTTGGTTAATCTTGGATTGGGGGAATATATTGTGTAGAATGTGATGTTCATGTCGATCATCGAGACTGCACAAGACATGGGCCGACCACAAGCCCATCGCCTTCCCGTAGGGATGGTGGTACCACTAGGGGTACCTCCTAACCAAACTAATTTTATCTATGGAGGGCTTGACCAGGTCACATCTCGCACCCCCATGGATGAAGATGATGATGAGCCATTCACTGTGAATGTTCATTATCTTTCTAACTCGGAGTATGCCTTGCGATATTTTGAGCGTTACCATTGGCATGGTTACGGTCTCGGATTATCTGAGCAGGGGCATAGGAGGCCGTATGAACCTCAGTATCAGTTGCCTACAGATAGGTTCGGGTTAGGATACCATATTGGAGGATAGGCTGAACTCCTCGTGGCATCTTTAGACCGCCTTGTACCTCAGTCTAGGGGGTGAAGTTGACTTCAATCCTTATCACCCCAATCCCGCCTCTTTTCGGAGGGATAATCGGATAGTGTCTTATGTCACTATAGGACCACCCGAGACATATCACGAAGATATCTTGGTGGAGACCGGTCCAGAGCCTATACCAAGAGAAAACTTGGATGAACAAATCTATGCAACAGTCAATGAAACAGGCCTGTAGGTTCACAACGCTGGCATAGCAAAAGACTCTGAGTCAGAATATCATTCTGACGAGGACATAGTAGAGTCCATCTCTGAGAGAGGGGGACCGAGTTGCATATATGACATTGATGATGATGGTGAGTCCTCAAATAGTGAGCAATATGAGGATGAGACTGAGTTGGCTTATCTAGGCCCTCTTAATTTACGTCATCTGTTACCTTCAGAGACAGTCATTGAGGATAATCAATCCTTCATAGATGATAGCAGTTATCGAGAGTGGGCTTTCATGGGGCCCCACCTTCCCAATCGCCCGATTCCAGTCGATAGTGGAGAAGGTCTCTATTACGACAATGATGATGAAGATGAAACAGAGAGAGCCTATCTGGGGCCTCCCTACTTACATCATCGTAATGCGCCATACACTGTAGTGGATATGCACAGAGATATCAATATCCATCCATGCCTTAGAGGAAGAGCTCCTAACCTGGATAGGATTTATCATATGGTCTTCCCTGATCCATCGACATATAGAGAGCTCCTCGAGCCTAGCGATCCTATTTTTGAGTTTGTTCATAGACCGGATCCAGAGATCCCCATACCCCAAAACCACATCTTGAGGATGGAAGTTATATCAATATAGTGTCACACGCACGTGGTCCTGGAGACATGATCCATTCCATCAATATGATCTCCATTGATTTGACCACTCCACTTCACAACCTAGCCGATCCTTCCAAACCATTGTGTCTTGATGTAGATGCTATTGATTGGGATCGTGTTGACTCACCACTAGAGCTTGAAGATTTCTTCCCTAATGAAGAAATGTTGCAACCTTTTCATTTTGTGCCAGGTTGTGCACATGATGTTTATCATGCTGAGGATGCTTCCAATGTGGAACCCATAAACCCAACAAATGACATCCATTTGATCCCTACGCCTCATCAGCTTGAGGAGGGATCCCACATGTCAGTAGAGGAAACCTTTGAAGTGGATATCAGTAATGATCCCACCAATCCAAGGAAGGTTAAATTTGGAGAAATTTTATCTCCTTATGAGCGTGCCAACCTCATCCCTCTACTAAGAGAGAGACCTCTCTTTGCTTGGACTTATAAAGACATGATGGGTCTAGTTCCAAATTTGGTTACTCATAACCTTTCGCTAGATCTATCAAAGAAGCCACTCAAGCAAAAACTCGGGAAGATGCATTCGATAGTAGCCTTAAGGGTTAAAGATGAATTGCATAAGCTATTGGATGTAGAGTTTGTCATTTCCATCGACTATCCGGAATGGGTATCAAACATGGTACCTATAGGAAAACATGATGGAAGGATCCATATTTGTATGGATTTCAGAGACCTTAATAAGGCAACACCAAAGGATCCATTCCTGTTGCCGAACATAGATGCTCTTGTAGATGCAACTCTGGGTCATGAAATTCTCTCCTTAATGGATGGTTTTTCTGGTTAAAATCAAATTTGGATTAAGCTCGAAGACCAGCATAAAACCATGTTCATAACGCCATGGGGGATATTTTGCTATAAGGTTATGCCATTTAGTCTTAAAAATGTTGGTGCTACATATCAATGGGCTATGACATATATCTTTCATGACTATATGCATAAGATCTTGGAAGATTACATCGATGACTTATTGGCAAAGTCATTGTTGCGTTCAGAGCATGCTGAGGTCCTGAGACTTTAATGGTTTAATCCATAACCTTTAACAAACATAATAAGGCATGACATAACATGAAGCTCCAGAATCCACCATACAATTATGCAAGTTTTTGCCTACAATTCTAACCGTTAAGAGAAAAGGAAGGACTTCATCTTTCTCTTTTCGTGCAGCATATTTTACTTATGTGACATCTTTAATTTTCTTTCTTTCTTGAAAATCAAAAGCTTCCACTAATAATTTTCTTTGTTTAGGTAAATCAAAAGCTTCATACATATTAATGTTAGCTTTAGTTTTCTTAAGGTCTTCAATGATATTATAAGTCACATTCTCACCATTTTGCATTTTTTGTATAACATTAGATAGATCTAGAGAATATGGAGGTACAGGGTTATTACTTGCACTAATATTAGGAGGAATGATAAGATTGTTAGGATGATTAGAAGTAGTATTATAAGACTTACTTTTACTTCTCAAATGATAGCCATGATTCCCTTTTTTGTACTATTTTAATGTATGAACTTCTTTGATAATTTCATCCTTTTTTTCTTCATCATCATCATCATATTTGCTCGATCCATTTATGTCTATCACAAAAGCATAACTTTTGCCGTTACTCATACTAGCTTCATCAACATCATCATTAGCAACTAATTCCAAATTATCTAATCCCTACTAAATGAAACCTGTAACATGGTTAAATTCAGCACAATCAAGCTTATTGTGTTCACTAGTGCTATGTAATCTACACCAATTATCCAACACAACTTAAGATAAATTAACAATTGTAGCTTTATGGTTAGAACTAATAGAAGCACCATTATTGTTGGTAACAGGAGTTGGTACACCCTCATTATTAGGTTTCGTGTTAAAATATTTTCTTTGCATGGTGAATTTTCTACCTGATTGTGAATTTTGAGCATTTTGATTTTGCATTTGAACCATGTCATTGCTTAACTTTTGATACATCCTTTTTATATCTACCATTTTTGAATTAGAATCATTAGCAGTATTAGGAGGATTGTTTTGATTTTGATTCGGCATGACATTTTGAACATTTTGGTTTGGTAACACATTTTGAGCACTTGGATTTAACCAACTTGGAACATTTTGACTTGGCATAGCATTTGAAATGTTTGGTTTGGTAAAGAATTATGAACATTTTGATTTAACCAAGGATTTGCATACATTGAACTACATTGATTTTGTAAAGCTTGTGCAAGCATTAGATTAGTTTGTTTAGCATGAAATTTTTAAAATGAAGTTGCATTTTGTGTTGCTGCTACATTTCTAAATGTATTCATATTAGTTACATCATTATTCCTTATCTTATGTGCAGTAAACTAGCTTTCTAACAACATAGGATTGTTTGATTATGCATATACCATTGGATTTGTGGCATGTGGTATTGTATTTAACATTGGCATCTGATTAGATAATGCATGATTAATCATTGGGACTTGATTATCCATACTTGGATAACCGATCGATGACAAATGACCTAGCCCATAACTTGATGGTATCATTTGTTGCTCCATTGTGAGTGCTTCTATGTAAGCTCCTGTGAGAATTGTCATTTTTCCTGCTCTCCTGATGAACATTGCGATCAATGGATCCAAAGATCCAAAGTATATTTGAATCACGATTGCTTCTACAATATTATATGAAGTAGTTAGTCTTGAAAATATTTTATGAAATCTAGTGTTAAACATGCATAACGGTTCATTAGGTTCTCTCCGTGTAGATGCAAATTGTAAATAAATACTAGCAGGATCTATAGCAAATTTAAACAGTGTAATAAATGCATATTTTAACATGGTCCAAGAGGTAATAGACGTAGAAGGTAAACATACATACCAATCATATGCAACTTCATCCAATTTTAGAGGAAATAATCTACATGCTACATCCTCATATTCTACTTGTAACCTATATAATGTATTTATGGATGTCTATATATGTTCCTCTGCTAAACGTACACCATTATGTTTATACTTAGGCAAATACTTTTCTACACTTTTAGGCATATCATGAACATCCCCTGGAATATTCAAAGTACTTCTCTAATTTCCCATCCATGCTAAATTTGGGGCAGCGATAGCAATAAGTGGTGGGTTTAATGATAAATTAGAATTTGTATTAGAAGTACTAGTAGCTGATGGAATAATCACAATTTGAGTCTGACTTCTTTGATACCTCCTAGAAGGAGATAAAATTTGAAAAATGGTGGATCCTGTCAATTTAGATCTAGTGATTATTTTCTTAGGCTCCAGTTTAATGAAACTTAGATGCTCTAAAAATACAACACTCAAATATTATATCAAATGTAAAAATGAAATCACAGTATCCAAGTAATGTATTTTAAGCATGAATTTTCAAGAATGAACAAGTGAATTATTGATAACCAATAATGAAATGCAAAAATAAAATTACCTATTTTTCATGCATTCCTTCTAGCACCAATTCTGTTGAGGGGTAATTTTGTTCAATTGCAAAATCACTCTCACAGTCAAGATTTTAACACTAAAACCCTCTCTTGCAAAGAAATGTGAATTTCTCCAAGGTTCTCTTCACTTAATGTGTTTGTATATCATGAGAATATGTCAAATAATTTCCTATAATACCTTAGTGATTTGCAATCAATTGTTAACAAGAGGTCTAGCTTTTAAAGTATTTTGATTTGAAATCATTACATGTACTCTTCAATAAAAAATCACTTTCCAATGATAATATTGAAGGGTAGAGCGATGGAGGAGTGGAAGGAAGGGCTTTGGCAGTTGGCGAAAACCTCAAACTGGTGGAGGGTGAAGACCCAGAGGTAGGATCTACTATAGTAGGAAGGAGACAGGGGGGTCAGGATCCCCTATCCGCACAGTTCGAAAAAGTAAGAGGGACCAACCCTCCTAAAAAATTCCCAAAAAAAGGGCCTTAGCTGGGGTCGAGGTACCCTAGGAAGGGCTTGTCCTTCTTGGAAACGCTAAGAGGTAAAAGGAAGGAAGGGACAGGTGACTTACCTCCTCTAATACCAAACAACAATAGGATAAAGGCCTCGGCTGAAACCATGGAAAGATTTCTGGCTATGGAATCGTTCTCCTTAGTTGGAAAGTTCCTGGGCGAGAGACTAGATATTGAAACCATACGTTCCTGGCCTTTGACCAAATGGAAAATGATAGGAAATATAGAGATTGTGGCTTTATCAAGGGTATTTTTCATGTTAAGATTTAATAACAAAGCCGATGCAAATCGAATACTGATGGGAGGACCCTGGTTTTTAGGAAAACGTAGCCTATTCCTTAGACAATGGGGGGAGGACTTTGATATAGACAAGAAAAACATCAATATAGCACATATTTGGGTTCGCTTGCCAAAGCTACCAACATAGTTCTTTAATGAGTACTGGCTTATTGGCATAGCCAAAACCATAGGAGAGTTGGTGGCCATAGATCACCCGACCAGGGCAAGGACGAGAACGATACATGCCAGGATCTGTGTGAACACCAACCTAGACTCTGAACTTTCAACCCAAGTGGAGTTGGAATATGGAGACTATCTAAGGGTGCAACCGTTGGAGTACGAGAACAAGCCGACTTTTTGCAATGAATGTAAAACTCAGGGTCATCTCAAGAATAAATTTTTGATTTCATCAACCAATAAGATAGCCATAAACATACCCCAATATAGTAAGACAAATGGGAGAGGGATCCCTACAAACCAAGGATCTCGACAAGCTTTGCAGGATACAGGCCAGTCAGGCCCAACCAGGACAATCAGGGCAATGCAGGCCAACCCCAGTTTAAGGAGAAAGGAAAACAATGGTGTGAGGAGGCCAAGGAACTTCAGGTATGTAACAAGGATCCTACCTTTAATAAATTTAAATTTTTAGCCAACATTGATATTGAAAAAAAAATGGGTGAGAAGGAAAATCCCCAAATAGAGTTTCTTGAAATCCTAGAGTCCCCTGCAAAATCTGGCCCTTCTATTATTGATCCAAAAAATCCCAAAACATCCTCTCACGGGAAGAAGCAGGACCCAGGGTACTTCAGCCAAAATCTAGAAGGAATGGAGTCAATATTTGAGGTGGTTAAATCAGTGGGTATCAAAAGAGCTTCCAGTCCAGTTCTGCAACAACTTTTTCCCTATCAAGGGAGCCCCAACCTTACAAAATCCTCAACGAGAAATCCTCAGACCAAGGATCTTAAATTTTAGGAGCACAACCAAAGTAAAGAGGATATCAAAAATGGTGATGACACCTTTCAGAACAAGGAGAGGGATCCCATGCCTCCTCACTTCAGTCCAAAAAAAACCAGAAGTACAACCAAGTATCCTATCAATTATGGAAGTGAGAAAAAGAGAGGGCGAATGACCACTGCAGAACATTATAGACTTAGGATCAATAATGAAATTTCTAATGGCAAACAAAAAATACTTCTACAACAAGCTACTCCAAGTTAGGATGGTAGCAATACAAACAAACCCCATTTGGTCCAAGGAAAGGGGAGAGGAAAAAATAACAAACCATCTAAATGAAGGTTCTCTCATGGAATGTGAGAGGCCTAAATGACCTATCAAAGCAAAGGATAGTGAAATCATTAAGGAAATAATTCAGTACTACAATAATTTTTCTTCAAGAAACAAAAATAGACAAAATACAATCAGCATCCATAGCTAAAAATATTTGGAAACAAGGGAAAATTGCTTTTCAACAGGCAATGGGAGCGTTTGGCGGAATAATGATCTTATGGGATCCAAAAAAAATAGAAGGTACTGTGCTACAGGCGGATGATAGAGTGCTCAGTGTCCTATTACATGATACTGATAAAAAAAATCTTGGATTATGTCAAATGTGTATGCCCCAACTTCTATCCAGGGATGATCAGAGTTATGGGAACACCTAGGCCACTTAAATCAAGCCTTCAACAACATTCCTTGGGTGATTGTTGGTGACTTTAACACCCCCTTATACCCGTCTGACAAAAAGGGAGGATCTGGACTTCTATCAAAAAACATGGAAGACTTTAATAACTTCATAAACATAAATGAATTGATGGATGTCAAACTAAAAGAAGCCAAATTTACCTGGACCAACCGAAGAATAGGGAGCCAGCTGATTCAGGAAAGATTGGACAATTTTTTTCTAAGGAAGCCATCACAATGTTTGGTGATTATATACTGCAGGCTCTACCCAAAAGTTCCTCAGACCATAGCCCTCTTTTGTTTGAGGTCATTCAAGCCAACCCTTTCAAAAAACCATTACGGTTCCAATCAATGTGGGTTAAACATGATTACCTAAGGGAATGAATCAAAGAATGGTGGTTGCAACCTTGTCAGGGAAGTTCCTCATTCAAATTAGCTCAAAAGCTAAGGATGGTTAAAGATAAACTCAAAATCTAGAACAGAGAAGTATTTGGCAATATAAAAAGAAAACTGTTGGAGAGAAACTACAAATGATTGAAATCAAAATCCAAAATGGCAACTATGATGAGGCAACAATATTAGAAGAGAGGGATACCCTCAGTGAGTTTCACAATATCCTTGCTTGTGAGGAAATCTATTGGAGACAAAAATCTAGAGCTTTGTGGTTAAAGGAGGGAGACTCAAACTATTTTTTTTTCATGTGTCCACCCTAAGAAACAGGAGAAATAACAAAATCAACAATCTTATGAAGGCGGACGGATCCTCAACTCAGAACATCCAGGAAATCAGATAAGAGTCAATTGATTACTTCAAAACCCTATTGGATGAAGAAACTATCTGTCAGGTTGAGGCAAAATATTCTCTTCTCTAGTTCATACCTCAACTCATTGATGAGTCCACAAATGATTCTCTCTTAGCGGCTTTCACTGATGAGGAAGTTAAAGAGGCCTTGTTCAGTATGGAACCAGATAAGGCACCTGGACCTGATGGGTTTCCACCCCAGTTCTTTTAGGCTTACTGGGACATCATGGGTGTAGATGTTGTGGCTGCATTAGGGAATTTCAAACCTCAACACATATTCCTAGGGGATTCAATTCCACATTTATAGTGCTGATTTTGAAAGTCCAAAACCTAAGGACAATGGTTGATTTTAGTCCGATCATTTTGTGTAACGTATCCTTCAAAATCCTCACCAAGGTGTTAGCCAACAGGTTAAAAGTAATTTTACCGGGTATTATTTACCAAATTCAAGGGAGCTCGGTTCAAGGAAGATCAATTTTAGACGGTGTTATTACGGTCCATGAGGCCCTCCATATTGCAGCTCAAAGAATGAAAGCAACCATGGCTCTAAAATTAGACATGAACAAAGCATTCGATAGGATTAATTGGGAGTTCCTGGATGCAATATTACTAAAATTTGGATTTCATCCTCAATGGGTTAGACTAATTAGAGGATGCATTACGAAACCTTGGTTTTCGATCTTGGTGAATGGGTCAATGACAGGTTACTTTCAAAGCAAAAGAGGATTAAGGCAAGGAGACCCTATTAGCCCTATGTTTTTCATGATTGTGGTCGAATCTTTAGGTAGGATAATCAGGATCACCTCTATTGCAGGACTCATTTCAGGCATCCAAGCGATCTCCTCTACAAATCTCGTCACTCACCAACAATTTGTGGATGAAACATTGCTGCTAACCCTAGCTTTAGTGGTGGAGGCTAAAAGGATCAAACACATTCTTAAGATGTATGAAGAAGTTGTTGGTCAGAAGGTGAATTTCAACAAAATCAAGCTCTATTTCCTCAATACCCCTGCTCCCAGACAAATCAACATTGCAAGGATTTTGGAATGTCACACTGCATCCCTACCAACCTCCTATCTAGGCATGCCCTTATTCTCAAGAATCCTAGAAGGAGCAATGTGGAATAACGTTCTGGAGAGGATCCAAAAAAATTTGGTGGGATGGAAAGGCCATCTCCTATCCCAGGTAGGGAAAGCGACGCTCACCATGGCTTCCTTGTTTACTTTCTATCCGTGTTCAAATCCCCAAGAAAAGTGTATCAAAAAATTGAAAAATTCCAAAAATATTTTCTTTGGTCTGGGATGGAAGAGAAAAAAAGGATCCACTTGGTTGGGTGGAGCAAAGTCTGCAAACCTAGAACTAATGGAGGATTATATCTAAGGAAATTTTCTCTCATAAATATGACGCTTTTACCCAAACAAGCTTGGTGATTGCTATATAATGTTGAAAATGAGTGGAAAACCATAGTCAAGAGGAAATACCTCCAGGGATCAGACTTCCTTAATGATAATGTGGTAAACAGGGGATTCGCCTTCTGGAAAGAAATCCTCACTAGCAGAGAGTTGTTCAATAATGGGATCCAATGGATATTAGGTAATGGTCACAAAATCAAATTTTGGGAAGATAGGTGGGTCAGATCTGAGGCTCTTTCAAGCAACCCTCACTTGGCTAGGCTCAAAGATCACACGAAACGTTCCATAGGGCTTCAGGTGGTAGATTACATAAGGCAGGACATGAACTTCCCAAAATGGCAGACTATCAGGATCCAATGTTTGTCGGCCAAGTGCGGAGAGCTTCAAAACATTCTACATCAGTAGCTCATACCCACAGGGAATATTTAAGATCATATAGTGTGGGCAAAAATAGAAAGTGGAGAATATTCAGTCAAAATAGCCTACAACTTACTTCTCAATCACGAAGACAACTAGTTTCAACCTCATCTGGTCTAGATAAAGGGCCTCATCCCTAAAATATCTTTCTTCTCATGGTTGGTTATTCAAGAAAGGATCCTTACCATTGACCAAATACTAACTAAAGGAATGATTATTTCTAATCGGTGTTTCACGTGCAGGGAAGGATGGGAATCAGTTCAGGATCTTTTTTTAGAATGACCGGTGACCACCCCGATCCTAGATGGGATTTTCCAAGCATTTAGAATATCTTGGGCTAAACCAGCTTCAATACCTAAAGTCTTCCAATAATGGCCCTTCCCCTTTGTTAATCCAAAATTGAGGTTCCTTTGGAAGATAAGTTAGCACCACTTCCTTTGGCAAATTTGGATAGAGAGGAACCATAGAGCCTTTAATGAGTCCAAGCATAATTCTTAAACCATCCTCAACCGAATCCTCACCTTTGCAAAAGAAAATACCAACATATTTCCTTCAGATGATAGAGGAACCATTCCTTCAAAAAAAAAATTAGCCCTGTCCCTAGGCATACCGTTGGAGGACAATTCCTCGATACCAACATCTAACTTTAGATCTAGAATCATTTGGGAGCCTCCCCCTACAGGCTAGTCCAAGCTCAATTTTTATGGTGCGGCGAAGGATAACCCAGGGTGAGTGGGTGCTGGAGGAGTAATCAGAGATCATCAAGGAAACATGATCTTGGCCTTTGCTGAACCAGTAGGATCCAAAACTAACAATGAGGCTGAGGCTAGAGCATTGTGGAGGAGCCTTTTGCTGGCTTGAGAGATCCAAGGCAACCTGGTGGTGGAAGGAGACTCAAAAATTATTATCAACCTTTTAACTAATGGCAAAAATCCACCCTGGAGGATTGAAGCCATTATCCATGAGGCAAAAACCCTTTTCGAGGCCAAAAAAGGAAAGAGGGCCCGCCACGTCTTTCGTGAGCCAACAGATCAGCAGACAAATTGGCAAATGCAGGGGTCGATGCCAGTAGATTGACTACATGGACACGTGACGTGCCTCATGAAATTGATCTCACCCTTCACAATGATAGACAACCTATGCTCTAAGGGTGGCGATAGAAAAGCGACCAATATGCACGTGGCCAATGTGCATCATGAGACCGTGTTTCAAAAAAATCCCAATTAGACGGAGTTGATTCCTATGTCAACGTTCTCAAATACCTCGAACAAGATTGATGGGAAAATCCACAAGGGTAGGACTCTAAGGTACAGAAAGGCAAACACCCTGACCCATGCCACCAACCTTCTTTGGGGACTCAGCGCCAAAATATTCAACATTATTGGTCACATCTTTGGTGATAAGGCGGGGGTCATTGTCGCGCAGACCCCGATGGTGGCAATTTAAAATTTTGGCAAACATCTCAAGAAGACTAAAAATCATTGCAATGAGAGGCGAACTACGAGGAAGCAGAAGCTATTGACTACTAGGGCCACCTGGCGCGAAGCCCAAATGGAGGACGTTGGTTGGACCGGGTCCATGCAAAGTACAAAGGTCAACGAAGGCATAGCAAAAATGGTGATAACGACATTTAGTGAGGATCTAAATCATAATGACACGGAGGCAGTTGGGAGGCAAATAAGGCTGATAGATCATGCATGGAAATAGAAGACACGAGTGGAGGATTACGATCAGTCCTTTCCAAAGCATGGTAATCTCCCTAAGGACAGTGTTGATATGCGGACAATCAAAGGCAGCCAAAATCACATGCTGGAATCCAAGGACAACTAGCACAAATCCAAGGTGGCAAAGGGGGGATGGATCCATGAAGATGGCACACCAATTAAGGAAAACCCCATATCTCACCGCCATGGTTTTAAACTCTATTCCTTTCCCAGTAGTAGAAAAAGAGGAAATCGACAGTGTGTTAACCTGAGAAATTCTAAACAAATCGTAAGGAAGAAGACTGTGAGCGAAAATATGACTTACATTAAGCCGAGCATGGTCATAATGGAACCCGTGGCTTAGGCCATCCTCATGGAGCGATGTTTTACCAAATTTTTTAACCTGTTCTCAAGGTCAGAGGAAGATATCACCCAGGCGGTGATGGACACTTGGGAGGATGACAAAGTGGAGATACGAGGAAGAGAGTTCATCGTTGATGTGAACATGCTAGTTGCGATAATTGGTCAGACGATGAAATGTTGCTTCATCCATCGCCAGAAACATCACTGGAAGGTGGAATTGAAGGAATTTCACGACAACCCAAAAATTTTCAAGGAAGCCAAGAACAGGATCACCAGAATGGATTTACCCACTCCGTGGAATGGGGTCATGAAAAATGTGATGGAGTTTATCACGGATGAGGATCCCAATAAGACTTTACTGAGCTTTCACTATGCTTTCATAAACTTCTTTTGGGATGTCAACCTGATAAGTATCCCTCAGTTTCTGATGAACTTGATGAACTACACCATCAATAGCTATTGTAGCAAGATAGGTTCTACCATGCCGATGCACCAAGGATTGTTCAAAGTAATCTATAAGTGGGTGTTGGCCACGACACCCAATCTCGAACCTCAAGTCATCGAGGAGATGCCACTCGATCATCAGCCAGATAGCTCAGGGGCAAGATCTAGCCCGGGCACCAACAAACCTTCATCTGTGTCTCTGATGAAGAAAAGAGTGGGGGAGCCCATAACCAGAGGGGGAACGGCTAAGAAAAACTAAGGATTGAGGAACCCCCAACGAGATCCTCATTGAGACTTAAGAACAAACAAGTCCAAGGCAGCTCCAAAACCAGCGCTAGTGACCTGGACAAGGAGGGACCTACAATCATGGTTCTCAAAAGGTTCGTTCTAAAATCTTATGCGACCATCATCCACCAAATGCAGGAGCACTATGACACCATGACTCAGGTGATCTTCAATGAAGGATACATGTCTAAAGTTGAGGCCAAGGTCAATGACGAGGAAGAAGAGGACGAAAAGGAAGAGGACGAAAATGAAGATGTCGAAGATGAGGCATGAGGTTCCCCGGGTCCTGGGGGGTATCATTTTTGGTTGACATTTTTTAGAGGAAGTAATCCTCTTTGTGTCGTGGTTCCCTTTTCCTTTTGTAATGTTGATTAGAGTGGCTTGCCCATCTTGGTTAGTCCTGTTTTGTTTTTTGTTTTTGTATACGTCGTCTGCCAGGCTAAGACTACTAGGAAGTTTAGTAGTTGTAGAGGACAAATGTTCCTCAGGATAACTAGGATCCGTAGCATTAGTTGAAGGTTATCTTTTGTAAAAGGTTTTGGGTCAACCTGTAAAACCTGGGAATTAATGAAGAAATTTACTTACCAAAAAAAAAAATCCACTTTCCAAAAATGAATAAATTTGCCTTTAAATTAACATTAAACAATGCAAATTTATTTTAAAATTTCCAAAACATAATTTTAATTAAAAATGCTTCAAAATATTACATTAAAAATTACATGAATAACTCTAAGCATTTTAATTAAAATTAACATTTATTTCATCAATGAAACTTTACATCAAGTTTAATAAAATGATAAATAAATAAAAACCCTAATTATAAAGTGTTAAACACTTTATAATTATTGAGTTAGGGCTTTTAAAATATTCAACCTTGAAACTTTGCTTCTTTTCAAGAATAAATTTACGTAAAATATAAATAACCAATGTATATGAATCTTAATTATAAAGTTTAAACTTTATAATATGAAAATTAAAATTCATATGATATTTCCCTTTTCTATAAGATTTATTCACCCAAATATCAATTGGATTGAATATATGGAAACAAATAAATATGAGCCCTAACTGTAAAGTTTTGGATGTTTATAATTTGAGATTAGAACTTTTATAAATCAAACTTAATTAATGTATATAAATCTCAATTATGAACTTTAAATTTTATGATATTAAAGCTAAAGTTCATATGATCTTTCCCTTTTCTATAATATTTATTCATCCAAATATCAATTGTATTGCATATTTGAAAACAAATAAATATGAGCCCTAATTGTAAATTTTGGATCTTTATAATTTGAGATCAGAACTTTTATAAACCAAACTTAATTAATGTATATAAATCTCAATTATGAAATTTAAACTTTATGATATTAAAGCTAATGTTCATATGATCTTTCCCTTTTTCTGTAAGATTTATTCACCCAAATATCAATTGGATTAAATATTTGGGATAAAATACCATAAGCCTTAACTACGAAATCTCAAGCTTTGTAATATAATATTAAGGCTCTTGATAACTTAAAATCTAAAATAAATTTAAAAGAAGGTAAAGGGAAATGACAAAAAATAATGACCCAATTACAAGTTACAAAATGATACTCAAAATCTCCTAAAACTCTAATTCAAACTATGTTAACCAGAAATGCTCTCAATTAATCATAGATTGAATGGAATCTTCTATGGATAAAATCATATTTCAAAAATAAATAAATTTTATTGATTTTATGAAATACCACCGTAATGCTTATTTCAATACAATAAAATTCATATATTTGATGGATAAACCTTTGTAAAATAATCTCCAAGAGCCTCTGTAATGTTGATAATCCTTTGTAACCTGCTATAAAACGTCCTCCTTTGCTTCTTTAGAGATGTTCTTCCTTCTCTAGATTCCTTTTCCCAACTGTCCAACCCTTTTCTTGGTTTCCAAGAGTCTATTTATGCATAGAGAAAGAACCAAGCAGATATCTACTGAAGAACCATTAGGAGAGTTGAAATTTTACCATCAGATATCTGTTGAAGAACAACTAGGAGAGTTGAAATTTTACCATCAGATGTCGTACCCCTTCCTCATCACATTCATTAGGAGAGTTGAAATTTTACCATCAGATATCTGCTGAAGAACTAAGCAACATCATTTTTCCCCATCGATAAGCTTGACTTCATTTACATAAAGGCCTTTTGGTCTCGATCCGCCATACCATGGTACCGCTTGCATCCAAAATAATGAGCTTTTGTCTGCATTTTCTTTATTGATGCCATGTTGCCCTAATTATAACACATTCTTCAAAATGATGGTAAATTATGCCAAACATTGTAGTTGTCCTCCAAATTTTTGTTGGTTCTTCACTCCAATAGTCCCCTGGTTCCATATTTGTGTTCGCTATCAACCATGTACGACACTTGCTTTGAACTTCACACTTTGCACTCGAATACCGTATCATGCACACCTCCAATATCTAAATCCACCATATTGAGGATGAAACAACTCCTGACTACATTACTATAATTACCTCTTCTGTGACCACTCGTACCTGTGCTCTAATCACTCATGCTTGAAACCTCAAAAATTATTCTTGAGTGGAAGTGATCTGGCAAAAATATTCTATGTTGTGAGGTACCCTCAAAAAACCTACAAAAGAAAACAACCTTTTTATTAAAATCTCATCAAAAGCAATTTTAATTTTATTAATTTTGAATGTTTTAACTTATATCAAAACATTGAGCATTTAAAATGTTTATTTTAAACTAAAGTGTTTTGAATTTTAAACATTGATATCAAACTCTTTAATTTTATCTTAATTTAAAAAAAATTAAATTAAATTAAATTAAAGTGTTTTGAATTTTAAACATTGATACTAAACACTTTATGAAACTTAAATAATTATGAAAACATATGAACACAAAATTCAAATAAAAACAACTAAACAAAATCATGGAACCTAGTAACATTAAACTTTCAAATTTTCAATGGGTCCCCATTTTGGGATCGTTGTGATTTGGTAACAACAGAGGTCTCTTGGTTGTAGTTGCACAAAGTCAACAATCTAACCACGGTATGCTCTACTTGATTGTTTATGCTCCAATTACTTTGGAGGAAAAGTAGAGACAATGGAAGGATATAACTTATATTATCTTCCATTTTCTTGAAGCTTGGGTCTTGATCAGAGGAGACTTCAATACCATCATCTCTTTGGAAGAGAAGAGGAAGGAAAATAGGAATCTAAACAAGATCTCAGACCTCATGAGTGAATACATTGCAAACCTTCACCTTGTGGACATCCAGCTAGATAATGACCTCATGACTTGGTCTAAGATATAGTTCCTTCAAACCCCAAGTGTGATAATGGTGGCAAGAAGGTAAACATAGGTATGGAACTAAGACATTTTGTTTCACCAAAAGGTTGCAATACATCATATTCAAAATCAAGATTTAGAATTAGGAGTTTGGAAACATCAGGTAAAAGAAACAAGAAGTGATTGTTCAACTTCAAAAGTTGAATGATCAAATCAATTTAGATGGTCCCACTAAGAGTAGAAGTATTAATGAAATTAGAATTGTAGCGTAGTTGGAGGAATGGGGAAAAAAAAAGAGCTCTTATGGAAGCAAAAATTTAGGATACAATGGTTCAAAGAAGGAGATCAAAACATATAATTCTTTCACAAATCTTTTCTAGCTCGTAGATCCCACAACCTTTTTCAATGAGTTTACACATGTTTTTATGAGGGGTCATGGTCCTCTCATAATGGGTGGGGTTTGAACCTTGGAGCTCTCAAAGAGAAGCCAAAGCCCTTACCATTATAGTAAGCTTACAGTTGTAGATCCCACAACTTTATTTCTTCCCTAAATTTATATTTTTGAGACTCTATCCACACTTGGGATGGCATGAAGTCTATCGCAGTCAACTACTTTTCAAACTTTTCACTATTGTATGTCTTGACTCGAATTTTTAATAGAATATCCTTCAAGTGATACCAACTCTTATCACTTATGAGGAGAAATTTGTTTTGACTACTCTAGTTACTATCAATGAGCTTCAACAAGTGCTTTTTAAAATGAAAAAAGGGTAGACCCCAAGCCTGATGGTTTTCCCATCAAATTTTACCAATAATTCTCAGATATTCTTCATGTTGATTTATTAGGGATGGTGGAAGAATCCAAGAGGCCAAAGATATTTTTAAGGTTATCAAAAAAACTTATATAACTCTGGTCCCAAAGGCTCAAGATGCAAAACATATCTCAACTTTTAGACCAATAGCTTTATGTAATGTTCTTCTTAAAATCATTACCAAGATCATGGTGGAGAGGCTAAAACCTCTTTTGCATAAGATTATTTCCCTTGACAAGGAGGTTATGTGGAAGGGCATCAGATTGTGGATGATATAGTTCTTACTCAGGAAGCCATCCATTCCATGGAAGTACAAAAATCTCCTTCTATGTTCATCCGTTTAGACCTATTCAAAGATTATGATAGAGTGGATTGGCACTTCCTTGTCAAAGTTATGAGGTAACTTAGCTTCTATCAGGATTCGATAGATTGGATTATGGAATGTATATCTTTGGTGTCCTACTAAATTCTTATCAATGGTTTCCCTTCTCAGATGTTCCCAACTTCCAAAGGTATTAGGCAAGGTGACCCTCTCTTCCCTGATTTATTCATTATTCTTGTTGAATGCTTGGGTAGTTCTATGACCAAAAATAGAGAAATTAGAATCCTTGAGGGAGTTACCATTGCTCATGGAGCCAGGACTATCTCTCATCTTTAGTTTTTCAATGACTATTTTTCTAGGTAAATCTATGGTTAAGGAAGCCTGTATGATTAATTAAATCATTCGTTATTTCTCTAATGCTACGGGGTAATTGATTAATGAATACAAATCGAAAGTCATCTTCTTTTATTTCTCTCCCAAAAAAGATTCCACGGTTCTAGATAAATTAATATATAAGAAGACCTCGCTTTCAATCACTTATTTGGATATTCCTATCAACATCCAAAGACCAAAAAAAAAAGACTACAATTGGTTGTTAGATAGAGTAAAGGAGAAAATTGGAAAGTGGACCAATATGTGGATTTAATTTGGGGGTAGAATGACCTTGGTAAAATCAATCCTTCAAGCTATATCTATTTACGTTTTTGTTGTGTTGAATTTCCCAAAGGTAGTTCTTTAAGAACTGGATCAAATCAATAAATGGTTCCTCTAGAGTGGTATTAAGGAGAAAAGAGAATGGGCCTTGGTGAAATAGGAACTTTATACCTTCCCAAATATGAATGGGGGTTAGGATTCTGATATACTATAAATAATAATAAGGCTTTAGCTACAAAGTTGCATTGGAGGATTTTGAATAATCCTAATGCCCTATGGGCCAATAATCTTCGTGTGAAATATGCTAAAAATAAAATTCCTAAAAACCTTGTTCGTTATCAACTTCCTACGAGAGGTTCTCCCATTTTGGCGGTTCTTATGACTGGTGAGGATTTGATAAGGAAGAATTTATTTTGGATCATTCGTAATGGTCAACATGCTAATTTTTGATATATTCTTAGGATGTTCACCAACCTTTGATAACTCGATTCCCTGATTGCAGGCCTTGGATGGAGAAGCTTCACGAAGCTAACTAGATAAAGGTATTTAATTACTATCAGTACCAAACTGATAATTTAGATGTTGGTATATACTGGATCCCTATTGAGGACTAGCCTATTCAAATTCTAGAAAGGCAAAGGAAATATATCCAACACATCCTTCATATGAAATCTCTCTCTTGGTCCCATGATAAGGACTATTTTGGATGGAACAACACTACTACATGTGAGTATACTATTACTCAAGGTTATCTGGTCTTATGCCACAATAATCCCAACCAGTCCTCTAACATATTTACTCAGTTGTGGGCTCAAAAGGTTTGGCCTAATGTGAGTTTTTTTATTTGGATTTTATTACATCGAAGGGTGCTCCCTAATTGGAGGCCTTGGATGGAAAAGCTTCACCAAGCTAACTAGATAAAGGTAGTTAATTACTATCAGTACCAAAATGATAATTTATATGTTGGTATATATTGGATCTCTATTGAGGACTAGCCTATTCAAATTCTAGAAAGGCAAAGGAAAGATATCCAACACATCCTTCATATGAGATCTCTCTTGGTCCCATGATAAGGACTATTTTGGATGGAACAACACTACTACATGTGAGTATACTATTGCTCAAGGTTATTTGGCCTTATGCCACAATAATCCCAACCAGTACTATAACATATTTACTCATTCATGGGCTCAAAAGGTCTGGCCTAATGTGAGTTTTTTATTTGGATTTTATTACATCGAAGGGTGCGCACTGGTGAGCAAGTTATGAAATGTGGCTTTTATGACCCATTTAAATGTGAGATATGTGGAAAGAATGTGGAAACTCTTAGCCATATTTTTATTGAGTGTCTCTTAGCCTTTGAGCTATGGAGGATAATGGTTACCTTACTCATGGGGGGTCACTCTTAGAAAATGGTAAATACCACGTGAGTGCATATAGGGATATTTTTAAAATCAAGTTGAACCATCGGTGTATTGGTAAGTATATTATAGTGGAGGGGTATTTAACATTCATGCATACCTAGATATAGATTCTACCGGTAACAAAAGGGGCTAGAGAAGAGGGGGTGGGGTTATATTTGAGTTGCATACCAAATATTTATATAATTTATAACATGAAATAGTTTTAAAATAGTAAAATATTTAACAAAACAAACCATGTAAAATTTAAAACTAAAATTACACAAAGAGGAAAATTATACTTTGAAATTCCTAAAATTAAATATGTTACTTTAAAATTATTTTCAATATACTTTAAGTTTCTTAACTTATACACATAAATCATATGCAGTTAATCCTAGTAAATGTAAAACATCTAAGTGAATCCAACTTGAAGTCTCCACTCCCCAGCCCCTCTAGGTCCCCTCACTCAAAGTAAACATTTCAAGAGGTGGGACAGGGGATTATTCCCCTATGCTAAAAAAAATTACTAAATGAATAGGATTCATCTATCCTTAATTCATTAAAAAATTTTAAATATCATGGGCGGTAATGGAGGGAAGAAGCAGGGAGGCGAGGGAGGTGGTTTTTTATTTTTGGTAAATTAAAATATTTCATTACTAAACGGGTTTTAATGATCCCAAAACCTTGGTACAAAAACAACTCTGAATGCTGCAAGCAAAAAGGATTTTCATTAGGGGACGCAGCCCCGAGACCGAGCTAACAAAGAGAAAAACAGTGGATGCAACCTTAGACATAAAGAGAGAGAGGAGAAGAGGTGGCACTACCTTAACAGGACAGGCCACAAACAAAAATAAATAGGCTCCACGTAGGGTAGCCGTAGGAACAAAATAGAGGGGTCAAGAAAATCAATCCTCAATGGTTTCCTCATCTTCATCCTTGAAATTGTCTTTCACAAGATCTTTAGGCTCCTCCTTGACAAGAACCACATCCTTCACTTCAAAACCGTCGTCAGTCTCCTAGCCAATCTGCACTCCAAATAAAAGCGTATGAAGGGCTTCCCTAAGATCAATGATTGAGTTTACAATGGCATTCATCATGTCTATCATGATGGAAATGATAAACTCCTTCAGTTTCCTCACTTCATCTTTCATTTCCTCATCATCAATCTTGATATCTATCATTTTCTTGTTGCCTCTCATAGCCTAATCTTGAAGATGGGTAGATTTCTTGACAGGCTCTTTTGTTTTGTCAAACTTGATGCTCTTTCTTGCCTTAAGCTCATAGACAACTTCAATGGATTTCATTTTCCTATCTATAAGGGATAGGCGGGAAGGGGACCCAATCGAATTTGCGACTAGGTTGGGTTTGCTTGGATTGGCCTGAGGGCTATGGGCTAGGATGTGGATGTAAATTACTTTGAATAGTTCTTGGTGGGAGGGAAGGTCAAGACCTTTCTTTTTCCTACAAGATGTGATGGAGTAATTCATTGAGTTGACTAGAAACTAGGGAATTTTGATAGGATTGACATCACGAAAGTGGTTGACGAAGAACATATGAAAACTACATAGCACTTTCTTAGGGTCATCGACCATGATTAACTCCATTATGGGCTTCATAACGTCATTCCAAGGGGTAAGGATATCCCTCCTATAGATCCCTTGCTTTGCTCCTTTGAAGATTCTATCATTGTCTTTGAACTCTTTAAGTTCAACCTCCCAATTGTGTTTCTCCCTATGAATTGAGCACCCTTTTGTCGGTTGACCAGTAATGAGGTATAGGAGGTTGACATCTACATGGAAGCTCCTTCCTTGGACCATGACATAGTCGTTCTCCCAAGATTCCAAAAAGGCCATGGTCATGTCAAGTTCCTCACCAATAAACAAGTGAAGAAGGGAAAAAGTTTCGTTTAGTAAGGATTCTCTCAGTCAGGATGTCACATTCAATTTTGTTGGGCTCAATGAAACTCATGGTGGGCTGGTGATTGAGGATTGGAAATGAATTAGAAGGAAAAACTGAGGACACCAGAGCGGGTAACTCTCTGCATCAGTGAGGAGGGAGGACGAACAATAGAAGAGGGAAATTGGCTTCAGAGGAAATGGGGATACATAGGACGCATATGGTGCATTATGGGAGAAAGCTCACAAAAAATGCCCCATTTTTTGAGAGTTGCCATTAATGATATCAACAATGCACTTCGAATTTGGCACTAGGAAATTTGAAATCTCAAGACTTTTTTGGAAATGATTGCCTAGAGAGGGACGATCCCCAAGGATATTTGGATCGTTGATAATGATAATCATTTGTGCTTCACGATGATTCGGTATAGGGTTGTACAATATATTTTTGGAATGATGACACACATCATTTTTACTGTTAGTAACCTCTGGAAGGATATGATCCAAACTTCGATGCATGATCTTGGAAAAAAGATCATTCTCGTTCCTCCCTCTCATGAGGAGTAGCCACATCTGAACCACATTATCCTTGGTAATCCAGCCTTTGGATACTGTGACTATATTGGACTTGGTTATTTATTGGCCCAATGTTGGTGCAATGTCAATGCTAATGTAAGAAATAATTGATGTCTTTGGAATAAATATCTTTGTGAATCATATTATTGTTAGAAGTTGAAGCGCCACCTAGGTCATTGCACACGAGTGACAAAACTTACCACAAATTGAAACAGAGGTTAGTGTGCATTTCCAAAGACATGACCTTTTGTGGTGGAGAACGATCTGCATGGACACATGATGCCCAATAATAGTGAATATTGCTTGGTTCACACTCCTTTTGGGCTCTTGAAGAATATTCCCTGTCCATGTGGGCAGCCTACTGGTGGTGGCACTGATGTTATGCATCTAACACAAGATAAGGATACAAAAGAAACAAATCCTAATGAGAAATAACATTAGGATTATCAACCTGAGGCTTTTCTTGATCCACAATGGTGTGAATTTCATTAGGGATGTCATCACTCCACATAAGAATGTTGGGTGCATGAACTCCAAGGTTGTCCAATCTGTCTGCAGCTCCATTGGCCTCTCTGAAAGCATGTTGGAAGATGACTTCCTACATATCATGAATCAAACTCCTGGCACCTTCAATGTAATCTCTGACTCTCTAGGAGGGATTGCTATTGTTTTTTAGATAACTGATGATATTCATGGAGTCTCCTTCAATAATTAACCTATTGGGGAAGTTTTTGGCAAGAGAAAGACCTCTCCACATGTTGTTCTCACCTCTGGCCTTAGGGAGGTAGTGTTTTTTACTGCTCTCACCTTTGGCCTTTCTAACTTTGGTAATGCCATGCACAAATTTGTCAACAGGTATTAGTTATATTTTTGTTTTAATATTGAAGATTTTTTTGTTTTCCTTGATTGAAGGGTTTGTGAGCCACGGGGTTCGATCTTTGCTCAAAATTTTAAGTTTGATTATTCACATGCTTCTAGTAGCCATAAATAACAAGGTCATATTTTAATTTTTATCGTAATGAAATATCTAGGTATTTGACATAGTAGTTTTGTTTTTTCCCTTTTTGATTTAGGTCCCCTATTGTCTGAATATATGGTAAATAATTATGTTTAGATTTAAATTCTTCAACAAATTATTTCTTTATTCTCTCATTGAAGGAGTGAATTTGTACACTGTTTTATGAGCTCAAATTTATGAATAGTTTCGTTAACCCTCTAGGTGATATATAAAAATCCTTCAAACCTTTTCATCCTCTTGAAGAGGTTTTAGAGACAGGGTCCTCCTCTAGGGAATCTGACAATCTTCGATAAGACTCATATTTTCATAAAAGGCTTGATTTAACGATAGGGATAGGGCTATGTTGATCCCTATATTTATATATCATTTTTCAAATATAGCAATTTGGGTATACTGGGCATGAAGACATCTAAAAACTTGTAAGTAGATTTATAGTCTGCCTTAATTTTTTTCTACAAGGGTTATTTGGCGTGTAGTTTTTTACATTAAAAAATGTGCAGATTATTTTTGTTAGTGTCTACGTTATGTCCATGGATTTGAAATCCTTGCTTGTAAATATTAGCTGGAATCCACACATGAGGAAACAAATTTATTTCATGCATTGCTTAAGACACTTGTTTTGTAGGGTGTTCAAGCCTGCAGTTTGTCATTTTGTGAAATTTGTTTCCTTCACATGTTAACCATGGGATTTGTAGTGAAGTTACAATGATCTTCTAGGTTGAGAGTCATCTAGGGCACAATGTTGAGTCTCTCATTGAGTTCACAAGCACATAGAGTGACCTCAATTGAGTCATTTGATCCTAGTTGAGTGTCTATCTTTAGAATATACATTCATTACCAAGTTTTTTCCTAGAATTTTATTCAAAGTTTTTCCCCACGCATGAGCTAGGTTAGTATTGCAAAGAGTCCAAATATTGGTATTATGTTCTAGAGGATGGCCAAATTTTTAGGATTAGAAGTAGAGACGACTCTTTGGAAGTTTTTTTATTTATTTTTAAACCAAGTATGAAAGCATATGTAGACACCTAAAACACGTCATGTTGAGGAGACTACCTATATGGACCCCTTTTAGGCCATATGACCCACCTTGGGCAGCCCTAGGGCTCAACAATGGTTTTCACCACTCAAACAGGGAGGAATTTCCCTTTGCATCCAGGACCATCCCACCAAAGGATGGCCTCCAAAGATCATCTTACCATGATATGACCTCTAGTCAAGGCCATATCACCCCGAGATGAGTCGCACCAGAAGCAAATTCAAATAAGACCTAGAATCTTCCATGGTTAAAGCGGTTACACGAGCCAACTAAGCATAATGACATACATAGTTAGTTGTGGGGAAGATTCAAGAATGGGCAGTTACCTTTCTTGGATCTAACCGCTTCTTGGCTTCCCATGCAATATTGGACTCCCTTTTGGAAGTCTATATAATGGCACCCAACCTTCATACATTTATCAAGGAGAGTTTCAATTTTCAAGCAATGAAGTGCTACCGAATTTCAACCACGAAGCTTCCAACCCCTTTTGCATTCTTTTCTCTATAGAAAGCATGCCAATGGATCATTTTGAAGGTTGAATATCACATTCATGCTCTTTGTGCAATCTAACATCCTTGTTTTGGTGTTGAATTCCACCCCCTAATTCATTCCCCATGAACGCACCAATTTGTCGACCAATCCACAGATCGAACCTGACATCGCCTTGCATCGACCACAAGAGAATCACTCGTAGATTAGCGATCATCTCTCTCAGAGATGGCCCATAGGTATGACCATCTCTCTCAGAGATGACCTATAGGTATGACCATCCTGCACAGAGATGACCTCCCAGGAAAAGATTTATTTCCTATTTTCCTTCTTTTGTTAAGTTTTAGTAGCATTTCTAGTTACTGTTTAGCATAGATAGATCTCATTTTCATGCATGCATTCATCTTATTTTAGTTTCTTTGTCATTTTCCTTGCTATCAATATGGGCCTTATCTCGAAAGGCTCTACATATACTTTTAATGTTCTTTAATATTCTTATGTGTAGATCATAGGTATCTATGAGGAAGCAATAGCATAAAGATTCACATATCATCATCCATTGCGATAGTCTCAAAAACCTATCCCAAATCAGTTTGTGGATGCGAAAATATCCTGCGTAGTACATCCAAATTGTTTCATTTGTAATCCATTGTATCAATATTGGTAGCAATCCCTCAAAGGGGATCTTATTTGTAACCTTCTTGGAAAAGAATAAGATATTATTAATAAAAAGGGCATCATCCATCATTTTATTTTATTTCATTCTTTATCTTTATGGTTGCATCTTGATTTGCTACATTTTGATCTTGTATTTCATTTCATGGATGTATGATATTTTTCAACATTTTTAGTGGTGATCACGATCGGACCTAGTCCACATCTTGCATTCACATTGCTAATTACTATTTATTTTTTGTGTTTGTGAGTTGTAGGTATGACCATCCCTTACCAAGATGACTAGTAGGTGCAACCATCCCTTATAGAGATGACCTCAGATCAGAAAGCAGAAACACTAGAAAATAGTATCTACATCAGACGTAGGCTATCACAGTAAGTCATTCTATCTTTCTTTCTCTATTCTCAGTAAAGAAAAGTAAAATTTTCATGTTTAAGTGAAGGAATTTTAGAAGATTTTGAGTTTTTAAAACTCTCTATTTATGACCATCCTTGGGTCAGATGACCTCTGTCTGTGGCCATTTCTATCCCAGATGGCCCCTATTTCTGGTTGTTTTTGTGTCAGATGGCCTCTATCTATAGTTATCCCTATGCAAGATGGCCTCTGTTTAATTACTATTATGGTTTACTTGTTGTTTCCTGTTCAAAGGTTGGTCTCATTGTAGGGTTCTGCATTTTAGAAGTTTTGATTATTTTAGGATTTTTAAAAATCAAACGTTAATTTTTGCATTAGTGAAAATCATCATGTGCTTCATGATTTATTTACTTTTGCATAATAAAAGGAACCCCACACACCACGTTTCACTTTAACATTAATGAGTTGGATTTCATCACCAACCGTTAATCGAGACCAACGACGGTGGGCTTCATCTCCATCCGTTGGCTCGCACCATAGCAACCCTAGTGGCCAAAGCGAGTGGCTTTCTAGATTTCACCACCAAAAAGTCCCCTACTCTTGGGTGCACCTAGAGTGGGAAGGTTAGTAATGCCATTTTACCATGGGGCTTAATAATAAGTGGAACGCAACTATCATTTTTGTCCAAGCTTGCTCGAGAGTGAAGCAAAATCTTGTGAGGCCTTACCTCAGGTATTAGGCAAGTAGTAGGACTAAGATAATGTGACCTCCTTCAAGGGGTAATTTTGATTCCTTAGGTTTTACCTTGAGCTAATATCCAATAGGAAGCCATTTTTTTTCATTTGAGTTACACTCCTCGATAGGGGGTGTGTTCAAACTACCTTTAGTAGTTTTCTATTTTTCACCCTTAGTATTCATAAGGAATAAGGTATACATCAAAATACACTCAAATAGTTATAGGAATTCATAATCAAAACTTAAATGAGATAATCACATTGTCTGCTTGTTTGTTTCTTTACTGTTTTCTTAATCAACATCATGGTAACAATGCGCAACCGAGCTCATTCATGAGCTAGTGCTATTGAAAATTTGTAAGGAGGCATAGAACATCTTTGGTTCAGTCTTGAGGACATGGTCATTCCTAAATGGCATCCTGGTATCCATCGTAATGCTAACATCACCTATAGGGAATCTGATCTTTAGGATATCCCTATCCAGGATGCATCTATGGGTCCTCAATATGATCAAGAAGATGAGCTTCTTGGTCAAAACCAATCTCATGCTACTATTAGACATAACCCACCCACTAAGGGGCCTAGTAGGGGAGTGTCATGGATTCACATCTCGACTTGATCTATCCACCAATCTAAGTAGGAGCAAGATTATACACCATCACCTAGCCTAGATGAGCAAGCCACTCCACTTGATCATCCATGGATGAGCCAAAAATTTGCTCACCTAGATAGGTATGACCCTCATCATCCTAATAGGATAGCCTCATCCACTCACATCTATCTTGAATATGAGGAAGAGGAAGACCTAGGTCATCCTGTTTCTCCCCATGGAGAGTGTTCCATGCAAGCACATTGTGCCTCTACACCATCCAAGTATGTAGAATTCACCTTCAAGCTTGAGCACCAGGTCAACGTGGCTTCCCTCGATCATGGGAAATGGGTAGCCAACCCTATTGGGCCCACAGAGCAAGCCAAGTCCCTTCGTATTAATACAAGGGCTCATTGACCTCACATGACTGATCAAGTGAATCAAATACCTAGGTAAAACATAAACAAATAAGAGCAACTACACCAACTATGGTTGGATAAGTTGCAAATGGATCAAGAATACCTAGAATAAAGTTGATTAGAACAACAAAGGGTGCACCAACAAAGGTTGCATCAACAACAATTACACTAGGAATGATTGCAAAAAGCAATGCATGAGGAGGTCCTCACACCTAGTACCTATAGGCAACAAACCCATCAAATGTGCATTGCACAACACCATGACCTACCTCCTAGGCCAAATTAAAATCACCCTCCTCATGTGCCCATCCATCACCATAGGTCTCAACAACATCAACCACAAAATCATCGACCATAATATGAAGCCTATGAGGATCTAGAGCCAAAGTATCAGGACCAAGGATATCCTGAATCACTCTGTGAGGATATGGTTGATGATTATATTCAACCACATCATCCCAATAAAAATTTTCTACCTCCCCTCCTCGAGGACCAATGTAGGAAGATGAGATAATATCATCTCAAGCTTACAAGGTGCTCATAGAGTGCATCAAATCATTGGAGAAGCAAGGAATGGGTTATCAAAATCCCACATTGCATCAACTATGTAATCAACCACTCCATCCTTCGGTCCCATGTCCTCCATATCTTGAGCATTTTGAAATACTAAAATTGGATAAATTTAAAGGAGATGATGATGCACAAGAACACGTAACCAGTTTCATGAACCTCTATTTCCAACTCTAGGATGATGATACCTTGTTACTTAGGACCTTCTTGATAATGCTCTCTAGCCCAACCTTAGAGTGGTATAACCATCTACCAAGGCACAACATCTATAGCTTTGAACAACTTGCAAATGCATTCCTGGAATACTTCTCATTTGGTATAAAGAAGAAAGCAAACTTGACTGACTTGTCCAACCTTTGATAATTTGATGATGAGCCTATCACAGAATATGGCAACAAGTGGAGAAATATTATGTCAAAATTACCTTTCACCTTACCCATCACAGAACTTACTCGAATGTTCACTAGGAGTTGTTCAAAGCAAATCTCACTTTTCTTACAACTACAACAATACCAAACATTCGAGGAGGCTTTGGCATAGGCCAAGGTCATTGAGGACATCAAGGTCTAGGAGGGGGACATCAAAATTTGCAAGAAGGAATGGAACAAGAACCCCAGAGGTAATTATACACAACAAAAACCACCTTCGATCAATCAAGTTGTCTTGAGTGTTCCAAGGCCTAAGAAACAAACAATGCCCCAACAACCCAACTATCAGGCTCAACCCCCTCCTATGCAATACCATGACCAACCTCAATGAAATTAGGCATAGAATCTACCATGCCACCTACCTCACAACTATACACCATTACTTGAATATTTGGCATCACTTTTTAATCGATTGTGTGAGGCAAAGGCTATCACCTTGCCTAAGATTCACCCCATGGATCCAAATCACCCAAAACCTAAGAGGTATAGAGAGGACCTATACTATCTCTATCATCAATAAAATGGTCATGATATCCAGGCATGCTATACATTTAAGAACATAGTATAGGATATGCTCAAGAAAAATCAACTACAAATTGATAATCCTCTTGTTATCAATAACCAATAGATGGGCATATTCAAGGATCCCTTACCTACGCATGAGGTTAAGGAAGATCAGATAAGATAGGTCAATGAAGTCCACATGGCCCCACCCAATCAAGGGTTTGTTGGGATGATCAATATTGTGACAAGGAATGGGAGATATCTTGACCAAGCTGCACCACCTGTAGCTCCAACCAATATTCCTTCTACATCACAACCCTTGCCACAATCAAATCCTATCCAAGGTCCACCACCTCAACCGATGGTGATGATCAGAAGTAGGCTTACCCAAAGTCTACGAATGACATCAACTAAACTCTCCATCTATGAGCTAATACAACAATCACCACGACACAAAGAAGCTCTGATGGAGATTCTAAAATCTATTGAATTGCAGCCCCAGGATCCCAACGCTTTTACCAATTTCATGGGGCACATTCAAAAATGTAAAGAACCAATCATAACTTTCTATGATCATGAGATCAAGCTAGTACCCACTAACAAAGTCGATCCTCCATTGCACATCATTGCTTGTGTAAATTGGATCCCCTATAAATGAGTGTTGATTGACACAGGTTCTTCTATCAACATAATCACCACTACCACACTGGAACATCTTAGTCTTCCAATATCACATATTGTAGCATCCACTTTCACTCTTCGAGCATTTAATGATGCTCTATGCTCTACAATTGGCACAATAGTCCTTCCTATCTAGGTTGGACTAAAGATGATTCCTACATTATGCCACATTTTGGAAGGTGTGATGCAATATAACATATTGCTTTGCCGACCTTGGATTAGAGATATGAAGTGCATCCCATCTATACTACACCAGTGCATTAAATATGTCCATGAAGGATAAGTTCATGTAGTCCCTTCAAACTTTGAGCCTTTCAAATATTGTAATCTGATTCATGAGAATTTGTCTTACCATCCATGCATCTGGACATCTAGCCTAATGACCCTATCAAACATCTAGAGCCCCCATCAAAACCATCACCCCCATCCATTGATCCATCCACATCATCACCTCCATATCAGCCCTCACCATTGGTTTCTTCTGACATCCCTTCTTCATCATCGGATCCTTCGAGTGAGAAAAAGTTGAAGGTACCAATTGAGGAAACCCCACCATCCATTTCCACCATTTCTACAATAGAAATTTCAACTCCATGAAGAAGAATCATCTACTATTATGGATGAACCACCTCAAACCACACCTCCATCATCCCCATCATCCCACCCCATCGCAAGTCATGGTCCATTTGGCTAACCCTAGTCTCATTGAGTACCTAGTACAAAATGTCACATTCACTCCTCTCATCGAGTCTATCCAGGATATAGGTAGACCTCACTTGCCATCACTACCCATTGGTACCATTGTGCCCTTGGGGGTACCTCTAAATCAAATGAACTTCATCTATGGAGGTATTGACAATTCTACAAGTTCATCCCCTATGATGGAGGATGATGATGATCCATTTTCAAGGAATGTCAATTATCTATCAAACCTAGATTTTACCCTATGATACTTTTACCACTACCATTGGCATGGGAATGGTCTTGGTCGATATGAGTAGGGTATTTAAACACCTTACCAACCACAATACCAACTCCCTACAGATAAATTTGTCTTAGGGTATTCTATGCGTATGTCGAATGAACTCCTTGTAGACTCCCTCCAATGCCTAACCATAGGCTTTGAGGATGAGATTGATGAGAATGATTACATCGACCCAAGCTATTTTCATCTACTAGGATATCATCTTCCCATTACAATGGTTTTTATTGAGCCTTCTGACTCCTTTAGTGAGGCATCAAAATAATATGAGGATGAGATAGAATTGGTGTATCTAGGTCCTCACCACAATCGATGGATTAGCAATTAAGAAGAGACAATGAACAAGAAGACTACCAAACTAATATTCAAACTATTGAGCCTCTCATTGATCTATGATGAGCTCTACCTTAGGTATTTCTTTGGAAGGATCCATTTAGAGGTATATTCTACCCCTAGAATATCCGGTCATCTTGGCTCCTCCTAGGCCTCATCCAGTCATTCCACTACCACCTCAACCACCTCTGATATATCTTGAGGCCACCCATATTTGATAGGCTCTTCCCATACATGAATGGAAACTATCCACTATCCATAAATATGGTTTCCATTGATTTGATCACACCACTCCATAATCCTAATGACCCTTCAAAACCTTTGCACCTCAACCAAGAGGTAATCGATTTTGATCACACCGTGTTGCCACCATCACCCAAAGAAATGTTATAGCTATTTCATTTCTCCCAAGGGCCATCTAAAGATGTTTATCAAGTTGAGATCAAACTAGATATGATCAAATATTTGAATCTAGTTGATGACATCCACTTGATCCCTACACCTCATCATCTTGAGGAGGGATCCCACATGTCAATAGAGGAAATAATTGATGTAGACATTGACATTGATCCTGAGACTCCTAAGAATATAAAATTAGGATAAAGTCTATCCCTTGAAGAGCAAGCCATCTACACAACTCTCTTGATAGAGAAGATAGAAGCTTTTGCTTGGTCGTACAAAGACATGTTGGGTCTTGACCCAAATTTGGTCATGCACAACCTTACACTCGATCCAAAAATCAAACTGATCAAGCAAAAGCTTCATAAAATGCATCCAATAATAGCCTTAATGGTGAAATATGAATTACAAAAATTGTTGGATGCAGGATTCATCCAACCTATCGACTATCCTGATTAGGTTTCCAACATGGTACCCATAGGGAAACCTGATGGGAGGATTCACATATGCATAAATTTTTAAGATCTTAACAAAGCGACTCCTAAGGATGAATTCCCCCTTTCAAACATTGATGCTTTAGTCGATGCCACTACAGGTCATGAAATGTTATCCCTCATGGATGGTTTCTCAGGCTACAATCAAATTTAGGTCAATCCTGAAGATCAGCCCAAGACAACCTTTACCACACCTTGGGGGACTTTCTATTACAAAGTCATGCTATTTGGCCTCAAAAATGTTGGTGCCACATATCAGCGGGCCATGACTTATATATTTCATGACTACATGCACAAAATATTGGAGGATTACATGGATGATTTGCTAGCCAAATCTCTATTGCATCAAGAGCACGTTGATGTTCTACGGAAGGTCTTCGATCGCTTAATCGAGCATAATGTTAGACTTAATCCCAAAAAGTGTGTCTTTGGAGTCACATCTGGAAAACTTTTGGGTTTTATAGTCTCAAAGTGAGGGATCAAAGTTGATCCCACCAAAGTCAAGGTGATACTCAAAATGCTTCCCCCTACAAACCTTAAGCAGCTTCACAGCTTACAAGGGAAGGTCTCATCTATTCGATGCTTCATAGTGCAACTTTCGGATAAATGTCAACCCATGAATCGACTATTACAAAAGGGGGTCCCATTCCATTGGGATGATGAGTGTCAAAAGGCCTTTGATGAGATCAAACAATACCTGGCATCACCACCAGTTTTAGCTCCACCTCGACCAGGTGTGCCATTCTTGCTATACATATCAGCTACCGATTTTTCCTTAGGGACCATGTTGGCCCAAAAGAATGAGGTAAATAAGGAACAAGCTATCTATTACATTAGTCGCACCCTGGTGAGCTATGAGCTGAAGTACGCATACATTGAGAAGCTTTGCTTAGTAGTGGTATTCACCACCAAGAAGCTTTGACATTACATGTTGAATCATACAATGTATATCATTTCCAAAGAGAATCCTTTGTGGTACATGATGAGTCACACGTACCATAATAGTCAAACCATAAAATGGATCATGTTGTTGACTAAATTTGACCTTGAATTCATAAGTCAAAAATCTATTAAAGGTCAAGTAATTGTTGATCAACTAGTAGAGGCTCCTCTCCAGGATGATAAACCTCTTATTATCGAATTGCTTGATGATGTAGTTTTTGCATTATCGGACTCACCAGAACTTAAAGAACCTGAAAATAATGCTAATATGACTTTGTTCTTCAATGGTTCTAAGTGTGAGCAAGGGGGTGGCATAGAAATCATGTTTTTCACACTGTAAGGGGCTCCTATACCCCTTTCATTTAAACTTGATTTCCCATGCACCAATAATAATGTTGAATATGAGGCTCTCCTTTTGGGTCTTCAAATAGCTATCACCATGAATATCAAAAAGCTCAATATCTTTGGTGATTCCTTGCTCATAGTTAACCAAGTCAAGGAAATCTATCAATGTAAGTGTCCAATCTTGAAATCATATAAAATCCTTATGGACAAACTACTAGCTAAATTAGAATGGTACAACATCGAGGTAATCCCTCATTCATCTAATCATTTTTTGGATACAATGGCTTCTTTGGGATCCTTAATTCTATAAAACCCTTTCGATGATATCACAACCATTCATGTCAAAATACTTTTGCAATCAACAATAAGTAAGGCTTCAAACAATAAAGAAGTTGTCCACATGATTCAGATTGAACCAAACCAAGATCGGTTCTCTCAGGTACACGAATTTTTGAAACATGCATCCTAGGGGTCTTTGATCCCATAGGGTCCTTTTGATAATGGCATGACCATTCATCTTAAGGTTGTCTCCCAATCCATATTTGTGCATGATGAGTCACAATAGGAACAAGCAATTCATTCAGTCGAGATCCAAGCATATCAAGATTGGCTCATTCAATTAAAATATTTCTTAAAACTTGGTAATATCCCTTCAAGATTATCACATGCCACAAAATAAACATTCAAACAAAAAGTGATAAAATATGTCTTACTCGAAGACATATTGTATCATCGAAGCTATGATGGTCTTCTCCTTCATTGTTTAGAACCCCAAGAGTCTGCTTGGGTAATTTTGCAAGCTCACGATGGTACTTGCAGTGGCCATTTTAGCGGTATGGCTATCACCAAGCGCATCCTTCGAATGGGCTATTATTGGCCCACCATGGAGAAATATTATTGCACTTATGTCAAGAAGTGCATGAAATGTCAACATCATGCTAATATTTCACATGTACCTTCTCAGGCCTTACAACCAATCCATTCGGTATGGCCTTTTTTATAGTGGGGTTTTGATTTAATTGGGAAAATATCACCCCCATATTTGGGCCATCACACGTTTATCTTAATGACCACCGAATACTTCACCAAGTGGGTGGAAGCCATCCCTCTTACCACTACAACTGGATCTCACATTGTGGAGTTCATACTTCATAATATCATATGTCATTTTGGTATTCCATCCAAGATTATCTTCGATAATGGGACCCCATTTAAAAATAAATATGTGCATGCTTTAACTTCCAAGTATAATATCCAACATAACTTTTCCATACCCTATTATCCATAAGCTAATGGACAAGTAGAGGCATCAAACAAGACTGTAGTTACCATCCTTAAGAAAACCATCAAGGAAAATCACAAATATTGGCATCTTCAACTACCTCTAGCATTATGGGCTTATCAAACTAGCATTCAGACACCCACTAGGGTAACCCTATTTTTGCTAGTATATGGCATTGAGGCCATTATACCCTTAGAATTAGAAATTCCTTCATTGCACATATCACTCCAAGAATTCATCAATGATGATACTGTGCAATAAGCTCACCTTGACCAATTGACCCTTCTTGATGAACATCACGTTAATACTCTCGAGCATCTTCACATTTATCAAGATCACCTTAAATGAGCTTATGATATGAAAGTCCACCTGAGGGACTTCAAATTTGGAGACCTTGTGCTCAAAGAAAATCAGTAAAACTCCAACTTATCACCCCACTTACACGATAAATTTATGGCAAATTGGTTAGGCCCTTTCATCATCACACAAAAAATAGGGCCAGGGACTTATCATCTAGCATCTCTCGAGGGTGTTGAGGAACCTAAACCTCTTAAAATTCTCCATCTATGGGCATTTCATGCATAACACATAATGCATAAAAAAAAAACACAAAAAATTAGATAACACAAAAACATTGCATTTTCACTTGCATTACAAAACATCATGCATTTCATGTAGTTGCATTTGTTAACTTGCATTAGGCATATCCTTTCATTTGCATTAGCATTAGGACTAGTTTGGTTCTTACATGCTAGGATCTGGCACCACACCTGTATAGTTGCCATCTTTCTTAATCAACCTTATCCATCATTTGCAGTTTTCCTTATGGACTTTTGCTTATTAAGGGGTCCTCGTAAGATAGGGTAGATACTAGATAAATATCAACAATGATGTTTATATGACCACTGACTATTTTATGCACACCTTTTAGTTTACAAAATATCATAGGGAAAACCCTCACATCCCACATATCACCACCATCCACATTCCCCTTTGTGAGTAATTATGTTTTTCAACACAACTAATAAGTTGTTATAGGGTGTTCACTAGGGTTTTTGGTCATTCAACCATTCCTAGTTTTCCTTTCAGATTTTGTAGAAAGCTATCTTGGCTTTTAGAAGGTAGGGTCTTGCTTTGATAGTACCTTGCATATGTCAAAATCCCAAACACAAATTCACATATTAAAATCTAAGTTTGAACAAGGAAGGATGATGCTACAATGTAGTCCTTGCCACCTTGAGCGAAAGGTTTCCCTTGCTCATCCTATTATGTGCATGGTCTAGAATGCTGAGAATTGACAAAAGGACAAGCTCCCCCCTACCCAAGCAATCCCCTTGCTCTTCCACAAAATGAGCAAGTAATAAAAAAAAAATAGTGGTTTTCACCACTAAGCAAATAAAATCCCCTTGCTCCTCAAAAAATGAGCAAGTATCCCAAGAAATTAAAATAAAATAAGGGGGTAATGAGTTTGAATCCCTAGAATCCTTAGTTATTCAAAATCCATGGGGTAATCTCCATTACAACAATGGGTTGAATGAAACTCATCTGGCAATGGAGGAGTCTTACACGTGGTGATATGTCTATCACATTAGCGACCTTCTTTTGTATAGACCAATGTCATCTTGCGGATGAGCTAGCTTTTGGTGGCTTGTATTGCCTAGTAGTCCATTCCAACTACATCCATAATTAGGATAATGATGACCATAGGATGATCCTCATTACAATAATGGGTTGAATGAAACCCACCTAGCAATGGGGTAGTCTTATGCATCATAATGAACATCACATGCACACACAAGGATATTGAATATCTAGGTCTTCCTAGTAGATTTTTATCTTTTAGAGTCATGTATAGTCAATAAACAACTTTTGATTGGTCAACTAGGGTGTTTGAGTCTCATGAAAAACCTTATCATTCCTCATAGCACCTAATGGTTTCACATCCATCAATTCATCTAAAAAATGTATGACTTTTGAGAAAAGGTTAAAACATTCTGATTGATGACTTTTATACATTCTGTGGTGCTTACATATAGGTTATTTTGCATCTTAGATTCATTCATTATGTTTTAACATATAAACATAAAAATAAAAAATTTACATCATCATATCATTAGTACATCATATACATGCATATATCTAGGCATACATCTATGCATCTATACTACAATGTCTAGGTATACATCCATCATCCATAATTGCATCCATAAAGTGCATCCAAACAAATAAAATAAAACATGAAATAAACACATGATAGGCCATAATAAAATATATATATATACAATATTGATCCTCTATGAATCCTCTCGATCTCAGTTTTTGGATCGAGTAATTTAATCTTGGGTAAGGTAATGGCCTTAGCCTTGCACAATTGATGAAAAATTGATGCCTATATATATATATATATATTTATTTATATGTATGAGAGTCTAATACAATTTTATATTTTCAAAATTGTACGACCGTCTCTGGGTCAAACGATCGCATTTAGTGTGACCATCCTACCAAGGGACAACCCCAAAAATTTGCAAAAATAACAAAAAAAAAGCTCCAAAGATACCCAAAATATTTTGATAAAAATTCTCTCAAGTGATCCTCGTATCTAGTGATTTACCCTACACATATGGCGGTTGCAGCGACTAATTATCCATGCAATCTGATCAGATGGGTAGATTACCATAAGGCCACTTGAACAAAAACAATTATCGATAGTGGTCAAAAACAAAATTGTAACGAGATCTTCCCCCCTTCCACTTTTGCAAAGGTCCTACAAAACTTTAAAAAAGTCATCTTGGTCAAGCGACTTGTCGCTTTCATCACTTTCCATCTCCTCTATCGACTCGTCGCTTGAGGGGGTAGTCATATAATTGCAAAGTTCATAATCGAAGTCAATAATCAAACACTCAATCAACGCAAATTGCATTCATTCAAGAAGCATTACCAAAAATATCATACACTTCCCTATTTTTTGGGGCAAAAAGCAAAACAAAATTCAAACCCAACCCATAGAAAATCTACCCAAAATGTTTAAGATTGTCAAGATCAGGTATGCCTAAAGTTGATTGACATAGAAAATCTACCCTCAACTAAAAAGTTTACCTAAAATCAAGTCCATAAAAGTGTTGGAAGCAATGATTCAAAAATGTATGCTCTTTCAATGATTGGGGCATCTAACATTGATCAGATCAATGAACACCACCAACCCTCAATTTGACTACAGGTCATCTATTTTTGCTTTGCATTGTGCTTTCACACAACGCATCCCAAAAAGGGGTATTTTTAGACACCTAAAACATGTCATGTTGAGGAGACTACCTATATGGACCTCTTTTAGACCATATGAAATGCCTTGGGTAGCCCTAGGGCTCAATAATGGTTTTCACCACTCAGATAGGGAGGAATTTCCCTTTGCATCCAAGATCATCCCACCAAATAACAACCTCCAAAGATAGTCTTACCACGAGATGACCTCCAATAAAGGCCATATCATCCCAATATGGTCACACCATAAGAAAATTCAAACAAGATCTAGAATCTCGTGCCACAGTTAAAGCGGTTACACGAGCTAGCTAAGCATAACAACATACACAGTTAGTTGCAAGGAAGTTTCAAGAATGGACAGTTACTTTTCTTAGATCTAACTGTTTCTTGACTTCCTATGCATTATTAAACTCCCTTTTGGAAGTTTATACAATGGCACCCAGACTTCATACATTTATCAGAGAAGAGTTTCAATTTTCAAGCAACGAAGTGTTGCCAAATTTCAACCAAGAAGTTTCCAACCCCTTTTGCATTATTTTCTCTATAGAAAGCATACAAATGGATCATTTTGAAGGTTGGAGATCCCATCCATGTTGTTTGTGCAATCTAACATCCTTTTTTTGGTGTTGAATTCCACCCCCCTAAGTTGTTTCCCACAAATGCACCAATTTGCCAACCAATTCACAGATCGAATCTAGCATCACCTTGCATCGACCATAAGAGAATCAATCATAGGTTAGCAGTCATATCTATCAGAGATGTCCCACAGGTATGACCATCTCTCTCAGAGACGACCTACAGGTATGACCATCCTGCACATAGATGGCCTCTTGGGAAAATATTTGTTTCTTGTTTTCCTTCTTTTGTTAAGTTTTAGCAACATTTCTAGTTATTGTTTAGCATAGATAGATCTCATTTTCATGCATGCATTTTTTCTTATTTCAGTTTCTTTGTTGTTTTTCTTGCTATCAATACGGGCCTTATCTCGAAAGGTTCTACATATACTTTTAATGTTCTTTAATCTTCTTGTGTGCAGATCACAGGTACATACGAGGAAGCAATAACATAAAGATTCACATATCATCATCCATTGTGAGAGTCCTAAAAACCTATTCCAAATCAGTTTGTGGATGCAAAAATATTTTGTGTAGTACATTTGAATTATTTCATTTGTAATCCATTGTATCAATATTGGTAGCAATCCCTCAAAGGGAATCTTATTTGTAACCTTATTGGAAAAGAACAAGACATTATTAATAAAAAGGACACCGTTTGTCATTTTCTTTTATTTTATTCTTTATCTTTTTGGTTGCATCTTGATTCGCTACATCTCGATATTGTATTTCATTTCATGGATGTATGATCTTTTTCAGTATTTTTAACATAATCAACTCTTTTGGAGCCATTGATGAGTTCTAGAGTAATCATGAATGTCCATTTGAGTTAGTATTTAGCTATCTCTTCTCTAAGAATTCGTAGAGTCCTTGATCAGGCTTATGCCTAGTATCAACTCTTATTACTTGGTTTTCCAAGTCATTACTAAATCATGTGATAGTTATTTTAAATTGTAACCTCCTATTCACCTTTCCCTATAACACAACCTTCATAAATTTTTAGGCATATATGTTTGCAGTGTATGCATTTCATGACAGGAAAGGTACATCAAGTACTTATGCACTTTTGTAAATGAAATCCATAACAAGGTCAAGTTTATGAAGATGATATATTGTATCATTGTTGTGTACATTATTTGGAATTTGAAATGTTGATTTTTGACTTTTCATCTTCAAGTTAATTGCATATCTTATATTATAATTGTCAGATGGAAATCAATAAGCTCAACCAAGTCCACTTTTTTGTTTGTTCTACATGCATATGTCATGCTATATCTTGTGTACAAGTGATTATTCTTAAAAGGAGTTAAGATCTATGTGCATTTACTGTCTATTGAAGTATTCACACTTTTTCATAGACCTTTTTGTTATATATAACACCATTACAATGTACTAGCTTTGAGAGTTTTCTTCATGGAAATATGATCAATGTCTATACTTTTTGGGTTTTATTTTGGGTAGTGTCTACTGCACTAAATCAGTGGTGGCAACAAATAGAGAAACATGATGACATGAACATGTGATGCAGGGTTATTGCTTAAACTAAGGCAATAAAAAAATACCATAATTTTGACATATTCTTGTGTATAGCAATTTGGAAGTTGTTGACTAAAATAATTTTGGACTTGCTTTTATATTACCCTACTTTGTCATGAAAAATAACAAACATGTTTAAGATTCTATAGTATTTTAAGATAATATTTCTTTAATATATTTTATTTAAGTCCAAAGTTTTTGTTCTATACTGTGTAATTGACAAAAAAAAAAAAATTGTACAATTGAGTTAATAATTATTGATCTCTTCTATTTCCATTAATCCTTGATATAGTCTCATGGGTTATGAGGGTTTAGAATTAGCTAATTCTAAAGGTGGACAAGATGATGTAAAGGAGGAATATGGCAAATAGAGGCAGGTCTATAATTTTATTGTATTTTTTATGTTGTTTAGTTAATGTGTAGGCTGACATTTGTATAGTAAAATGTATTGTGAATAAATTTTAATTAAGCACCCACAAAATGATCCTAAGAACCTTTTAGAATAATGACTAAGTTATTGCAATTGGAATATCAGTGTCAATACTCTTTATATCCTTTTCCCATTTGCATGCATTCTGCATTTCAAGGTATATATTTAAATCAAAACTATTTATAACTTGCATGGTAATTTACCTCTTAGTAGAGGTCCCCCAACCCTTTAATGTTGTATTGTTAGAGGAAGGTGATGGCATTAGATGAATGTTGTTAAATTTGCACTGTTATAACTTGATTAGTTTTGTGTTTTGAGGCTTACCTATTTGGAGGTGTTATTCTCAAGAGTGAGATAGTTTCTAGAAGACGATGCAAAATTATATCGAAGAAGATATCTTTATGTTCTCTTGTATTCCATTACCTTTTTATCCATTTGTCTCAATTATTAATCCATATAATTGGATTGTCTTGCTTCTTAGCCATTTAACAGTCTTTGTATATTTTCCACTTATATTTTTACTACTTGAAATAAGTTTGCAAGAGTTGTTTGCTATCAAATTGACTATTATTTGTCTTTTTGCATATGGATGGAAAAAACATGGATTCTTTGTATGCCATCATGATGGACCATCCCTCTTATAAATGCACTCAATTACAAGATACAAAATCAATGATTGTAGTCTCTTTACTTTACTGTAGTAAACATGGTTCACATAAGTAACTTACAACTCCTTTTATTTCATGTTCATGTGACATCCAACTCATGGATGATGAACCAAAACTTGGTCAAGCAAGCATAGGTTTTGTTTACTTTGTTGATGTTTAAATATTTGAGTGTCTCCTTCAAACCATCTAGATATGTATCTTCCTTTCAATAATTATTAGAAACAAGCTATCTTTGTTGGATCTCTGGTATTTCTATTAGCTCTATATCACCTATGTTTTCAAAATAAATATTATAAAGTGTTATTGATATGCTTTTGTCACTCGTAAAATCAATTTAATTTCTTTCTTTCTTTGAAGTTTGATTCAATTTAAAAAATAATTGGAAGGTTTCATTCCATGACAACTGTTTGCATATTATCTAAATCATAGTCACATATTTTTGACCAAATTTTTTTTATATTATATTAAGCTAGATAAATAATATAAATATTATGTTACTGTATTCTTTTTCTTCTATGTTTTGCTACTTGTCGAAGTGATATTTTACACACTTTGGACATGGCTCCTTAGTTCTTGTGTTGGATTGTATTTTTTTTGTGATTGTAATTTTTGGATTTCTTTTTATTATCTTTTTTTGATGAGTGCTTATAAGGGTGGTTTGCATTTTTGTTTATAGTTCTTTGTTTCAGGGGTTGGTGATACAACTTCATGTATTGTTTTTATCTCTTTGGGATTTATTTAATATTAGTTGTTATGGTAATTTCCTTCACTGTACCTAAGGATTTGATATTTTTTTATAGAAGTAATAAAGTCTTGCCATTATGTTTTTGGTGATTTTACTTTGTTCTTGATTCCAATTGTTTAAGTTTTACCTATTTTGTAAAGGTGTTTGATTGTTTTCAAATCTTATCCTTTTGACCATTAAGGTTTTAATATTGGACCAAATGTGTATAGTTTCTTTATCTATATGTATTTTTTAATACTATTGTACTATTCTAGTATTTTTTCTTTAAGATGTAAAATGATATTAAGAGCCTTTTTTTTTTATATAATCTCAAGTATTCAAAATAAATTATCATTTAAATTGAATCATGTTTCATGAGCCACATGGCTTGTGGAATCAAAAGTCTAATTTGTGAACTTCTTGAGATCTTTTGCTAGAGTAAGAGTATAGGAGTGTATTTATATTCTCTTGTATTACCTTACATTTTCTCCATTTATCTCAATCATTAATCCATATAATTGGATTGACTTACTTCCTAGCCATTTGGTAGTCTTTGTACATTTTTCACTTATATTTTTATTGCTTGAAATACGTTTGTAGGAGTTGTTTTAAGTGAAATTGACTATTATTCATATTTATGCATATGGATGAAAAGAACATGTATTCTTTGTATACCATCATGATGGACCATCTCACTTATAGATACATCCAATTACAAGATACAAAATCAATGATTACAGTATCTTTATTTTATTGTAGTAAACATGGGGGTCAAAGAATTAGCTTATAACTCCTCTTATTTCATGTTCATGTGACATCCAACTCATGGATGATGAGCCAAAACTTGGTCAAGAAAGCATAGGTTTCATTTAACTTTGTTGATGCTTATATATCCAAGTGTTTCCTTCAAACCATCTAGATATGCATCTTTCTTTTAGTAATTATTAGAATTAGGCTATCTTTGTTGGCTCTCTTGTATTTCTATTAGCTCTATATCACTCATGTTTTCATAATCCATATTATAAAGTGTCAATGATTTGCTTTTGTCACTTGTGAAATCAATATAATTTCTTTTTTCTTCTAAGTTTATTTCAATTTAAAAAACAATCAAAAGGTTCCATTCCATGACAACTATTTGCATATTACCATTGGGTTTAAAGGATGTCAATATATATCATTCATTCATATAATGTCTGGAGATATAATATTACCACCATATATGAAGACAACAAAGTAAGTGGATGTTGGAAAACTCATTATCATATGGATGTTATTAAATTTAGAATATTTTTGTATGTATTTGAAGTTATTTTTTTATATTTCTTAATAAAGTAAAATAAATTGATAAATTTCAAGCATCAGAGCAATTGAACCAGGGTTATGCATAAGGGGTTGGACTCAAAATGTACTTGTAAAAAAATTGTGAATCCTAATCAAAATCAAGGTGAATCATGGAGAATCCTAAGAAAATCAAATCGAGCATCTTCATACCAAAATTTGGGGTATTTGAAGCCCTAAAATGTAAAGTTATCTTTGGGACCACTTTTGACCTATTAAATAATATTATAATTTCATAAAAACACCACCATTAGATCATGCTTGAAAAGAGATTTCCAACGAGTATAAACATGCCTATTTTTAGATATATATTGTGGCAAATTGACCCTAAAAACAATTAGTACTAAAAGTTTTAGGCGAATGGGCTGACGTCGAAGGTCCTCATATTCGCCAATTTCTAATTTTCAAAATCCTAATATTCGCCACTATGCATAACCCTGAGTTGAACAATTTTATAAAAATATTCCAATTTATATCTATGTAATTTTCTTTTTCATAATTATTATAATCAAAACTTGCTCTTGTATATTACTAGTTAAATGAAATGTGTGAAGACCAAGAATATACATATTTTCATTTCAAGTTGGATCTCAAACCACTATTTTTTATTATGCTCATAAAGAATTGATAGTTTGATGGAGTCAAACATACTTAATGGATATACATTGATAAAATGGTAAAACTACTAAGGGATATTAAAAATTGATTCAAATTATTTTTGGTAAAATGGTAAGTTTTAAAGAGGTTATTATTTATTATATAAGGGTTTACCACTAGGGATTTAATAAATAGAAGGGGAGGTGATAAATTTTAAAAATATGAGGTTTTTTAAGAAGCCCGTGAACGCACATGTTTTGAAGGATTTCAACTAAGTGACCCCCCCCCCCCCAAATGACCTTACTTGGTTTATAGTGGTTCAATTTTTGTACTCTTGAACAACTTTGGAGGGATTGGCCTAAACAGAAGGTTGTTGATCATTTTGTTAGAAAATTAGTTTATATGGGAACCACCATCCTGCCTTGGAATATCTAGAAGGAAAGAAACAATCAAATATTCAAACAATAAAAGAAGGATATTTACTATATTTGGCAAAAGACCATTGCCAACTTAGTTGAATCAGTCCAACAACTCCTTAATCACCCCTAAGACTCCCACCAATGATAGGATCAAGTTATGTAAAGATTGAAGATTCACTCTACTATTGGCAACCATCTTAAAGAGAATGTAATCAAATTATGGATAGAACAAGGAGTTGGTAGCCTCATATAAAGAATTTTGAAAAAGTCAATATAGATGGAGGCTCTAGGAGGAACCGTAGAAAAGCTAGTGTGGGAGAAATTGGTAGACTTTTAGATGATTCCTTGGTTTTTATTTTTACTGATAATTTGGGTATCCTTTCCAATAACCTTGTTAAGGGGTATGGTATCCTCACAGGACTTCAAGAGGTTGTTAAGGTTGGATGGCAAAAGGTGTTGGTTGAATCTGACTCCCAATTTATGATTAATCTATTGAATGCTCCGAAGAATCATAAGGTTGATTAGAGAATAAAAATAATTTTTGAGAAGATTCAATTAATCTGGATGAAATTTTTTAAAGTTGAATACAATCATGTGGTCATAGAATAAAATAGGATTGTTGATGCTTTAGCTAATTGGACGTTGGATAAAGGTGGTATTACTTGCTACAACCACCTTCCTAGATGGTGGGCTTCGTATATCAAGGATGATCTTCTTTCTATCGTTTCTCTGGATGGATCAAGTACTAGAGGTACCTAGTTCCTTTTTCTTTGTATTAGCCTCTCTTTGTCTAGTCAGGGTATTTTTGGTCCTAGATCAAAAAGATCATTCTTATGTTTCTTGTGTTGATTCTTGGATAAAAGGCATGTTGGCCTAGAAAGGCCATAGATATAATCTATGTTTTCCATTGATTTGTTTCTTCAGTGTGTGTGTTTTTGTGTTATGTGTTGTTTTTTGTGTTTTATGTTTTGGTATGGTTTTGTTGTTTTGTGTGTTTTGTTGTTGTTTGTTGTTTTTATGTTTTTTTTTTTTTGTGTTTTGTTGTTGTTGTTTGTTTTTTTGTGTATGTTTTTGCGTGTTTGTGTTTGTTGGTATTTGTTGGTTTGTGTTGTTTATGTTTTGTTGTTTTAAGAATTCTCCTTGAGTGTGTCAAAGGGGGCAGGCCAAGTGCAAGCCTTGGGCGATTTTGGTGGAATAGATACCCTACCTTCTTGGGTATTACCCAAAAGTGGCACCTTGAATGGGGTTTTCACAAAATAAAAAGTGAAAGTAGGGGCACATGTTTAATAAAAAAAAATGTGAGATGGTGGAGATGCAAAGCGAAAAAAATGCAATAGAAAGACAATGTAGATGCTTGCTCTCTCTATTAATAACTAGATTAAATCTTATTTAATTTAATTATTAATTTAAAGTAGGAAGTTGCACCAAATAATTAAAAAAAAACCTAATTAATTTTAGAAAATACAGAGAAGAACAAAAAGGCAAATGAAAGGGGATGTTTGCTCTCTCTATTAATAATTAAATTGAATTCTATTAAATTTAATTATTAATGTAAAGTATATGTGGACAAAGAATTTTTCAGCTAAGTTTTTTTTCCCTTTCTTTATCTTAGAAATTTTGCATGAAAAAATTATAAATTTTTTATCAAATATTATATTTGCTATAGGATATTCAGATAAATTTCAATAGATTTTGAGTTTAAGTTTCCTTTTCATGGATCGATTTATAGTCAAATCCTTAGAATAATTTCTAGTAGTAGAGGTTAGTGAGCACACCTCAAAGAGATACTCGTTGCTCCAAGATAGTGTAGTTTTTGGTAAATTTAATGGGTATTGGCCAGGGGCTTCAACCTTGAAAAAATGGATTGATAGGAGTTGGAAGTATCTAGGAGTGATTTTATCATTTATTCCCAAATGTTTCTTCCTAGCCATTTTTTTTTCTAGGGAATAAAGAGAACGAATCCTAAAAGGGGGTCCTTGGTTTATGGGAAGAGCATGACTCTTCCTTACCCACTGGTATGAAGGCTTTTCACCTGAAAATGTAAACCTATCCCTCGTACTAGTCTGGGTTAGGATGTTTGGGTTACCCATTTAATTTTTGGAAATAGATACCTTCAAGGCAATAGGTAACACTCTAGGAGAATTCCTTAAGATTTCAAATATGGCAAAAGATGGTTATTTGGCTATTTATGCTCAAATATTGGTCATGATTGATAAAAGTGAAGCTTTACCAGAATCAATCATTTGGACCCAAACTATAGATTATGAAAACATAAGTTTTAGTTGTAGAATATGTCATGATGGGGGCATATTGAGATATCATGTCCTAAGAAAAGCCCAACAAAATCTTTTGTAGAAAATCGCAAGAGAAACTTACAAATGGTTATGGATGAAGATGATTTTCAACTTCCAAAAAATAGATGTAGAAAAATAAAATAAAATAAACAATGGAAACCAATAAGGAAGGATATTGGAAGAAATACTAACTCTTTTGAGGCTTTAGCCTTTGAAGAAAAAGTAGATCAAAACTTAGAGGACACAGGACAACAATTTCAACATATTAACAAAGAATCGTCTATTTAGTATGATCCTAATTTAAGGAAGAACATTATCGATGAACCTAAGGAATGTGTCTCATCAAATTTTGAAGAATATATTGAAGTACCATGCACCATTTAAGAGAAAATAATTGGTAAATAAAATGTATTTTGGGAAGTGAATATGTCTGCCATTAATAAGGAAATGCCATAAAATGAACAGGACAAGTCAAAAGCTTCAATAATAGAGACAAGAGAGGATAAATATGATGAAAAACAAAATTGTGAAAGAATATTGAGGAATAGAATAATAAGACCTACTCCTAATATAGGTAAGGCAAAAAGAGGAAAACCCTCAAATTATCAAGCAAGATCCAGGGAAGCAAGAGCAAACATAGAGAAAGGAACACAAATTAAGTTGGTTGAACTTCTCTTTACCAAACAACAAAATGATATTGGTAATACTCAGGAGGGTCCAAAAGCCCCTAATGAGACATGATTATCATCTCATGGAATATAAGGGGTGTTAAGGCCCCCACAAAGTAGAGGTGTATTAGGGACCCATGTTTAAGTAATAAACCTGATATTCTTTGTATCTAGGAAACTAAAATGACAAGAAATTTCAAAAACTATGAAAGTAGTATGGGCAAGATGTGAATGGGATGCTATGGATTTTGAAAGAGCGACAGGGGGGATTCTAACTTGTTGGAATACTTTTAAAACCTCTTATGTAACCATTCATAAAAATAGGCATTGGATAGCCTCTTTAGTCACTTGTTACTTTGCAGATATATGTTTCGTCCTTATCAATGTCTATGGACCTACAACTCAGTCAAGTAGATTATAAGTTTGGAGTGGGATTAAAGCCTTTATGAGAAGTAAAGGCCAAGAAACCCGATTCATGATAATTGAATATTTTAATACCATAACCAAGCTGGATGAAAAATTTGGGGAATTAGAAAATTGACCCAAAGTATGACATATTTCTCATATTTTATTCAAAATAATGATCTATGGGAAGTTGAGTTTGAAGAAGACAAGTATACTTGGACCAACAACAGGAGAGGCCAAAACCTAATAGCAGAAAAAATAAAAAGATGTATTCTCTCGGATCATTGGCTAGATGAAGGAACTTGTGCTAAAATGAATACCTTAACAAGGATTGGTTAAGATTGTTGGCTAGTAAGAGTTAAAATGGTGGTAAGTGAATTAAAAAGAATATCATATTTTAAATATGAACAGATGTGGGAAGACTGTTCTCAAACGTGGAATTCTTTATGTAATGGTGGGATGTATGCTCTTCCAAACCAAAATAAAGCTATGACATCTAGATTAATAGAATGGAACAATAACACCTTTGGAAATATTTTTGAGAAGAAAGAAGAACTAAAGGATAAATTTTCAAAATTCCAAAAAGGTGATGATAATAATCCAATATTAGAGGAAAGGGAGTTTCTTAGTGAATATCCTAAAATTTTGAGTAAGGAAGAGAAATTATGGAGATTGAAATCAAGACAAACTTAGTTAAAAGGAGATAAAAATACAAAGTTTTTTCATAGAATGGCTATAGTACAAAGATCAAATTCCAAAATTAGTAGAATTAAATCAATAGAAGGGGTTTGGATTAAAGATCAGAGTGAAATTATAAAAGAGGTCAAGTCATTTTATCATAATATTCTAGGTTTAGAGGAGACCGAAGTTCTTAACGATAAACTTCTTCAATATGTTCCTTCAGTTATAACGAATGAATACAATAGGAAACTAATGGAGCCTATTACTCTATAAGAAGTTCATTTAACTCTTTTCTCTTTTAATAAGGATAAATTCCCAAACCTAGATGGTCTCTTTGCAATATTTTACCAATATAATTGGCATATATTAAAGGATTCTTATTGGTGGTAGTGGAATAGTCTAGGGTAAAACAATACATACCTTATAAAAAAAGTGCAACATATCTTACCCTAATTCCAAAAAAGAAGGATGTTGAATTGTTTGATTCTTTTAGACCCATAAGCTTATGTACTATGGGATAGAAGATTATTTTCAAAGTGATGGTGGATAGACTAAGGCCATTTTTAGACAAAATTATTTTAGAAGAGCAAGGAGTATATGTGAAAGGGAGACAAATTTTGGACGGGATCATAGTAGCTCATGAAGTTATACATTCAATAGCTTCAATAAAAGAGAAATCAATGATCTTAAAACTTGATATGAGTAATGATAGGGTTAAATGGGATTTTCTTTTTGCAGTTTTAGATAGGTCTAGTTTCAGGAAGAAATGGATTTGATGGATTAAAGCTTATGTCTCTACAATTTCTTATTTAGCGTTGGTCAATGGATTAGTGATAAAATATTTTAAATCCAAGAGAGGCCTTAGACAAGGAGATCCTCTATCTCCTTATTTATTCATTATTATGGTAGAAATTTTGAGTAGGAACTTAAAGAAGGCTTGTAAATATGGGCTTATAATTGGACTTAAGGGTAGTAATAACATCAATAACATCACCCATCAATAGTTTGTAGATGATACAACCCTTTTTGGAAGGGTAAGGATAAATGAGACTAGAGTTTTAAATAACTTTTTAAAAGATTACGAAAGAGCTTCAGAGTGAAAAGTTAATAGGACTAAATCTAAAATTTACTTCCTTAACAATCGTGCTAATATCAAAGCAAGAATTTGCAGGTTGCTTCAAATGGAAGAGGCAAATTTGCCAACAACTTATCTAGGGATGACTTTATTGGAGGGGAGAATGATAATAGATTTATGGAATTCAGTTATTAGTAAAGATTAGAATAAACTTCTAGCTTGGAAAGGTAGATGGTTATCGTTAGCAGGAAGAGTGCAGTTAATTAAGTCAATATTACAAGCCATTCCAACTAATTATATGTTATTGTATTCTATGCCAAAATTAGTTGAAAAATTTTCAATCTATATTATGCAATAATTTTTATGGCCAGGTTTATATTATAAAATAAAATTTTCTTTGGTGAAATGGAGCAAGTTGTGTGATGATAAAACTAGGGGAGGTCTTGGTTTAAGAGTTATTACGGATGCAAACTTAGCTCTTAGGGGAAAAGTTATTTGGAGATTGTACAAAGAGAGTCAAAGACAATGGGTAAGAATTATTTATTTAAGTATGTTGATCCCAATGATCCAAGTTTAATATTTATTGCATTCTCTCTACCAAATGGTTCTACCCTTTGAAATGGTTTTAAAAAATCTATTGATCTTATGATTAAAGGTTTAAGAGGGGTGGTGGAAACTGAAGAAAATTTTTCTATTTGGATGGATACATGGTGTGACAAAAAACCACTCAATTTAGATCCAATTTTGAAACCTTGGATGAGACAGCTTTAAGACAAATATGGTGATAGGGTTTCAAATATTTTGTACAAGGATCGAGAAGGAAGATACAAATGGAAAGAATTTTTTTTTACAAGTATACAAGACATTGATGCTAGGAGGCAATTGAGTAGAAAGATAAAAACTATGATTATTTCGAGGGGAGCCAAGGATAAATTGATTTGGGAGTTGAACAACTCAGGAGAATACACAACAAGAAGTGGATATAATGTTCAGCACCAATAAAATAATAATGTCACTAGAATATGAAGAGATATTTGGGATATCCCAAGCATTCCTAAAGTTAAAATGTTTGTTTGGCTAGTAGGTCATAGAAGAATTTTATCCTGGGATAACCTTATGAAAAGGGGTTTTCATGGCCCCTCTCAATGTGTTTTATATAATAAGGAGGAGGAGAGTATAGACCATCTCTTGGGACATTGCTCAATAGTTTAGAATCTATGGCAATGGATTCTTAATATGTTTGGTAAATGCATGGTGATGAATAGCATAATTGAAGATTAGTTAAAACAATGGTAGAGCACTTATAAAAATGAGGCTTTACAGACAATATGGAATATATCAAAAGATACAATACTTTGGACTATATAGCTAGAAAGGACTAGAATAATAATTAAAGGAAAGAAAAGCAGTTTAGAGGTAATGAAAAAGAAGATATGTTTATCCATAAAGGAGTCTAAATCAACCCTATCAACTCAGCTAGTCCCTAATCTGGAAGCAGAGAGCCTTGATAGATGGAGTCAATTCATTAAATGGAATTATGATGTTGGGTACAAGAGAAGCAAAAAGAAGGCAAAGAATATAAAGTGGAAACCACCATATGTGGAGTGGGTTAAATTGATTTTTTATGGAACATCTAAAGGAAATCCAAGACCAGGAAAAGGAGGAGGAATAATTAGAAATAATAAAGGATATATTTTGTCTCATTATGCTTTCAATAGTGTATTTAAGATATATACTGAAGCTAAATCTTGGGCAGCTTTAGAAGGGTTAAAAATATGTAAACAAATACAATGATGTATGGAAGGTGATTCTCTCATAGTAATAAATACAATTTTGAGGAAAGCAAAGGCTCCATGGAACATACAATAGATAATTGTGGAAATTAAATATCTTGCTAAAGAGTTTGAAGAAATCATGTTTACATGTTTTAACAGAGCATGTGAGACTATTCCCCTCACATCTAATCCACTACAATTATCTATGCAAAAAAAGAGTAACAATGTAAAGCAAGGATATATAAATCTAGATACAAGAAGAAGTCCTATCATCAATGGTAAGAATGGGAAAAAAGCTTTCCCTAGTTTGTTAAAACCACCATCGAGGAGGATATCCATAGCAAGTGAAATCTCCTCAATCAAGAGACCAATTAGCCATCACATATACCACCCTATTCTAATATCTAAAGATGTGTATGAACTCCACTGTCTCAAAGCATTGTTAGGTCATCTATATTTGCTCAAATATTCTCTATATTTTCCAATCTATATTCTTTTGCTTACATGGTCCTTTTAAGTGGTTAATCATAATTTGGGAGTTTGATTCCACCTAAATTTTCCTCCACCCCACCTTTAGAGCCTCCTATAATCCCCTTAAGATGGCATATCCCTCTACCAAAATATTGGATAAGGTGCCAAGGTCTTTTGCGAAGATAGAAGTAGGGGTGCCATTCAAGAGGTGAACTATTCCTCCCATACTCGCACTTCCCAAATTTACCCTTAAGGCTCCATCCATATTAGTCTTACCTAGTCCCTCTAGAGGAGGTTTCCAATTCCCAATTTTGATCACTTATGCATGATTTGGAGTTTACCTTTTTTGAAGTGACCACCGTAAGAGACACTTGTAATCTAGACATTATTTGAAAACACTTTTGGTTAGTATTTTGGGGCTCTTTTAATAGGTACTTGATTGACTCCCTCATATTGGTTATGATCCTTTGCCAGACAAAGTCGTTGTCTTTTTATTCCTGGTTGAAGATACAATTATTTCTCTCCTTCTACAATTTCCACAAAAAGAGAATCATCCCCATCCAAAAAATTTGTTGAGTGGGTTGGTCCATTTCCTCACATTTAGGCCACTCCCTCCAAAGTTATTCTATAGAATATATCTCAAACCAGTGGACGCATAACAAAGTTACCATTTATTTTCATAGTTTGATTGCAATGGGGTATTCTAGAAAAAGGTGAGAGATCATTTTCTCATTCTTCCAACACACCTCACATCTGAAAGGCCCATGCATTCCTCTTTTCATCAATTGTTCCTCTATTAGCACCCTTTTATGAAATATAATCCAAATGAAAAATCTAACTTTAGGCCAAAGCTTTTATGCCCAAAGCTACATAAATATATCATTTAATGAGATCGGGGTACTCTGACAGAGGGCTAAGTATCTAGGAGCAAATGTATACTCACTCTAACTTTTTCTACCTAACCAAGAGTGTCCTCATCTTAAGACCACACGAGTGATCTTGTTTGGATGGTCCTATAAATTTATTTTCTTTGATCCTCTAGGATTTGGATTGGCCACTCATCTATTGAGATTTGTTGCCTTCCTACCTCCCAACTACTACTTTGAGGCTTATAGTGTTTGGTTACCTTAACCCAATTATTTTTATAAATATTTTCCATCAATGATCTCTAAGTCGAGAATTGAGTTATTAGAGGAGGATGAACACCCCATGAATCTATCCAAAAGTTACCCTTTTGTCCATTACATATAATCCAAAATAATATTTCCTTGATCATATCCTCTCCTATTTTAACTCCTATTAAGATGGGAGATCCTCTACTAAGGAGTGAAAACTAGACAAGCTCTATCAGGGGTTTATTCTTTGCATATTTGGCCCTCAAAATATGAGCCCACAATTCCTCAAGGTATTTTTAGAAATCTCCAATATAACTTAACCACCAATGCCTTGTTATTCTTGACAATTGATCTGATTCCTAGTCATTCCTCCTTTTTTGTAAGCATAAAGTATTCCATTTCACCAGTGCCCATTTTCATTCTTCCTTGACTCCATTCTAGAGGAATATATAACTTATTTGATTCAATTCCTTAAGAAATACCTTGGGGATAGCTACCACCAAGGAGACATAAATAGGTATGGTGTTGAGGATTGTTTTTACTAGGTTTATCCATCCTCCTATAAAAAGCCATCTTTTAGTCCATTTTTCCAATTTGGCATTCATTATCTCTGATAGCCAAGTCCATTCCTCATTTTTTTGCCCCCCAACTGTAAGTGGAATTCCTAGGTAGGTGATTGGAAGAGATGTATTCTTGTATCTCAATTTATCCAACAACATTATCTCTTACCTAGGTGAGTGATGGAAAATATGACTTTGAAATTTTTTCATTTATAAATTGTCTAGTCACTTTTGTAAATCGTCCTATAATCATTTAAAATGTAGAGGCCTCCCTTACTATTGCTTTTCCTAAAAATGTAGAGCTATCAACAAATTGTAGGTGAGTGATTTATTTACCTTCAGTTGCTCTTATTATTCCCTTCAAAGCTCTGGCTTCCCTATCCTTAACTAGTGTCCTATCCAAAAATTCAACCAATATGATGAACAAGTATGGAGATAAAGGTCTCCCTGCCTGATAAATTTGGAAGCTGTAAATAGCTGGGTAGGAGTTCCATTTACTAGAATCGAATAATATACTAAGGAAATACATCCTTGATCCAATCTACCTAATCACCTAAGAATCTAAATTGTCTCACCACCTTTAGGAGGAAGTGACAATCAACTCTATCATATCTTTTGAATAGGTCTAACCTAATAAACATAGAGGGTATTTTTTTTTACTTGCATAGTGGATGGCCTCTTGAGCTAAGACTATCTCATCCAGGATCTATCTTCCTTCTACAAAACCACCTTGTTTAAGAGAAATAATTTTGTGAAGAGGTTTGATCCTTTTTGCAATGAATTTAGTGATAAATTTATATAGGAAATTACAAAAGGTAATTGATCGGTAGCCAAAAATGTGTTCACCAAGATCTCTTCCCATATTAGGGATTGACTTGATCTTTTATTTTTATTTTTTGTAGGACTTCCCAAACTACGAAACTCGTTTCAGCCATATCTCACTCATCCGGACTCGGATTGAGCTAAAATTTTGAGGGTGGATGCCTGAAAAACCCTAGAACGTCTCCACCAATTTTCATATCATTTGGAGCAACACAGATCCTAGCACATCCCTATGTGTGAACGATATATTTGGCAAGCGACTATGTGAGGGTTTCATCTGGGTTGAGTGCAAGCAGCTCCAGAGGTTGGTTTTTAGGGCCTTCGGGCCCTAGCGACCAATATTTTTGTGGTTTATGCTCAATATTTTAGCAGGAAATGTTGCAGGGGATACAATATGGGTTAGAAAAATTGTCTTTCAACAGATCATACTGTGAACTTGAGTGACAACGGCTTCCAATTTGCTACACAAAAGAAAAGTGAAAACCATACCTTTCCACGACGTCTAGGGCAAGGATTAAAGAGATCACAAAACAAGTTTCAACCAATTGATCAAAAAATGGCTCATATCTCAAGTGAATTTGGTGCTAAGGTGCACCCACAAAATAATTCTACTGTGAAAACCCCTGTCAAGGGTAAGAATTTTGAAGACTCGGTCCCAAAAATAAATTTTAGGGATGCCCTTCATGGTGGACGACCTCACCCAATGCTAATATCAATATTAGGGCTTCCCATAAACCTCTAAGAATGCCTAATATTGATCCCAAGAAAATGGAGTCGGGATGTCTTAAAGCAACTGATGGAACTCCTATTGTTAAGCTTGATATGGGTAACATTCAGTTCGGCATTGAAGATTTGGAAAAAAGAGGACTAATTTGTCGGTTCGTGGGTTTTCGTCCGAGTCTATCTGCTTTCAAAGTCTGGGCTGCAAAAAGCTAGAAAACTAAAGGTGAGTTACAAATCTCTATTTATCCAAATGGTTATTTTCTCGTTTTATTTGCTAATAATGAAGATAGAGAGAAAACTTTTCAAGGGGGTCCTTGGTTTTTTGGAAGGGTAGGGCTTTTCATGAAGCCCTGGCATACTAAATTTAAAGCCTAAGAAGAGATGCCTTCTATAGCTCCCATGTGGGTTAGAATCTTTGGCCTCCCTATTGAATTTTGGAATCCTACTATTTTTTCTTCAATTGGAAACTCTTTAGAAACTTTTATGATGATTGCTGATCGTACTCAAAATTTTGAACATATTATTTATGCTCGGATTTGTGTTTTAATGGATTTTGACAAACCCCTACCTAAAAATATCACATTACAATTTGGGGAAGACACTTGGGAGCAAGTAGTGGACTATGAGAACATTCCTTTTCATTGTAGAATTTGCCATGAATATGGTCATTTGGCCGATGCTTGCCCAAATAAAATTCCCGATCAAAAGAAAGAAGATATAAACTCAACAGGTTTCCAAATACCTAAGAAGAAGAACACTAAAAAAAACCCATTATGAAGGATCAATCAAAGTCATCTGCTAATATGTTTGAAATCCTTTCCACAAATGATGTCCCAAGTGAGGAAGAGGAAATAATGGAAACTGAAATCTTAGAAACACAATTTAAATATGAAGGGAAGAACTCAAAGACAAACCAACAAATCAAAGGTTTTCAACAGAAAAAAAGGAGAAAATTTACACAAGAAAAACAATATTTCAAATGTCAAAACTTCAAATAATGCAAGTCCCAATATAGACTCCATTGAACCATCTAGTAAAATTTTGGTTGTGTACGAGCATTCTTCAAGGTTAGAAGCCATCTCAGATTCAATTGGAATAAGTCAAGAAACAGGGAAAAAAAATTGAAGATGGATTCTAATCAAAAAGTAGGTCGCAAGACCAATCAATATCATATGGTAAAAGAAGGTGAAAAGCTTGTAGAGGAAGGTAATATTAATGCCCTTCCCAAGTTTTTTAGCCCTGGTATTAATGAAGATCATCACTTGGAATATTAGAGGACTCAAAGGGAGTCTTTCAAAACAAAATGAAATTAGAAGAATGATTCGAGATAAATCGTCCACATCTTGTTTTCCTTCAAGAAACAAAGATGTCAATGGAGGATATGGACTTAATTGCCGATGAAATTTGGCCAACTGGAAAAGTAGTTTCCCTCTGTTCCCAAGGGACTTCGGGTGGCATTGCTTGTCTTTGGGACCCAAAAGAGGTAGTTATTCACCATATGGTTGGCAGTTGGGGTTTGTTGGCTATAGCTATTCAAAGTAGACATTCCAACCAGATTATGCTCTACATTACTGTTTATGCTCCGAATTCTTTGGAGGAAAAAAGAAGACAGTGGAAGGATATTACTCATATTATCTCTCATTTTCCTAAAGCTTGGATCTTGATCGGAGGAGATTTCAATACCATCCTCTCTCTGGATGAGAAAAGGGGGGAAATAAAAATTTGGACAAAAGCACTGACCTCATGAGCGAATATATTGCAAACCTCCATCTTGTGGATATCCAACCAGATAATGGCCTTATGACTTGGTCTAACGGAAGGCAAGGCTTAGCTTGTATAATGGAGAGATTGGATAGGTTTTTGCTCTCTGAAAATTTCTTAATCCATGGTCACATTCCTAAAGTGAAGACTCTTAATAATGTTGGTTCGGATCATTGGCCAATCATGGTGGAAATGTGGAAAACCAATGTGAGTTTCTCTCCTTTTCGTTTTCAATTAATGTGGCTTAGAGACATTTCCTTCAGACCTCGTGTGCAACAATGGTGGAAGGAAGGTAAACCTAGGCATGGGACTAAGATGTTCTGTTTTGCCAAAAGACTGCAATACATTAAATCCAAAATCAAGACTTGAAACTAGAAAGAGTTTGGGGATGTTCATAAAAAAAAACATGAAGTTATTGCTCATCTTGAAAATTTGAATAAGAAAATCCGTTTAGATGGCCTCACAAAGAAGAGAAGTGCAGATGAAATTAAACTCACAACTCAATTAGAGGAATGGGAAAAAATAGAAGAAATATTATGGAAGCAAAAATCTAGAATTCAATGGCTCAAAGAAGGAGATCGAAACACAAATTTCTTCCACAAGTCTCTTCTAGCTGGAAGATCTCACAACTTTATTTCTTCCTTAAAATCAGATTGAGATGTTGTTTATACTTGGGATGGCATGAACTCTATTGTTGTTGATTACTTTTCCAATCTTTTTGCTCCTGCTCCTCTTGACTTAGCTTCTCAACATAATGTTCTTCAAGCAATCCCTTCTCTTATCACTTATGAGGAGAACTCTATTTTGACTGCTCCTGTTACTATCAATGAGCTTCAACAAGTGGTTTTTAAAATACAAAAAGGGAAAACCCCAGGTCCCGATGGTTTTCCTATTGAGTTCTACCAAGAGTTCTGGGATATCCTTCATGTTGATTTATTAGAGGTGGTGGAAGAAGCCGGGAAAGCCAAAGAAATTTTGAAGGTTATCAATAAAACTTATATTACTCTTGTTCCAAAAGCTCAAGAGGTTGATCATATCTCAGCTTTTAGACCTATTGCTTTATGTAATGTTCTTCTCAAAATCATTACTAAAATCATGGCGAGTAAAGGTTGAAGTCTCTTTTGCATAAGATTATTTCCCCGAGCAAGGGAGTTATGTGGAAGGACGTCAAATAGTAGATGAGATAGTTCTTGCTCGAGAAGCCATCCATTCCATGGATATGCAAAATTCTCCTTCCATGTTCATTCGGTTAGACTTATCCAAAGCTTATGACAGAGTGGATTGGCACTTCCTTATCAAAGTTTTGAGGCAATTTGGTTTCTCTAAGGATTGGATGGATTGGATTATGGGATGTATCTCTTCGGTTTCCTACTTAGTTCTTATCAATGGCAGGCCTTCTCAGTATTTCCTAGCTTCTAGAGGTATTAGGCAAGGTGACCCGCTATCCCCTTATTTATTCATCATTCTTGTTGAATGCTTGGGTAGGACTATAACCAAAAAGAGGGAAAACAAAAACCCTTGAGGGAGTTACCATTGCTCATGGAGCTAGACCTATCTCTCATCTTCAATTTTTGGATGACTCTACTCTTTTAGGTAAAGCTACAATTAAGGAAGCTTCTAATATTAAGCAAACCATTAGTCTGTTTTTCTAAGGCTATCGGGCAATTGATCAATGAAGACAAATCTAAAGTTATTTTCTTTCACTGCTCTGCTAGACAGGAATCCATGGTCTTGGATAAATTAATATATAAGAAGACATCTCTTCCAATCACTTATTTAGGTATTCCCATAAATATTCAAAGGCAAAAAAATAAATATTGGAATTGGTTGTTGGACAAAGTCAAGAAGAAAATTGGAAAGTGGACCAACAAGTGGCTTTCTTCTAGGGGTAGAATCACCTTGGTAAAATCAGTCCTTCAAGCTATTCCTATTTATGTTTCTTCCATTTTGAATATCCCAAAGGTCGTTCTTCGAGAATTGGATCAAATCAGTCATCATTTCCTTTGGAGTGGTACTAAGGAGAAAAGAAAATGGGCCTTGGTGAAATGGGATACTTTATGTCTTCCTAAGAGTGAAGGGGGTTAGGATTCTAGTCTTCAATTAATAACAACAAAGCTTTAGTTGCTAAATTATATTGGAGGATGTTGCATAACCCCAATGCTCTTTGGGCCAATAATCTCCGTGCTAAATATGCTGAGAACAAAAGTCATGAAGACCTTGTTCGCTATCAACTTCCTACCAAAGGTTCTCCCATTTTAGCAGTTCTTAAGACTAGTGAGGATTTGATAAAGAAAAAATTATTTTGGATCATTCATAATGGTCAACATGCAAATTTTTGGACAGATTCTTGGGATGGTCACAAGCCTTTGATAACTCAGTTTCTCGATTGGAGGCCTTGGATGGAGGAGCTTCACCGAGCTAATTGGATAAAGGTGGCTAATTATTGTCGGTACCATACTGGTAATTCAAAGGTTGGTAGATATTGGATCCCTATTGAGGACTGGCCTATTCAAATCCCATAAAGGAAAAGACAAGATATCCAAGGCATCCTTCATATGAGATCCCTCTCTTGGTCCCATGAAAAAGATTGTTTTGGATGGAACAACACTACTAAGGGTGAGTATTTAGTTGCTCAAGGTTATTTGACCTTATGCCATAATAATCCCAACCATTCTTCTGACATATTTTCTCGATTGTGGGCTCAAAAGCTCTGGCCTAAGGTGAGGTTCTTTAATTGGCTTTTATTGCATCATAGGGTGCTTACTGGTGAGCAACTTATGAAGCGTGGTTTTCATGGCCCTTTTAGATGTGAAATGTGTGAAGAGAATGTAGAAAATATCAACCATATTTTTATTGAGTGTACTTTAGCCTCTGAGCTATGGAGGAGAATGGCCACTTTACTTGGCTTACAGTGGTCCAATTTTTTTACTTTTGAACAACTTTGGAGGGATTGGCCTAATCAAGAGGGTGTTGATCATTTTATTAGGCAGTTAGTTTGGATGGGTTCTACCATTCTTCTTTGGAATATTTGGAATGAAAGGAACAACCTGATTTTTAATAAAGATAGGAAGGATATTCACTATATTTGGCAAAAGACCATAGCCAACTTAGTTGAATTAGTCCATCATCTCCTTAATCACCCCCAAAACTCCCACCAAATATGGGATCAAGTGATGCAAATATTGAAGATTAAACCTTCTAAGGGCAACCAACTTAAAGGGAATGTGAGTATTAGTAAGATGGATAGGACTAGAAATTGGCAACCTCCTCCGAAGGATTTTGGAAAAGTCAATACCGATGGAGCCTCTAGAGGGAACCCCGGAAAAGCCAGTGTGGGAGGAATTGGTAGACTTTCGGATGGTTCCTTGGTTTTTACTTTTGCTTGAGAATTTGGGTATTCTTTCCAATAACCTTGCTTGAGGGGTATGGTATCCTCAGAGGTCTTCAGGAGGCTACTAAGGTTGGATGGGAAAAGGTGTTAGTTGAGTCTGACTCTCAACTTATGATTAATCTCTTGAAGACTCCTAAGAATCATAAGGTGGATTGGAGAATAAAAAGAATTATTGAGAAGATTCAGTTAATCCAGATGGGATTTTTGAAATTTGATTACAATCATGTGGTTAGAGATCAAAACAAGAGTGCTGATGCTTTAGCTAATTGGGCTTTGGACAAAGGTGATCTTACTTGTTATGGCCACCCTCCTATATGGTGGGCTTCTCAAATTAGGGAAGCTCTTCTTTCTATCATTTATTTGGATGGCTCCATTTCTGAAGGTACCTAGTTTCTTCTTGTTTTTTTTTTTTGCTTCTCTTTGGTTCATTCAATTTTTTTTTAGTTCCCTAGCTCATTCTATTCTTTATTTTGTTTCCTCTGTTGATTCTTGCCTTAATAGTCTTTTGGTCTAGATAGGTCATTGTTTTGTTCATTTTTATTTTATTTTTTGTTTTTTGTTTAGTTTTTTAAGGTGGGTGGGTTCTTTTGTTTTGTTTTGTTTTTGTGTTCTTTGTGTTGTTTTTTGTTGTTCTTGTATTTTTGTTGTTTTGTTTTGTTTTGTTTTTTTTTTATGTTTTTTGTTATTGTTCTTGTGTTTTTTTCGTTCTTGTTCTTGGGTTTCTCTTTGTTTGTGTTATTTCGTGTTTTTATGTGTGAGTGTTTTCTATGTATTTTGTTTTTGTTTATTGTCTGTTGTTGGTTGTTTTTTATTTTTATTTTTTTTATTTTTTAGGTTTTGGTTGTGTTTATTTTTCATGTTTTTTTGGGTTATGTCTTTGTAGTGTTCTGTTGTTTTTGTCTTGTTTGTGTTTTGTTGTGTGGTTCTTGTGTTTTTCTATGTGGTTTGTGTTGTGGTTTCTTTTATATTATTGTGCGTGTTTGGTTGTGCTTTTGTTTTTGACACACTCAAGGAGCATGTTTTTTATTTTATTTTATTATTTTTGTTGTTATTTACTTATTTTTAAATTGGTTTTGTGTGTTTGTTTGCTCCTTGAGTATGTCAAAGGTGGTAGGCCAGGTCTGAGTCCTGGGCGTTTTTGGCATAATGGATACGCCTGCCTTCTTGGGTCTTGCTCGAAAGTGGCATCCCTTTTGGGATGTTTTCCACAAATAAAAAAAAAATATTAGGGATTGACTCATTTTATTTATTATGATCAACAACATTGGCCCTTGCTTGATTACTTTCCACTGGTCCAAGGTTATTCTCCTTTTCAAACATGTTCACTTGTTGCAATATAACCCTAGCTGGTTGTTTTAAAGTCGGTCCTTTGCCTCTTATGTGTTTGCACCCTCGATTCTGCCTTTGTTTAAGATTCCTCTTATTGGAATGGAATTTGATCAGTAGCTTGTATTATCTGTTCTACTTGCATGTGCTCATAGTTATTTTTGTCCTTCTTGGAGTCTATATCCTCTAGGTTATGTTGCATATCAGTTTTGCATGTGCTCGTGGTTATTTTGGTCCTTCTTGGAGTCTATATCCTCTAGGTTATGTTGCATGTCGGTCTTGTTCCCATGCAATCCTCCTCCTTCCAACATCTAGGGCTTTAACGTTTCAATATCCATTGATATTTATAAACCCTCAATCAAGGGTCTTTGAAAACCCTCAACTAAGGATCTATGTAAACCATTCTTTGACATTTTAGCTTAAATTCTATATCCACACCTACGTTTTAAAATAATTTGTTAAAAAATATATATACAAACATTTTCAAAGGATAAATTTTATAATTTTTAGTCCCAGGGCGATAGCACAACAGTTCGGGCTTTGGCTCTTCTTCAAGAGGTCCAAGGTTCAAACCGCGATGTGGGCAAGTGTGTGAGGGGGTAGGTATGTCTTAAATTCCCTATTGATAAGCATAGCTCTCAACTTTAAGATTTCTCTTGTTGGAATGGAATTTGATCACTAGCTTGTATTATTTGTTCTACTTGTATGTACTCACGGTTCCTTATTGGAGTCTATATACTCTAAGTTATGTTGCATATTGATCTTGCATGTGCTCATGGTTATTTTGGTCGTTCTTAAAGTCTATATCCTCCAGGTTATGTTGCATATCGGTCTTATTTCCATGGAATCCTCCTCCTTCCACCATCTAGGGCTTTACCGTTTCATCATCCATTGATCTTTATAAACCCTTAATCAAGGGTCTTTGAAAACCTTCAACTAAAGATCTCTGTAAACCATTCATTGACATTTTAGCTTAAATTCTATATCTACATCTACGTTTTAAAATAATTTATTAAAAAATATATATACAAACATTTTTAAAGGATAAAATTTAAATTATTTAGTTCTAGGGGGGCAACGCATCGATTTGGGTTTTGGCTCTTCTTAGAGAGGTCCAAGGTTCAAACCGCAGCGTGGGCAAGTGTGTGAGGGGGTGGGTGTATGGTGGGTGTATCTTAAATTCCCTATTAATAAACATAGCTCTTGACTTTACAAAGGATCATGGTTGGGAGGAAACTGCTCAGCCATGTGCATTGGTCGTAGGGTTTCTCACACTAACCAAATAAAAAAAATTATAAAAAAAAGAAAATTATTTATTTATTATATTCTTTTACATGGGTATAACCTTCCGCCCCATCTCTTTAAATGTTTACTCCAAGTGAGGGGGACATAAAGGGCTTGGATTGAAACAGTCAACCTTAAGTTGACAAACACTCAAATTGACAAAACCAATCAATCTAAAAATATTTACAAATGTGTATATACAAGCAATTTTCAAAAATAAAATTTCTAAAGTTAAATGTTTATGGAATAGGGTAAAATCTGGCAACATCAATCTAAAAATATTTACAAATGTGTATATACAAGCAATTTTCAAAAATAAAATTTCTAAGTTAAACGTTGAAAAATAAAATTTCCAAAAATAAAATTTCTAAGTTAAATGTTTATGGAAGAGGGTAAAATTGAAAGTTGCCATATAAGTATTTTTTTCTTTTCCAGTTGATAGATAAGGAAATTAACAACATTTATAAATCTAGGCTCTATAAGTTAAGGGATTGAAGGCTGGTAAAACCATATCAACAAATCTTGCACCAAATTAATACTTTAAAAATTATTTGGTGATAGAGGCCAAGTTAATACTTTAAAAATTATTTGGTGATAGAGGAAGGTGACGTATAATGTGAAACCCTAACCTTAACTTAACCGATTCCCCAACCAGTGGTTTGACATGAGTTAAATTAAGGGTTTTGGAAAGCCCCTAAGAGGACAAAATAGATCTCTGTTTTGCGAGTGGAGAGCGAGGAGTCAAGCAGCAGCAGCCATGTCGAAGCGAGGTAAGACTTCCAAATTCCTGAGCCCAAAATACCGTTGTTTATGAGCAATGTTAATTGAACATGACTATGATTATCTTATCTGACGTATTTTTTTCAATTTATTTCTTTAAACTCCTAACGCAGGGCGCGGAGGAAGCGCTGGCAACAAATTTCGGATGTCGTTAGGTCTGCCAGTGGCGGCAACAGTAAATTGCGCAGACAATACGGGTGCCAAAAACTTATATATCATCAGTGTGAAAGGAATCAAGGGCCGTCTAAACAGGCTGCCGGCGGCATGCGTCGGCGATATGGTAATGGCCACTGTCAAGAAAGGGAAACCCGATTTACGTAAGAAGGTAATGCCGGCGGTGATTGTCCGCCAGCGGAAGCCCTGGAGGAGAAAGGATGGGGTATACATGTATTTTGAAGGTATTTACGGATTACATACATCACATGTTGTGGGTTTCATTGGAATGAATCGTTTTTGGATTTGCCACAAACAGTAGCCAAATTAGCATTCGAATTTGCTATGTCCATTGTCGTCTTAACAGTCTGTTTGAGTTTTAGGGGGTTGTCCTTTGTATTCTCTTTCAGATCTATACCATTATTTCTTTCCACAGATTTTTCATATCTGTCATCACTAGGGTTCAATTTCAGAATTAACTAGGGTTTAGAGAATTTGATAGTGCAGTCAAGAAACTTATGGATAATATATTCTCAGCAATAACTGTTTCCTTCGGTTTATATAACTTAAATTGCTTTGAGTTGTAAACCATGATTATATGTGTGAGTTAAGAGAATAATGGTATGTCTGAATTGTAGTAGTCGCACCAAAATGTAGTTGCGAGTGATGCTTATTGTTTGTTTGAATTAAATGTGACTGTCTGAATATGTTAGGGGTTATTTGCCTGAATATGTTAGGGGTTATTTTAGAGGAGTTGTTTTGAAATGACTGTAAATAAATGGAAGGATTATATATATCTTATATATTTTTTCTTTTGGATATATAGAATTAAGTTGGACACTACCCGACTCACATTGTTACACATAGTGGTATTACTAAGATTCCATATCAATTAATAAGATTCCGTCCCGTCTCCTTCTTAACAACCTAACTATTATACGTATATCAATTAGTAAGATTCCGTTTCCTTCTTAAAAGTTTATGAATTTAGCTAGATGAGCTAATGCCATTTGTTTAAGTGAACTATAGTTGATTTCTTTATGACCAAGCTGTTATGTTACTTGAAAAAAACAGAAAACATGACAAATGATAGATGGCCTAGAGCAGTTAGAGACGAAGAGTTACATAGGCGAAAGAATACGTGGATGAAACAAAATCAGAAATGGATGAAACGTTGGGAAATCAACATAAATGAATGCCCAAATGTCAACAAAGACATTAAAAATTATGTGAATGAAAAGTTCAGAAGTGGAATGTGGAAAAATGCAAGCAGGAAAAGACAATATTATATTGCAAATTTTAACCCAACGTATGACCACAAGGAAAAAGCGTATATAGGCGCTGAAATCAAGTGGAAGGAAAAAATACTCATTGCTCAGATAAGGACTAGCTCTCATAGGCTTAGATGTGAAACAGGGAGATGGACAACGCCCAAAGAACAATGGAAAGAAAGGATATGTACTCTATGCAGCACAGGGGCAGTAGAGACAGAGGAACACTTCATCTATAAATGCCCGAGTTTTTCAGATATCCGTGACAAATACAAAGAAACACTTGAGAACGAGTGTATTACAGATTTATTTGAAGACAAGAAAATAAAAAAAGTTGGAGAATTGCTAACACAAATCAGCAGGAGGAGGAACAACCTTCTCAAAGATATTAAAGATCATATAATATGATTTGAGTAATTGTAGTTCCATATTTGAGGTCCCATAGACCATATTTGGGTCTCGCGGACGTAATTAAAATCTTTCATTCATTCTTTCATTCATTCATTCATTATACATATAACTTATTTTAACTGACATATCTATATCAAATGATAGTAGATTCTGTTAGACATGTGGGGGTAGCGCGAATTTAGATTTTCTTTCAGCGTAGCTCTGGAAACCTGATATTCGTTAAAACTTTATGAGCAGGAGGGTAAATTATGACGAACGGAGTGGAGTGTTTTGTTGAGTGGGATGATTATGAAGAAAGTACAAAGGGGGAGTGGGTAAGAGTTCAGTTGCCTTTGGTTCAACAACGGTATCTACCTTTTGTGGGAGAATGCATATTCCCCACTGCCCTCCTGTTAACGAGCCATCGATTCTTACCATGTATTCCTTATGTACAGTCAAAGAGTAGGATGTGACGAAATGGAATATTTTGGAATGTTTTATCAATCATGAGTGTACATTTACACATATAATTTTCATTTAGGTACATTGGTTAAATTGTGATGAATGATACATAAAGTTCCATAACATCAACCACTATCATGATTGTTGTACCCACTGATAAAATGATTGATACACGGTATTGGTTTTTGGTATGCCATTATAACAATCTCTCCAAGGAGTGCAATTTGACTTGGCATTTTGAGAATGCTGAGCCCATAGATGACATCCATATGTAATGTTCCCTTTCTAGCCAGTCAGCTTCGCAGTTGTGATTAGCTTACTCACGGGTTCCCGTAGGCTAAATTGGATGTGTGGCAACCCATGGTGATCTTAATCAGGCCACTATCAGCTGTCAGTTGCCAGTGTCTGTGGCTTATTTGGGTAAAGGAGATAGGACTTACTATTTATAGTAAGTCACTTCTGGGGTTTCAGTCAAAGCGGATGGTGCCTTTGGATTGTTTGTCGAAATGGGTATCCAATCCATTGTGGAGCTTAGAAATTTTAACGCCCCAATATTATTTATATAAAATTAAATTAATAATTTAATTTTATGTAAGTTATGACTTTGGGGGATGTTTAAAGAGTCACTTAAGTTTAAATTATTTTATAAAGTGACTATTAGAATTGCAAAAAGGGATGCCTGGAAAAATAATTTCTAGAAGACATTTTAAATTGCCTTTTCCCTCCAAAAAAACATCAACCCCTTGTGAGCTCTATAAAAGGAGATTTGGTCATTCATTTCAGGCATCCAAGTTTATATGTTTGTTTTGGCATTTGGTGAAGAAGCTTGCAGAAAATCTTTGCAGGGTTTCAAGCTTATTAGGGACGACAACCTCCAATAGGGACATCCTCTTCGGGTATGAGAGATTACCCCTGGTGGATTAGGGTAGCGATTTCATACAGAGATTGCTCAGTGCTGATTATGGAGAGATTTTCAAAGTTTTTTTGAAAGATAATACAGAAGTGTTTTCAGAGGTGTTGGGTGAAGTTGCTGATTACTGGCCGTACAGCACAGGCCGTACAATTACCAGCCAGGTGTGATATCTTTGGGGAATTGCGGTGATCAGTCCATAAACCCCTATCTCCTCCTTCATTGGTGCCCAAGGATTGCGAGCTGCTAGTACATCATTTCGTGGGTGAAGGAAGGCGCATTTATGGAGCTAAGTGAATAAGTGGTATGTACAGATTTGCTGATCAAATAATACAGACTGAAAATTCCTGATCGTTATATCTTTGTGGTATTTGTGTGTTTCCTCGATTCCTTCACTGGGTTTCTAGCATTACATACGTAAAATCTGCATCTCAAGTTTCGTTTGATTTGGTAGCAAATTTACAAATTTGTGACAGTTGCAAGTGGACTGATTTAACATTTATCTGAGTTTTTTATTAATTTGAAAAAATACAAAAAAAGTACATATTTGCAAAAAATTTTAAAAAAATATTTTAGCCTGATTAGGGAGGGTTGTTACACCATCTCCGATTTGATCAATTGATGTTTCAAGTAAAGGATGGCCTAGTTGTATTATGTGGAGCACCTGTGGTCATCCAACGCCTCTCATCATGATTTTCCTTGCGCCTTCATCATATTATGTGTGAAATGCAATGTAGGTGGTGGAATAGAATTGAAATTTGTTATGGACAGTGCAAAAATTTAATTTTGCAAGACTGAGGGGGTGTAACCTGTACTGCTTTTGCAATGGACCTGACTGCTTTGGGGAAGAATGTGATGTTCACCTTGAGATTCATGTAGCCATAGCTGAAATCTTTCCCTCTTATCTCTATAGTATATAGGCCTTTTCTGAACGAGTCCACCCATGAAAGACTGCTCTGGCAACCTGCGGCAAGACATCCTCACCTATATACCAGTTATTCATACCTGTTATATTGTCTCTTCAGAAGACTAATAAATGACGTCAAATGTTTTCATAACGTAGGAGAACATGATGCACAATGGCTGGTTTTAGCAGTAATTCTCTAATTGTTTAGACCAGAGTCGGAGTCGGAGTTGGAGTTTGAGTCTGCCTTGCCAAGTCACTTGGGCTTGACTTGCCAAGTTCCTTTTGCCGAGTTTTTGCCAAGTCCTGAGTCCTGAGTCCCGACGGGGCCTTGCTGAGTCTGAGTTCCTCAACTATGCTTTAGACTATGGACAAGGAAATATTGTACTCTAATGCTTCGATGCTCTGCTTGAATATCATGAACTGGTTCATTTGAACCTTGAGAAAAAAGTGGAGCAATAAATTAGATATCATGAGCAGTGGCCCCTCCTGGTGCTATAAAAAGTATCCAAATGACTCATAAACACCCTCCAAAATTATGATAAATTCCAGCTTTCTGATTACTTAGTTAATACTTGGTCATTTTGGTTTTTATATTGAAAGACATTATTTTGCATCATTCTTGCAGCCTCTAGACTACGTTATTTTCTTAGCAAAAGCCAAATAACATATATCTTGCATTTCTCTTGTGAGCATCTTTAACAATACAAATTGTGAAATTGAAAACCAGCTTCATATATGCCAATCTCAATTTTCGTTGCAATAAACTTTGACCCAAATTCTTGTCATTTGAGTTTTACGTTGTTGCATGATATTGTTTTTTGCAGATAATGCTGGTGTGATTGTGAATCCCAAGGGAGAAATGAAAGGTTAAAATTCTTTACTAGTCTTAAATTGAAATGGATATGTTATTTTATGTGGATTTTTGGTTTAACAAAATGAATATATTTTTTGGTTACTCGGTTTTTATAATTGTTTTCTTTCTATCATTTTTTTCCTGCAGGATCTGCCATTACAGGGCCTATTGGTAAAGAGTGTGCTGATCTATGGCCTAGGATAGCTAGTGCTGCAAATGCTATTGTGTAAGGAGTCTAGTCGAACTAATGGAATCACAACATTTGTTTCTGATGTGTTGAGGCTAGTTTTTGAAGATAGGTTTGTCATTGTTTGGACCACAGCACTACAATGTTGGTGGTTCATTTTTCTGATCATTCTCAAGTTTATCATGTGGATTTTGAGATGTCAATTTATTTTGGTAAATTTTGACTATGGTTTTATAAACTTGTATTTTTTCCCTCTTAGCTTGATTGACATTTCAGTTGAAGTTGATTTTAGAACTGTTAGTTTTGTTAGTATGCTCCCAAATTTTGTTAAACAATTTGTTTAGGGGAGGATGGATATGGGTTTCAAAATATGTCCATATTCAATTGTATCTTGTTAGAATTTAAGTTTTTAATGTAACTAGTCTTGGACGGGCATATTTGCATGACCATAGCATGCCATATTTTGAGCTAGTAGACAATAGTTCTAATGGGACGTAATATAAGGTATGCCTGCTTTAATTTCAACTTGATGGGTAACCTGTAATGGTGTATGGAAGGGTTTCTCTTTATGGATTGAGTTCTAATATCTAAATGGTATCTAAATTTTTTCATACAAAAGATGGGTTTGGGGTATTAATATCTGTAGTTCTAAAATCTCTAAATATAATCATAAGAGTTATAAACTAACTAATTCAATACACACATACTTAATTTCTCTTACATTTACTTTCTCTTGAAAGTAAAATGTATTTACGGTTACTCATTTGAAAGTAAAATGAAGTTGTAAGCTTCATTTGAAACCTTTTGAGTTTGAAAGCCTTTGATTAGTTCAAGCGAAAAATTATTAATGATGTTTGTGGCAAAAACAGTTCACTTTCTCTTGAAAGTAAAATGTATTTACGGTTACTCATTTGAAAGTAAAATGAAGTTGTAAGCTTCATTTGAAACCTTTTGAGTTTGAAAGCCTTTGATTAGTTCAAGCGAAAAATTATTAATGATGTTTGTGGCAAAAACAGTTGTATGTATTGGTCTTCTCTCAGTGAGGAATGCCATGTGTTTATAGAGGGTGGAGTTAAGTTGAGTAACTTTTAAGGTCCATAAGCATTATAGACCATCAGACCACTCTGAACTCCTCTGGGTCCACTACATGTGGAAGGAGGCACTCGTCGTGCTATGCGACTACAGGGTGGTAGATCATGCAACTACAGGGTGCACATGATCTACCACCCTTCATATTCAAACCTTGGAGCCCTGTTTTGGAGTATCAAAACCTTCATGAGTTAGGCATGTTCTATCTCCATCATACTCTTTACATGTATGCTCACCTGGAATGTCTTGCAAGATGATTCTATCTGGAGCCGCTATCATAATATTGTTTTTGCTAAATTAACAGAATCTGTTTATTGCTTAAATCCTGCATCTTAGTATTATAACATTAATTTGCAACCATGTTTTTCTACGGTTAATTGAAGCTAGTTTATCAACAGAAGTTAGTTTCTCAACAGGCAGGGGCCTGCTTATGTCCTCTATGTTTTTGAGGTCAAATTTTTTTGCTGGGAATAGATAAAAATTTACATTAGGGAGCAAACCTAGATGAATTATCAGCCACTTACAGCTTAAGACAATAACAAGAAATAAATGTATGCAAAGTTCTTCCACCTTTTAATAGCTCTTCCATTTTCTTCCTTCAATTCTAGTAGTTCTCTATAGTTTCTCCCTAGGTCATACAAAGAAAACTTTGAATATTTTTTTTAAGTCATCCTTGAAATCAAGAGGTTGGTTTTTTAGTGAGACATTTTTTTAGAAGTTAACTATTGAGCTTATTCTAACATCCTATTTGAGAAAGTTTGGCATTAATTTCCTAACCCTCGTAATGCTATTCCAGATGAGTGATCCCCAGGGGGTGTCTTCAGCGGTGAAGTTTTTTTTAGGTTCATCCCCATCTAAATAGTTTGCTCTAAAGACCTTGCGCTAGAGGGAGTCATGATCTACATAGATTCTCTATTTAATTTTTCCTTGGCTTTGCCTTTTCTGAAGGTTTTTGATTCCCAAACCTTTTTTTTTCACAAATTTTACCCTAGGCTACCAAAATAGAATTCTTGTCTTTTTAGGATATTTTCCTTTCTTTTGATGATTGTGCTGGGGAACAAAAATGCACCTGATAAGAACACTACTATACTTTAGGCTTATCCTTGATCCTAAGATATTATTTTGCATTGTATAGGCTTATCCATAAGCCTAAGATATTATTTTGTACTAATGTGAGGCATAGTATGCTACATTGGATATTGGTTTGTTAGTGGTTAGGATGCATGGTTATGCTGTTGAGGATTTTCTTGTCTTCTAGCATATTGTTATTTTGTTTGCATCCATGTTTGTTGCAGGTGGTTATCCCTGCATAGTATATTGTTATAGGTGGGTTTTGCATGGTATATTGTTACAACCTTTGTAACCACATTGATTCCATTGTTGTACTATTTATACAGTTGTGCATAATGAATATCTAGCTTCACGTTTGATTTATATATAGTTTATCCAAAAGATAGATAGAGCTCTAAAGACTTCTTTCATCTTATTTCATCTTAATCAATCTGCCTATTGAAGATAGCCATTCAGCCTTTCATGAGGCCATTTTCTTGAGGAATTTAGAGATGATTTGATTTGAGCACTCTCCACTATTGCCATTGCTAAATAGGGGCATAGTAGTTAAGGTAATAGGGAGAGAATTGATGCCTATACCAGTTTGGCGAGCATATAATCTAATGTCTCTCTTCTAGATTGATTCCATACATTATAGATTTTGTTTTGTTGATCTCTTGACCTGAGGCAATCTTTTATGCAGCAAGCAGACCCTTGACTCATCTCCTTTAGTGTTGGGTTTATGATTAGGAGGGTTATCATTTACAAATTGGGAGTGAGTAATCGGATGATCCTACTGTTTATCTTTAATCCTTTGGGAAGGGCAGTTAAGGTGGCATCTCCAAAATTAATTGTGAAGTTTTATCTGGATCAACTGATTTTCAAGTCTTGTTTTTCCATGTATACTTGACCCCTCTGAGGTTAGCATCCATCAATCCATTCTCAGTGACAAACTGTTCAAAGTCTTCCATACCATTAGAAGAGTTGGGGTTTTTGCCTTTTTTGTCAGATGGGTACAAAGGGGTGTTAAAGTCCCCAACCAAAACCCATGCCAAATTATGGAGAGACTTTCTAATTGAGGTTAAGTCCTCCCATAATTGTCTACGCCTAGAGCAAGTGTTTGGGGCATATACAATTAATGAGATTCCAACTAATTTGCAATGAAAGAGCACATTGGTTAATCTATCCTTAGTTGGAATGACTCTTCCTTCTACAAATTATCATCCCACATACATAAAATCCCTCTTAAGTTACCATTCGTTGCACTAGCAACAAATTTGACTCAAAATTGACTTTTTTCCAAATACTCTTCCTAATTCTATCCAAATTTTGATTTTGTAACAACAAAATTTGAGGTTTAAGGTCTTTATTAAGAGACGACACCAACCAGTGTTTGGAAGGGGCATTTAAGGCCCCCCCTTATATTCTAGGATATGGTTATCATTTCTTACGTTTGGACGGTTGCTTCCTTCCATCCAATTTTAGGGTCATTTGTGTTTCATTAACCGCCTCTTTTGCTATTTCTCTTTCTTTGATTTTAGATTGAGATGGCCTACCATGTTTTCCTTCTTGCCCCACATTTACCCCAACGTTTCTAGAGATTCTAGTAGTTTGATTTAGGCGTCCTTGTTCCTTTCTAGGTTTCAAGGCCCTTGGTGATTTATCCCGAGTTTCAATGTTTTCCTATAGGGACATAGGGGAAATGTTTTTGAATTGTGTCTCAACATTAGGGGTGATTCACTCTTGTTTGGGTTCAAAAACTAAGGCATTCTGGGCTAAGCTTTTTGAAGTGTTTTGCATACAATCAAATTGATTATGAATAACTAAATTGATTGAGGCAATTGGAAGGGTTTCGATGGTATCACTTACTTGAGGGGGTTTCTCTACGATTTCTCCTTGGTGACCTTTCGGATTAGGTGAAGGTATCTTCTCCAAGCTAGGATCCTTTGTCTCCCATTGGTGTCCCTCTCCCTTATTTCCATCATTTTTTTTTTAGCTGCTAGTGCTAGGTTTGATCTTTCTTCTAAGGGCAGTCCCTATTGAGGTGCCCCACCCATTGGCACGAATTGTATTTGAGTGGAAGGTTTTTGTACTCAATCACTTGGTTCCACGTCCCAAACATAGAGACCAATTTGATCGACTTCACATGTGGTTACTCCATATCCATATTCATGTAGACCCTTGCATTAAGAAGTCATGATCTAGCTATTGTTATAGAGTCAATCACCACTAAGTGCCCTAATCGTTGCCTAATCCTTGCCAAGATGTCTTCATGCCAAACATGTAAAGGAAGGCTTGGTAGTCTAATCCAAATCGGGGCTTGGTTAATACTCTATATAAATGGGTTGAAATATGTTGTCCATATTTTGAGAAACAATCCTCTGTGCCCAAAAAAACCAGGGCCCTCGTTGGAGAATCCATTCTAAATCCTTCTCATAGTTCAAACAAACCAGGAAAAAGTTCTTCAACATAGCAACTATATCCATATGGTCCATAGGGATGTCATTTTTCCATTGCCCATCTTCGGAGTGTGTCTAGCTCGGGGTGGATGCCCATAAATTTGCCAACCAAATAGTGCTTCCCTTGAGCAACAACCATCTATGCTAACTCATCCGACACCACGAGTTTGTCTTCTATTGGAGAGAACAAAATTACCAATTGGGGTTTTTTGATTACCCCTCACTACTTGAATCCACGAAGCTCCTAGATTTAATGGTATGGTTCGTTTAGCAAATCCTTCGTTATCTTCAACGTTTGAACCTTGTGGAACCTTTATAGTAGACGGTTTCGCTTGAGTCCCCAATTTAAAAATTTTGTTGTCTTCTCCCATCCACAAACCCACTATTATCTTTTTACCAACTTTTTAATATTCACATATTTGCTAGTTGAGCGCTTTATTCAAAGGTTATAGTTACTTTATTTAAAATTTGGAGTTATAAGGTAGTAATAATTAATTTAGAAAGTAAAAGGAATTTTTAAGGAATGAATTAATGAATGGAAGGTATAAGGAAATTAAATGTTTGAAATTTGAATTGAAAATTGAGTTAATTGGAGTTTTGGTTAAATTGAAATTTGATAGTGAAACTAAAATATTAAAATTAAATAAGTGAAAATAAATTGATTTGATTGAGAAATTTTTTAAACAATGACAATGTTTACAGCAGGACAAGGGATAAATTTAGTTAGAAATCATTGGTATATTAACTTAGAGGCAACCAATGGTTTAATACTTTTCAAGAAAAATGTGAGAAACTAGTTGCTATAGCACATAATAGAACATGAGGTTTAATACTTTTCAAGAAAAAATGTGAGAAACTCGTTGCTATAGCACATAATAGAACTTATGAGGTCAAACAAGTAAGAAATATATTAATTTTTTGGTAAGTAGTGTTTGTATTTACAGCGGGTTTTAACAAGGATCCCAAAACCTGATTACATAAGCAATGGGCCTAGGGCATCAATCCCTTGAAACTGAACACCAAAATGCAAATCCCGCCAACTGATAACCAGTAAGCATGAAACAATCCCTCTCAGCGGGAAACAAACAAAAAGAAAGAAAGTAGTTTTGGAGATCCCGCCCAGCGGGGAGTAGCCAAAAACCACCATCAAGAAGATCCCGCCCAGCAGGAAGCAAAGAAAAACCGTTACAATAAAATCCCGCCTCGTGGGAAGCAGTCAAAACCACCACAAACAGTCCCACCTAGCGGGAAGCAACAGGGAAATCCCGCCATCCGGGAAACCAGCAGAAAAGAAGGATCCCGCCTCGCGAGAAAACCGGCGGATTTGGCGGATCCCGCCCTGTGGAGAAACCATCCCGCCCACCAGGAAAACATTCCGTTCAGCGAGAGCCATCCTGCAGGAAGCCGACAGCCAGCACAGAGAGGATCCAGCCCATCAGGAAGTGACTAGAGAGTTGCACCACAAGGAACCCGCCCCGAGAAAATAAGAGAGGATCCCAGCAGCAGGGACCAAGAATCCCGTCCAAGCACAGAGCCCGTCGAGGATTCACAAGAAAAAGGGGGAAGTTGTCCAAACCCTAAACCGTCACCTCCACCGCACCGAGAAACGCAGGGGACCAGATCCATGCGAATAACCTGCAAAAACCCCAGGGGGAAACCTGAGGGAAAAGGGAAGGGATCCCCAACCAAACAGGGATCCCTGGGAAGCACCAGTCCGAAAAAACAACCAAGGAAACCCTAGCCGGTCGGGAGGGGCGCAGATAGTGGAGAAGGATCTCCCCCAGGAGATCATCTGCAAACAACCACTCCCCGGGAGGGATGACCTGGGTTGAGCCAGGGACTGGGCAGGAACTAGGAGCCATGGGAGAGGGAGCATGGGAGGGACCAGAGCCCTCCCCTCTCTACTTTCTTCCCTCCGAGCTAAGAAATATATTAATTAACTTAAGAACAAAACATGGGATTTAGTTAATATAGGGAAAGAAAACAATAGGATGCAAATGGGTCTACAAAAAAAATATAGGGTAGATGGTTTGTTGACAAATACAAGGCATGACTAGTGGCAAAAGGTTACATTCAAACATAAGGAATTGACTATGATGAAATGTTTGCATCTACAATAAAAATGACACCTAATTTTACAATTTGTGCATTAGCAACACAACTCGGTTGGAAACTATATCAAATGGATGTTAAGAGCGCATTTCTTAATAGTGATCTTGAAGAGGAAGTATATATGATTCAATCTGAAGGATTTGTTAAGGGACAAGAACAAAATTGTTTGCAAATTAAAAAACCACTATATAGATTAAAACAAACTCCTAGAGAATTGTACATCAAAATCAATGATCATATACTATGACACAATTTCAAGAGAAGTGCATTAGATCCAAATTTTTATACAAAAAAAATGGGATCAGAGAGTAATTTTTGTGGTATATGTCGGCAATATAGTAATTAGAGGAAACTCAAAAACATTGATAATTTTGGCTAAAAATGATCTGGAAAAGAATCTTGAAATGATAGATCTGGGACTTCTACACTACTACCCTGGTCTAGAAATTTGCCAAAATAAAAATAACATCACAATAACTTACACAAAGTTTGGAGAATCCTTGAAAATATACAATGGAAAAATTTAAAGCTAAAGATATTTCAATGGAACAAGGGTTACAATTATCAAGCTATGATAAGTCACCACTAGTTTATTTAACAAATACTAGACCCAACATTGTTTTTGCTATGAATTATCTCTCTAGATTTATGCAAGAGCCTAGAGAAAGTCATTGGAAAGCTACAAAAATAATACTACAATATCAACAAACCCACAAAATATGGTTTAGAATACAAAAAATGATAGTTTCTACTTACAGGGATATTCATATTCAGACTATGTTGGATCTGTATATGACAAGCAATCAACATCAAACTATGTATTATATCTTAAATCAAGACCTATTTCATGATATAGTAAAAAACATGCAATAGCCCTCTTATCAATAGAAACAGAGTATAGTGCAACAAGAGATGCAATATGTGAAGCGTTTGGTTACAATATATTATTAGATATGGGAATAAAAAAACTCCTACAATAGGAGTTCATAAGTTAATAAAAAATCCTATGATTCATGAAAGAACAAAACACATTGAAGCTCAATGTTAATTTATTAGAGATAATGTTCTAGAACACCATATTCAAATAAAATATGTTTCCAATGAATATCAACTAGCAAATATTTTTACAAAAGCGCTTGAACTAAACAAATATAAAATATTTTAGAGCAATCTTTGTGCAGTAAAATATCTTCACTCCAAATAATGTAATACAAGGGGTATTGGTAGTATTACATTTTTTTTGTACCATGAAGTACCATTGTAAATATTTAGATTAGGAGTGTGTTTATTATTTATGTAGATGTCAAGTTGTGAAGAGTTATGTAAGTGAAGAGTCATAAGTGTTAAGTGTCAAGTGTGTAAGTGAAGAGTCATGTGAGATGTGTCAAGATTAGAAGTAGGAGGTTATGTAATCATGAGAGACTTTGTCATAATGTAAGGCATGTGAAAGGTTGCATCTCCCATGAGTTAGAGGAGAGCAAAAGTCAAGAGTATTGTTATATATTGATGACAAAGCTCTATGTAATGTAATGTGAGAAATTTTGATTTATGAATGTAATAGAGAAGTTTTATTGTGCAATATTTGTGAATGTGATTTTATGTGATCCTGAGAATATAGAACTATGAATGTTTTGGGCCCATTTCCTCACATTTTTAAGGGTTTTATTCATGCCCCTAATATTACAAGATACTATTTTTATCATCACTTTTTATTTGTGGTTTCAGGCCCACTTCTTGTTAGCATTTTGATATTTGCTTTTATTTCCCCATATCAATATCACTTTGAGTTTCTTTTTCTATTTGTTTTTACTTCTTGTATATTCCTCTTTTTTTTTTTCATTCCCACCAACAGTTTCATCTTTGGCAATCTCTTTGATTTTTTCACATTGCTTATAGTGATACTTGTCATGTTTAGGTTTGTCTTGCTTTGAGGGATTCGAAATGCAAGGAATAACCTCAAAAGCACTTTCTTGGAAACCCTAAAGTGCAAGGATGCTTCTCCCTAGCAATTACCTTTTTATGTTTCCCTAAAAACCCTAAATTGCTATGGATTTTATCCATCCTCATTTTCTTATTAGGGTGCTCTTGAAACCCTTAAGTGCAAGAGATAACCTCTACACTACTTTTGTTTCTATTGCTTCGAGCGGATTCTATACCACTTAAAAAAAATGAAGACAATTTACTTGGAATAAACTTATCCTCTTTTGTCGCATTTACTTTAATATTTTCCTCCGCATCCTTTGCAGCTTTAACTCCTAAATTTGAACTTTCAAATTGTACTTTCTTATCCTTTGTATCCTTCTTTGCCTCTTTGTTTGGAGTGGAATATCCTTGATCTAATCCAACTTCTATTATAGTATGATTTCCTTGCTTCATCTTGAAGTTTGTCTCATGACCAAAATTTTCTCTTTCTTCATCGTTTTCACTTTGCAAACTCTTGCCATATGTCTAGTCTCATAAAAATTGCCACATAAGAAAGCAATGTTTTCGTAATGGATCGCTTTTTATTATATTTTTTAATCTTCTTAAAAAGGTGCGTGAATATTTTTTAATGATTCAATACTATAATTTTTTAATCTTTAAAAGATACACGAATCTTTTTTTAATGATTCAATACTAAAAATTAGTTTGTTATTTAATTAAAAAGTGCTATGATTTATTCAATGTTACTTGTCCTTGGTCTTTATTTTAGGAATCTTTAATTTCAAATATTGATTTTATTTTTTTTAAAGGGTCTATGATGAGTTTTGTGATGCCAACAATATTTTTTACCTTTTTAATAAGTTGTGCGACTTCTATTGGGGGTAACTCCTATCAAAATAACAAAACATTATATTTGCTATCAAGTCAATAAAACCATATCCAACTTGCCCTTTTATCAAAGATATTTTTCTTTTTCCTTTTCTACCAAATATATTCTTCATCTTCCTCAAACTACTACTCCAATCAATTTTTTGACATCATTTTCGTTAAGAGAGAAAATCTCATTTAGCTAATTACCTTCTAAAATTTGTATTTTGCCAAGACAAAGATCAACATTGCATTTGATTGAATTATTTGCTACCTTGTTTCCTTCTCGTCACATTTCCAAGAGATTACCTCTAATAATAGTTGATTAACATTAACAACAATGTTATTTTTTATCTAATCCCCACATTCATCCTTGTTGATAACATTAGTGTTATTTTGCGAAGAAACTTATTTCCAATCTTTTTCAATTGCAATATTGATCCTTGTAAGAAGTGTTCTAGCCTCTGCATAGTTGTTGGTTGAAGTTCCATATGATTTTGAGTAATAAAAATAATATCTCCACTAGATTTTCTTTGATTTCATTTGGAAGCCCCGTGAAAATTTATTTGATAGCTTCAATTTCTAGACATTTTTATTTTACCATAGATCAAATCAAATCCATCATCGTAGATGACCCTTCCATGTATAATCAAATCCTATAACCAAGAGGCTAGCATTTGTTGTTCCATACTTGAGACTTCCTATGATGAGCTCCATGTTGATAAACATCATGCAAGAGAGGCAATAATATGTTTCTAAACTTGAGCATGAGCTTTATTTCTAAAGATTCTATTATTCATTTCAAGCTATAAATTCCAATAAATAATGGTAGGACCAATCCTCCACATAGTACAAAATGCTTGTTTTATAAGTATTAATCCAACATTTCATTAGTTCTTTCAATGCTCATGAATCTATCCAATATATTCTTTTATTTTTGAAAAAGTAGCCCCAAATGTATAAGTAAAGGGATGATTAAAAATAAATGATATTATACTTCTAGATCCTTCTCACACAAGGCATGCTTGAAAGGTCCATTCTATCCTCTTCTTTGTAGATTTTCTCTTCTAAGAATGTTGCTTTAAAATGCTATCCAAAGGAATGCTGAGGCTTTAGGGAGGGCCTCTAAAACGTTCTTCCAAGGGTAATAATTGGTAGTAGAAATTTTTGATTGCTCTAAATATTTATATCTGAACTTGACTGAGTATCTACCGTATTTTAATAGATTCTAAACTAATCATTTTGTGTAAAATAAAATATTATAAATCTTAAGCATCTTTTGAAGTTCATCTACTATGTGTTTGAGTTTCTTTCCTTCAGCCAATTTACTAATAGAAATTCATGATCTAGAGTTGTTACTCAAATAAATATAATGTTTGACCTCTAGACCTTTACAAGATAGATATGCTAAGCCAATGGTTTACATTTTGAATTAGAAATAAGATTATAAGACTTCAACCAAGTATTGGACCAATATATTATATTCTCCCTCTTTTATTGGTCATTTAGTATATTTTTTTATCAATTGCAAACTATTTGATATGAAGTTCCGTGTTGGTGATCCTTTAGGTAGGGTTCATTTCTTGAATAATTTCATTGTATCAAGAGAACCTATATAATTTTAAAGTAACATGCTTGCCTAAATCTTTCCTTGACCTTTGAATAATCTTCAAACAAGCTTTGTAGAATGCCAAACTCATAAGTCTACGATTTCACAAGCTTGCCCTGTCAATATCATTTCCTTTGTAAACAGTATCCCACTAATAAAGAGGAAATCATTTTTTTCTTCACATCATTTCTAAAGAAAATCTCTTTGAATTTTATTAAATTTGAATGCTATATGTACTAGCAATATTGAAAGTGACATCATATATATGGATGAGTTCCAATGTAGTCTTTATGAGTTGAAGTTTCTTAGCCATGGTTAGGAGCTTGCCTTTCCATCCTACCAAACAAGATTTTATTCTATCCAATGTTGAGTTGCAAAGATCCTTCTTATTTCCTCTACGAGACAAAGGAATACCCAAGTATGCTAAAGGAATTTTCCAATTTAAAACCCTAAAATTTCATCAATAGTCCATTGTAAATTTAGAGTTATGTTAATTTAAAAGGTCCTAGAAATCCTAGTATTAACTAAAATTTCAACAACCTTATCAAAGCATGATAATATTGATTTAAACTCCATGACATCAATGATTGAGGGAAGAACCAAATAAATGTATCATCAACATATTAGAGATGAGATTCAAAGGGACCATTTATTGCAACCTTTTTTTTTTTTAAATAAAGGGGTAAAAATTTATTGATAAAAAGTCTGGATTACAAAGTACAGTTGAGCCCCCACCCAGGACTCAAATAAGCAACAAGACAGGCTAAATCACCAGACAAGGTCAACTCCCAAAGAAAACCAAAAAAAACAAACCACATTAAGTCTGAACATCCTTATGGATCAACTCTCGTAGGTGTTGAGAATCCCTAGACGGGAGACTCTCCTAGTTATCAATACTCTGAGTATCCAATAGCTCAGAAGCCATTTTGGCCGTGTAATCAGCAACCCCATTCCATTCCCTTGGAATGTGCACAAAGGATATAAATTCGAACTCTTCACTCATTCCGAGAATCGAATGGTCACAGAGGCCAACCGCCAATTAACATCCTCCACTCTTTTGCTGTTTAAAAGATTAACCAAAATTTGAGAGTCAGACTCGTAAAGAATCCTACGCCAGCCAAGAGAAAACCCCCTTTGCAAGGCCTCAAGTATCGCCAGAGCTTCCATAAGATTGTTGGAGTGAACATCTTTATAAATGGAAAAGAAAAAACTGACCACGCCAGCAGAATCTCTCCCAACACCACCAATTCCAGCATGTCTAGGATTGCCCCTGGACGACCCATCAATATTAATTTTTAAAACTCCTCTAGGGGGCAGTCTCCATCTACCCTCTCTCCTAACCTTCTTGCTAGGCTGAGGAATCCTACTAGGGATAGAAGAATTCACACCAACCCCAAACAAACCAATGGCCTATTGTACCTTCTCCTCCCTAGAGTCCAAATGAGGGTCCACATCACATTTACTATGGATAGTGTCTTGAACCATACACAGGATCCTTTGCCAGATCTGTTGAACAGCCAAATGACTTCCATCAAAAATGCGTCGATTTCGTTCGAGCCAAATCTGCCAGATGATGCAAGAAGGGCCCAAATTCCAAGCCACTTGGAGGAAGGGGGCCTTGGCTGGAGGTCTGCCGAGACTACTCCAAAACTCCACCAGGGAGAGCACATGAAAACAAGGATGGTTCCAGGAACTCCACCAATAGTGCCAAATGTCTCTGGCAAGGGAGCATTGGAAAAATAAATGAGAAGAGTCATCCTCATTCTTACCACAAAGGACACATAAAGAAGGACCCTGAAATCCCCTCTTCCTCAAGTTATCCCAAGTGAGGCATTTATTACGAGCTACCAGCCGAAGAAAAAAGTTACATTTCGACAAGCAAATCTATTCCACACCTTTTTCCACCATGTGACAGGGAGACTCCTGAACTTTTGCTTATCAAGAACTTGATAACCATAGGCTACAGAGTAGGTTCCCTTGGGATTAGGGTTCCAACCCAGAATGTCTTTATCCCTCAATGAAGAAAAGTACCTCCCTGCAAGAATAAGAGCAAGCACCTCTCTATCCTCGACAAATCCCCCTTGGGGCCATTCCTGTGGATATTTCCATCTGTACATCTCCATATTTCCAAAATACTGGATATTTTTAAAGTCCTCCACATGAGACCATCCCGCTTCCAAGAAAAAAATGCTTAGGGAATGTAACCTGGGATATTGAGTCAAGATAGGAGGGTGGCCATCCCAAGAATCCTCCCAAAAAAGAACATCTGATCCCCGATTGCAAATCCGTAACAAACCCCGCTTAATTAAATTAGCTCCTCTTTTCGAGTGTCCCGGATAACGGAACCTTTCCCAACCAAACTGGCTCTAGGGATATCTGCCTCAAAAATACCTCTCAAGTATTTATAAGATAATATTTTAGCCCAAATATGATCTTGAGAGGTACACCATCTCCAATAAAGTTTCGCAGCCAAAGCCTGCCTAGAAAGAGTTGCCTGTTTCAACCGAAGGCCTCCCTCTTGAACTGGCCTACAAATGGAATCCCATCTAACCAAACTCCATTTAGATTGATCAAGTTTGCCAGACCACAAAAACTGTCTTGACAGAGCATCCATGTCCTTGATGAAACGAGGAGTTGTTTGCACAAAACATCTGTAAATGGGTAAAGCTTGAATAACAGATTTTAAAAGCAATACTCTACCTGCAGAGGATAGCCATCTGACAGTCCAATGATTTACCTTCCTTCTAAACTTATCAAGTATAGACTGCCAAGAAGATCTAGGAAGAGGATGAGATGAAATCAGGATCCCAAGATAAATGAAGGGGGAGTCCCGACCTGGAATATTAGAATGCGAGCAATCCTGGATTGAATAAGAGGGGGGGTATTGAAGAAGAAAATAAAGGACTTGTCCTCATTAATCACCTGTCTAGAAGCACCAATATATATGTCAAGAGACTGTCTAATGTTTCCAGCCTTCCTTGATAGTGGCAACTCCCAACAAAGCAAGATCATCAACAAATTGAAGGTGGGAAAGAGGTGGCAAACCGTTATCCCACTTCCACCCCCGAATGAGACCATGCCTGACCTGAGACTTGAGTAATCTGCCCAACCCTTCTGCCATAATGATAAACAAATAAGGAGATAGAGGATCTCCTTGCCTCAATCCCCTTGAGGCCTCAAATAGCTCTGTTGTCTCATTATTAACAAGAACAAAGAATGAGGAAGAAGAAATAAATCTCATCACCCATCTAATCCATTCCTCCTCAAAGCCAAAAGCAACAAGAACTTTTTGAAGAAAGGACCATCTAACTCTATCATAGGCTTTTGCCATGTCCAACTTAATGAACATAGTTTTCTCCTTAGAAGTTTCCATTGAGTGAATAGCTTCTGTAGCAATAACAACCCCATCCATGATTTTTCGGCCAACAACAAACCCACCTTGCTCCTCAGAGATGATTTTTCTCAACCATATCTTCACCTCTCAGCAATAATTTTTGTGATGATCTTATATACAACATTACAGAGAGCAATAGGCCTGAACATATCCAGGGAATTCGCTCCCTCTTTCTTGGGAATAAGCACCACAAAGGTAGCATTTAGGGCCCTTAGCATTTGTTTGTTCTTTTGGGACTCACGGACCACTTCCAAAAGGTCAAATTTGATTAACTCCCAAAACTCTTGATAAAACTCAATCGAGAATCCATCCGGACCCGGGCTTTCCCCTTTTTCATCTTGAATACAACACTTTTCAACTCCTCAAGGGAAATTGGATCCATCAAGTGCTCATTCATCTCTCTAGAAACAATCGAGGGAATACAGTTTAGAATAAGTTTTTCTTCCTCATCATATGAGAGGGCATCCTCCTTGAAGAGAGAGGAAAAATACCTCTTAGTCTCTTCTGAAATATCCCTGAAAGAAGAAAGCAGGGCACCCTGAGAATTAACAAGAGAGGTAATCAGGTTACCATTACGACAAGCCTTAACAGAGTTATAAAAGAAGGCTATGTTCCTATCCCCTTCCTGAAGCCAATCTACTCGAGCTTTTTGTTTCCAAAAAATTTCTTCCCTCGCTCCCATTCAACAAGGTCTTTTACAGCCTCAAATTCCTCAACAAGAAGCTCCTCTGTGAGTCCCTGATCTCTAATCTTCCTTGAGGCTTCTTCCACCCTCCTAAGAGCTGCCAGCTTAGCCAAGGAAAGGTTCCCAAAATTTAGTCTATTCCATCTCTTCAATTTATGCTTAACAAATTTAAGTCGCTTCATAAAGGAGTACATAGCGGTGCCATGAGGAGGTTTGCCATTAGTCCACCAGCCTCGCATGAAATCATGAAGCTTAGGATCTCGTAGCCACATAAGTTGAAACTTAAATGAGGGATTATTTTTTAGCCCTAACTATAGAGTAGAGAGTTTGATAGGCCAATGATCAGATCCTCTACCCTCCAGAATCACAGAACTAGCGCTTCTATTATTGCCAATCCAAAAACTAGAGATCAAAAACCTATCCAGTCTCTCTGAAATGGAATATTCCCCACATCTTCTATTATGCCAGGTAAATATCCCATTATCCGGCTTGATGTCAACCAAGTTCAAGGCTTGGATATGAGCATTGAAGACAGAAGAAAAAGGCTCAAGACGATCAATCCCACCACGTTTTTCCTCCAGACAAGTGATAGAATTGAAGTCTCCAGCCAAAATCCATGGGTATAGGGGAGCCAGACTTCTCACAAAGCCAATGTGCTCCCATAAATTCACTTTACCATTGTAATCAATAGGAGCATACATGTTTGTAAGTAGGATGGTCTCACCAGATTCATTATCATGCTCGATCATCGAAATAGACCACTTGCTGGAAATCCAGGTAAGAGGAGAGATCTTAACTGGATCCCATAAACAAGCAAGGCCACCAACATATCCACATGCACCAATACACTGACATTGCCCCTTTCTCCACAACTTGGGAGCAATATTGAACAAACTATCAATAGCTAATTTAGTCTCCTGAATAAAAACCACATCCGAAGAATGAACACGAATCAAATCACGAACAAATTTTTGTCTGGGGATGTTGTTCAACCCCCTTACATTCCATGAAAGTATAATCATTTTTGGGGGTTATAAAAATGGGAGTCCAATGTTCTCACCAAACCCGACTCTACCAAAGTCTCCCCCATTAACTTAATTTTATCCCGGTCTTTCTTCCGACCCACCTTCATATTCTTATCTCAAGCATTTTTTTTAATTATTCTATGCCGCAATCCCAACGACCGTAGGAGTTTTACAGATCCATGGATGATCGCATCGATGCTCGGGTAGGAGAGGGCATATCTAAATCTGTGCCATTTTCTAATATAACTTCACTTCCAGGGCTAGGGCCAACCATATCACCTATACTCGAAACCAAAGCCCTCTGTTCTTCATTTAAACCCCCTATATCTAGTTCCCTTGGTTCCACCTCATGAAGAGACAATCGATTTGGTCTCGTTATATCTATAACAGGTAGCGATGTTTCAGGTATCTCCATGCATTGATCAAGATTCTCTAGAATTTCAAAACGGTTGAGCTGAGCATCTGGCTGGTTATCCTTAATGTCTCTTTTTGCCTTTCTTCCTTTGTTATGAGGTTTTACCATAACAAAGCCTTCCTTATCCTGATCCCCCTCCTTTATCGGGGCTTTTCCTTTATTCATATTTTGTACAGCTCGAGAGGGCCCAGGAAGCCACAGGCAGGACAAACTTAGGGCATTTTCTTTGTAAGTGGCCATATTCATGGCAAATCCGGAAACGAAATGGAAGAGCTTCATAGTCAAGTTTTTGAACCCATTTGGTTGATCCAAACTGTATTTCAATAGAAACTGGAATAGGATTGTTTAAATCAATTTCAACACAGATACGGGCAACAGAGATTACCTTTTTATCCAATGTTTGTCGTGACGGCCCAACCAGCTTCCCAAGTAGAAGGGCAATCATATGCAAGATGTCATTTCTCCAAAATTCCAATGGGAGCCACGAAAGCCGAACCCACATTGGAACCCGTGACGGCCGCTCCTTTGATGGGTTGAAACCCACATGCCAGGGTTTAAGAAAGAGTCTCGCTTGGTTACAAAAATAGGGACCTCCTTCAAATGCTTTGTAACGATCCGCAAGACAAGAAAAAACCACCATAAAATAGTCGTTTGCACTCAGCATCACCTCCACATCACCTTTAGGGTTCCAAGTCTTCCTAACCCAAGCCTCCACAAAGGGAAGAGAAATTCGGATGCCCATAAATTTACCAATAAGCGCATGTTTGGTTAAATACTCCACATATTCTGCCCGAATCTGGTTGAATCACTAGAACCGGCCTGGCTTCACATCGTTCCAAACATCAATTGTTCTTTAACAAGCGATTCCTGGAATGCAATGGGAAATCTTGTTCCTTCCAATCATTTTTAAAAGAAATACCAGCCCTAGCATGCACTCTCTGTGACGGACCTAATGCCATCACTACATTCCTCCAATTGTTCATACCTCCTCCAGAAACTGTTGCCATCCCCGCAAAGCCCACTAGATAGGTCTCAAAAAAATTCCAGCAAAGCAGCTTTCCTCATCAAACCCTAGCAGAGCTCAAATATTCATAGAATTTCTAGTGTCTATAATCCTTACTGTCTTTATTGCAACCTAAATACCTTTGGGTTTTCCTTATTTTTCCTTTGAGAGTGTTAGCTTTTTATGCAGTATGCAATGGGAGATAGCAATCACAAGATGTAGAATAATATGAAAGAAAGTAAATTTGTGAGATGACTAAAATATGCTATAAATAGAAATGACAAAAATGAATACAATGTAGCTATGGAGGAAATGGGCACTCCATGAACAAAACTATTGGACTACATTGCACCCATCACCAATATATGGTGATCTACACAACACTATGCTACTACCTACGAATATGTTACGAGCCTTGTTATAAGGAGATCCTTTTTATATAGGAATATAGGTTCCTTGGTCAACACTCTACTTAGTTGTACAAGTGACACCTTGCATATATACAACTTGCACATTAACACTTGTGCATTTATTACATTGCATGAAGTAACTAGATAACTTCCCCCTTAAGTAATCTAATGTCCTAAGTATGTACCTAGGATGGTACATTTACATGACCCAAATGATGTAATATCTCTAACACCCCCTTGTATTACATTATTTGGGTATTGAAGAATTTAGTCTTCAATGTGGATCTTCTTCCATTGGATGATCTTTGGCTTGTTCAGGTTCATCATCATCTTCTTCTTGTAAGTAGTCTTGATTTGGTTCTTTTTTTGCTGATTTAGTCTTCATGTCATGACCTCTCATATTTTTCAATTATTTGTTCCTTGATGTCAAGCATCTTTTATGGACTATTGCTCTCATGATGTTGCATGTCTTGAGTGGATCGGAATAGACCCATCTTATTTTTTTTGAAAACCTATTTCTCTGTCCTTCATATGTATCAAAATTGAGCTCATTGTTAGTAGATCCATCAAAAATAAATTTTTGAAGGTAACAACCTATTCTATGTAGTAATATTTCTTCATAGCTCTTATAATTTATGTATTTGTAAGAGCAAGAGAAATATGAGTGATTTGTCCTATTATAGTATTTGCATGGATGGAAACTCCAACAATTAACCATTTCATGACCATATTGATTGCAATAGGTGCATAGTAGTGATGATATGATAGTTTTGTAGTCTATTTTGGGAACATCATGTTTGTCTATTTCTTTGATAAGACCTTCTAACCATATGTGCACAATTGAAGCTATTCCATATTTTCCTTTTTGTATGATATCTTGCTGGTCAATCTTTTCCTTTTTCAAGTTTTCTTTGTCATCAGTATCACTAGAAGAGTCTTCCTTTTCATAACTGTTAATTTCAAAACTTATTTTGCATCTTATTGGTTCTTCTTTTTCTTAAGATTTCTCATCATTGTAATCCATTGAATTTTCAATCAGGTTTTTAATCCATATTGGTATTTTTTTCATTCCACTTCTAAAAGTATTGCTTAGCATGCTAGTGGTCATTTGTATTGCCCTTTTAGAGTGAAAAATACCTGTATTCTTAGGGATGGAGTCTTACTAGCAATCTACATTATGACTCCCTTATTTAGAACATATGAACCCTAATTAAAGTATATAATCTTGATTTGATAAAACCTTTATTAATCCTTAGGTTTGTAGACTTCCTTATGTCTCCCTAGTAATGAGAGTATATATACCTAATAAAATTTTAGGTTTTGTAGAAATCTTATATCTTCCCAATGGATTTAGAACTTGATAATCTTTGGTAGATGCTATTATTATCAAGTTTTGTAGAATACCTTATGACTCCCTAGTGATTTTGGAATATGATATAGTTCTTTTGTAAAATGTAGTTCAATTTTGGGTTGATCTTATAAAGTTTTGTAAATATCAAAATCAACTTTTCTAACACCTTATTACTCCTATTGAACTAAGCACTTTTCCAGTTTTGAAGAGGTTTTAATGTTAGATATCTTTTGTCCCTTTTGGGAAATTTTGATACAAGAATATTATAAATTTCCAACCTTAGCAAAAATCTTAATAACCTCTTTTGATATCCTTAGGATTTGATTTTAGTGTTTCTAATTTTCAATAAACTAATTTGGTGTTGTAACCCTTATAAGTCCCAAATGTAGAAAATTAGAACACAATAATATTTGATTTTTTAGTAGAAACCCTTATTACTCCAATGTTTAATATTGCAAATATTTAATTAATTTGATATCTTAATTCCCTTTTAATATTTGCTTTCAATATGTTTGATTTCTCTAAGTTTCAACCTTAGTATATAATACTTATATCTCCCAAGAATGAAATTAAACTATAACGGGAATTATTACTTACCTTGCAAAGTTGATGTCTGCAATTTTCAATGTAGTATTCGGGCATGAATGATAGTAATGCCAACATATTTTGCCTTGGGTGCTTCAACCAATGGATAGCCTTGGAATTATCTTGGTTTTGGAACTTGAAGAATGGCTCCCAAATTCTATGAATTTTTTGCTCTTTTTGACAAGAGCTTTAAATGTTCTTTCACTTTCCTCCACACTACAATTCAGCCCTATGTGAAGTTATTTGAATGGATATACATGCTTCAAACTCCCTAGGTCATTGAACCCTTTAAATGAAGCAAGAATATTTGCAAATATGATAAGCGACACAACAATTACACTTCATAGGCGCTTGAGGAGTAGATGGGAGTTACTATGCACTTATCTTGCTCCTGTATGTAAAGTATGAGACATTACAATATTATTGGTGAGCGCTTGAATTCCTCTCCAAGATGGGCACTCCTAGAATCTTCCAACTTTGTACAAGTGACGCTCATATGAATGTAACCTCTTTTTTATTCTTTGTAACTTTCCTTGGCTGAGCGATTGAAGTAATCCTTTGTTTCTTGGACGTTATGAATAAATATGGCACCTTAGGAGGTTTTTTACAAGTGGAACTTTACATGTAACTCTTTGTTATAACGCTCCAAGATAAATGATATACCTCATATTTTCTTTTGGATGCATATTATTTTGCTTGCAACGTTTCTTGGAGAGCAAGCAACTTCTTTCTTTTTGTAGGTGCTTCAATGAGGACGTTGGATGGTGCTAGTTGTGTTGTCCCTTGATTATATGGAGCTTCCAATGGTGGTTTTGTAGTTGATCTTGATATTTGTGGATGTTTTTCTCCAAGCTTGAAACCTTGGATTTAGCACCTATTATTTTACCTTCAGCGTGTTGATTTTGTCCTCCTTTCCACGTTGGTTTTGATGCCTTATTTTCTCCCTTTTTGAACCTATTATGTATTTCCTTCTTTGTAGATAATATTGCTCTCAAATATGACGATGTTATTTCCTTATGTTGTCCCTTGAAGGCTTGCAGGTTTGACTGTCCAGAATGGAGAATATGTGAGCATTTTGAGGGTCTCCTTTGCTACGCTCGAAGTGTGCTAGTGTCAAAATGTTTTAACCTTGTATAATGTGCCTTTATGGCACCTCAAAATTTGCATTATCACCTGCATAAAACAACTTAGAATGGTGCAACGATATTTAATAATTTTGGGATATAAAACATCCCTCTTGCACCTTTTTGCACTCATATTTTTTTTATTTTATGGCAAATTTTTGGAGATGTTCTTCTGAATATGCAACTCTCCTTTTTGTTGGTTTTATGAAACCAACTTATAACCACTTTTGTAGATGCAATATAGCACTTATAATGCTTTGAATTTGAGATTCACCAAGTCTCGATTTTAGGCAATCCTTGCTAATTTTCTGTGGCTATTTTCTTCTCCAAAAATTGGAGGATTGAGTTGATTTTGGTGGATTCCTTTTGCCACTAAAATTTGTAGATTTTGATGTACTAACGGTGTCTTTAGACACTTGATGTTAATATGATTTTGTGCCCTTCTCAAGAACACAACCCCTATGCTTTTTGAGAGTAATATAGTAGTGCAAATGAACCTCCTAATATTTCACTTTTAATGCACTAACAATCTCACCTCATCACTCCAATAAAGTCTCAAAATAACTTAAAAGTGTACTTAATCAATTTACTGCAACTAATCAAGAATAATCTAAAATGAATCTTCAAGAATTATTCTAGAATTTCACTACAAACAAAGTTGTAGGAACTAGTCTTATTTTTCTTTCCAAAGTAGATATTTGGTAGTTGATAGATAGTTGTAATTTTGAAATCTAATAAAATTCAAAGCTAATGTGCAAATGAACCTTAAAAGGATATTTTCCCCTTTTGCACTTTTGAAGACTGTAATTCAATGTTTCCTCTTTTGCAACTCTAATCCAATATAAGGTTCTTTAACAAATTTGATAAGTAGTCCAATTAATGAATCTACTTGCACCAATAGTTGCTTAGCTTTTTTGAAAGCTTTTGTAGCTCTTTTGCAACTTCTGTAGAGGATGTAGATCTTCGTGTCTAAGATCACCAAGTTGCTACTTTGAGTAGGATGTCGCTGCTCAGTTTCTTCTTCACTAAAAAGTGATCTCGGAATTTCTTTTATGAGCCTAGGTTTTGATGATTTGATCCTTCAAGCAATATTCTCCCTTTTAATGTAGATTTAAAGAAGTCTTTGTCTCTAAAATGGCGCCTTATTATCGTTAGAGGAAATTGCCTCTCGAATTTGATAGGCTTCTCCTGTCTTCAAGTCTTCTTGTCAAATTTTGATTTCAAGCAGGATCTTCTTCTCAAGATTTTGAATGTCTTGAGGTCTTCTGATATTTGGCACTCCTTGCCAAATTCTTCTTCTTCTTTTGGGCTTGTTGTCGAATGACGATAATTGTCCCAAATATTTCACTATCTTCTATAGTGAATTTCTCCAATGAGTTCTCCTCGAAACTCCTTTGATGATTTATTCAGTAAGCTTCTCCAAGCCTTTTAATGGATGCTCGTTGAGACCTCTCCAAGGTATTTGATATTGCAGCTTCTTCTGGTCTTCCCTGAGACCTTTTATTCAACCTTTTGCTTTTATAAGTGTTGGTGGTGATATCTTCTTCTAGATCTCTAGTTCTACTGCTTTTAGATTTGAGTAGGACTCTCCTAGTCCTTATTCTATCTTCCAAGAATGGAAGTTTCTTCAATGAGATATTCTCCTGATCTCTTTACCTTCAATTTTGCTTCAGGTGATGGATTTATTATGAAGAATATGCTCTTCCTAACTTTCTTGTAGGAAGTTTACCAACTCATTGAATATCCTTTCCCTACAACAAAGTATTAAACTGAAATATAAATCTACTTCTGAATCAGATACTCTCTTCTAGAGTCTTCTTCAGGATCAAAGCTTTTGTGGCCTTTTCTTCAGTATCAAGGCTTCTATGGTATTTTCTTCAGTATCAAGGCTTATATGACCTTTTATTTAGGATCAAGGCTTATATGGCCTTTTCTTCTTCTATGAAGTTTTCAATCTAGCAATGGATATCTCCAGTCTCCTAACTTCACCATGACTCTTCTTTAGGAGTCTTCTTTCGCAGTATTCTTCTATTACACAAGGAACTAATCTCTGCACTATGAAGTCACGTCGACCTTCGGGTAACAAAGTTGAAATATCCTAGATTTCTATTGTATGAGGTGTCCCAATAATTTGAGAACTAATTTTTTGCAACAAAAGGAACTTTGGACAATTTTTAACGAATTCTAGATATCTTGAATGATCTTTACTAGTTGATTTGTCAATCTAGTGGATTGAATGCTGAGTCTTAGTCTTCACAAGTTTTTCCTACAACTTTGTGGAAAGACTCTAGCCAAATGTAATATTAGTATTTTTGGAACTAAGATTTCTTTCAGCCCTCACTTGCGGCTCTCCCTAATTCTACCACCTAGACTCTTATGAGAATTTTTGATAATGGCCGATCCAAAAGCAAGTCAAGTTGACAAAAAAATTAGGCTTAATGATAATGGTGGTTTTTCTATCGATCTACTATGGCTAGATCTATCATGGCTCTGATACCACTATTAGATTTTGATGTAGTATGCAATGGAAGATAACAATCACAAGATGAAAAATAATATGAAAGAAAGTAAATCTGTGAGATGACTGAAATATGCTATAAATAGAAATGAAAAAAATGAATACAATGTAGCTATGGAGGAAATGGACACTCCTTGAAAAAAGCTACTGGACTGCATTGCACCCATCACCAATATATGGTGATCTACACAACACTATGCTACTATCTACAAATATGCTACGAGCTTGTTATAAGCTTGTTACAATGAGGTCCTTTTTATATAGGAAGATAGGTTCCTTGGCCAAAAATCTACCTAGATGTACAAGGTGTCAATTAATCTAGTAATGAATCTATTGATAAAAATATAGTATTTTGAAATGCTATAACAATACCTAATCCATTCACACCAACCTTGATCAAAACCATTTTTGGGGAATATTATGTAGAAAAATCCAACAAACCCTATCACATGCTTTATTCATATCTAGTTTCAAAGCACACCTAGGTTTGTAATGGAATGAAGAGAATGTAGGGCCTCTTATGCAATGGTTACACCATCAAGTGGTTACCATGAATAAAATTATATTTTTCTCTGAAATAAGATGATCTAGAATGCTTTTAAATCTATTTGCCATAATATTTAAAATAATCTTATAAATCATACTACAAAGGCTTAAAGGAAAAATATTATCAAAACATTTTGCCTTACCTTTGTTGGAAACCAATGTAATAAAGGTGACACCAATTTCACTTATTATAGCCTTCTTTTTTGGGCCTCTTCAACAACATCCAACATACCACTCTTCAATAAATCTCATTTTTTTGAAATAAAATTACATGAAATCCACTAGAGCTAGGTGCCTTGTTAGGATGAAAAGAGAAAATTACCTCATGTAGCTCCTCCATGGAGATCTTCCTAATTAATATTTCATTTTATCCTTATGTGATATTTGATAAAATACCTTACAAAATCTTACCTTGAACCTCTTTATCTTGCCTAGCATCTCAAGAATATATTTGAAATAATTAATTGCTTCCTTTCTAATATCTTCTTCTTTGTCAATATTTCTTCCATTTGGAGTTGAATTTTTTTGATGCGATAAAAAGATAAATATGTTTTGGATATAACATGAAATATTTTGGTATTTCTATCTCATTCCTTGGTCCATCTCTCCCTATATTTTTGGGACCAATATGACTCATTTTTTAATACATTATGAAAATTAGAAAGTAATTATTTTCATGCGCATAAGTATCCTCATCCATTTTTTTGAATTCTATTATCTCTTCTAACATTTTGAGCTGAGATTCAATTTCTTCCTTTTATTTAAATATATTACCAAAATATTTAGTATTCAAAATCTTCATTTGCTACTTTATATATTTTATCTTTGAAAAAACATGCAGATACATGATCCTACAAAGTTTGATTCATCCCACCATAACATAACCATTTAAAGAAATTAGGATTTTGTAGCCACAAAAATTGAATGCAAAATGGCTTTAAATGATAATTATTAAAGAAATAAATCTCAAGAGAATGGATTTGTGATTTGATCCTACTCACAATGAATTGTCTAATAATATTTTATCTATAGTATGTGTTGGATATCAAAAATATATCCAATATTTCTACTATATAAGTTTTTCCAATACCTCCATTATACCATGTATATAGAAATATTAGATAAATAACATCCAAAAGGCCATTTCAATTAACAAATGAGGCAAATATTAGATTACTTTAGACTATGTAAATTTTAGGAATTTATCACATAAAGTAATGTAGGTATTTAGGTATTCGAGAATTATTTTGAATAGGTGGTTCATAAGACTAACAATAGAAACCACCATCATCCTCATTGTATATATACATCATTTTGATTAATGAAAATTTTTCAAACACTTTACTAGTCCAACATGTGGTATCACAGTAGGTAACTATGTTCTTTGGTCATTCCAATAACTTGAATAAGAGGAGGGAGGAAAGCATGCATGCGATTCAATGAAGCATGTTTGAATGATACTGGAGAAGATGCTCGATTTCTATTTGTAGCTATGATATAAATGCTTGAAGAAGAACATGTAGAATATTATCTACAAGAGGTGAATATTGCATGAATCTTCATGGTTTCTGTACAAGGAAACATCCACAAAGCCATTGTCATGCATGTTAGAAATATCATGATGTTGAAAGAAATATTTGCATGTAATGCCATGGAAGAAGACAAAAAGATATTATTTTTGGGATCCTTTAACATCGTAAGTACTTGAAGAGACATGAAGGAGAAAGGTTGTTTTGCACATTAAAAATAGTCATTTGGTTGTTTTTTGTAGGACATATAAACAATAGGCACATGAGTCATCCCAAAGAATTTCAATGAATAAAATTTTCCATGACTAATTTTGTGATAAGAACCACCATTATGCTAGGCAAAATTATTACAGTAATTTGATAATAAATATGGAGCATCAATTATAACCATCTCCTCATTAGTAATGATAATTTATCATAACATTATTGTATATATTTAATGGTATGCTTGGATCAATAATAGTGTGTGTGAATTTCCTACATTGGTATCAAAGCATGTTCTTTCCTGCTTGAAGTCTAAGAGGGGAATTGCATATTTGGTGATTCCCCCCTCAGCCTCTCTCCAACACCCTTATCATCATCCTTAAGTGGACATAGGCCCATAAAAGACATGGATGCCTAAAATAACAATAATAGCATTTCTTGGTCATGAAGGTGGATATGAAACAACTTATCAAAGTTATCCTCGAGGACCCATCCATGAGTCACATCATGCACAAGGCTGAATTTGAAAGGAAATTGCATCGAATCCATAAATCCGTTGTAGAAATATCTAGAAATGAGAAAGAAGTTATTAATTACTACAATAACAATAATAACTAGAGCAAAGTATGTGGCTTATATTGTGTGTTGGAAATTTCTCTAGGTCTGCTCCAAATCTGACTTGCTCACTTGAGTTGCATGGGAGAATACCAAAGATCAACCAATACCCTATGTTAGGTAGTTCGTTGATCCCATGGTGACAGTATCTATGGGAATTGAACCTATGACCGTGTATAGAGCCTTCACCTGAGCACTAGGCTAATGGTCTAGATCGATCATGAAAGTAGCAGCTTTGATGGACCAACAACTCAATATCATTGCAGTAGGTAAATATCAGACACTAGTAACATTTTTTTAAATAATAATATTGGGTGTCGATCATAATTTCCTTTTCCAATAGATATTATATTACAAATGAGTATCAAAACAAGTCTTTGAAGTGAGTCTTGGACTATATTTATTTGGAACTAGTTAACATAGAAGAGCACGCGGTATGGAGGGAGTTGGAAGAGCGAACATAGAATTTGACTCCTTTAAAGACACTTGCAATAGGTAGAGAGAAAATTATAGGGTGCACCACTCAAACACGACTCCTCATCCTCTGCACTAAAAGTACCATCAGAGTTTTCCTCACTTGGAAATGCTGATCCCACTCTAGCTATGGCTCTAGTTTATCTTCCCTAAAATTTAAAGATTTCACATAGGATTTGAGTGATGCATGTGAACCCTTCCTCTCACCAAGTGAAGTACCTCTGTGAAAATAATTCTTAAAAGGGATTAGAATGGATGGAGAGGCTTTTGACCAAAGGATACATAGGCCTCCTTATGAAATTTGAGCATGATAGGAAGCAAAAGTGGGAGGGCCTCAAAGGTCCCAATGAAGAACTTGATTTTCCCACCACCATCGATGAGCGAGACCCCAACTGTCAAAGAAACTCAAGAAGAAGTTGATAACATGGTGGTCACTAGGGTTGTGGATATCCCCAAAATACCTGTGACTCCACAAGGTGTCGCTTGGGTCGAGGTTCTCATTGAAAACAAGAAAACAAACTTATTTTAAAAAATATAAAAAATAATTTTATTTTAAATATTTTATTTCATTAAGGCGGATAGTAAACTTTTATGTAAAAGATGCATATTTGGTAGTGTCTGACACCTTAATATTTTTAAAAGTATAGTGAGCTGGATGAGATGAAGGAAAATTAAAATCCAAGAGCTAAGAGCTAATATCCAAATACAAGAGACAAAACTAGAGCTAAGAGCCACAACTAGAGCTAAGACCTCGAGCTAGAGCCAAGATTCGAAGTCAAAACCTGATTCCAATTCCAAGCCGCTAGAACAAAAAAATGAATTATTTCATTAGGGGTGATGTTAGATATTACCAAATAATGTAATGAGGGATGTTAGGAATACTTATTATATTATTTTAATAATAAATTTGGAGCATCGGTTATAATGATCTCCTCATTAGTAGTGATCATTGATTGTAATATTATTGTATGTATTTAATGACATGTTTAAATTAATAACAATGAGTGTGAATTTCCTACACATCAAGTGCACAACAAGTAGTGCCATTCAACAAGAGGAAAGAAGATAAAGAGTTATTGTCATTAGTTATTCAATATTGTCTATCTTAATTGGGATGCAAAGAGAAAGTATTATCAAAAAAATAATTACAATCATCCAACATAAAATAGATGAGACAAAAGAATGCTAAAGTGGTACATCTTAATTGTAGAGAGAGACTTGTTGATTTGTATTTCTAAAACATATTGTGTAAACTATAAGGTATTAAGGCAGAAGTACCATCTACCTTAAAGGCAAGAGGACTATCTAGAACAAAAGAAAAAAGCCTCCTATGTACAAAGTCGTATAGGAGCACATGTTTTTTTTTTAAAGTTTTAAAAGTGAGACTATGTTTTTTTAAATCCCTCATGGTTTTTGGGATTGACCACTTACATTATAAAATATTTTATATTGATGCTGGTGAAGGATTTATATGGTAAGGTTCATGTCATTTGCATGCATGAAATTTTTGAATCAAACATTTAACCATTGTAGAGATGTTCATTTGAAGGTGCTAATTTGTTCACAATTTTTTTGAAGAAAAACACCCTTTATTCCACATTGGTGGTAGGCACAACCATTATGCTACTTAAATATACCTATTGTCAAAATATGTGTTAAAATATCAAAATGGATAGTTCATCCTCCAAGCTCAAGAAGCTTGTTTTTCTTAGAGGATTAAAGTGGACTATTTGACCTAGGTGCACAAATATTGTTCTTTTGTTTGAAACCAAACTTTCATTGTCCCACATGCACTATGTGAGGTTTGATTAAATCCATAAAATATTTTCTTGTTCACATTGATTTGTGAGTCTAGGTGAAGACACAAGGACACCTACCTTTAAATTTTAATGCATTGAAATTTAATTGGAATATTCTAAGAATTTTCTTAGAGACTCTATTTGGAATGAAAACATCAATTTCTCATGCCTAATTTTTTGCACAGTAAGACCCTACAATTTTCTCACAATTTGAGACTTCAATTATTATACAAGTAAAGGCTTATATGTACTTGTGCAAAATAATTTTCCAAGCCCAATGCAACTATCCTATTGAATATAGACGTCGAGGAATTTTGAATAACACATGCTCAAAATATTTATTTAGCTTGAGAGGGATCATATCATTGACCCAAATGTGATCCATTTTGAAGATTGAATTACACTACATTATGTGCTAGAGATAATGCTTCATTAAAGAGAAGTGGAGATCTTATATTTTACAATAGTAGAGTGTCCCTATTCACATATGTTTTTGTGAATCATTGTATGTGTTGCTAGTCACAAAAAAAGTAATGTACCTATGATTGGTTAAATGTGTCCCTAATCACAAAATTTTGTATACATATGAGTGTGTCCCTATTTATAATAGTGTAGATGGATATTGCATGTGTTGCTACCCACTTATGATGTAAATTCTTAGATAGTTGTGTTTGTACCTATTCTTGATTGAATCTAGTATGGTTAGTCTCACTAAGGTGAGCAGTTGAGTTTATTCCTATTCATGATAATGTAAATAATGAACTAATTTACGTCTCCTAGTCTATGATCTCTTTAAATTTTTGAGTTGTTGATTCCTATTCCTATTTGAAGCATGGTGTATTACGAGGGAATGATAAGAATTTATCACATTGTGTAATATAGGTAGTTAGGTATTCAAAAATTTAACCAAATTTATGGTTTATAAGATAGTTAGCAATAACAACCCCCATCATTCTCATTATATATACATAATTTTGATTAATGAAAATTTGTCTAGTACCTTGATGGTCCAACACCAGAAGTACCACCCTTATTTTCCAAATAAGAAATAAATATGTTGACAGTTTCCTAAGAATCAATAGATCATAATCATGAGCCATAATTGTATTTGACAAAAATATGTCAAAATCCTTCCAACATCTTTCAGGATGAGGAACTATAGTTAAAGCATATCAATTTATAATCACAATTTTTTTTTTTTTCCTTTTTTCTAGAAAATAGATCAATAACCCAATTACTTTTTACTTCTATAAATTATCCATATCATTTGTGTTTGTCCCATATTGATGCAATACCTTTAGAAGATCCTATAGAAGAAATTGCAAGACAATCCTCCACCTTACAAATATTTTTAAATGCATTTTACATTTCTCATTACTTCATTTTGTTTCTTGTAAAAAATTAGAATTAATGACCTATTAGTTTCTTATTAATTTTTTAAAGAGGTATTTTTCATACCTCTAACATTCCATGATACCATCATCACTTTTTATTTTATTTATAGGATTAGCTCCACTTCTTGTTAATTCCTACAATATTTATTTTTGGTTTTAAAAATGATACCCTTTCGAGTTTCCTTTTCTCTTTGTTCTCTCTTTGAGGTTCTTCTCCTTTTCCATTCCGACCAACACTTTCATATTCATTAATATATTCTATTTTTACATATTGTTCATAATGAGACTTATCTTCTAAATGTTTATGTTGCCTTGGAGAATCTAAAGTGCAAGGAATAGCCTCATAAACACTTTATTTTGCCCTATAAAACTTAAAGTACAAGGATGATCCTCCATAGTAATTTATTTGTTACACTATTATGAAAACCCTAGATGTTGCCTTGGAAACTCTAAAGTGCAAGAAAATACTCTATAATAATTAATTTCCTATGGTTCCCTACAAACCCTAAATTTCTATGGATATCCTCGATACTTATTATACGACTCTTGAAACCTTAAAGTGGTAGGGATGCTATACTACTTTTATTTTTTGTAAGAAGAGAATTTTATGGTACTTGAGGAAAATGAAGATGATTTACCTAGACTATCCTTGACCTCTTTGTCTCATTTACTTTAAAATTTGCTTCCCTATATTCCTTTGCAACTTTAATACCTCCTAAATTTGAACTTATGCATTGTACCTCTTACCCCTTATGTACTTTATTTTTTTCTAATGGTTGATTTGAGTAAACTATTTACTTTATTTCATAATGGAACTATTTATCCCATTCTCTTGATTCATATTCTATTCTAATAGATGGTGGAAAAGGTTTTAAAACCTTGGCAAAACATATCTAGGTGTATACAACTTGACCTTGCTACTTAGTAGTTGGTCCCTCCTCGATGAATTTCCTTAGAGTATTGCTAATATTATTCAAACCTCCTTATTGAAAAGCTGATATGGAAGTCTAAAAAACCTAATCTATATTGGAAGCCTTTCAATAGTTTGCATATCCACATTTTTTCACTCCATGGTATTAATTATAATGTATCCACCCCCTAGACCATGAGACACCACCTATTATTTTTATCCTTGATACATAAACTTGATAAAATGATGAGGGAAATTTACTTTTGGAAGAAAAGAATTGGAGTAATTTGAATTTAATCCCCACTTCCAATTGATCCAATTTTGAATCTCTAAAAATCCTAACCAATATTCATGAAATTTACATATAAACCCTCTACTTTTAAAAATAATTATCACACTCAATAATCACATCATTGATCATCACTTTAGTGTGATATATACTACTTGAATAGGGTTGGCCATAAATTTACTCTTTCTCTTATCCCCAACTAGGGGTTTTATACTTCAAGCTAGGGCATCCTTACTTCTAGTTAGGACTTAAAAAATAATTTTCATACTATGCTACCTAGATTTCACTTATAAAAATATTTTAGTTTTTGAATCTCCCCAAATATCTAGAACAAGAAAATGTGATATCCACTCTTTGATTGTACTTATGATTCTTGCTTGCTTTCTACAATAAGAAAAGGTGAGGCTTGATTCTGAATTAGACTCACTCTTTGCTCATACTCATTATAACAACAATATTAAAATAGTTTGTTTTATGTTTAAAAAGAAAAAAGCACAATCCACTTTCTCAATTTGTTTGACCCTGGTCCTTATCTTATGGTTTTTTATTTTTATTTTTTTAAAGAGTTTTTGTATGGGTTTTGCTATGGGGAGTAATATTAACTTGTTTCATTATTCAATTAAAAACAAAAGTACAAATTTTTAATGTTGCTTGACCTTGATCATTTTCTTATGGTTTTTAAATTATTATTATTGCTTTTAATATTTTTAAATGTCTATGAATATTTTATTAGAAAATCTAATATTCAATTAGTTGACTATTTTACATTTTTTTGGCACAATTTACTTTTGATCACTATTACAAAAGGGCCTAGTTCATTCTATAAAACCTATAGCAACCATACCAATTCATGCATTTTCATATGAATATTATGGTTGAATGCAATTGCCCATGTACATATGTCCTCACAAGCTATGTTGGACTATGATTTTGCTGAAATATTATGAAGGCAAGAGCTTGGACACATCATCGCACTTATCATTTTTGTGTAAATAAGTTACTGAAGGTCCACAAACATCTGCTTGGATCTAAAGAATTGGCTAAGTTAAAAATATTTTGATAAAGTAAAATCTTGGAAATATAAAATCCTGGACTTTATAAAATATGACATCAACTTGAGTCCTATAAAAGTATTATAAACCAAAAGGTAAAAACTAGGAAATTCCAAGATTTTCAAATGATAACGTTAGATAAAGAACCTAAAAAGTCTAGCCTAGCCCATCATAATACTAAAACAAAGGAAGGCCAAAGGTTTTGAGAAAAAAAACCCTAAAACAAAGCAATCTAAGGATTTTTGAGTGATGATGTCACCTAGAGTCTTCTAATAGCAAGGCTCAAGAAAACTTGAGCCTGTGATTTTAAAATGTTGACGTAAGCAAAATTTTCTAAAAATCTTGGCCCTACCTTTAAGGTCTCTATAGAAGTTAAAATATTTCGACAACACCTCTAAGTTATGATAATAGTAGAAAGATCTTGGACACATCCTTTTTAATAAAAACCCTACATGTTAGAAGCCTAAACCTTTGACCACTCCTCACCCACCCAAATTTAAATAGTTGTGTTGAGTTGAAAGATTTGACAAGTTGATACAATGATGAGACAAGGCAAAAAGTTATCTAGCTAAATATCCTTGAGTCTGCTAAAAACACATGGATGCCAAAATTGTGGAAGAGATTCAAATCGACCATGCCAATATAATACAATCAATATAGTTAAGCTAAGCTGGTTAGGATAGAGCAAGAAAAAGACATCCATGCTCCTCAAGTGTGTTGGCCAAACTATACATATCAAGCCTCTAACAGATTGACATTGTAATGATTGGGATAATATTTTAGAATCAATTTTAAACTTACAAATAGCCCAAGTCAACTCTTTAGAGCTTTGCTTGTTGTATATTGTATCTATTACTTTGTAATCAATATAAGCTAAAGTTGTTTGGTTTCTATTGAAAACAATGTTTTAGATTTATACTTGAATGTGAGTGGTGTGGCTTAATACATTTATGTTTATGCTTTATAGATGGTAGATTCTATTAGGAAAATTTTGTTGAAGTTGAATTGTTGTTTGGTTTATATTATTAGGAAGCATGATAAAAGTTATGAACCTATATTCTATGATGCTCTGTCTAATGGTTGGTCTATCAGGCTTTGTTTCAATTTGAGTGTAGGGTATTCATATAGCATATTTAATTACTATTAAGCTAAATACCGACTATTTAATAATAAATATCTAACCATTATCTCCCATTATAAACCCTTGTATTTTTATGTTTAGTTCAAATTTATTTTTTATTTCTTAAGCACAAGGAACTTACCTCTAGAGGTTGACTTAGAACTAATTTGGAGTCATCCAATCTTGGTTGCAATGTAGGGCATATTTTATACATTAGGAATATTTATGACCAAGAGTTTTTGATATGCTCGATGGGATCTAATTTAATAGTTCCATCTCTTAGATTAGAAATTAAATTTAAAATTTGATTGAGAAGAACCTCAATGAAGTTCTACTCTATAAGATCAACAAATTTCATCACCTGGATCCATTAAAAGAACTAGTCGGTAAGGACTTACATAAAATACTACATAGAATAGCTTATGATCATAATATTAGTAGCTAAGATGTTTGAAGAACCTTTGCAAAATTTTAAGCTATCAACCACTAGATCTAAACAAGATCAACCTCCATATGTTGACCCATATTACTCTCTTGAGAGTCCTATGTCTTTGCAAAGAAATTATTAATAATTTTTTGATAATTACAACTTATAAATTTTGGATAGATGAATTTGTCCTAAATGGAATACCACCAGACCTTTGGACTTGAAGGATCTCCACAAAATTCCTTAGGTGGCTCTCAATGCTCTGCCAACATATGATGATACTAGTAAGACTGCATATGAACACTACCAAGATGTTTCTACCTTGGAAACTATTCATAATATTCATTATTAAGATGTCATGGTAAGATTATTGGTACTATCATTCAAAGAAAAAATACTAAACTAATATTAGGATCTTGAAGAGATAAGTATCATGTCATAGGCTCAACTAACTAAACCATTCATTCTAGAATTCAACAAGCTAGAAAATCCTTTTTCGTTATTCACCCATTTTATTACCATCCAAAGACATCCTTAGAAAACCATAATAGATTTCAATGTCCTGTTCAATAGAACTTGGAGGAGAATTCCCCAGAATATTAGGTCATTTGCTCCTTAGGCTTACATATATTACCTTTGAGCCTTCACTACATATTTAGGTCTATAAATATCATTGTCTAATGAGATGAGGCTTCCACATGTCTACCAAGCTATAATAGCTATTAAGAATTCTTTGATATTTGTGGGAAAACTTCCTCCTAGGGTTGTAATACCTTATTTACCAAAAGTTATCCAAAATCTATAGCAAATAGAACTTTTGGCCACATCCACATCTCCATTGACCTCAATTTCTATACCTAAGTTTTTGCCTTTGCCTTCCTTGCCTACTCTCGAGCCTCAAGAATACCTAAAACTACAAGAGCTACTAACAACGATGAAGAATATAAGCAATGAAGTTACTATAATGAGAAGGAAATATATCAAGAGAAGGTTTTAAGGTTATCAACCTAGGAGATTTTCTTATGTCACAAGAAATCAGGGGGGTTCTACAAGTAATGCTACCATAAAACCCAATACTACGTACAATAATCAAGAGGAGGGATCATCTAATTTTACATCAAAGAAAAGTTATTGGTGCTTAGTTTATAATGAATCACATAATGCACATACCTACATGATTTACTAACACCAAACTCAATTAGCAATGATAAAAAAGATTGAAAAGACACAAAAGGGTCAAGCAAAAATGTTGTGGAAACCAAACCAAATTATACTAACAGAAGAGCCCTTAGAATATGAATATATCAATGTTGACAAGGTCTGAAAAGAAGCCTTTACAAGTGGATCCACAAAATTTAGAGCCTTTCAAGGTGCTAAATCAACCACAAAAGAATCCAAAAAAGGAGCAACCTTAGTCGGAGTACAAGAAAGAGCACCAAATCAAGCAAAAGTGACCAAGAAAATGTAAAAGAACAAGCTCAAAAAAATATTTGGTATCCTTTTGTGACAAAATGATAGAGACTAGAAGCAACCGAAGACTATCAAAAGAAGTTTGATGAACTTGAAAAGTAAAAGAAGCAGCCAAAAGCATTACGATTCAATATAGTTGAAGAACTCAGGAAGACCCCTTCAAAAGCAAGCATGTATGATGCTTTGATAATTCCTAGAAAACTTGTTTTGCTTAGGGATCCGTTGAAAAACATCCCTTCAAAAGGATTATCATGTCCAGATATTAATTTAGCTCAAATTAAGTCTATCCTAGGAATATGCAAGAATAAGCCACCACTATTCTATATGTCTTTGTGTATGGAAGGATGTATTGTGAACAATTGCATGATTGATTCCAAAGCTGCAACCACTATCATGCCAAAGATAGCATGTGAAGCAATGAGGATGGAATACACCCAATCAAGTCCCAAAGTCTTACAGTTGGATGGTACCCCAATCAAGATAGTTGGGGTGATCAAAGATATACCAATGGTGTTGCATAAGGTGCCAAATATAACAATAATATAGGAAATGGTAGTAGTTTATCTTCAACCATACTTTATCATCCTACTTTCAAGGGAATTTACTACAAATTTGGGTGGCTACCTTTCTTTGGAAAATTCACACATGGTAATTCCTCACAAAGATATGAAATTAAAAAATTATGTGGAGAATCCATTTGCCGTTCATAGTGATAATATTGAGGAAGACTGTATTAACTTGATAAACAATGAGCTAGACTACCTAGAGATGATCATTGAAGAATTATAAATGAAGGAAAATTTCTCCCTTAAGGATTTCAATGCTATAATTGAGACTGGAATGGGTACATATTGCATAATAGAGTTAGAAGGACAAAAAATCCCAACCTTATCAAATTGGGAACTCCAAAAATAAAAAATTGGAAGCTTTACTTTGATGGAGCTATATGCTAGAACAAAGGTAGAGCTAGGGTGGTTTTAATTTTCCCTTCTAAGGGAATTAATTTTTTCACATAGATTGTCTTGGAGCTATACAAGTAACACTACAAAATATGAAGCTCTATGTCTAGGTCTCATGAAAGCAAAGAAAATGAGAATCAAAATGTTGTCAATCTTTGAATATTTTGAGCTATTGATCAATCAAGTGATAGAAAGGTGCAACAACAAGCATCACTATTTAAAAGCCTATTAGAATAAGGTCTAGGACATTATGGAAAAATTTGAGGTCTTGAATATAAAAGTAGTATCTAGAAGCCAAAATACAATATCTAATGCATTGGCCTCACATGGGGTAAATTTTGATCTGACTTTTGAGTCTTGGGAAAAATCAAGGCAGTCAAAAAAGTCTTCAAACTATTTATCTCAGACAAGGATACCTTCTGGAAGGTATTTAACAATGATGAGAAAATATTTAATTTCCTAACCAAAGAAGCCATCTATGCATCTTGACTAGAGGAAATGCTAAATCACATTGATCAAGAGGATGTAATACAATTAAAGAAGAATCATATTTCTAAAGGGATTATAATCCTAGAGAGCCTCTTTGATAATAGTGACTGGATGACTACCTAATAGATGAGCATTGATCAACATGAGTTTAAGGATGTCTATATGGATCCCAAAAAGAACCTAAAGATTAGATTATACTGTACCGAGCAAGAGATAAATGAAATCATGTCATTGTGTAGAAAAAATGGAGACATAATAACATGGAGCTATGATGATATCAAGGTCTATAATAGGTACATCATACAATATACTATAGAGTTACTACCTAATATAAATCCATTTAGGTAGAAGTAAAGGCCAATAAACCTAAAGATCAAGTCCTTGTTGCTCAATGCAAAAAGTATTTATCCCATTAAACACTCTACATGGGTGGAAAATTTGGTCTAGGTAAGTAAAAAGAATGGAGATATCCTCCTTTGTGTAGATTTTTGAAACCTAAACAAAGCATCAATAAAGGACCATTACCCATTTCCCTAAATAGATCAAATTTTATAGATTGTTGTCAGAGCTGAGAGGTTCTCTTTCCTAGATATATTCTCTAGATTTAATTAAATATGAGTAAGGTATGAAGACCAAAATAAGACTATGTTCACCACCAAATGGGGAATACTTACATAGCAGAGAATACCTTTTGGATAATCCAACGTAGGAGAAATATTTTAGAGAGTAACAAACCTCATATTTCATAAGGTAATTTTAATTTATATTTATGATATGATAGTATTTTCATATCACAAAGAGCAACATCTAGATCATCTCAAAATGGTGTTCCAAAAATGCTAAGAATTTAAAGTTTCACTCAATCCTAAGAAATTATTGTTTGCTGTGCACCAAGGTAGGTTGTTAGGCCATGTTATTTCCAAGCTAGGATTAACTATTGATCTAGACAATGCCAAAGTAATCTTAATACTATTAATTCCTAGAACATGAAAGCCCTGTAATCCTTCTCTGGATAAATCAACTTCATTTAGAAATTCATATATGATTTTGCTCAAATAGTCAAACCCATGAATGAGATTCTAAAGAAGGATGCAAAAAAATTATGTGGATGTCAAGGAGAAGGATAATTTAAAACAAATCAAGCAGGCAATGGTACAAGCACCATTCTTAGTCAATCCAAACTATAAGAAGAATCTCATTCTATATTTCTATGGGACTGATGACAATTTTGATGTTATTTTGACTCAAAAAGGTGACAATCAAGAAGAGCATCCAATAGCCTTTATAATCCAGGTGCATGCATACTAAAAGAATTAAAATTTATAGAGAGATAGGTGCTTGCTCTTATGAAATACCTCAAGAAGCTAATACATTATGTATCATAGAGAAAAGCTCTAGTCTATGTGATTCACTTGGATATTAGAAACTTTGTTCTATAAGGAGAATTAGGTGAAAAAAGATCTAGGTTAATTATGAATATACAAGAGTAAAATATTGAGATCCAACCAATTAAGTTGGCAAGAGGGAGAGCTCTCTATGAAAAATTAGCTTGTGTAGCCAAAAGAATACAATTTGTTCATAGAAGATTGCTCAAAATTTGACTCCAGTAGGGATGAGTAGATAGAAAAGGAATATTGGGTGACAGATTTGATTGCATATTTTTGAATGGGTAGATGTTTGAATGGGTAGATGTTTGAATGGCTTGAGTGATTCTCAAAGGATGAGATACAAGTTATAGGCCTTGAATTATGTTTTTCTATCAGAAGGATTATTTAGAAAGAATTTTGTCAAATTTCTTCTTTGTTGCATTTGGCTAGAAGAGAAAAAGGTATTAAATGAATTTAATTTTGAATTCTCTAGAGGCTATTATTTAGGATAGACCATTACAACCAAAATTATTTGGGCTAGATATTATTGGCATACTATATTTATAGATGATTTCAAGTTAGCTAGAGCATGTGATAAATGTCAAATATTTATGGGCAGGAGGAATACGACACTCCCCTTACAACTAGTCATAGTAGATAATCCCTTTAGCAATGGGGGATTGATTTGATTAGTGTCATAAATATAAATTCCTCTATCAAACATAAATTTATCCTTACTACAATAGACTATATCACAAATTGGTCTAAGGTAGTGGCTACTAGGAAGGCATATAAAGAGGTCATTCAATTTCTAGAAAAACTAATTACTAGATTTGATATTCTGGAAACCATAGTGCTAAATAATGGGCTTGCCTTCATAGGTGCTAAGATCATATAATTTGAAATCAAATATGGAATTTACTTAAAGCCCTCCAACTACTCTCCACAAATAAAAAATTGGAAAAGTCTACAAACAATAATAAGTCAAGGATCATTAAAAGGATAGTCAAAGAGAATCAAAGAAGCTGGTACTTAATGCTAAATCAAGCCTTGTGGGTTGACCAAATTATAATTATGAAAGCCCTGAAGATGTTGCCATATTATTTAGTTTATGGTAAAGAAGTTGTCCTACCTCAAAATTTGGAATTGATGGAAATGGAATTGATAAAAAAAGGGAAACTTCTAGATGTAGATCTAATGGGAGTGAGAATGGTCAAGTTGTTCTTGCAAGAGTAGAGAGAAAATACTTATGATTCTAGTGCATTAAAAATCATTGGTGTTGGGGTCAAATTTTACTGATTTTGATAAATGACCATCATTTAAACCCCTTTGTATAAAATAAAGTACCTCAAAATTATATCATATATAAATAGAAATACACACAACTAAATAATCCATAACAATTTTGAATTACAAGAAGTCGGTTGGCTAAATTAAAATATGGAAGATGACCACATTTTAAAATGGAGTAAGCTTATTGGCCAAAAATGAAAAAACATTAAATCCGATAAGCATATTAAGGTGCTCACATCTATCAATGGATTGCAAGGCCAATTAGAGCAATAAATCAAATTAATCACATCCTTCAACATTAATTTCACCAATGATGACATTTACATTATAAAACTAGATCCTTATAGGCTCATTTTGCATGAGGAATTGTTGAATAATTAAGAGCATTATGAGGAAAAAGTGAGGAAAGTTTTGCATAAAGAGTTTTATTCTACTGCATTCTAGAAGTAAAGTTCTAGGTGGCACCATAATTTAAGCTTACACTACACCAAGAAAGGGCTTTAATGACAACTAAAATAAGACATTTTTTATGGAAGTAAAAAAATGCCCTAATAGACCCTAAGAGGATGGTTTAAAACTACCCTCTTAGGGTAACCACCCTCTTAGAGTCACCCTAAGAGGGTGGTTTTAAACCACCCTCTTAGGGATAATAGGGCGGTTTGAAACCACCCTCTTAGGGTTACCTAAGAGGGCGGTTTAAAACTACCCTTTTAGGGTGACTTTAAGACGATGGTTTAAAACCACCCTCTTAGGGTGACTCTAATATGGTGGTTTAAAACCACCATATTAGGGTGTCCTAAGAGGGTGGTTTAAAACCACCATATTAGGGTGACCTAAGAGGGCGGTTTAAAACCACCATATTAGGGTGACCTAAGATGGTGGTTTTAAACCACCCTCTTAGGGCTAAGAGGGAGGTTTTAAACCACCCTCTTAGGGAAAAACACCCTCCCTTTTATAAAATTTCTCTGTCCTCCCAATGTTACCAAATTAACTAACCTCGCCAAACCACAAAACCCTTATATTTCTTTCCACTTTTTGTCATGAAAAACTAACTTCGCCAAAGCACAAAACCTTGGGTAAATCATTTCTTTCCCCTTTTCATCATGGATATTTAATTTACCTCTAGCTTCTCTATGTTCTCCCTAAAAATAAGTGAGAGGGATGAGGCCTTCGAGAGGGTGTAGAACACAACAATTTTTTAGGAAATAGAAGAGCATTTGCAGGTTCTCGATCACCCATTTTGTGGATAAACTCATTGTTGGGGTTTCGTAGGGCATTCTCTGCTGCTTTTTTGGGTTAGGGTTTTGGATGAAGGTTTTTTAATGGTGGTGTGGGCATGGAGAGATGGTGGTTTATTCTTGGATGAGAGACAATGAGGTGACTACTTGGTGCTAATATTATTATATCTAGTCTCCAAGGGCTTGGTGCTAAAGTGGGTATGCATTGTAGTCATATTATTTACTGAATTTTACCTACAATAAAAGCATTGACCATGGACCATGACAATCTATAAATACCTGCTTAAGCTCTCTGTAACCATGCAAAATTTTATAATATCCTCTCTATTAATGTAAAAATATTCTTTAGTCTGGTGTTTATGCTTTTGGATCTCTATGTTTCTTTGTTTGTGTCTATGAGGTGACTACTCGGTGCTAATATTCTTATATCTGGTCTCCAAGGGCTTGGTGTTGAAGTGGGTACGTATTGTAGTCATATTATTTGCTAAATTTACTTACAGTAAAAGCATTGACCATGGACCATGACAATCTATAAATACCTGCTTAAGCTCTCTGTAACCATGCAAAATTTTATAATATCCTCTCTATTAATGTAAAAATATTCTTTAGTCTGGTGTTTATGCTTTTGGGTCTCTGTGTTTCTTCATTTGTGTCTTGGTGTTTCAATGTCTCTCCCTGTCTCCATATTCTTATGTTGTGATTATGAGGAATATTCAATTTAGGTTGGGGGAAGGGGGTGGGGGTTAGGCTATTCTAGAATGTGTTGATGCATCTTTGTTTTTTCTGTGTATATGTGTTCTTGCCTCTTTACTTCTACACTTCTATTTCAAATTTTATTTTGGTAACCTTCATTAGTTGTTTAACATATGTTCCACACTGCACAACATACATCCTCATATCTGGATACTCATAGAGATGTGTCCTCATGGGATGGGGATGTTTTTAGATTTCTTCATTGTGATATGCATGAATTTGTTTTAATGAAAAATTACATTTTCTCTAGTTTTTTTTCCTGATTTTTTGCCAAGTCCTGAGGTTTTTTGACTCTTTTGCCTTACCGATTCCGAGTTTCTCAACTATGAGTTTGACATCATGTTCTAGGGGATTCTATTAGGTCATCTACCATCAACCTAGCTTTGGAATTGCTACGAAGGGATGCTCTATAGTGATAACAAAAAAACCATACTAAAGGTCCTTCCCTTATTAATTATTTCACCCCACAAAAGTTAGTTACTACTTTCTCCTCTCATTGATTTTTAGCAAGGATCTCTTTAGTTGCCACTTCCACCCATGGGCATATTATTTCAAAGGGGTTCAGATAGGGGTCATTACCAATATATTTATAGTTTAATTTTAGAATATTTGATCACTCAGACACCATACTAAATGAAACCATGCTAAAGGTCCTTTCCTTATTAATTATTTCACCCCATGAATGTTAGTTACTATTTTCTCCTCCCATCGATTTTTAGCAAGAATCTCTTTAGTTTCCACTTTCACCCATGGGGTCCTCTTCCTAAGGGGTTTGGACAAGGGTCATTGCCAATATCTTTATAGTTTAATTTTAGAATATTTGATCACTCAGACACCTTGGTTCCTAACCCCCCTGGATAGAATCACTCTTAATTCTTCTCCTATCACTGAGATAATATGATTCTAATATGACCTAGAGGGTTCTAATTTCTTCATGTGTGGTAACTCTGGTAAGCTTCCTAGCTACATCAAAAATGCTCACTTATTGAATTTAGTACTTTTTTACATCCTAACTAATGAGTCATATTTCTGCTTTCTCAACAATACTCTATTGGATTAACTTTGAAGTACCAACAAAAATGTGTTGTTTAAATGAGCAAGGGGAGTTGGGTTGTGAGGTTGTTGCTAGTAGCCCTTCTATTTGTTGAGATCCATGGTGAGAGTTTGTTGTAGGGTGTTGATTGTGAGTGATTGACCTCAAAGAGGTTTCTAATATTCATAGATTCTGACCAAGAGACACTCTTGGATGTCCTTGTGGGTTCTATGTTGATGCCTCAACAATTTGAAACCTCCACCCTGACTTATGCTTCTTAACTAGAAGTCACCTTAAACAACTCTACTATAATTCCATGTGTAGATTCCCCTATGTAACCCAAAAAAAATTGCATGTGCAGATTAAAGTTGATAAACCTGAAAATTCTATCAACTTGTCGATCTTTGTTAAATACCAAAATATGGAATAGTATTTGTTGGCTATTGCATACACTAGTCCCTATGTCTTTGACTCTTTAAAGCAATCACATGTTAAAATTTATTTTCATCATTCATTTTAGTTTTTGTGTCTCATCATTCATGTGCATCTTCTATTTGATACCCTTGCTAGCAGTGAACCCTTATCAGTTGTTTGAGTAGAGATATGTCATGCACAAACCAATTGCAAGGAGCCCATATTGTGTTGAGGGTGCAGTAACACCTATAACCCTACTTGTAATTATACTCATTTTTTGGAAGGACAATGGTCTCCATTAAGCTTCAGGGAATATCATCAATCTTCTATGATTGGAAATTTGGGTAGGTCAGAGATCTTTAATTTCAAGCATTGACATTGTGTTTTTTAGCTTCAATTTTTTCTCTAATAAGAATGTGTGCTAGCTTGAAATTAGCTGATTCTGTAGAAGTCTAATACTTTTTTTTATCATATTGTTTGTTATACTCTTACTCCTGTGAACGTCTTCAGTGAATTTCTATATGTATGATAGATGACTACCTCCCTTTGTACAGACTTCAACTAGATATCTTTTGTATGAGTCATAAATATTTATTTTAAAGTATCATCCATACTCCTGGATAGTTCCTAGGAAAATCTTGTTAATAAGAAGTGACAACATCTGGGTTAAGCCTCTTTGTTTTAACCAACTTATCAGTGTCCCATATTTTGAGCAGATTTGTTCTCAGGTATCACAGGCATTTCAGTGTGAAAAATTCTATATATACCTTTGTCTCCATATTCTTATGTTGTGATTATGAGGAATATTCAATTTAGGTTGGGGGAAGGGGTGGGGGGGTTAGGCTATTCTAGAATGTGTTGTGAAAAATGTTAAATATGTTAAAATAAAAATATAATAACAATAAAGAAAAAAATTCTAATAGTAAATATTATATTTACAAGAGGACTTTTGGTACCATTTAAATTGGATTTGTGTTATGATACCATTTAAATTGGATTTGTAATGTTACACAACTTTAGAAATTATTAAATTTAGTTTTTAAAATTTAAATAATAATAATAATTCCTTAAAAGTACTCTTAAATTCAATTTTTTTAATAAACATAGTGAAGAGTGCTTAAGTAGGACCCCGATTAAAATCTAATGTTGAGCCTTTTATGTAATAGTAACTCTCTAGTAGAAATTCAAGTTACAAATTTTATTAAGAAATCCCAAGCTAGGTATTTGCATAGTGCCACTTTAGTTAGTATGCCCCAAGTGAGGTGAGGTTAATATACCATGGTAGGAAATTATATGATAGTGGTGTGTGCAAAAAATGGTGGGTGTAGCAAGAAATACAAAGAATTAAACCAATGAGAGTCGAGAATAAGGTTAGATCTCATAAAGTTGTGGGCAAAAAGCGGTTTAAAATGAGGTCTCTCAATGTGAAAATCTAGGCTTACACATTTGTTTGCTTAACTATCAAGATGATGAAAATGCAATTGAATCAGCACATGCTTGTAGCTTAAACATGATCCTCAAATCTTGACCTATTAATTAAAACCAATTGAAATTTTTTCTCTGAAGGCTAACAACCATTAACATTGTGAGTTGGTACATCATGTTCACTTTTGGAGCCATAAACTTAAAGGAAATGTGATCACAAGTATAAAAATAAGCATGCAATATTATAAATATGATAAAGGAAAATTAACATGCATGAAAATATGATAGAAAACTTGATACAAAGCTCTATAAATTCTCATATAAGAAAGCTCACGAAAATTACAATTCTCATCTCATGGAGTTTACAACTCCTCCATGATATAAAAATGGAGCTACATTGTGACTACTACTACTACACTACTCTATGCACTCCACTACTCCTTTCTTGTATATATTGTCACTCACAATGAGGTATTTATATAGAAATATAGATTCCTTGCCTCTCACTCAACCCTAAGACTCATGTACATGTGGACTACATGCACATTTACATCATAGCACATTCTAACACTTGTGCATTTATTAATTCATTCTAATAAACTATTTATATCCTAATATAATCCTAATCTAAATATGTACCCATGAAGGTACATTAGTAAGGAACCAAATGATGTAATATATTCCAAAACATCAAAGGAGGGAAAAAAAATGTCATGGGCCCAAGAACTTTTTATTCCTGTTCGTCAGGCTATACAATTATTCTAGAGTGTGTTTTTTTTGGAAAAATCAAAATTTTGTATGAATTTCTAAAGTTAATAAAATTCTGGAGCTACTTTCCCATATTCTTGTTGTTGTGTTGTAGTGAGTTGTGTTAATATTATACCATGTAAAGAGAAAGGGTATGCTCTGTTACAAGATATAAGCTTTTTAATTTACTTTTATACATATATTTTCAGGTATAAATTTATTTTATAGTTTCCATTAGTATACATTCTATTGCAAATAATATTTCTATGTTTTCTACAGTTTATCCAAGGCCTAGGTATCTCTCTATAGCTACAAATTAGTTTTATAATCTACTTTACTGGAATTCATTTAACAAATCTTGGTAATCAAGTAAATCTAGTGATTCAGAATGAGACAGTGACATGTGCAAAAAATGGTGGGTGTAGCGAGAAATACAAATAATTAAACCAACGAGAGTTGAGAATAAGGTTAGATTTCATAAAGTTATGGGCAAAAAATGTTTTAAAATGAGGTCTCTCAATGTGAAAATCTAGGATTACATATTTGTTTGCTTAGCTATCAATATGATGAAAATGCAATTGAATCAACACATGCTTGTAGCTTAAACATAATCCTCAAATCTTGACCTATTAATTTAAACCAATTGAATTTTTTATCTAAAGGCTAACAACCATTAACATTGTGAGTTGGTACATCATGTTAGCTTTTGGAGCCTTAAAATGAAAGGAAATGTGATCACAAGTATAAAAATAAGCATGCAATATTATAACTATGATAAAGGAAAATTAACATGCATGAAAATCTGATAGAAAACTTGATACAAAGCTCTAGAAATGCTCATATAAGAAAGCTCACGAAAATTACAATTCTTCTCTCATGGAGTTTACAACTCCTCCATGATATCAAAATGGAGCTACATTGTGACTACTACTACTACACTACTCTATGCACTCCACTACTTATTTCTTGTATATCTTATCACTCACAATGAGGCCTTTATATAGAAATATAGATTCCTTGCCTCTCACTCAATACTAAGACTCATGTACATGTGGACTACATGCACATTTACATCATAACACATTCTAACACTTGTGCATTTATTAATTCACTCTAATAAACTATTAATATCCTAATATAATCCTAATCTAAATATGTACCCATGAAGGTACATTAGTAAGGAACCAAATGATGTAATATATTCCAAAACATCAAAGGAGGAAAATGAAATGTCATGGGTCCAAGCACTTTCTATGCCTGTTCGTCAGGCTATAAAATTGTTCTAGAGTGTGTTTTTTTTGGAAAAATCAAGTTTTTGTATGAACTTCTAAAGTTAATAAAATTTTTGAGCTACTTTCCCATATTCTTGTTGTTGTGTTGTAGTAAGATGTGTTAATATTCTACCATGTAAAGAGAAAGGGTATGCTTTGTTACAAGATATAAGCTTTTTTATTTACTTTTATACATATGTTTTCAGGTATAAATTTATTTTACATTTTCCATTAGTATACATTCTATTGCAAATAATATTTCTATCTATATTTTCTATAGTTTAGCCAAGGCCTAGACATATCTATGTAGCTACATATTAGTTTTATAATCTACTTTACTGGAATTAATTTAACAGATCTTGGAAATCAAGTAAATCTAGTGATTCAAAATAAGATAGTGATGTGTGCAAAAAATGGTGGGTGTAGCGAGAAATACAAAGAATTAAACCAATGAGAGTTGAGAATAATGTTAGATTTCATAAAGTTATGGGCAAAAAGCGATCTAAAATGAGGTCTCTCAATGTGAAAATCTAGGCCTACACATTTGTTTGCTTAGCTATCAAGATGATGAAAAACAATTGAATCAGCACATGCTTGTAGCTTAAACATAATCCTCAAATATTGACCTATTAATTTAAATCAATTGGAATTTTTTATATGAAAGCTAACAACAATTAACATTGTGAGTTGGTACATCACGTTAGATTTTGGAGCCTTAAACTTAAATGAAATGTAATCACAAGTATAAAAATAAGCATGCAACATTATAACTATGATAAAGTAAAATTAACATGCATGATAATATGATAGAAAACTTGAAACAAATCTCTAGAAATGCTCATATAATAAATCTCATAAAAATTACAATTCTCCTCTCATGGAGTTTATAACTCCTCCATGATATCAAAATGGAGCTACATTGTGACTACTACTACTACACTACTCTATGCACTCCACTACTCCTTTCTTGTATATCTTGTCACTCACAATGAGTCCTTTATATATAAATATGGATTCCTTGCCTCTCACTCAACCCTAAGACTCATGTACATGTGGACTACATGCACATTTACATCATAGCACATTCTAACACTTGTGCATTTATTAATTCACTCTAATAAACTATTTATATCCTAATATAATCCTAATCTAAATATATACCCATGAAGTTACATTAGTAAGGAACCATATGATGTAATATATTCCAACACATCAAAGGAGGGAAATGAAATTTCATGGACCCAAGCATTTTTTATGCCTGTTCGTTAGGCTATAAAATTGTTCTAGAGTGTGTTTTTTTGGAAAAATCAAATTTTGTATGAATTTATAAAGTTAATAAAATTCTGGAGCTACTTTCCCATATTCTTGTTGTTGTGTTGTAGTGAGTTGTATTAAATATTCTACCACGCAAAGAGAAATGGTATGCTTTGTTACAAGATATAAGATTTTTAATTTACTCATATATATTTTCATATATAAGTTTATTTTATATTTTCCATTATTATACATTCTATTGCAAATAACATTTCTATCTATATTTTCTACAGTTTAGCCAAGGCCTAGGCATCTCTCTGTAGCTACAAATTAGTTTTATAATCTACTTTACTGGAATTCATTTAAAAGATCTTAGGAATCAAGTAAATCTAGTGATTCAGAATGAGATAGTGACGTGTGCAAAAAATGGTGGGTGTAGCAAGAAATACAAAGAATTAAACCAATGAGAGTTGAGAATAAGGTTAGATTTCATAAAGTTGTGGGCAAAAAGCGGTTTAAAATGAGGTCTCTCAATGTGAAAATCTAGGCTTACACATTTGTTTGTTCAGATATCAAGATGATGAAAATGCAATTGAATAAGCACATGGTTGTAGCTTAAACATAATCCTCAAATCTTGACATATTAATTTAAACCAATTGACATTTTTTCTCAGAAGGCCAACAACCATTAACATTGTGAGTTGGTACATCATGTTAGCTTTTGGAGCCTTAAACTTAAAGGAAATGTGATCACAAGTATACAAATAAGCATGCAATATTATTATTATGATAAAGGAAAATTAACATGCATGAAAATTTGATAGAAAACTTGATGCAAAGCTCTAGAAATGCTCATATAAGAAAGCTCACGAAAATTACAATGCTCCTCTCATGGAGTTTACAACTCCTCCATGATATCAAAATGGAGCTACATTGTGACTACTACTACTACACTACTCTATGCACTCCACTACTCCTTTCTTGTGTATATTTTCACTCACAATGAGGCCTTTATATAGAAATATAGATTCCTTGCCTCTCACTCAACCCTAAGACTCATGTACATGTGGACTACATGCACATTTACATCATAGAACATTCTAACACTTGTGCATTTATTAATTCACTCTAATAAACTATTTATATCCTAATATAATTCTAATATAAATATGTACCCATGAAGGTACATTAGTAAGGAACCAAATTATGTAATATATTCCAACACATCAAAGGAGAGAAATGAAATGTCATGGGCCCAAGCACTTTCTATGCCTGTTCGTTAGGCTATAAAATTGTTCTAGAGTGTATTTTTTTTTGGAAATATCAAAATGTTGTATGAATTTCTAAAGTCAATAACATTATGGAGCTACTTTTCCATATTCTTGTTGTTGTGTTGTAGTGAGCTATGCTAATATTCTACCATGTAAAGAGAAAGGGTATGCTCTATTACAAGATATAAGCTTATTAATTTAATTTTATACATATGTTTTCAGGTATAAATTTATTTTATATTTTCCATTAGTATACATTCTATTACAAATAATATTTCTATCTATATTTTCTATAGTTTAGCCAAGGCCTAGACATCTCTCTGTAGCTACAAATTAGTTTTATAATCGACTTTACTAGAATTCATTTAACAAATCTTGGAAATCAAGTAAATCTAATGATTGAATGAGATAGTGATGTGTGCAAACAATTGTGGGTGTAGCGATAAATACAAATAATTAAACCAATTACAGTTGAGAATAAGGTTAGATTTCATAAAGTTACGGGCAAAAAGCGGTTTAAAATGCTGTTTAAAATGAGGTCTCTCAATGTGAAAATCTAGGTTTACACATTTTTTGCTTAGATATCAAGATGATGAAGATGCAATTGAATCAACACATGCTTGTAGCTTAAACATAATCCTTAAATCTTGACCTATTAATTTAAAAAAATTGTATTTTTTTCTGTGAAGGTTATCAACCATTAACATTGCGAGTTGGTACATCATGTTAGCTTTTGGAGCCTTAAACTTAAAGGAAATGTAATCACAAGTATAAAAATACGCATGCAATATTATAACTATGATAAAGGAAAATTAACATGCATGAAAATATGATAGAAAACTTGATACAAAGCTCTAGAAATTCTTATATAAGAAAACTCACAAAAATTACAACTCTCCTTTCATGGAGTTTACAACTCCTCCATGATATCAAAATGGAGCTACATTGTGACTACTACTACTACAGTATTCTATGCACTCCACTACTCCTTTCTTGCATATCTTGTCACTCACAATGAGGCCTTTGTATAGAAATATAGATTCCTTGCCTCTCACTCAACCCTAAGACTCATGTACATGTGGACTACATGCACATTTAGGTCATAGCACATTCTAACACTTGTGCATTTATTAATTCACTCTAATAAAGTATTTATATCCTAATATAATCCTAATATAAATATGTATCCATGAAGGTACATTAGTAAGGAACCAAATGATGTAATATATTCCAACACATCAAAGGTGGGAAATGAAATGCCATGGGTCTAAGCACTTTTTATGCCTGTTCATCAGGCTATAAAATTGTTCTAGAGTGTGTTTTTTTGGAAAAATCAAATTTTGTATGAATTTATAAAGTTAATAAAATTCTGGAGCTACTTTCCCATATTCTTGTTGTTGTGTTGTAGTGAGTTGTATTAATATTCTACCACGCAAAGATAAAGGGTATGCTCTGTTACAAGATATAAGCTTTTTAATTTACTCTTATATATATATTTTCATAGATAAGTTTATTTTAAAATTTCCATTAGTATACATTCTATTGCAAATAAAATTTCTATCTAAATTTTCTACAGTTTAGCCAAGGCCTAGGCATCTCTCTGTAGCTACAAATTAGTTTTATAATATACTTTACTGGAATTCATTTAACAAATCTTGGTAATCAAGTAAATCTAGTGATTCAGAATGAGATAGTGACATGTGCAAAAAATTGTGGGTTTAGCGAGAAATACAAAGAATTAAACCATTGAGAGTCGAGAATAAGGTTAGATTTCATAAATTTGTGGGCGAAAAGTGGTTTAAAATGAGGTCTCTCAATGTGAAAATCTAGGCTTACACATTTTTTTCTTAGCTATCAAGATGATGAAAATGCAATTGAATCAACACATGCTTGTAGCTTAAACATAATCCTCAAATCTTGACCTATTAATTTAAACCAACTAAATTTTTTTCTCTGAAGGCTAACAACCATTAACATTGTGAGTTGGTACATCATGTTAGCTTTTGAAGGCTTAAACTTAAAGGAAATTTGATCACAAGTATAAAAATAAGCATGCAATATTATAACTATGATAAAGAAAACTTAACATGCATGAAAATATGATAGAAAACTTGATACAAAGCTCTAGAAATGCTCATATAAGAAAGCTCACAAAAATTACAATGCTCCTCTCATGGAGTTTACAACTCCTCCATGATATCAAAATGGAGCTACATTGTGACTACTACTACTACACTACTCTATGCACTCCACTACTCCTTTCTTGTATATCTTTTCACTCACAATGAGGCCTTTATATATAAATATAGATTCCTTGCCTCTCCCTCAACCCTAAGACTCATGTACATGTGGACTACATGCACATTTACATCATAGCACATTCTAACACGTGCATTTATTAATTCACTCTAATAAACTATTTATATCCTAATATAATCCTAATATAAATATGTACCCATGAAGGTACATTAGTAAGGAACCAAAGGATGTATTCCAACACATCAAAGGAGGGAAATGAAATTTCATGGGCCCAAGCACTTTATATGCCTGTTCGTCAGGCTATAAAATTGTTCTAGTGTGTGTTTTTTTTGGAAAAATCAAATTATTGTATGAATTTCTAAAGTTAATAAAATTTTGGAGCTACTTTCCCATATTCTTGTTGTTGTGTTGTAGTGAGCTGTGTTAATCTTCTACAATGTAAATATAAAGGGTATGCTCTGTTACAAGATGTAAGATTTTTAATTTACTTTTATACATATGTTTTCAGGTATAAATTTATTTTATATTTTCCATTAGTATATATTCTATTGCAAATAATATTTCTATCTATGTTTTCTACAGTTTAGACAAGGCCTAGGCATCTCTCTGTAGCTACAAATTAATTTTATAATATACTTTACTGGAATTCATTTAACAGTGAAGTAGGAAAAAAAAATGCACCAAATGATGAAAAACAATATGTGTATCTATGTCCTACTACTTATGAGCATCAAACAAAAACATGCAAGTAACATGGAAAAGATAGTGAATAATAAGAAATGGAGTAAAGTAAATCGGCTTCTTATTAATTAGGCAGATCAAATATAGGTTACAAAATGTCCCCTTTGAGGGCTCAAATGATTTATACAATTGTTTACAAATCGAGTTCCCAAGGATCAAGATCCTTCAAGTAACTTGGGTGCACATCCAATGTCTTTCCTCGTACCCACAATCGAAGTGGGAGGGCTAAGGTTACCTCCACTTGTATCTTTGATCTTATGTCTCACACTACTTTTCAATGCATTCTCTGACCTGAACCTACACACACAAAAACCATAAATATCAAATAGCAAGTGCATATGATGTAAAACATGCAATCCCCATAGGCAAGAAAAGAGCATATATGGCGCGCCTATATCAAATGAACTCCAAATACTGTGAAATTATAGAGGGATGTAAAAAAAAATATTTTGGGAAGATATCACTAGAAATTGTTCCAATATTAAGTCCGATGGTGCCTCGTAATTGCAATGACCATGCACAACCTACAAAACACAAAGCAAACAATTTATAGCCCTACACATATCCAAAAAACATGGAAATTGTACAAAAAACACAAAATGCCATTATAAGAAAACCCATATGATCATATTTGAAAAATCAATTCCTCAAATGACAGTCGGAGACCTGTATGAGACCTTGCAAAACACTAAAATTGTAATATCTTGGCCAATATAGCTCATAATGACCTAAAATTTGAAATTCGCATAATATGATACCATAGAAAATAAATATAAAAAAATAGTAATAAAATCATGCATAAATTTCTATTCATCACAGGGTGGGACAAATATGACTATCAAAAATTGGGGGGCACCCAGGGTGGGACACCCACCGTTTCTACCTAAATTTTGCCACAAATTCCATTGAGGATTTATGCAAAATACTATGGGAGGTATTGTCATCAAATTTGGTGAGGAAATTCACTCAGGTGGTTCGATTATGTGATAAATTGTGCCTACTAGTTCCCTCGCGAACCTCCTTTGTTAGGTAGAGATTTCGAGGTAAAAATGGGCACAAAAGGATGAAATAAAATCTTGGAAGAACTCCATTGCTTTGTACTCAAAATCCTCTCTCTATTTTGTGTGGAAATTGAATCCACTTTATAGCCCAAGGAGGCTCATGTGCAAAAGGGCATGCAAGGGCATGCATGGCAAGAGGTGCCACTTGGCCACTAGGGTGGCATGCATTGGAGGGGGAAGAGGATATTCCAATTTGGCCTTATTTATGAAGCATGTCATATGTTTGGTGCATTCTTTGACCCGCATGCTAGGCTAAGTAGGGCAAATGATAGTTTATGGGTGCCATTTATCCAAAATTTGACTTTTTGGGGTACTAGCTATTCATCCCACCCTGGGATGAATGCTGCTATTCGTACCATGGTGGGATGAATAGGATATGTATTCATCCTAGGGTGGTACGAATAGGAAAAAGGAGCCAAAAGGTCCTAAAAATGGGCTGGAACCTTCTAAAACCTTGTCAGGAGTGTCTAAAACCACTGTATGACCTCTAAGGGCTGCCCTAGGGGCTATGGGTTATCAATTTAGTCAATGTTCATGGATGCCAAATCAGATTGACCAGATTTTAGTGTCTACAGATGCCCCTTTTTGAGATGTGTTGTGTGCAGCATAGCACTAAGCAAAAATAGATAGCTAAAATGTTCACTGATTAAGGTTGTTCAGTAACCTCACCAACTTTAGATGCCCCAATCATGGAAAGAGCATGCATTCTTGAATCTTTGCTTCTGACTTAGTAAATACATTGGTCTTGGTTTCTCTTCAGCTTCCAGATATTCTTAGGGGACTTATAACCCTAGGCATTAGATAATACCAAGTATTTTGGTCACTTTTAAGGTGTATCAATAGGTAGATTCATCTGTACTATTATGTGCTTAATTTAAATTGTTGCTTGTTTGCTGCCCCAAGCAGGGACCTGATTGTCTTTGTCAAAGATTCGTTGAACAAATGCAATTTACTTGATAGAGTGTGTGATTGTTGGTTGTGATTATGAATTTGTTAAGTATGACTACCCTCTCAAGCAATGAGTCAATGAGGAAATGACCAATGAGAGAAGCGATGAGTCGCTTGACCCAGATGAATTTGGTTAAGGTTACCTTCAGTTGTACTCATTGAGAATTGGAGCAGTTTTGGAAGGAATTTGATGATTTTGTTGTTATTTCATGGAAAAAAAGAGTGGAGAACCTCATTCCTGTGGGGTGGTCCAACCGCAATGGCCTTCTTAGGTATTAAATTAAATAATTTTACATTCATCCATGAGAAATTTAGGTTGCATCTTGATCCTGAGTGAATTCCATCAGATTTGACTTGTTTTTGGTGGGTATTGGACCCTTTTCTTTGGTTTTATGTTGTTTTTGATGTGTTTTAATTGTTTTAATTTTTTTTTTGGTTTTTGATTAATATATGTACATATATTTGACCAATGGGCTTATTGGATGCCATTGGGGAATTTTGAGTGACCAAAGGGTTTATGGATACCTTTGGAGCCTTTTGGGTTGACCAAATGGTTTATGGATACCTTTGGGGCCTTTTGGGTTGACCAAAGGGTTTATGGATACATTTGGGGCTTTTTGGGGTGACCAAAGGGTTTATGGATACCTTTGGGGCTTTTTGGGGTGACCAAAGGGTGTATGGATACCTTTGGGGCTTTTTTGGGTGACCAAAGGGTGTATGGATACCTTTGGGGCTTTTTGGATGACCAAAGGATTTATAGATACCTTTGGGGCTTTTTGGATGACCAAAGAGTTTATGAATACCTTTGGGGATTTTTAGGAGTTGACCAAAGGGTTTAGGGATACCTTTGGGGATTTTTGGGTGACCAAAGGGTTTATGGGTACCTTTGGAGCTTTTTGGAATTGATTATTTAATTGTTGGATTGCTGGTTAGGGGAGGTATGATACCAATAATGCCCTAGTTGATGTTTAAAAATGCTTGCTTGATTTTAAATTTTGATAATTTGGAGTGTTAGACTAATGATGTGTTATGATTTATATATGCATATGATGTTATTTTATGGTATGCAATGTGTGTATGCATAATGAAATGGATGATCTGTTGATGTGTATTGATGGAATATGAACACTATATGATATACTATGTTAGCACCGTAGACTATATAGAATTTATCAATTCATGTGTAATGTTGTCATGAGACTATGTGATGGATTTGTAAATGTAAACTGACCTACATGTGATAAAATGGTATGGAATGACATGAATAGTAAGATGTTATAGGATGTCTTTGAGGTTTTCATGAGACTCAAACACTCTAGTCAACTAATCAAAAGTTATATACTAGCCATGCAAGACTTTTTGACAAGGTATGAATCTTCTAGGATGACCAAGATACTTCATATCCTTGTGTGTGCAAGTGATTTCATTCCTGTGAGATGCATAAAGATACCACCATTTCTAGATAGGCTATCCACCAAACCTGGAATGAGGATGACCCTATGAAACGGTCCTAGGTTTTGTACTTAGTAGGATTAGACCACTAGGTAGTATAGGCTACCAAAAGCTAGCTTATCCACATGCAAACATTGGTCTGTACACACGCAAAAGGCTAATGTGAAAAAAATATCATCATGCATAAGGATACTACCATTGATAGATAGGCTATCCACCAAACTTGTAATTAGGATCACCTTTGTTAGTCTCACAATGAAACTGAGAGGGGGGGGTGAATCAGTGTAGCTCTTTAAAACTTAAATCTTTAACTCTTAAAGATGAAACAATGAGAACTTAAAACCAAATAAAGCAAATATAACAAGAGAGCATCACACAACACAAGATGTACCGAGGTTCACCGATTTGGCTACTCCTAAAAAATGACTGTTTGGACTCCCATCCAAATCCAGCCTTTGCAAAGCAACAAATTTACAATCAATTTACCAGCACCCACTGGAAGGAGCACCAACCCCTAATTTACCAGCATCAACTGGAAGGAGCACCAACCCCTGATTTATCTGCACCAACAAAAAGGAGCATCAACCCTTGATTTACCAGCACCAACTGGAAGGAGCACCAACCCCTGATTTATATGCATCAATAGAAAGGAGCACCAACCCCTGATTTACTAGCACAAACTAGAAGGAGCACCAACCCATGATTTATTTGCATCAACAGAAAGAAGCACCAACCCCTGATTTACCAGCACCAACTAGGAGCACCCACCCCTAATTTATCTGTATCAACAGAAAGGAGCACCAACCCCTGATTTACCAGCACCAAATGGAAGGAGCACCAACCCCTGATTTATCTGCACCAAAAAAAAGGAGCACCAACCCTTGATTTATCTGCACAAATAAAAAGGAGCACCAACCCCTGATGCCAAGCACCAACTTGGACTTCAATTTTGAAACTAGAAGATTGACATAATAATACCTTCACTTTTACAAGACCCTGACTGGTCTATTGCTTACTCAACATCGCTCACGCAACACACATCCTTCTCGCTCGCCTCTCACTCGCCTCTTGCTCTCCTCTCGCACTCCTCTTGCACACTTCACTAAATAAATTCACCTATTTAAATTCTTTGAGAAACACTCCTTTTATAACCATCCTTTCTCTTTGTAACTCCAGTTGTAACTCCTTTCATATTCTCATGCGCCACTTGTCAATTGTAACGCATTCTTTATGTAACTCCTTTTGTATATATAGAATAGGCATTTTTTCAAACACGCTACATGCAAAGAATTAACACCATATTCTCCTACCATGACTGTTCGTCTTCTCGGTCATGACTGTTTGTCTTCTCCTTGCATGACTGTTCGTTTTCTCTTTGCATGTTTGTTCTTTTTCTCTTTGCATGTCTGTTCATTTTCTATTTTAATGACTGTTTGTTTTCTCCTTCCACGACTATTCATTTTCTATTTTAACGACTGTTCATTTTCTCCTTCCACGACTGTTCATTTTCTCCTTCCACGACTGTTCATTTTCTCCACATGGCTGTTCATTTTCTTTTCCCTTGTGCATGCATTTGTTTTCTCCTTCGATGACTGTTCGTTTTCTTTTCCATGACTGTTCATTTCTATTTTGAGGCTCTTCTTGAGTCACAAAAATGCAACATGTCACGATATCATGACACTTTTGTTACTCTGTCTTTCTACCCTTCTTGAGTCACAAAAATACGACATGTCGCGATATCGCGACACTTTTGTTGCTTTGCCTGCTTGCCCTTCTTGAGTCGCAAAAATGCGACATGTCACGATATCACGACACTTTTGTTACTCTGCTTGTCTTCCCTTCTTGAGTCACAAAAATGCGACATGTCGCGATATCGTGACACTTTTGTTACTCTACCTGCCTGCCTTTCTTGAGTCGTGAAAATATGACATGTCGCGATATCGCGACACTTTTGTTACTTTGCCTGCCTGCCCTTATTGAGTCATGAAAATGCGACATGTCACGATATCGCGACACTTTTTATTTATCTTCCTGCCTCCCCTTTTTGAGTCATGAAAATGTGACATGTCGTGATATCGCGACACTTTTTCTTTCTCTCTCTTTCTCCTTGCTTTGGCCCATGAAAATACAACATGTCGCGATATCGTGACACTTTTTCTCCTTGCTCTTTCTCTTTGCTTCGGCCCGCGAAAATACATGTTGCGATATCGCGACACTTTTTCTCCTTGCTCTTTCTCTTTGCTTTGGCCGTGAAAATGCAACATGTCATGATATTGCAACACTTTTTCTCCTTGCTTTTTTGCTTCTCTTTTGGCCGCAAAAATGCAACATGTCGCGATATCACGACACTTTTTCCTCTTTGCTTTTTCGCTTCTCTTTTGGCCACGAAAATGCAACATGTCGCGATATCATGACACTTTTTCATTTTTGCTTTTTCACTTCTATTTTAGCCATGAAAATGCAACATGTCGTGATATCGCGACACTTTTTTCTCTTTGCTTTTTTGCTTCTCTTTTGGCCAAGAAAATGCAACATGTCGCGATATCGTGACACTTTTTTCCTTTGCTTTTTCGCTTCTCTTTTGCATATGGGCCACTTTAGTCTTCTTGGACAACCTCGTACAACTTCACCCAAACATTAGAAACATCCTCATAAGCATTTAAAATCACTGTACATACTCTGAGTAACCTCTTAACTCTTGTCCACTACATCAACCGATCTATTTGACTGTGTTGACAACAATGACAATACTGTCGCTGCACCTTGCTTAACAACCTTATGGTTGTCCAAATGCTTAGAATTCCAGGGATTCAAGTTCAACTCCCTTCTTTTCTTCAATTTTATTGGGATACTTGCTCATATGTAGTGATGATAATCATTGTTTATTTTGTATTTTGTTTTCTTTGAGCAAGGGATTTGGGGAGTGGTGATGACCACTATTTATTTTGCTTTTGATTTTGATTTTTTTGGGATTTTGATTTTGAATTTTGTTTATTTTTTAGGATTTTGATTTTGGGAATTGGGATTTTTGATAGTGGTGAAAACCACTATTTATTTTGGGGAATTGGGTAGGGAAGAGCTTGTCCTTTTGCCAATTCTCAGCATTCTTGAACCATTCGCACAGGGGGATGAGTAGGATAACCTTTTCGCTTAAAGCAACCTAGACCACTTCGTGGGTTTCATATTTCCTTGTGCAAAACTTGGATTTATTAGTGTGAAAATGTGTTGGGATTTGTTGTATACAAGGTATAATCTAAGCAAGACTCTACCTCCTAAAAATCATGATAGCTTTCTACAAAATCTGAAAAGAAAACTAGAGATGACTGAGTGACTAAAAATCCTAAGGACATTCTAGAACAAATGACTAGGTGATGGGAACAGACACTACTATGACCAATGTGAAATGTAAGTGAACATGATAAGTGGAAAACTGAAATGATGTGGATAATGATTTTGACATAATTGTTTTTTATTTTTTTTTGAATGATGAAGGATGTACAGTCTTAGTGCTAGACACGTATGAGCAACTCTATAGTGCAAAGTGCCATAATGAGTATGCCTAATGCATATGATTTTGATAATGCAATGAGATGCGATGTAATGAAATGCAATATGATATTTTTGTGTTTTTGATTGATATATATGTTTTTTTTATTTTTGATGATGTTTGAAGATGCAATGCGATGCAATATTTTTGTATTTTTGATTGATATATATGATGTTTTTGATTTTTTGATTGATATATATGTACATACATGTGACCAATGGGCTTATTGGGGGTCATTGGGGTATTTGGGGTGACCAAAGGGCTTATGGATGCCTTTGGGGCTTTTTAGGTGACCTAGATGGTCATAGACCACCTAGGAGCATTTTGGGTTGACCAAGCAGGTTATAGGCACCCTTGGAGCATTTTGGGGTGATCTAGATGATTATAGACCACCTAGGAGAATTTTAGGTTGACCAAGCGGGTTATAGGCACCCTTGGAGCATTTTGGGGTGACCTAGATGGTTATAGACCACCTAGGAGCATTTTAGGTTGACCAAGCGGGTTGTAGACACCCTTGGAGCATTTTGGGGTGACCTAGATGGTTATAGATCACCTAGGAATTTTGGTTGACCTTTACCACCTAGGAGCATTTTAGGTTGACCAAGTGGTCTATAGACACCCTTGGAGAATTTTGGGGTGACCTAGATGGTTATAGACCACCTAGGAGCATTTTAGGTTGACCAAGCAGGGGTTGTAGACACCCTTGGAGCATTTTGGGGTGACCTAGCATTTTTGACCAAGTGGGTTGTAGACACCCTTAGGAGCATTTTAGGGGTTGACCTAGATGGTCATAGATATGCATGTCCCTTTTGGGTACCTAGATGGTATAGCCACCTAGGGGATTTGTTGACCAATGGTTGTAGATACCCTTGGAGCCTTTTGGGGTACCTAGATAGTATGGTTGACAAGGATAGTAGAACCCTTGGATATTTTGGGTGACCTAGATGGTCATAGAACACCTAGGAGATTTTGGGTTGACCAAGTGGTATGTAGATACCCTTGGAGCATTTTGGGGTACCTGAAGGTTAGAACCTAGGGGTGTTTTATGGGTTGACCAAGTGGTATGTAGATACCCTTGGAGCATTTTGGGGTGACCTAGATGGTCATAGACCACCTAGGGATGTTATGGGTTGACCAAGTGGTATGTAGATACCCTTGGAGCCTTTTGGGGTCACCTAGATGGTCATAGACCACCTAGGGGTGTTATGGGTTGACCAAGCGGTATGTAGATACCCTTGGAGCCTTTTGGGGTCACCTAGATGGTCATAGACCGCCTAGGGGTGTTATGGGTTGACCAAGCGGTATGTAGATACCCTTGGAGCCTTTTGTAACTTTGCTTACTTTGTGTTCTCAGGAGGAAGGTGCAATACCTCGTATACCCCCAACATTTGTGATTATCAAAGGAAGCGAGGAAGGTGTGATACCTTTAGAATCCCCAGTTAGCTTCATGTCTTGTGATGTAAATAGTAGGGAAGGTGTGACACCTTGGATACCCCTAGTATGTATTGTGATTGATGCAATGTTATTGGCTTGGCTAGGAGGAGTGATAGAAATTGACTCCCCCCATTTTGGCGAGGAATTTTGGGTAATACCAATATCTTGAGGGGGTAGAATGAGTGACCCACTCATGGATAAAGCTCCCTTATCAATAAGATCTTGGACCTTGCATCTAAAAACATGACAATTGTGAATGTCATGCCCTCTCATTCGGTGATAGAGGTAAGAATGATCCTCCCTATATTGTTTAGATCTGGGCCTATTTGGGTTGAATAGGGGTATGTCTGGCAAGATGATTGCCTCTGTATCTTGCAGGTTGTGAAAAATGGTCGACATGGGCTCAGATAATGGAGTCCAGGTATGATGTTGATGTATTAAATGAGGTGACCATGGTGGACTCATTGTATGAGACCGCAGGGTTGTATGCATCTCAGTCACCTGTTTAGGTTGCTCCTCTTGACTCCCATTTGTAAGTAATAGATTTTGAGATATGTCAATTTGTTGATTGTTGATTTGAAGATCATTCTTGTCAAACATATCCTGTACTAGGTGTTTGAACTTGAAGCACATCTGCATGTCATGCCCATTTTGCCTATGGTACTTGCAGTATAGGTCTTCATGATATGTTTTGGGCTTTGGTGCATTTGGATTGATAGGTCAAATTTTAGGTGGGTTAATTGCTTTTGTTGCACACAGATGCTCAAATAGAGAATCCATGGACTCAGTAATGGGTGTAAATTGTCGCTTAGGGTGACATTGTTGGTTTGGCCCTTGATTTGTTTGAGACTTAGCATTGGACTGCATAGGAGTGGGTTGGTCTTGACAATCAGGGGGTTGAGGTTTTAGACTACTCAACTGTAACTCAATGCTTGTGAGTCGATTCAAGATCTATTGTAAATCATTGTGTTGTTGACTCACTTGTAACTCCACAGTGGCTAGCCTATCCAAGATATGTTGCGGAACTAGTGGAGGCAATGACTGGATGGCTGTTGAGGAAGTTGGATGGCAACTAATAGGTGGTGGAGGTGGATCAAAAATCCTCCATGTCTGAGTAGATGTGGATGCTTCATGATGATTTTGTTTAGTGGGTATATCCACATGTTCTTGTTCTTGATTTAGCTCATGCTCATGTTCCAACTCAGAGTGTTCAACTATGGTAGTTGGATTACCCCCACTTTGGTGTAGGGGGTACACATGTTCTTGATTTTGTGGAGATGTTGAGTGAGATGGAGCAGGTGTGACCGAATCCATCAATGGTATCTCCTATGGTATGGATGGAATGTTGGATGGAGTTGCAAGTGGCATAGATGGATTCAGAGGACTTTGGTTCTCTGTCATCACATTGATCATTCCCACAAACTCATGAGAAGATGCATTTGCATTTGGAAAAGTCATGGCTACCTCATCAACTTGTCCAAGGTGATTTTCTTGGCCCCCATGCTCAGGGGGTGCATCAGGAATGCTATCAATGGGTGGCAACTTGATAGGAGGATGCCCCAGATCCTTGATCAACTTGATGATAGGTGTGAATGCATCGTTGGGTACTATGCACTCATTGAGTCCTGGGTGGGTCAATTGAATTGTGTCCTCAAGCATGATATGATCTGATTCATCCGTATCAACTATGGGCTCTTCCTCCTTTTTGGTAGGAGTGGGAAGGTCTTCTACAGATGTATTGATGATAGCTATGGGAGCCTTTGCAGTTGGCTCTTCTGACTCTTCCTCGCTTGAAGAAATAGATGATGGCACTAGCGGTGGTGAAGGTAGCTTCACGACTAACCATGGGGTTGCATCTGGACTCTGGATAAGGTCATTGGGTTTAGTGTCCAAGTGCATGGGTGATATAGTAGGCTTTTGTGGATGGTCTGCCTGCTTATAATACTTGAAGGGCTCTAGGTTAGCATCGATCACATGGACCTTACCTTCATGAATGTATTTAATGCATTGATGCACTATAGATGGAACACATTCCATGTCTCTTATCCATGGCCTTCCAAGCAGTATGTTGTACTGTCTTGCACCCTCCAAGATGTAGAACAATGTAGGCACAATATTTTGTCCAACTTCAACAAGTAGGATTATTGTGCCCATAGTGGAGGATAAAGCATCGTTGAATGCTTGTAAGGTGAACTTGGATGGTACAATGCGTGAGGATGGAAGGTTGAGCTATTTTAGTGAAGTTGTGGTAATAATGTTTATTGAGGAACCTGTGTCAACCAATACTCGCTTATAGGGGAGCCTATTGATACTCGCGATGATGTGCAAAGTAGGATCTAGTGAATTGGTAGGCACAGGTTTGACCTCATGATTTTGAAAGGATATAACAGGATTCTTGTACATTTGTATGTATTCCATAAAGTTGGTGAAAGCATCAGAGTCGTGAGGTTGTACCCCAATGGAATCCAAGATCCTCATGAAAGGTTCCCAATGTTTGGAGGACTGTAGTAGAAGCTCACTCATGGTCATTTTGGCTGATGGTGCATGCAAACTTTGTACAGGCCTACTCTAGGTTGCTAGCACTTGTTGGATGGGAGTTCTGGGTGGTGAAGACCATGATGTAGAGGGAGTGTAGACCTCCCTACTAGACCCCTTGGAAGGTTGATTATATCTGGTTTGGGACTGGAATCGGTGTTGGCTAACCAAATAATCCACTTGATCATGTGGATAACCCATTGATGTTCTCTTGATAGAGGTACCTTGGTGGTTGGGTCCTCTGAGTGAGGAGTTGATCTCACGATGACTTTCAAGGTGTCATGTAGGAATGATGAGATCCTCAGGAGAATAGCGAAGGCAACTACTATTAGGGCTCCATGTAGGAGTGAGGAGATCCTCATACCTATAATGATGGTGCTTAGGGCCTCTCCTATAGTTTTCTGCTTTGCTGGCTCATGGTTGAGCTCGGCTATGCATGGTTGTCATGATGTGTTGACTAGGCAAACCCTGAAGGAAACCCACACTAAAGAAAATTTTGACTTCCAAAAAAGGTTATAAGTGTTATATATCAAAATGATCAGTGCGATGAGCTGATCACAATGGGCTAAGACTCCAAAATCTGACTTCAGGGTCAAAAATTTGTATTTTTGAAATATTTGGCCAACCGGGGCCCGTGGGGAAATGCCCACTTTTAGGAATTTTTGGGAAATTTTGAACTATGAAGAGTTAGGACTCAAAATTTCTGTGAGAGGTGTAGAAGGAGCTAACTAAGACAAAAAAATAAATTTGGCAATTTTTGGAGTTGTCTAGACCATTTTATGACAGTTTTAGTGTAGTTTTTCTCTATTTTCGGCTTCGAAAATAGAGTAATCATAAAACCAAAATAACTTTTTTGTTATAGCTCCGATTTGCATGATTCTTGATCCGTTGGATGCAAAATCAAAAATTATATTTTTTTGAAAAATTAGGGTTTGGTCCTAGATCTAGGATCTTATGTTGACTACCTAAACAATAAGGAAACACCCAAAGTAGACAATATGATTATCTCTTTTAAGGATTGGATGTATATGATTATCTCTTTTAAATATTAGAAACACACAATCAAATGATCAAAGAAGCACACAAGCAAACAATGTGATTATCTCCTTTAAGTTTTAGAATGTGTTCCCTAAGCTATTTTGTGTGTTTCAGATGTGTTGTTTTGCTCTTGCTTTCTTGTTCTTGTTTTGGAATTAGAATGAGGGAACTCAACCAAAGTGGTGACTAGGAACACTAGTGCCAAACATGATTTCTCAAAAGAGTCTAGGGTACACTGCTTAAAACCCAGTGGGGGGTTCACCTAGCTCTTCCACTCTAAAATAGTGTTTCCAACAGTGGGAGGTAGTTTGAACATTAGTGACCTATTCCATCTTGAGAGAGTGCCCTATTCTATCTAAGGCATCTAGAGGGCAAGCTGGTGGAAGGAGGTGAAATCCAACGTCACCAGTCTGAATTGGAGGTTGGTGATGAAATCCAACCTTACCAATGTTATTGTGATACGTGCAAGTGTGTGTGGTTCTTTTTAACTTAAAAGAAAGCAAACAAGGAAGCACTCGATGATCCTTTACTAGATGCATGCATAAGGTGCATTTTACTTTCAGAAATTTAGTATAAAAAGAACTCACAAATGTATCTAGAAATGCAAAACCCTAAATGTTAGCCTACCCATTGGGTAGGCTACAAGCAAGCAAACCATAGAGATGCATTCCTACTTTGAATTTCTTTTGATTTTTCTCCTTTTATATGTTTTTGTTATTTTGTGTTTAAGAAAAATTAAATATAACTTTTAACCTTTCTAAACAAGCAAAATATGTGAGAAAAACCAAATAAAAATAGTTTTTGAAAGTGCAAAATAGAGATGGAAGATTTAGATGCCTACCTCATCATTGCCAAAACTTGCTATTTCTGGAATTCTACCTAGAAATCTCTCTGGTTTCTATTCACTCTAGGGTGGGATGAATAGAAGGTCTATATTCATTCTAGGGTGGGATGAATTCGCATTCATCCCAGGGTGGCACGAATAGCAGGTCAGGGTTCGTTTCTATCCAGAACGAATAGCACCTGCAACATAAAAAGATGAAAAATGAGCTCCAAAATTCACCTAAAGCAAAAGGGACTAGGTCCCACCATGATCACCACTAAAGTAGGGAAAAAATGGTGCACCAAATTATGATAAAAAATATGTGTATCTATGTCCTATTGCTTATGAGCATCAAACGGAAGCATGCAAGTAAGATGGAAAAGATAGCAAATAACAAGAAATGAAGCAAAGTAAATTGACTTCTTATTAATTAGGTAGATCAAATCTAGGTTAAAAAATTTCCCCTTTGAGGGCTCAAATTATTGATACAAATGTTTACAAATCGGGTGCCCAAGGATCAAAATCCTTCAAGTAACTCGGGTGCACATCCAATGTCTTTCCTCGTACCCACAATCGAAGTGGGCGGGCCAAGGTTACCACCACTTGTATCTTTGATATTGATGTCCTATGCTCCTTCCCAATGCACTATAGAACCTGCACCTACACACAAGGAAACCATAAATGTCAAATAGCAAGTGCGTATGATGTAAAACATGCAATCCCCACAGGCAAGAAAAGAGCAGTAATGGGCATGTGCCTATATCAAATCAACTCCAAATGATATGAAATTTTAGAGGGATGTAAAATAAGAATATTTTGGGAAGATATCACCAGAAATTATGCCAAATTGAGTCCGATGGTGCCTCGTAATTGCAATGACCGTGCTCAACCTACAAAACCCAAAGCAAACAATTTCTAGCCCTAAACATATCCAAAACACATGAAAATTGGAAAGAATACATAAAATAACATTTTAAGAAAACCCATATGATCATATTTGCAAAATCAATGACATTTTAGGTGTTTCCTCAGATGACCATCGTAGACCTACATGAGACCCTACAAAACACTAAAATTGTAATATCTCGGCCAATATAACTCAGAATGACCTGAAATTTGAACTACAGCATAATATGAAAATGTAGAAAATAAATAATTAAAAATAGTAAGAAAATTATTCACATATTTCTATTCATCATAGGGTGGGACGAATAGGACTATCACAAATTGGGGGGCACCCAAGGGTGGGACGCCCACCGATTCCACCTAAATTTTACCACCAATTCCACTGGGGATTGATGCAAAACACTATGGGGGGTATTTTCATCAAATTTTGTGAGGAAATTCACTCAGATGGTTTGGTTATGTGACAAATTGCGCCTACTAGTTCCCTCGCAAACCTCCTTCGCTAGGTAGAGATTCCGAGGTAAAAATGGGCACAAAAGGGTGAAAGGAAATCTTAGAAGCACTCCATTGCTTTATCCTAAAAATCCTCTCTATATTTTGTGTGGAAATTAGATCCACTTTATAGCCCAAGGAGGCTCATGTGCAAAAGGGCATGCATGGCAAGAGGCGCCACTTGGCCACCAGGGTGGCATGCATTGGAGGGGGAAGAGAATCTCCCAATTTGGCCTCATTCATGAAGCATGTCATAAGTTTTCTATGTGCTCTGACTCGCATGCTAGGCTAGGTAGGGCAAATGGCAGTTTATGGGTGCCATTTGTCCAAAATTTGACTTTTTGGGGGTCAAACTTGCTATTCGTCCCACCCTGGGATGAATGCTGCTATTCGTCCCAGGGTGGGACGAATAGGATTTGTATTCATCCCAGGGTGGGATGAATAGGAACAAGGAGCCAAAAGGTCCCAAAAATGGGTCGAAACCTTCCAAAACCTTGCTAGGAGTGGCTAGAACCACTATATGACCTCTGAGGGCTGCCCTAGGGGCTATGGGATGTCAATTTAGCCATTGTTCATGGATGCCTAATCGGATTGACCAGATTTTAGTGTCTACAAATAGATATTGGAAATCAAGTAAATCTAGTGATTCAGAATAAGGTAGTGATGTGTGCAAAAAATGGTGGGTTTAGTAAGAAATACAAAGAGTCAAGAATAAGGTTAGATTTCATAAAGTTGTGGGCAAAAAGCGGTTTAAAATGAGGTCTCTCAATGTGAAAATCTAGGCCTACACATTTGTTTGCTTAGCTATCAAGATAATGAAAATGCAATTGAATCAGCACATGCTTGTAGCTTAAACATAATCCTCAAGTCTTGACCTATTAATTTAAACCAATTGAAATTTTTCTTTGAAGGCTAATAACAATTAACATTGTGAGTTGATACATCATGTTAGCTTTTGAAACCTTAAACTTAAAGGAAATGTGATCATAAGTATTAAAAAAATCATGCAATATTATAACTATGATAAAGGAAAATTAACATGCATGAAAATATGATAGAAAACTTGATACAAAGATCTAGAAATGCTCATATAAGAAAGCTCATGAAAATTACAGTCTCCTCTCATGGAGTTTATAACTCCTCCATGATATCAAAATGGAGCTACATTGTGACTACTACTACTACTACACTACTCTCTGCACTCCACTACTCATTTCTTGTATATATTGTCACTCACAATGAGGTATTTATATAGAAATATAGATTCCTTGCCTCTCACTCAACCCTAAGACTCATTTACATGTGGACTACATGCACACTTACATCATAGCACATTCTAACACTTGTGCATTTATTAATTCACTCTAATAAACTATTTATATCCTAATATAAACCTAATATAAATATGTACCCATGAAGGTACATTAGTAAGGAACCAAATTATGTAATATATTCCAACACATCAAAGGAGAGAAATGAAATGTCATGGGCCCAAGCACTTTTTATGCTTGTTCGTCAGGCTATAAAATTGTTCTAGAGTGTGTTTTTTTGGAAAAATCAAAATTTTGTATGAATTTCTAAAGTTAATAAAATTCAGGAGCTACTTTCCCATATTATTATTGTTGTGTTGTAGTAAGTTGTGTCAATCTCCTACCATGTAAAGAGAAAGGGTATGCTCTGTTACAAGATATAAGCTTTTTAATTTACTTTTATACATATGTTTTTAGGTATAAATTTATTTTATATTTTCCATTAGTATACATTCTATTGCAAATAATATTTCTATCTATGTTTTCTACATTTTAGCCAAGGCCTAGGCATCTCTCTATAGCTGCAAATTAGTTTTATATTCTACTTTACTGTAATTCATTTAATAGATCTTAGGAATCAAGTAAATCTAGTGATTCAGAATGAGATAGTGATGTGTGCACAAAATGGTGGGTGCAACAAGAAATACAAAGAATTAAACCAATGAGAGTCGAGAATAAGGTTAGATTTCATGAAGTTGTGGGCAAAAAGTAGTTTAAAATGAGGTCTCTCAATGTAAAAATCTAGGCTTACACATTTGTTTGCTTAGATATCAAGATGATGAAAATGCAATTGAATCAGCACATGCTTGTAGCTTAAACATAATCCTCAAATATTGACCTATTAATTTAAACCAATTGAAATTTTTTCTCTGAAGGCTAACAACCATTAACATTGTGAGTTGGTATATCATGTTAGCTTTTGGAGCCTTAAACTTAAAGTAAATGTTATCACAAGTATAAAAATAAGCATGCAATATTATAACTATGATAAAGTAAAATTAACATGCATGAAAATATGATAGAAAAGTTGATACAAAGCTCTAGAAATGCTCATATAAGAAAGCTCACAAAAATTACAATTCTCCTCTCATGGAGTTTACAACTCCTCCATGATATCAAAATGGAGCTACATTGTGACTACTACTACTACACTACTCTATGCACTCCACTACTCCTTTCTTGTATATCTTGTCACTCACAATGAGGTCTTTATATAGAAATATAGATTCCTTGAATCTCACTCAACCCTAAGACTCATGTACATGTGGACTACATGCACATTTACATCATAACACATTCTAACACTTGTGCATTTATTAATTCACTCTAATAAACTATTTATATCCTAATATAATCCTAATCTAAATATGTACCCATGAAGGTACATTAGTGTAGATTAAAGATACAACGCCAAACAAAAGATAAAGAAATCACGATAAAAAGTAATGCAGAACACAGTCGTACAAAACAAATGATTTTTATTAATCAATGGAGTTTAGAAACTCCTTTTGAGTACAACAAGGCCTGTAACCCTTTCCGTGATACAAGATTACAATTTGTGCTAGGGTTCTCCGAAACCCTAGCTAGCACAATATGGTGGCATCTCCGAAGAATGTATCCTTAACCTCAACAGAATGATGGGCTTCGTTGTATCCTTTGGCTCGGACCACTCCAGCTTAAGCAGCTGCTATCATCCAATCAAATCTGCCATTAAAATCTTGCACACATTAAAACTACAAAAAGGTTAGAAACTAGTAAGAGGGCTCCACTGTGTGAGCCCTCAAAAACAGTCTAAAACCCTAGAAATGAAATAAATAGAATGCAGAATCTAACGACGGATTAATACATAAAAATATTACTTGCTTTAGAATCTATACCTCTTTTTTTGTTAACGCGACGAGACCAGGCGGCACCTGGAAGTGATGTAACTGTCAAATCGGCTATGAAAGGTGCCCTGGTGTGATCGCTGAACGCCCGCGTGCTTCTGGATCGGGGTTTCAGATGTCGATCTGCATCTGTGGCTACGGGTAAACACCCACGGGCACTTGCGACAAGAATGGGGGATTCTGCAGAATGATGTAGAAGGGATGGCAACGAAGTTGGCGACGGATGCGGCGATGGATGCGACGAAAAGGGACGGCGATGGATGGGTAGGTTTAGCTGAAGAAGATAGATAGATAGCGATAGATAACAAAAGAGAGATGGTAAAAGAGATCGGGCTTGAGCCATCAAGGTGACTCAATTTATAATCTACTCTTAGGGCACACTTTAGGGTTTTAACGACACTTTGAACGTGTGGCTAAGATTAAAGTGGATCCAAGGGTAGAGAATAAATCTAGGTTGTGAAACGGATTAAGATGGATGGACGGATGATATTAAATGAAGGATGGATGGCTCAGATTAAATCACTTAAAGTATCTTTATATATATATTAAAATATTAAAAAATATATATATAAATATTAATTTAAATAAATTTGGGAATGAAAAATGGCGGGAAAGGTGAAATTGGGCCAAATAATGGCGGGAAGGTGGATGACTGACACGTGGCTAACAGGAAGGTATAGATGACTTACAAGTGGCTGGATTTTGGTGTCTACAGATGCCCCTTTTTGAGCTGCTTTGTGTGAAGACACAATGCAGCACAACAACTTAAGACACCTAAAAAGCTGGATCAGACGCAACTCTCTCTCAAGACTAAAGCACAACTTTGAAGACCAAAGAATAAAAGAACATTTAAAATTTTATCAGCTTACACCCTCAATTGGCGAGCGAGAATGGTTCTCACAAGCCAATTGGAAGAAATTTGGAAGAAAATGAACCGTTTTTGCCCCAACGGTGAAAAAAAGGGGTTGGTGTATGAACCATCTGTTTATGTCCCAACAGAAAGGGGTTGGTGTACAAACCAGAAAAGAATATGATTGAAGACGATATGAGTGATGTGAAAGATGGACCGTTTTCTGCCCCAACGGTTATAAAGGGATTTTTGCCAAATTGTAAGTTCCATGATCATGTAAGATGAATTCCACTATAGGAAAATTAGAAATTGATAACGGATGCCCCAACTCCCGTGTGTGAGTCCATACCGTTAATGAAATTGCCTTGTTGGCGCCATTGATATGGAGAGATGAAAGATGCATGAAAAGAGTCCGGAAATCGAGAGATGCTCCTAGTGACTCGTATGGATAATTCCTCGGGTCGAAACCAATCAACCTAGGTAGCCTCAATCTCTAGAAAGACTTAAAATAATGATGATATGAAAGATTGTCCATGTTTAAGGCCCCATGAACTAGGCCATCAATGACAACTTGTTGAGCAAATTAATCTTGGTATGAGGTCACTTGAAAAGTAGAATATCCAAAATTGATTTCCAATTTTCAAACAAGTGAAATAGTTGATTATGATAAATGGTAGGTGTCCTTATGGTGGTTTAATCCTCTTATCGAATTGCATGGATTCAAATCGCTGCAATCGCCAAGGTGATAGAATATACCACTAGATACGAGGTTTACTTTAATTTGATTTGGCAAAAATATGCATGATGAAAGAAGAATGAATGAAATTGACGATAGATCAGAAAAATTGATGAATGTGGTTAATTTTGTGAAGGTTGTGAAGGTTTTGAATATTGATGATGACGATAGATCACATTGTGTTGCCTGATCCTCCATCCTCCTCTGTCTCTAGGCGTAGTGAGTCTAGGCACACCACTAGGTCTAGGGCTCCTACTAGGTCTCAGGGGTCCTCTTTTGATGGTTAGCTTAGTGCTTAGATGCACTCTTTATGAGCCTTGGTGCTCTATTGTATATTGTAGCCTTTTGGCATTCATTGTACAATTTGACCTTTATACATATATATATACATGGCTTTTATTTATTTGGTGTTTTACTCTCTTTTGTGTGAATGCCTATGTTTTTGTGATGCATGTTTTGATATGTTTTAATGTTTTTGATGCATATGTGATGGAATGGAATGCAAACTTATAGATGATTAATGCGAGACTAAGTATATAACATACAAATCTATGGATGATTAATGCAAGACTAAGTAAATGATATGTAAATCTATGGATGATTAATGCAAGACTAAGTAAATGAAATATGCACTAAGAAGCACTCATATTTTTAGATAGTTAGATTTAGCCAACTGTTATCATAATTGTTTAATCAGGGGCACCGAACTTGGTGGCTTGTGAATGGATGACGTATGGAATGACATGAATATGGAAGAAGATATGGAGGAAGACTATTTTACAAAGACTCAAACATGCTAGTGGTATCAAACAAACTTACTAATACTGCCTAATTCAACTAGGACCAAATGTGTGTGCATGCGAGTTCATTAACCAAATCAGAAGCATGGTAGTGACTCTAGGCAATCAAAAACCTGTGTGTGCAAGTGTGTTCATTAACCTCATCTTGCATAAATTAGGTAACCCTGTTATGGAGAAGACCCCGAAGCTAGTTTGTCCGTATGAGCATTCAGAGGTCTCTTTTTGAGGAGAGACATGTCGCCACGCAATGAGTATACTCCACTGCCAATCAAGCGTCTATAGCCCCGGTGAAGGTTAACTCCATAGTCCATGTTGTTTTTGACCTTTGTAAGCCTTGGGGATGACTACCTATCCGTCTGACTAGACAAGTAGTACGATCCTTACAAGTTATTTGGGATCAGTGGTGTGTGAAAAATGTTTATTTCCTTAGAGCTTTGGGGAATCGGATTCTCAACCGAAGTATGATGAGAATTTTACCCTATCCTTACTACTCTGTTTATATTTATATTTTGTGATTGCTTGTGATAGTGGTAAGAACCATTGTTTTATGGACTATGTTTGCATGATAGGACAAACGAGGATTACCCTTTTCACTTCAAGGCACAACCCAAGGATGGTGTTATCTCTCTTTGACACAAGATGTTTTTAAGATGTGAAAATGTGATAGGTTCAAGACCGCTTTTGAAATCATTTCCCAATACTCAAGATTTTATTTAGTGTAATTTGTGATATGGCCCTAGGGAACTTTGACATGCATTTCAAAGTTTGCTTAAAACACTAGGAATGGCTGAGTGACTGAAAATTTTTTGGCAATGTAAATATGTGCAAATGGAAAATGGGTGTACGAATGACAATTTGGTTTGATGGATTTTATGACGATGCCCCTGATTAAGGCAACATGACTTTTGCTTGACCAAATTTTATAGCCAAAAGATAGAATGGTCTCTAACATGATATGCAACTATGGCTGGAAATGAAATGTTATGGTTTTCAATGAGATGTATGCAAATGAAATGCAATGTTTTTGAATGAGATGTATGCAACTAACAATGAAATGCAAATTCTTTTTTTTTTTTTTGTTTTTTTTTTGTTGTTGTTGTACAAGCCATGTATATATATACATATAAAATTCAAACTATGCGTAGAATTCCCTCATGTGTATAACATTAAGTGGTTCGGGTTCTTCCTCTCCCTCTAAACTGGCAAGTCTATAAGTTCCATTACCCACTCTTTCAGTGACCATATATGGACCTAACCAATTAGTCGCGAATTTATCTCGAAGATGCGGCAATGCATTGGTGTTTTGTTGATTCTCTTTAAGGACAAGATCTCCTACTTGAAATTCTCTTAGATGAACTTTGGCATTGTAAGCACGTTTCAATCGGTCTTGATAAACTCGCAAATGCTCTAAAGCATTGATTCGTTTTTCATCTATGAGTGTGAGTTGATCAAGATGTGCTTGTCTAGCAGTATCATCATCGATAAATTCTTGCAAAGAAATTCGCAAGGAAGGGATCTCGACGAGGCGGAGCTAAGACTGGCGGAGACGCTAAGTACTGCTTGATGTCATCAAAGGCTTTCTGACACTCATCTGTCCATGAAAATTGTACCCCCTTTTGCAAATTAGTTGGGGGACACATTTCCATAATGGCTTTGACCTTGTTTGGGTCCACCTCAATACCTCGTTTAGAGATAATAAAACCTAGGAGTTTGCCTGAGGTAACACCAAAGACACATTTCTTAGGCTTATCCGGATCATATGGATTATGGAGCGGGGTGAATAAGTCTTCGAAATTCATTGTCAACTTATGGAATAAAGGATGGGCGGAATGGAAGGGAAAACCGGTGAAGACCTCGGAAGACCTGAGATGCAAAACAACATAGTTTTTGAGTTTTTTTTTTTTTTTTTGTAGTGGTGAAAACCACTATTTTAGTATATACATATAATACAGGTTTGGATTATGGCTTATGGATGTGGTGGAGGGGGTGGTTCACCTCATTCTTGTGGAAGAAACAAGTGAAAGATGGCTTCTTGGAGAGGGAACAATTGGAGATAAAACTCGTCTTGTTCAATGAGGGTAACAATTGGCACCGACTCTTCTTCAGATTCATCACCATTTGAGATGACGTCAAATTATTCATAGGCTTCATCTTCGGATTCGTCGGGGTGGAGGATTTCTTCTTCTGAATTAAGATTAATGCTTTGAAAAGCTTGTTCAAAAGAAGAAAAGGATGGAAGTGGTTGGTAGCCCAGACCAAAACGCTCAGTGGGTCTCTGATATGGCATATCGATGCATTCAGTTACTCCTTGCTCGTAGCGACCTAGGCCAAATTGCTGCCAATTATGTCTATGGAAATAGCGAGAGGGAAAACCCTCCATCCTTTTGATATTGGCAGGGACTGGATGCTTAGGTTCTAGTATGGTGGTAGGACTAGAAGATGAATCTATTCCCCCATATACAAAATTAATGGAATTTTGCATAGAACCCATGTTATAAACCGATCCAATGGATAAATGTTGGTCATGTGGATGACCAAAATCTTTAACTGTTTGCACATTGAACGGTGTGATGTGGACATCTTGAATGGCATACTCACCAATACCTGCATCAGTGAGATGGACCTTGACTTGGGAGGGAGAAAGACTAGATGATGGAATAGAAGAATTGGAAGGATTTGGTTGGGTTGATGCTTCACTAACTTGTGAAACATCAGCTGGTGATGGTTGGGAAGATGGAGGAATAATAGGTGATGTTGAAGAAGGTGTAGAAGAAGGGGGTAATGACGTGGAAAGAGATGATTGGTCATGGCCACATGTGCATGTGGTCACTGATGAAGAAGAAGGAATATTAGGAGATGAAGAAAGTGGTGAATGAGATGGAATAGTGAAAGAGGAAGATGGTTGCGATATGATGGGTAGCCCCTCAGGAATGGGAGATTTAGAAGAAGATGGTATAGAAGAAGTAGATGGGGTCAAGAAAATATGAGTGGATGGCAACACAATCTCATAAGGATTTGAGACATAGTTGCAATGTTTGAAGGGTTCAATGTCAGCAGTACACAATGAACTCTGTCCCTCATATACATACTTCGGACATTGATGCAGTATAGAAGGGACACATCTCATCTCCCTAAGCCAAGGTCGTCCAAGCAATACATTGTATGCCATGGACCCTTCCAAGATGTGAAACAAGGTATGCAAAGTTCGGGCCCCTACCTCAATGGGCAAGATAATCGTGCCAACCGTGGAAGATAAAGCATCATTGAATGCTTTAAGAGTAAAAGTTGACTTTGTGATAAGGGATGGCTACAACTTTAGATGAATCAACGTTGATGTTGTAATGATATTTATTGAGGAACCGGTGTCAATTAAGACTCTCTTGAATGGCTTGTGATCGATCTTGGCCATGATATGCAGTGGAGGATCTATACTTTCTGTTGACAAAGGTTTGATTTCAAAATCATAGAAAGTGATGGAGGGCTCCATACATGTTTGAATACTCCCCACAAAGTTGTTGAAGGCATTAGTATCTTGATTTTGAAGCTTGATTGACTTCAAAATTTCCATTAATGCCTCTCTATGCGGGGGAGATTGTTGAATGAGGTCATAGATCGATAACTTGGCAGAAGCCATTTTTAAACTGGTAGTTAACCAGCTACTCAATGACATGATGGGTCGTTGGCATTGAGTAGAATGATTTAGCGGTTGTTGAGAAGTACTAGCACGTCGTTGGGTCACTGTTACCTGAGGTGGACTGGGGGTTTGTACAAGTGGCTATGGTTCAGCCTGATTTGGTTGGTTCGCCCTTTGACCCCGGGTTACTATGTTAATAGTACCCACAAAACCTTGGTATTGTTGTACATGGTTGACTTTATTAGGAGGAGTTACCTGAGTTACTCCCCCTGAAGTTGTTGGAGCTTCCTCCCGATGTGGAAGGGGTGTTTGAAATATACCAAGATTTTGATTTTGTTGGGCTAAGGGGCTATCCAATTTAATGGCTCCAATCTCAATAAGATCTTGGATCACATGTTTGAAAGCTGTAGAATTATTGATATCGTGCCCATTTTGCCTATGATAAGGACAAAATAGGTACTCCTTGTAATATTTTCCCCTTCTAGATGGTTCTAAAGGTTTGAACTCAGGTAAAGTTAACTGATTTGTGCTATATAACTTATTGAATATGACCGCATATGGTTCATCTAAAGGTGTGAATTATCGCTTGGGATGATTATTTTTCCAAGGTCGAGTTTCCATGGTTGGCCCAGTATTGGGAGCTGGTTGAGTAGGGGCAGGTACCGCATGATAAGCAATTGGTTGTGGTTGAATTTGCATTACTTGTTGTTGTTGAGCCATTACGGGTTGACTCGCCACCACTTGATTAACTTGGTTAACATTTGAGGCTGTACTAGCCTATGTTTGTTTGTTTTGGCCATAATTATTATTTCGTTGTTGGCCCTTTTATTGCCATTCTTTTCTACGGGGTTTTAAAACACCCTCTTGGACTTTAATGTCTTCTATGATACTTGCTTGGGCCAAAGCCTCTTCAAAAGTCTTGTATTGTTGTAATTGGAGTAACCAAGAGATAGGTTTTAGACAACTTTGGGTGAACATTTTGGTTAACTCCTCCATTGGTAGGGAGAATGGCAATTTATTAATGATAGCCCTCCAACGGTTTCCAAAGTCATAAACAGTCTCATCGTCATGTTGCTTGAGCTTGTATAAGTCGGACAATGAAACTTTCCTTTGTACATTTAGGGAGAATCGTTCTAAAAACAGATTAATCAATTGTTCGTAAGCATAAATGCTATGGTGAGCTAAATGATTGTACCATTGTACAACATCTCCTCCTAATGTCTGAGGAAAAGTTCTGAGCATAAGAGCGTCATTATTTTGGATTCTAAAGCAGGCATGCATGAATGAGCTCACATGTTCGTGAGGATCCTCAGTTCCTCAAAATTTGTCAAACTTCGGTAATGTGAAATCAATCGGATATGGCGATGAAGGTACCGAAGGATGAATTGGTTGATTGATCAACGACCTTAGCATAGGTTTCTGACTAGATGAGCCAGGCATGTTGAACATAAGGTTGTCAATCTGTTGTTGCATAGCATGGAGTCGAGAATCTTCATGAAAATTTTGATTCATTTGATGATTATGATGATGCAATGGAGGAATGGAAAAATGATGAGATGGGATGAAATTGCCTGGATTAGGCGGTGTGGAATGGACAGGTTGTTGGTATGGATGATACCAAAAAGAAGGTGATTGGTTTGAATGATGAACTAGACTGGGTTGGGAGAAAGGTGGGGTAGGAATGGACACCACCAAAGATTGGGGTACCTGGTGGGGCCTGAGCTAAGAAAAGTCGGTCTGGGTAGAAATTGGTTGAGGTGTAGGATTTACTACGATAGGTGGTTGAGCATTTTGTTGCTGAAGCAACTTGTCGAGGTACTCCCTAACCTTATTAATCTCTAACCCAAGGGAGGTGGGATGATTGGATGAAGGTGGAGGGCAGGCTGCCATGGTAGTCACAGAAGACTGCATAGCAGGGGCAATGAAGGTGGCTGAAGTAGGCGGTACCTTGGAAGAAACAGTAGACTGTGCCCCAGGTAGGGTGAAACCATAAATGGTTTGGGAAGAAGAGTGTTGAAATTGGTCATGGCTAGAGGAGGTTCCACCAGCCTCATAGAGAGAATTGGTGTACACCCGGGTAAATGGAGGAGAAAGTGGTCGGGAAGACACTACATTTGTCTCCAAAGGAGGACAATTGAGCATCTGGGAAGATTTTGGAGATGAATCCGGCTGAGCAGATACAAAATTAGCCTCAAAAAAAGGGTTAGTGTAGACCTGAGTGAAACCAGCGGGTATGGTTGATGCAATATCCTGCTGAAAAATAGAATCTTGCATAGGGGAATCTTGGATTGGCTCAAGGATATAACCAGTGCCATCTCTTAAGTGAGTTTGCACTTGGGCCATATCAATGTGGGTAATATGACAAGAATTGTCTTCCTCCATGGGCATGGCCATGCGATAGACGGTAGAAGGACGTGAAAGACCTACGAGCGAACTCGCTCGGAATTCACTAGGATAAGTGGCTATGTTGGTGGTGGGGATGTTCTGTGAATTACCCATTTGATTATTTAGATTTAACATTTTAGATTTATTCCTTGTTAAGACCATGAAGCAATAAATCTAAAAAAATTCAGAAAAGAAGAATGCAAAACTTAAATGATAAATTTACACTAAAGAAATTATCAGAAAACAATCACAACCTAGGTTTCAACCAATATGTCTTACCTGCGGTTAATTAATTATTTTTTGATCTTAATCTGCAGTAAATTTTAAGTGTCCGATTTATGAGTTTTGCATGTGATCTAATCTTGAATTATTCACAAAAAAAAGGTAAAAACTATGGCTAGGAAAGGACAACGAGATTCTTACTGGTGATGAAATCCAGCAAGTTTGCTCGGGGGTGACCTATGGTGTCTAAGGTAGAAGTTTAATGGATGGAGATGAATTCCATCGTCACTAAACTTCAAGAAATATCTGGTGATGAAATCTAGATATTACTGTTTTAAATGCAATATGAAATGCAGTGAATTTTATTTTAAGTATTTTAGTTGTCTAATGTATACATACAAAGCTATAAATCAAAAGTTCTAATGATCTAAGCAAGAGGCCACTGAAAATATGCCATTTCCTCTGAAGAAGTGGAGTACACCGTTTAAAACCCCCTGCCTACCAATGATATTAGATATCAAAGGAGCAACCGGAAGGTTCATCCACTTCTCTGCCTGGAATCACCCAATGTCAGGAGTACTATTGACATCCAATCAATAGTCCTACTTAGATAACTAAAACAAATAATTCGTAGCTATTCTAATATGCAGCTAGGTATGCAATTTTTTTTTTTTATGCAAGCAACAACCAATAATGCAATGTAGAAAAATGTAACTAAAAATGTAACAAAAAAAATGTATATACAGCTTAACTGTTCTTTTCCAGATTACTTTGTTTTTGTTCATTTTAAAGCAATGATCTGAAAAAAGAAATATAATACGGCAGAAAAACCAAAAACGTAAAAAGTACAACACTTACTTGGAAGCCTACGCTTTTTCTGTAAAACTGCCTTCAAACGCCCAAGGGAGTCTGCGCAGGCTGAAACGCACCTCTGCGTTTCGGATTGGACTTCCAGACGCCGCTCTGTGTCTGCTGCGTTTTCTGCAAACTCCTCAGAAACCCTAGTTCGCTGGAATAGCGAATTTCATGATTTTCGAAACCTGCAAAATAAAACAAAAATAGGAATAGATTAGTAAAGCAAGTATTAAAAACATGAAACCCTAGGGGGTCCCACCGTGATCGCCATTTGTAGATTAAAGATACAACACCAAACAAAATATAAAGAAATCACGATAAAAAGTAATGCAGAACATAGTTGTACAAAACAAACGATTTTTATTAATCAATGGAGTTTAGAAACTCCTTTTGAGTACAACAGGGCCTATAACCCTTTCCGTGATACAAGATTACAATTTGTGCTAGGGTTCTCCGAAACCCTAGCTGGCATAATATGGTGGCGTCTCCGAAGAATGTATCCTTAACCTCAACAGAATGAGTGGGCTTCATTGTATCCTTTGGCTCGGACCACTCCAGCTTAAGCAGCTGCTATCATCCAATCAAATCTGCCATTAAAATCCTGCACACATTAAAACTACAAAAAGGTTAGAAACTAGTAAGAGGGCTCCACTGTGTGAGCCCTCAAAAAATAGTCTAAAACCCTAGAAATGAAATAAATAGAATGCAGAATCTAACGGCGGATTAATACATAAAAATATTACTTGCTTTAGAATCTATACCTCTTTTTATGTTAACGCGGTGAGACCAGGCGGCACCTGGAAGTGATGTAACTGTCAAATCGGCTGCGGAAGGCGCCCTGGTGCGATCGCTGAACACCCGCGTGCTTCTGGATCGGGGTTGCAGATGCCGATCTGCGTCTATGGCTACGGGTAAACGCCCGTGGGCACTTGCGACAAGAATGGGGGATTCTGCAGAATGCTGTAGAAGGGATGTCGACGAAGTTGGCGATGGATGCGGCGATGGATGCGACGAAAAGGGACGACGATGGATGGGTAGGTTTAGCTGAAGAAGATAGATAGATAGCGATAGATAACAAAAGAGAGATGGTAAAAGAGATTGGGCTTGAGCCATCAAGGTGACTCAATTTATAATCTACTCTTAGGGCACATTTTAGGGTTTTAACGACACTTTGAACGTGTGGCTAAGATTAAAGTGGATCCAAGGGTAGAGAATAAATCTAGGTTGTGAAACGGATTAAGATGGATGGACGGATGAGATTAAATGAAGGATGGACGACTCAGATTAAATCACTTAAAGTATCTTTATATATATATTAAAAAATATTAAAAAATATATATAAATATTAATTTAAATAAATTTGGGAATGAAAAATGGCGAGAAAGGTGAAATTGGGCCAAATAATGGCGGGAAGGTGTGGATTTGGGCCAAATAATGGCGGGAAGGTGGATGACTGACACGTGGCTAACAGGAAGGTATAGATGACTTACAAGTGGCTGGATTTTGGTGTCTACAATTAGTAAGGAACCAAATGATGTAATATATTCCAACTCATCAAAGGAGGGAAATGAAATGTCATGGGTCCAAGCACTTTTTATGCGTGTTCGTCAGGTTATAAAATTGTTCTAGAGTGTGTTTTTTTGGAAAAAATAAAATTTTGTATGAATTTCTAAAGTTAATAAAATTTAGGAGCTACTTTCCCATATTATTGTTGTTGTGTTGTAGTGAGTTGTATTAATATTCTACCATGTAAAGAGAAAGAGTATGCTCTGTTACAAGATAAAATATTTTTAAATTACTTCTATACATATATTTTTAGGTATAAATTTATTTTATATTTTCCATTAGTATACATTCTATTACAAATAATATTTCTATCTATGTTTTCTATAGTTTAGCCAACATCTAGGCATATCTCTATAGCTAAAAATTAGTTTTATAATCAACTTTATTGGAATTCATTTAACAGAACTTGGAAATCAAGTAAATATAGTGATTCAAAATGAGATAGTGACATGTGCAAAAAATGGTGGGTGTAGCAAGAAATACAAAGAATTAAACCGATGAGAGTCGAGAATAAGGTTAGATTTCATAAAGTTGTGGGCAAAAAACTGTTTAAAATGAGGTCTCTCAATGTGAAAATCTAGGCTTGCACATTTTTTTGTTTAGCTATCAATATGATGAAAATGCAATTGAATCAACACATGCTTGTAGCTTAAACATAATCCTAAAATCTTGACCTATTAATTTAAACCAATTGAAATATTTGATATGAAGGCTAACAACCATTAACATTATGAGTTGGTACATAATGTTAGCTTTTGGAACCTTAAACTTAAAGGAAATGTGATCACAAGTATATAAATAAGCATGCAATATTATAACTATGATAAAGAAAAATTAACATGTATGAAAATATGATAGAAAAATTGATACAAAGCTCTAGAAATGCTCATATAAGAAAGCTCACAAAAATTACAATGCTCCTCTCATGGAGTTTACAACTCCTCCATGATATCAAAATGGAGCTACATTGTGACTACTACTACTACACTACTCTATGCACTCCACTACTCCTTTATTGTATATCTTGTCACTCACAATTAGGTATTTATATAGAAATATAGATTCCTTGCCTCTCACTCAACCCTAAGACTCATTTACATGTGGACTACATGCACATTTACATCATAACACATTCTAACACTTGTGCATTTATTAATTCACTCTAATAAACTATTTATATCCTAATATAATACTAATATAAATATGTACCCATGAAGGTACATTAGTAAGGAACCAAATGATGTAATATATTACAACACATAAAAGGAGGGAAATGAAATGTCATGGGCCCAAGCACTTTTTATGCCTGTTCGTCAGGCTATAAAATTGTTCTAGAGTGTGTTTTTTTTGGAAAAATCAAAATTTTGTATGAATTTCCAAAGTTAATAAAATTCAGGAGCTACTTTCCCATATTATTATTTTTGTGTTGTAGTAAGTTGTGTTAATATTCTACCATGTAAAGAGAAATGGTATGCTCTGTTACAAGATATAAGATTTTTAATTTACTTTTATACATATGTTTTCAGGTATAAATTTATTTTATATTTTCCATTAGTATACATTTTATTGCAAATAATATATCTATCTATGTTTTCTATATTTTAGCCAAGGCCTAGGCATCTCTCTATAGCTACAAATTAGTTTTATATTCTACTTTACTGGAATTCATTTAACAGATATTGGAAATCAAGTAAATCTAGTGATTCAAAATGAGATAGTGACGTGCAAAAAATGGTGGGTGTAGTGAGAAATACAAAGAATTAAACCAATGAGAGTCAAGAATAAGTTAGATTTCATAAATTTTTGGGATAAAAATGGTTTACAATGAGGTCTCTCAATGTGAAAATCTAGGCTTACACATTTGTTTGCTTAGCTACCAAGATGATGAAAATGCAATTGAATCAACACATGCTTGTAGCTTAAACATAATCTTTAAATATTTACCTATTAATTTAAACCAATTGAAATTTTTTCTCTGAAGGCTAAAAACCATTAACATTATGATTTGGTACATCATGTTAGCTTTTGGAGCCTTAAAATTAAAGGAAATGTGATCACAAGTATAAAAATAAGCATGCAATATTATAACTATGATAAAGAAAACTTAACATGCATGAAAATATGATAGAAAACTTGATACAAAGCTCTAGAAATGCTCATATAAGAAAGCTAATGAAAATCACAATTCTCCTCTAATGGAGTTTACACTTCTCCATGATATAAAAATGGAGCTACATTGTGACTACTACTACTACACTACTCTATGCACTCCACTACTCCTTTCTTGTATATCTTGTCACTCACAATAAGGCATTTATATAGAAATATATATTCCTTGCCTCTCACTCAACCCTAAGACTCATGTACATGTGGACTACATGCACATTTACATCATAGCACATTCTAACACTTGTGCATTTATTAATTCATTCTAATAAACTATTTATATCCTAATATAATCCTAATCTAAATATGTACCCATGAAGGTACATTAGTAAGGAACCAAATGATGTAATATATTCCAACACATCAAAGGAGGGAAATGAAATATCATGGGTCCAAGCACTTCTTATGCCTGTTCGTCAGGCTATAAAATTGTTCTAGAGTGTGTTTTTTTGGAAAAATCAAATTTTTGTATGAATTTCTAAAGTTAATAAAATTTTGGAGCTACTTTCCCATATTCTTGTTGTTGTGTTGTAGTGAGTTGTGTTAATCTTCTACCATGTAAATAGAAAGGGTATGCTCTGTTACAAGATATAAGCTTTTTAATTTACTTTTATACATATGTTTTTAGGTATAAATTTATTTTACATTTTCCATTAGTATACATTCTATTGCAAATAATATTTCTATCTATGTTTTCTACAGTTTAGCCAAGGCCGAGGCATCTCTTTGTAGCTACAAATTAGTTTTATAATCTACTTTACTGGAATTCATTTAATAGATCTTGGGAATCAAGTAAATCTAGTGATTCAAAATGAGGTAGTGACGTGTGCAAAAAAAGGTGGGTTTAGCGAGAAATACAAAGAATTAAACCAATGAGAGTCAAGAATAAGGTTAGATTTCATAAAGTTGTGGGAAAAAAATGGTTTAAAATGAGGTCTCTTAATGTGAAAATATAGGCTTACACATTTGTTTGCTTAGCTATCAAGATGATGAAAATGCAATTGAATCAGCACATGTTTGTAGCTTAAACATAATCCTCAAATATTTACCTATTAATTTAAACCAATTGGAATTTTTTCTCTGAAGGCTAAAAACCATTAACATTATGAGTTGGTACATCATGTTAGCTTTTGGAGCCTTAGACTTAAAGGAAATTTGATCACAAGTATAAAAATAAGCATGCAATATTATAACTATGATAAATGAAAATTAACATACATGAAAATATGGTAGAAAACTTGATACAAAGCTCTAGAAATGCTCATACAAGAAATCTCATAAAAATTACAATTCTCCTCATGGAGTTTACAACTCCTCCATGATATCAAATTGGAGCTACATTGTGACTACTACTACTACACTACTCTATGCACTCCACTACTCTTTTCTTGTATATCTTGTAACTCACAATGAGCCCTTTATATAGAAATATATATTCCTTGCCTCTCACTTAACCCTAAGACTCATGTAAATGTGGGCTACATGCACATTTACATCATAGCATATTCTAACACTTGTGCATTTATTAAATCACTCTAATAAACTATTTATATCCTAATATAATCCTAATCTAAATATGTACCCATGAAGGTACATTAGTAAGGAACCAAATGATGTAATATATTCCAACACATCAAAGGAGGTAAATGAAATGTCATGGGCCCAAGCACTTTTTATGCCTGTTTGTCAAGCTATAAAACTATTCTAGAGTGTGTTTTTTTTTGGAAAAATCACAATTTTGTATGAATTTCTAAAGTTAATAAAATTTTGGAGTTACTTTACCATATTATTGTTTTTGTGTTGTAGTGAGTTGTGTTAATATTCTACCATGTAAAGATAATGGGTATGCTCTATTACAAGATACAATATTTTTAATTTACTTTTACACATGTTTTCAGGTATAAATTTATTTTATATTTTCCATTAATATACATTCTATTGCAAATAATATTTCTATCTATGTTTTCTAAAGTTTATCCAAGGCATAGGTATCTCTCTGTAGCTACAAATTAGTTTTATAATCTACTTTACTGGAATTCATTTAACAGATCTTAGGAATCAAGTAAATCTAGTGATTTAGAATGAGATAGAAGTACAAATTTTTGCTTTCTAGCCCTAGTTTCATATAAAATCCTGCATACAATATACAAGTGCTTTACAAATCACATGCACACATCAACTTGAAGCAACCATATGATAAATATAGATATAGTGACATCCACACAACACAATTTACATGAAGATTTTTTTTTCACAGAAAAACTTCCATGGTAGAAGCTCATAATTTTTTATTACCCTTGTAAGATGCAAATTCCATGGAGCCCCCTTTCAGTAGGGATAAGAAAATGAGATGGCACAAAAAGGGGATGGCTAAAAGACACCCCTAAAATTTTCCCAAAGTGGGTGGCTCTATGTAAAATTTTAAAAACACAAAAAATATTTAAAATATATAAATAAAATTAAAAACCTTTAAAAATGCACAAATCTGAAGTACTTATTGATTTTTTTATTGCAAATGATAAAATGTTATTATGGTTCTTTATTTAAATTCCATACTTTGGACTCCATAAATTGAGGTTCTAGATCAAATAGCATTAGTTCAACCAGTTAGATTCCTCAACTTTCATGGAGGAGAGTGAGGTTCCAATCTTGCCAAGCATTACATGCATAATTGCCAAGTTGTTGTAATATGACTATGTGGTCATGATGTAATATGGTGGGACCCATTTCAATCCCATATAAACCATTGAAAAAAACTTGAGGTTCTAGAGCTACTATCTGACATAATCACACCAAATCTATTATAGAATAGCTCCATTTTATCTATAATGATACAACTTGTTGCTTTAATCTTGAATAGCTCCATTTAAATGTTTAATTACAGATATGACAAAGCCACATTTGTGTCTTACCACTGGATTTAAATATGAACCCATTAAATTTGGTTATAAATTTAAGAAAGAAACCATAGGTAGCTGAGGCTATCACAATAAATCAAGAGTCAGTGATAGAGGCCTTGCACGCTAGTAAGTACTTGAAATTTGATAGTGCTATTCAATAGTGGTTGACCTAGGCATATTAGAATTGATCGTGGTTTTGTCATCCACTATGGTGTATTGTAGAAACTAGTGGAAGATACCAGGTATAATAAGATATTTCATCAAGTATTATGGACAAATCTTGGCTGAGCAACCAAGTATTTCAACTATGTTATCTCCATTAATGAAGAAAAGTTATGCTTTCGACTAGATCTACCCGTATAACTATACTTTCTTATTTTTGAGGGGTCTATTTGTAGATATAACGAGGACTATTATTGTGGGGTTCACCAATTCTTGGATTTCAAAAGAAAGCATTCAATGGACCCTGAAAGAACTAGATGTCCATGTCAAAAGTGCTCAAATATGGAAACTCTTATTTTTTCGGGGGTTTGTGACCACCTAATTATGCATGGGATTGACAAGATATATACTGAGTTTGTTTTGCATAGAGAACAACCCTCTAATTTTTAAAAATATGCATAAAAAACATGCTCTACCACTGATGAGGGTCCAATTATCGAATATGTACAAGATTATATCATTGGAATTGTCAATGATGCATACAAATTATCCAATATCAATTGCTCAGAGAGTGGACAAGAACTACGAGATAATGGTGCTGAGTTTCAGTCATATTATGGAGTAGTTCCTACTAATGAATATCATAGCTTGCTCAAAGATACCAAATGACCATTATACCTAGGCTGTAAAAAGTACACAAAGCTATTGGTGATCGCTAAATTGTATAATATCAAATTAAAACATGGATGGTCAGATAATAGCTTTGGCAACTTATTGGAGTTGCTAAAAGATATGCTCCCAATCGATAATACATTTTTAGAGTTCACATATGCAATGAAGAAAATAATGAGGCCATTGGGATTACATTATGTAATGATACATGCATGCATAAATGACTATATTTTATATTAGAAATATCATGAAAAGAAGTAAGCTTACCCAACATGTGGTGCATCTCCACGAAAAGTTGACCCTCATTCTTAAAAAGTATGCATTAATGTTCTTGTGAAGGAATTGAGGTATTTTCCCATTATACTAAGGTTGAAGAGAATGTATAGGTAAGGGATTTTATCATATAATTAGCTTTATTCTGTTTTTTCTTTCAACATTGTTAGACGCAACTAAAGTGAGTTTCTTTCTTCCTATAGCTTTGCAAAGGTTACAGAGAATATGAGGTGGCATTTCTAGCATAGGAGTTCATATGGAAATATGCGACATCCAGTTGAATCCCTGACATGGAAAACTATAGATAAGTGGAAACATTTTACCGATGATCCATGTAATGTACGACTTGCAATGACAACTGATGGGTTCAACCCTTTTGCTGACTTTAGTACTGCTTACACTTGGTGGCCTGTTATGTTGGTCACTTACAACCTCCCACCAAGGATGTGGATGAAGAGGAAACATTCAATGCTCACCTTGTTAATACCTAGCCCCAAGCAACTAGACAATGATATTGATGTTTATCTACAACTTTAGGTTGATGGCATGAAATATGGACTAAAGGAGTAGAAATGTATGATGCATTTTCCAATACTACGTTCAATATGAGAGCAATAATGATGTGGGCCATCCATGAATTTCCTACTTATGGAAATCTATCAGGATGTATGACAAAGGAAAAGGAAGCATGTCCAATATGTGGGGAGAACACTTGTGCAAAATATCTTAAAAATAGTAGAAATATCACTTGTATGGGCCATAGGAGATTCCTTCCTCTAGATCATTTGTTTCATTGTCAAAGGACATATTTCAATGGTAAACAAGAGCTTGATAAACCACCCAAATATTTAAATGGGATGGAAATAATAAAAATAGTACAAGGAATTCCACCAAATTAGGTAAAGAGCAACTCAAATAAAAGGAAACGTGACAAGGATGAGGATAATGTGTTCCTATAGCAGGATGGAAGAAGAAATATATAGTCTTCAATTTGTTGTATTGGGAGGTATGATATGAAACTTTCTTTCTATATCTATTTTTATGTCTCTCAATGTCAAGTAATTTCTATTTTATGTTGCTATCTATAAAAACATATTCTAGTTCATCACAACTTAGATGTGATGCATGTGGAGGAAATATCTATGAAAGCCTATTTAGAACATTTCTAGGTATCGACAAAAAGTCAAAGGATGGCAAAAATCCCATGAGGATTTAAAAATATAGGTATTAGGAATTCATTATGGCCAATAATGGATGGAAACAAGATATCTTCCACCAACACCCTACAATCTATCGAAGGTTGAGAAAGAAAGGTTTTGTCGTACACTATATAATATGAAGGTATCAAATGTATATAGTTTGAATATTAGAAAATGTGTCTCTATGAAAGAACTTAAGATTAATGGCCTAAAATTACACAAATACCATATTATCATGCAAAAACTTCTTTCAGTAGCACTACGATATTTTCTTGATAAGCTAGTGCGACAAACCATTTGTCGATTATGCACGTTGTACAAGGATATATGTGCTAAAGTGGTGGATACCATAAAAATAGAACAATTAGCTATAGAGGTTGTGGAGACATTAAGTTTTCTCAAGAAGTACTTCCTCCCTTCAATTTTTGTGATGCAGGAGCATCCAGTGGCGAAGCTGCAATCTTGCATCACCCAAAATGTATTTTTCTTTAAGTACTAAAACTGTCGCGATATCGCGATGCTTTTTGAAGAAGGGCGCCAGCGGGCCAAACTGTCGCGATATCGCAACGCTTTTTGATGAAAAGGGCCAAGGTGCAAAACTATCGCGAAATCGCGACGCTTTTTGAAGAAGGGCGCCAGCGGGCCAAACTGTCGCGATATCGTGACGCTTTTTGATGAAAAGGGCCAAGGTGCAAAACTGTCGTGAAATCATGACATTTTTGAGGCAATGCAGCCGTGACGCGAAATGGTCGCGAAATCACGACATTTCCGGGTCGGAGAGATCAAGGTGCCAAACGGTCGCGAAATCATGACAGTTCCGAGAAAAGCAGTTCGAGCGCCAATTGGTCATGAAATCGCGACAGCTCCGAGGCAAAGTCACTTGAGTGCCAAAGGGTCGCGAAATCGCGACACATCCAGGAAGCAAGATTTGAAAGCACAGGGACATCTTTGGCAAAAAGTTCTAAGGCACAAGAATGGTCGCGAAATCGTGACACCTTCGAAGGCAAGCTTAAAGGACATCACGAAATCGTGACACTTTCGGGAGACAAGACTTGAAAGCATAAAGACATCGCAACACCTTCGAAGGCAAAGCTCAAAGATGTCATGAAATTACGACACTTCCGGAGGAAAGGTTCTAAAACACAAAGTGGTCTCGAAATCGCGACACTTTCGAGCCAAAGACTCAAGGGCGTGAAATGGTCGTGAAATCGTGATATGTCATGGTTTCGCGGCCCGAAACAAAGCAGCAAGTACGAAATGCAAAGATGTCATGAAATTGTGACATGTCGTGATTTCATGGCCCAAAGGAGGAAAGCGAGTAAGAAAGGCCTAGATGTCACGATTTCGCGACGTGTCGCGGAATCGCGGTCCCAAGGAGGATGACCAATGCCCACGCAATCAGAGCAACAACTACCCAAGAGGAAGAGGTAGGTCTGGGCGAGGGTTTGGAAGAGGTGTCTTTAGAGGAACCTGCTTCAACTATGGAGAGGAAGGACACAGGGCATACAACTGCCCGTAGCATCAAGAGAGGCCAAATCGAAGACCTGAGGGTCAGGCCCGAGTTGTCGTAGCAGACGAAGGTGTAGAGTCTGAGCACTCAGAGGAGGTAGAAAGAGGAGAAGCAATGGTCATCAGAAGAGTCTTGTTAAATGAAGAAGAAAAGACAGGACCAGAGGAACAACCTGTTTCGAACAAGATGCAAGTGCGCAGGCAAGGTCTGTAACATCATCATTGATAATGGAAGCACTGAAAATTTGGTTTCTGAGGAAATAGTTGCCAAGCTATAGTTGGAGAGGAGAAAACACCCGTGCCCTTATCGAATTGCATGGTTGCAAAAGGACCATCGCGTGTTAGTAAGTGAACAATGCCTGGTGAAGTTCAATATTGGAACTTACCGAGATGAGGTTTTATGTGACATCTTGCCTATGGATGCATGTCACCTGCTGCTTGGGAGACCATGGCAGTTTGACCGAAGTGCTGTCCATGATGGTCGAGCCAACACATATTCTCTCATCAAAGAATGGAGTTCACCATAAGTTAAAACCCCTGAAGGAGGCGGATGAGAAAGTATGCAACAGTGCACGAGTCTGTTTAGTTGATGGTAGGATATTTTTGGAAGGCCTAAAGCCAGATCATATGTGCTATGCCATAATCCCCAGGGTTAGGGAAGAAGGATGCAAGGAAATTCCAGTGGAAGTCATGGGACTGTTAGAGGAATTCCCTGATATCATTTCTGACAATTTTCCTGAAGGTTTACCGCCTGTTAGGAAGATCAGTCACCACATAGATTTGGTGCCTGGATCGAGCTTGCCAAACAAGGCTGCACATCGAATGACACCTGTGGAAACTGAAGAGTTGAATCGGCAAGTTTAGGATCTATTGAAGAAAGGCCTGATTAGGGAGAGTCTTAGTCCATGTGCAGTACCAGCAGTACTAGCACCCAAGAAGGATGGAGAATGGAGAATGTGCATCGACTCTCGGGCAATCAACAAGATCACCATTAAATACAGGTTCCCACTGCCAAGGATGGATGATATCATGGACTGCTTGAGTGGAGCTGAGTAATTCATAAAAACTGACTTGAAAAGTGGGTACCATCAGATCTGCATTAGAGAAGGGGATGAGTGGAAGACAACCTTTAAAACCAGAGAGGGGCTGTATGAGTGGTTGGTTATGCCATTTGGATTAACCAATGCACCTAGTACCTTTATGAGATTAATGAATGAAGTTCTGAAGGAATTTTTGGGCAAATTTGTTATTGTTTACTTGGATGATATACTGATTTTTAGCAGAACCTTAGAGGAGCACCTGATGCACATCAGGAAAGTTTTTGAGAAACTGTAGGAGGAGCAGTTACTAATCAATCTGAAAAAGTGCAACTTCATGAAGAAGGAGCTGGTATACCTAGGATTTGTTATATCAGCAAATGGCCTCAAAATGGACCCCAAAAAGGTGAAGGCTATCCTAGAATGGCCTATCCCAAGAAGTGTGACCGAGGTTAGATCATTTCATGGTCTAGCCAGTTTCTACAGAAAATTTATCAGAAACTTCAGCAATATTTGTGCATCTCTTACAGAGACAATGAAGGGGAACAAGAAGGAATTCCAGTGGACAATTGGAGCAGACAAAAGCTTTGATATGCTGAAGAAGAAGGTCATTGAGCAACCCGTCTTAGCACTTCTAGATTTCAATAAGGTGTTTCAGGTGGACTGCGATGCGAGTGGTAATGCGATAGGAGCCGTATTGAGCCAAGAAGGTAGGCCTATAGCTTATTTCAATGAGAAGCTCAATGATGCCAGGAGAAAGTATTCGGTATATGATCAAGAGTTCTATGCCATAGTTCAAGCACTCAAGAAATGGAGGCACTATCTGTTGTCAAAAGAGTTTGTTCTCTATACCGAACATCAAGCGCTGCAGTATATTAATAGCCAAGGAAAATTGAATCAGAGGCACCTGAAATGGGTAGAGTTCCTACAGAGCTATACCTTTGTGCTGAAGCATCGGAGTGGAAGATCCAATAGGGTGGTAGATGCATTGAGTAGGAGGCAATGTCTGATGATAGAAATGAAAGTGGAGGTTGTAGGGTTTGCTGAACTCAAGAACTTATACCCTGCAGACCCCGATTTTGCAGAAGCTTGGAAAGCCTGCACTGCGCCTGTTGCGTTGGATAGGACCAAATGGTTGGATTACCTGATTCAAGATGGAATGTTGTTTAGGGGGAACCAATTGTGCATTTCGAGGAGCTCGATGAGAGAGAACCTCATTAAAGAAAAGCATAGTGGGGGTTTAGCTGGACACTTTGGTCGTGACAAGACCATCTCACTGGTTAGTGAAAACTACTACTGGCCGTAATTGCAATAGGATGTGGCAAAGTTTGTGCAGAGTTGCAGGATATGCCAGATGGCAAAGGGTGTGAGGCAGCCTACTAGTTTGTATCAACCGCTACCTATACCTGAAAGACCGTGGGAAGATATTAGTATGGATTTTGTGCTTGGTTTGCCTAGGACGCAGAGGGGACACGATTCCATATTTGTGGTAGTGGACAGATTTTCGAAAATGGCACACTTTATCCCGTGCCAGAAGACTAGCGATGCGGTCCATGTAGCTGGTTTGTTCTTTAAGGAAGTGGTACTCCTGCATGGGTTGCCAAGAAGCATTGTGTCGGACAGGGATACAAAGTTTGTAGGATATTTCTGGAAGACCCTGTGGAAGAAACTGAAGATGGAGTTAAAGTTCAGTTCTGCATACCACCCCCAAATAGATGGACAAACAGAGGTGGTTAATAGGAGTATGGGCAACCTACTGCGATGCTTGGTAGGGGACAAGCCCAAGGGATGGGATCTAGTTCTGCCACAAGCAAAATTTGCATATAACAGCTCAGTCAATCGAAGTACCAATAAGTCACCATTCCAGATCATCTATGGGAGCAGCCCAAGAAATGCCTCAGAGTTGAGAAGGATAGATACGAGGGAGAAATGCAGTGCTGAGGTAGAAGATTTTGTCGAACATCTGAAGGGAGTGCATGAGGAAGTGACAAAGCACATTGCCAAGATGAATGCTCAGTACAAGACAAGGGCGGATCAAAAGCGTAGAGCTAAAGAGTTCCAAGTAGGAGATTCTATCATGGTCCATCTGAGGAAGGAGCGGTTTCCTGCCAAGACTTATAACAAACTAAAAATGAAGAAATTTGGACCATGTAAAATCATTGTCAAAAGCGATTCGGGCAATGCGTACGAGGTGGAGTTACCAAGCGAACTCAACATCTCCCCCGTGTTTAACATCTTGGATTTGGTCGAGTATCATGAAGGAGAAAGCAGTGAGATACCCAGTCCAGATCTGTGGAGCATTCCAGCAGCCATCCCAGTTGTGGACGAGATAGAAGAAGTTTTGGATATGCATGAGGGCCGAAGTACTAGGAATAGGAGTTACTCGGAGTACTTGGTCAAATGGAATGGCAGACCCATTGAAGACGTGACTTGGTTATCCAAGGCTAAGGTTGACCGCCTGGGTCTACCTCGAAAGGATTAGAAGTGAGGTCACTTCTCAAACTCACCCCGGGTGTCTGATGTAGGAGCATCCGGTGGCGAAGCTGCAATCTTGCATCACCCAAAATGTATTTTTATTTAAGTACTAAAACTGTCGCGATATCGTGATGCTTTTTGAAGAAGGGCGCCAGCGGGCCAAACTGTCATGATATCGCGACACTTTTTGATGAAAAGGGCCAAGGTGAAAAACTGTCACGAAATCGCGACGCTTTTTGAAGAAGGGCGCCAGCGGGCCAAACTATCACGATATCGCGATGCTTTTTGATGAAAAGGGCCAAGGTGCAAAACTGTCATGAAATTGTGACATTTTGAGGCAACGCAGCCGTGACGTGAAATGGTCACGAAATCGTGACATTTTTAGGTCGGAGAGATCAAGGCGCCAAACGGTCACGAAATCGAGACAGTTTCGGAGAAAAGCAGTTCGAGCGCCAATTGGTCACGAAATCATGATAGCTTCGAGGCAAAGTCACTTGAGTGCCAAAGGGTCGCAAAATCGTGACACATCCAGGAAGCAAGATTTGAAAGCACAGGGACATCTTTGGCAAACAGTTCTAAGGCACAAGAATGGTCGCAAAATCGTGACACCTTCGAAGGCAAGCTTAAAGGACGTCGCGAAATTGCAACACTTCCGGGAGACAAGACTTGAAAGCATAAAGACATCACAACACCTTCAAAGGCAGAGCTCAAAGACGTCACAAAATCGTGACACTTTTGGAGGAAAGGTTCTAAAACGCAAAGTGGTCGCGAAATCGTGACACTTTCGAGCCAAAGACTCAAGGGCGTGAAATGGTCGCAAAATCGTGACATGTCACGGTTTCGTGGCCCGGAACGAAGCAGCAAGTACAAAATGCAAATATGTCACGAAATCGTGACATGTCGTGATTTCGCGGCCCAAAGGAGGAAAGCGAGTAAGAAAGGCCTAGACATCGTGATTTCGTGACATGTCACGGAATCGCGGTCCCAAGGAGGAGAGAGAAGACTAACATCGAAAACGTCATGATATCGCAACCAAAGAGGAGAGAGAAAGTATTGGAGCAAAGATTTCACAATATCATGACTAGAGCGCTCATGACGTTGACCAGCCGGCGATTGCAGAGACCAGTGCAGAGGGACACATGGCGTGAAGTTACAGGTGGCCCGAGAGTATGGAGCGGTTACAGGGACTCTGGCAAGGGGACACGTGGCATCAAATTACAAGTGACTTGGCGCACTCCTATGAATGATGATATGGCGGATGGATTGACAGGCGGCCGTAGCACACTCCGCCACCCCAGACCATGATAACACGGGGCTCCTGGCAGCATCTTGCAGGTGCAGCAGAACATTCGTGCGGGTGGTTAGATAAGGCCCGCACTTAGTGTAATGATGGGAAAAGGAGGTGGCGACCGAGGATAAGAAAAGGCCGTGCATACATTGTAAAGGGGGACTCTAGGGTAGTGGGGAAGAGAATTGCTGACAATTCGAAGGAAGACCTCTGTTTAATGAAAAAATGCTGGAATTCGTCTGTGTGTTTTCGAGCTTTGCGTTGAATTTTGCTGTGTGTTGTCTTATCTCGATATCATTTTGATATCATGGTGCACCCAGATATTCACTTGGTATGGGAGGTACATCTATATGGACCTATACAATATCGATGGATGCACCCTTTCAAGAGGTTTGTATGCATTCATCAGTTTCATAAACCATAATTTTTGTAATTTTTATAGTGTCTCATCTAATAAAAATTATTTATTTCTTTTCTTAGAATTATGAATAATTTTAAGGGCTATGTAAAGAATCAAGCTAGGCTCAAAGGTTGTATTGTCGAATGTTATCTTGTTGAAGAATCTATTTCATTCTATGCAAACTACATGAGAGGTATGAAAGCAATTGACGATCACCTTGGTCGTAACGAGGTATGGAGTGACGAAGACAAAGAAACTATAATTTATGGGAGGTCTTTGTCTAGTTGCGAAGACTTTGATTTGGATGAAACTTCTCACAAGCAAGGCCATCGGTGCATCCTATTTAACATGGATAAAGTTTAATCTTGGGTAGAGTAAGTAAATATTAATTTATGGTTGTTATATATCGTCGAATATTAATTAGATTTAACTAAGCTTGACAAACTTTGGACAAAATTAGAAAGCACCTAAATGTCATCAAGGAATCCAACCCCCATGCAACAAGAGATGAAAGGGTGTTGCAAAAAAAAACCATAATCAAAAATTCATAACTTGGCTATGATATCAAGTTATTATCTACTCTCTTGAATATGATCTTCGACATTTATATTGATTGTCATATATTGAACATCATGTAATATTCTGCAATCATCTTTAAACTATTATTTTTTGTTTTAGTTTCATGGATATGGAATGCAACATAATGACAACAAATCCAACATAATAATATGGTGGCACGTGGTCCAAGGAAATCTATAATCAAACATTAAAGCTATTTTATCAATGGTTATAGATTTTATATCAAAGACAAAGTGGAACAAAGAATAAATCAAAATAGTGGTGTGTGTGTCGATGCTACTACTTTGTGCAGAGCAAGAATAAAAGACACAAAGCTGGTGCTTCAAACAACCCCACATTATGGTGTTATTAGGGAAGTAATCTTGTTGTATTACTATTAGTTTTGATACCCCCTATTCAAATGTTACTGTGTGAATGTTCTTGATATGAGGCATGGATGTAGAAAGGATGAAATGGGCTTCAAATTGGTCAACATGAGTACAATCAAATGTGACCCCAAATAGGGGATTTTACATAGTTTATTCAGATACAATGAATTCAACAATGTTAATATTCTCCAAAATCCTAGCTAGAAATGCTTATAGTGTCTGTAAAACTCGTTCTTACTCCCAACAGAGTTGAGTGGGCTTCAAATATCTGTTGAGCCATGCCACTCCAACTTAAATAGCTATCCAAAACTGATGAATCTCCAAAACTACACATAAGAATAATAATAGGGAGTTAGTAATAACTGTGAGGGCTCCACTACGTGAGACCCTCAAATATCAATAAAACCCTAGCTATTGATAAATGAAATTGCATGCAAATATAAAGATATTGAAATGAAATAAAAGATATTGATTTACCTTATTTCTTATTGTTTATCAGTAGGTGAATGAATCTGTTATAAGTCAAACGATGAAGATGTGCCCTAGGATCTCTATTGTCTTTAGAAGGGCACTCTAAAATGCATTTGAGTGCTTAGGGAGAGTGGTAGTGCACCTGAGAATTTAGTCGAGAGCATGAGGGCACTCAAGGAGTGTGATAAGGTGATCAAGGAGTGTAGCAAGGTGCTCAAGGAGTGCGACAAGGTACTAGAGACTATGGCAAAAAGTAGTAGGGCACTCACAGAGAGTGAACGGGTGCTCAAGAGGTCAAATCAAATCTATAGAAGAAGATTTGATGATGGTGGAGGAGGCGATGATGGTGGCAGCAAGTGAGGGGGTACCATGAATATGGTGGGTGAAGTGGGGCTAGGGCACAACTACTGGATTGGACTTTAGGGAATTGAGGGCAATTCGAGAATCAGGAACTTAGAAAAATAAAAAATCTTAGGGAACTCAGGGGTTGAGCCATCAAAATGGCTCCTAATTATAATCCAACTTAGGGCATGCTAGGGTTTCAACGATACTAATCGTGTGGTTGAGATTAAAGCACATCCAATGGTGGATATTAAGTTTAGGGTGTGGCATGGATTAATGTGGATGGACGGATGTGATTAATGAAATCGGATGGCTAGGATTTATTTATTTATATAAACATATATTTATTATATATAATATTAAAATATTATTATTTAAATATATATTATAAATATATAAATATATATAAATAATAGGTAAAAATGGTGGGAAAGCTAGGATGGAGGACAAGTGGCTAGATTTTGGTGCCTACAGATGCCCATTTTTGTACCATGTTGTGTGAAATACAATATGGTACAAAAATACGAGACACCTGATTGGGTTATACACAAAATCAAATTCTCTCTCTTGTTGGAATATTGAAACAAAATTACAGGTAAAAAGAATAAAGAATTTTGGATTTATTGCGTAGCTTACCCCCTCAATTGGCAAATGAGTTGTGGATGAATCTCATGATCCAATTGAAAAAGAATGAATGGAAGAAACATTGTGCAAAGAAGGATATGGGAATGATGAAATGTGTGACCATTTTTTTAACCCAACGATTGAAGTATGTTGGTGAAATGGGAAATATGGATGCGTCTGTTTTTACCCCAATAGATGAAAGTTTTTGGAAAAAATTATAATGATGATTGTGTCTATTTTCTACCCCAATAGATGAAGGGTTTTTTTGCTTCATGTAGATGTCATGATCATGTAAGATGTATCCCGTTGTGGGAAAATCATAATCAAATTTTAGTTGCCCCAAATTTTATGTGATTTTGTGATTTGGAATAAATTTCACCGTATGGCCTCATTGATATGCAATATGAAGATGCAAAAGTAAAATAAAGAAGTCATATTTGGAGGGTCTACTAGTGACTGTAGAATAATTCCTCTCAAATGGAACCAATCACCCTAGCAAGTGTCTATCTTTGTGATGACTATCAAGGAGATTATGAGTGATGTGATTATTATTTTGTCCATGTTTTAAGTCCCATGAACAAGGCCATCAATGATAGATTTTTAGCAAAATTCATATTTGTCAAAGGTTTCACTTAAGATGTGAGAAACTAAATTTGATTATGTTTTCAAAATATGAGATATGGAATGATGATAATGAACAAGTGTTCTTATGGTAATTTATTCATCTTACCGAATTGCATGGACATAAATCACTGTAATCACCAAGTATATAGAACAAACCACTATATATTAGATTCACTTGAAATTCAGTGCATGTTGGAAGAAATAGATGATGGATGATGGTGTTGGTGAAGTTTGAAGTTGAGAAGATGAAATATGATGATTTTGTGAAGAAGAGAAATTGATTTCCAAGGATTGAATAGCAAATTGCTTATTTTGGCACCTTTTTGGATATAAAATTTGAGTTATTGGACCAAATAAACTTAGATTTTCATAAATATTTTTTTGGGATGATGGCAATTATGATGGAGATAATGAAAATTATCATTTTGTAAAAATTTGGATCAATTTGATACGTTTTGTAAGTGGAATTATGCTTTTTATGACTTGTGGTCGCAAATGAAAATTATGTACCCAAACTAATTTTTGTTTTTATAAAACTTGATTTTACGATGGAATTGATGTGTGGATGAAATTTGGTGAGATTTGGAGGAGGTAAACTACCATTTTAATTGATTTTACCTTTTGTCAATTTATGCCATAAATGCCTGCACGTGCTTCTAGGGTGCAGGAAACACCCAACTACACTTCAAGGTGCCATGAAGTGTCCATGTGTGCTTGAACACCTTGGAAAACTCCCAGGCATGCTTAAGTTGATCTGAAATACCTTAGGGTTCTTCAATGCGCATGGAATAGCTATAAATGGCTTTCAGATTGGAAAATGAAGCTCATTTGCACGTTTGCAAGTTTGAGAAGCTAAATATGAGGGGTGGAGTGGAGTGGGGAGTGAAGTGAGGTAGTGAAATTTTGTGTGGAAGCTATGGCAATAGAGGGAATGAGTGTGATGGTTGGAGTAGAGGCAAGATTTTCCAAGGTAATGCATTTGAAGCTTTTGTTCATTATGCAATTTTTTTTTGACTTATCAAATGTGTTTATTGCTGTAGTTGCAAATTTTAGAGCCACGACATAAATTTTATCCTCTCATTACAAGGATGAGAAAATATTTTTTGAAGGATGATTTGGAGGTACTAGAGGCTATGGGGATAGATGGGGCTTCTCGATTGGATGTGGTGAGGGAAGATGAGGGGTATATTTTGGCTTTGGCCAAAATATGAGATGTGGATAGGGAGACCTTTCAGATGCCTACCAGGGAGGTGATAATTACCCTTGAGGATGTGTATCACATTCTCAAGGTTCTAGTGGAGGGGGTGAAGCTAGAGGTAGGTTATGAAAAGAAGGCATATATGAGTAAGATGTTCGAGGATAGATGCGATGAGGTGAAAGTGGAGAGTGGAGGGATTTCATACTTGTCTATGTATGTGGACAAGAAGTTGAAGCCCCTTTTTGCCTTGGTGATGTTCATGTTAACGAACATAGTGGTCCCCAACAGTACTAGCTATAGGTTCCAATGGAACCTATTGGGATTGGTGTGTGACTTTATGACTACACCATAGTAGTATGCATGGGATCCTGCTTTATTGGTGTAGGTGTATTGGGAGTTGTATGAGGTGACACAACGAAAGAGGAAGGACTTATGATGTAGCTTTCTTCTTAAGTGCTGGGCATGAGAGCATTTTAGAGTGGCATGACCAGAGGGCCTACCTTGTGAGGAGTGGGATGGTGTGCAGCCCTATGCTAGGATATGGCTGGTGGTGGAGGAGGTACAGTCGAGTCATCCATTACGATCGAGTCAGTGGTACCAGGACATGTGGACTGGACTAACATACACCCAAGTTATTTGGAGGCCTTGGTAGGGGACCACATGGACTAAGTATGGGGAGCATCTATGATGGGTGAGGGACACAAGATGAATAGTTGGAAGGAGGTAGGGTGAGGTGGAGTACTTCCAATTCTCACGGGTGTTGCGATAGTTTGGCTTGCCACATGATGTACTAGATGAGTCGATATTTTATAGGAGGTATCAAGAGGAGGTATGGATTCCATGTGTGGATCCATGGAGGGTGGAGATTGAGGATGATGAGGAGTTAGAGGTACTGGATGTGGAGGATGTGGGGATGACCCTCGAGTATGCTACATGGTTTGGTGCCCAACTAGTATGGGTACCTAAGGTGTTGGATGATGGGGAGGATGATGTTGAGGAGTCTAATTGGACCCCGAAGTGATCGATACCCCTTTAATATAGTAGTCGAAGGAAGAAGTTGAGAGGTTCAAGGTAGTAGACTCCTATGGCTGGCAAAGGGGAGGATGATATGGGAAAAATATTGAAGGTGGCAAGGTTGTAAGTTGATATGGATCAACTATGAGCAAAGGAGGTATTGGTGCAGTCTCATGATGAGGCTATAGCACAACTACGAGAAAATATTAGTGCATGAGATATGACTATATATCAGATGTAGGTCAAGTGGGTGATGAGAGGAGCTAGTGGGGAGGATCGAGAGACGATAAAAAGGCTCTAGGAAGAGCTTCTAGATAGGAAGCAATGACATGTGCTAGAATTGCAGTGACTACAGGCGAGAAAGGCATATGTACACTCCTTGGAGGATTTATGTATAGATAACCATATCATGTTTCCATATCCTCCATCTCTGACGTAGTTGACTAGGCCTGCTGAGTATAGGTAAAGTTTTAGGTCTAGGGATCCTAGTAGGTCCTGGGGGTCCACTCATGAGTATTATCTAGTTCTTAGATGCACTTTTTGTATATGAGCCTTGGTGCTCTATTGTACGTAGCCTTTGGGAACTCATTGTACATGCAATATTTATACATATATATACATGGATTTTACCTTTTGTGTTATATGTGTTTGTGAATGCTTTGTGTGGAATGCTTTTATGGAATGCATATTTTCTATTTATGATGAATGCATATGCTATGTTATGGATGATTAATGCAAGATGTCATGTATGGATGATTAATGCAATATGGCATGTGCTAATGCTCATTTATAGTTTATATATTTTCTTGACCCTTTTATAGCATTGTTGTTTAATCAGGGGCACCAGACTTGGTGGCATATGGGATGAATGGCTTGTGACATGGATGGTGATACAAAAGAAGATATTGGATGTTGATATGGAAGAAGATATGGATGTTGATATGGAAGACTTAACTATTTTTTAGAGACTCAAACATCCTAGTGTATCAAAAAACTCACTAATACTGTTCAATATATCTAGGACCAAATGTGTGTGCAGTGAATTCATTTACCTAATCAAAAGCATGGTAATGAATCAAGGTAATCAAGAACCAATGTGTGTGAAAGTGAATTCATTAACTCATCTTGAGTAAATTGGGTAAACCTGTTATGGTTGAAACCAAGAGGCTAGCTTATTTGTATGAGTGGTTAGAGGTATATTTTTAAAAGAGACATGTCACAACACATGGGCGTACTCTACTGCCAGTTAAGCGTCTATAGCTCCGGTGGAGGCTAACTCCATAGTACACAATTTTTATTTTTTATTTCTTAAGTTTTGGGGATGACTACCTAAATTTTTGACAAGAAATGTAGTAGGATCCTTACAAACCAATGATCAATAGTGTGTGATGTAAAATATTTAGAGATTTGGGGAATCAGATTCTCAACCTAAGTGTGATAAGAATTGTACCCTATCCTTACTACTCTGTCTTTTGAATTTGAATAAATTGTGATAGTGGTGCAAACCACTATTCTTATGGACTATGTTGCATGATGGGACAAGCGAGGATAACCCTTTTAACTTCAAAATTCACACCAAGTATGGTGTTAGCCCTCTTTGACACAAGATGTTTTTAAGATATGAAGTTGTGTTTGGTTTAAGAGTGTTTTGGAATCAATTCCCAAAACTCAAGATTTTCTTAGTGTGTATGTGCAATGATCTTAGAATAACTCGACATGTATTTTGGAGGTTGCTTAAAATGCTAGGAGTGGTTGAATGATTGAAAACACCTAGGACTTGTGAATGTGGCTTGTGTGCCCTAACGACACCCGAGGATCTCTTTTGTCTTCAGAAGGACACTATAAAACGTAGTTGAGCACTTAGGGAGAGCAACAGGGCACCTGGGAATGCAATCGAGAGTAGTAGGGCTCTCAGGGAGTGTATTAGGGTGCTCAAGGAGTGTAGCAAGGAACTCAAGGAGTGTAGAAGGGTACTCAAGACTATGGAAAAAAGTATTAGGGCACTTGTAGAGAGTGACCAGGCACTTAGGAGGTCAAATCAGATCTGTAGAAGCAGATTTAATTATGGTGGAGGAGGCAATTATGGTAGCAGTGCTTGATTTGGGGACCATGAATATGGTGTGTGAAGTGGGGCTAGGGCACAACTAATATATTGGACTTTAGGGAACTGAGGGTAATCCAAGAATCATACACAATAAAATAAAAAAAATTAGGGAACTCAAGGATTAAGCCATCAAAATGGCTCCTACTTATAATCCAACTTAGGGCATGCTAGGGTTTCAATGACACTAATCATGTTGCTGAGATTAAAGCACATCCAAAGGTTGATATTAATTTTAGGGTGTGGCATGGATTAATGTGTATGGACATATGAGATTAAATGAAATCGGATGGCTAGGATTTATTTATTTATATAAACATATATTTATTTATTTTTTGCTTGATAAAAAGGGGTTGTACTAGTGTCCCCCACCCTTAAAAAATTACATATCTCTTATTTAGATCTTAAGAGCTTAAAAATAGATACACTTATCATCTCAATTGAGATGTTATAGTTAGAAACCTACATCATTTTACATAAAATGTTTGAATTCTTGATTTTCATTTTTTGGATATTTTTAAATCTCTGTATGAATACAATTACTCCAAAATTTAGCATCTTTCTTGATATTTTCCTATAGCAGCCTTCACAATTCCAAAAATTTACCTCTACTATATATGCCTTGCATCTTAGTAGAGTAATATTTCCATAACATCGCACTAACATAGTCTGCTTTACCAAATATGGATTTCTAGTTTCCTTCCTGAAACACAAGTGCAACAACAAAAATTATAATAAATAGTCTAAATGAACACACATTATTATTACAAAATAAAATAGATATTACCAATGGAAAATATTAAAGTAAATATTAATCATGAATTGATTTAGGCAATCAAATTTTTTTTCAGCTTCAACTAAAGTTTCTACTTCTTCTAACCATGGAAAGGAGATGTTAACTTCACAATCCTCAACCAAAATACCTCTATTGACTAGATTATCTGCACATTTGTTTCCTTCCCTTAATATATGTGTAAACCTGATTTCTTCAAATTCTTTAGCAATATCTTGAATTTCCACAATTATCTCTTGTATGTTCCATGGAGCCTTTGATTTCCTCAAAATTGTATTTATTACTATGAGAGAATCACCTTCCATCCAAAATCTATTCCATTTCATTTGTTTACATATTTTTAACCCTTCTAAAGCTGCCCAAGCTTCAACTTCATTATTTGTCTTAAATCCACAATTGAAAGCATAATGAGATAAAATATCTCCTCTATTATTTCTAATTATTCCTCCTCCTGTTGTTCCTAGGTTTCCTTTAGATGCTCCATCAAAATTCAACTTAACCCACTCCACATATGGTGGTTTCCACTTTATATTCTTTACCTTATTTTTGCTTCTCTTGTACCCAATATCATAATTCCATTTAATTACTTGAATCCATCTATCAAGACCATCTGCTTCTAAATTAAGGATATGGGTTGGTTTAGACTCCTCTATGGCTAAACATATCTTCTTTTTCATTACCTCTAAATTATTTTCCTTTCCTTTAAAAATTATTCTATTCCTTTCTAGCCATATAGTCCAAAGTATTGTATCTTTTGAAATATCCCATATTGTCTGTAAAGCCTCACTTTTAAAAGTGCTCTACCATTGCTTTAACCAATCTTAATTTTTTCTATTCATAACCATGCATTTACCAAACATATTAAGAATCAATTGCCATAGATTCCAGATAATTGAGCAATGTCCTAAGAGATGGTCAATACTTTCCTCCTCCTTATTACATAAAACACATTTAAAGGGGCCATGAAAAACCCTTTTCATAAGGTTATCCCATGATAAAATTCTTCTATGACCTACTAGCCAAACAAACATATTGAATTTAGGAATGCTTGGGCTATCCCAAATATCTCTCCAAATTTTAGTGATATTATTATTATGTTGGTGTTGAACATTATATCCACTTCTTGTTGTGTATTCTCTTGAGCTATTCAACTCCCAAATCAATTTATCCTTGGTACTCTTCGAAATAATTACAGTTGTTATCTTTCTACTCAATTGCCTCCTTGCATCAATATCTTGTATACTTGTAAAAAAATATTCTTTCCATTTGTATATTCCTTCTTTATCCTTGTACAAAACATTTGAAACCTATCACAGTATTTGTCTTGAAGCAATCTCATCCAAGGTTTCAAAACTAGATCTAAATTGAGTGGTTTTTTATCACATAAAGTATCTATCCAAATAGAATTTTTTTCTCTAGTTCCCACTACCCATATTAAACATTTAATCATAAGATAAATAGATTTTTTAAACCATTCCAAAGAGTAGAACCATTTGGAAGAGAGAAAGCAGTAAATATTAAACTTGGCTCATTGGGATCAACATACTTAGAAGAATTCTTGCCCATTGTATTTGACTCTATTTGTACAATCTCCAAATAAATTTCCCCTAAGAGCTAAGTTTGCATATATAAGATATCTAAAACCAAACCTCCCCTAGTTTTTTCATCACACAACTTGCTCCATTTCACCAAAGCAAATTTAATTTTATCATGTAAACCTAACCATAAAAATGATCGCATAATAAATATTAAACTTTTTTCAATTAATTTTGGCATAGAATACAAAGACATACAATAAGTTGGAATGGCTTGTAAGACTAACTTAATTAATTGCACTCTTCTTGTTGAAGATAACCATCTACCTTTCCAAGCTAGAAGTTTATTTTGAACTTTACTAATAACTGGATTCCATAAATCTATCCTCATTCTCCCCTCAAATAAAGGCATCCCTATATAAGTTGTTGGTAAATTTTCCTCCTCCATTTGAAGTAAACTAGAAATTCTTGATTTGATATTAGTAGAAGTGTTAAGAAAGTAAATTTTGGATTTTGTCCTATTAATTTTTTATCCTAAAGGTCTTTCGTACTCTTTTAAAAAGTTATTCAAAGTTCTGGCCTCATTTATCCTTGCCCTTCCAAAAAGGGTTGTATCATCTACAAATTATTTATGGGTGATGTTATAGATGTTATTACTAACCTTAAGTCCACTTATAAACCCATATTTGTAAGCCTTCTTTAAGTTCCTACTCAAAATTTTTTCCATAATAATGAACAAATAAGGAGATAAAGGATCTCCTTGTCTAAGGCCTCTCTTAGATTTAAAATATTCTGTCACTAACCCATTCACCAACACTGAATAAGAAACCGTAGAGACACAAGCTTTAATCCATCTAACCAATTCCTTTCCAAAACCAAACTTATCTAAAACTACAAAAAGAAAAATCCATTTAACCCTATCATAGGCTTTACTCATATCAAGTTTTAAGATCATAGCTTTCTCTTTTCTTGAAGCTGCTTAATGTATAACTTCATGAGCTACTATAATCCCGACCAAAATTTGTCTCCATTTTACAAAAACTCCTTGCTCTTATGAAATGATTTTGTCTAAAAATAGCCTTAATATATTCGCCATCACTTTGGAAATAATATTATAAGCCATATTACATAAGCTTATGGGTATAATAGAATAAAAAAATTCAACATCCTTCTTTTTTGAAATTAGGGTAAGATAAGTTGCATTTATTTTATAAGGAATGTATTGTTTTACCCTAGACTATTCCACTGCCATCAATAAAGAATCCTTTACTATATCCCAATTATGTTGGTAAAAATATACAGAGAGCCCATATGGACCAAGGGATTTATCCTTATTAAAAGATAAAAGAGCTAAATGAACTTCTTCTAGAGTAATAGGCTCCATCAGTTTCCTATTGTCTTAATTTGTTATAACTGAAGGAACATCGTGAAGAAGTTTATCATTAAGAACTTAGGTCTCCTTTGAACCTAGAATATTTTGAAAAAATGACTTGGCCTATTTTCTAATTTCACTATGATCTTCAATCCAAACCCCTTCTATTGATTTAATTCTACCAATTATAGAAGAAGATCTTTGTACTATAACCATCCTATGAATTTTTTTTGTATTTTTATCTCCTTTTAACCAAGTTTGTATTTATTTTAATCTCCAAAATTTCTCTTCCTTACTCAAAATATTATGATATTCACTACGAAACTTCCTTTCATATGAGCTTGTATTATTTTCATCACTTTTTTGGAGTTTTTAAAGTTTATCTTTTAGTTCTTATTTCTTCTCAAAAATATTTCCAAAGGTGTTCTTGTTTCAATATTTTAATCTAGATGTCATAGCTTTAATTTGGTTTGGAAGAGCATACAACCCACCATTACCTAAATAATTCCATGTTTGAGCTATCATATCAAGAAATTGAGGATGGTCTTCCCACATCTGCTCATATTTAAAATATGATATTTTTTTGAATTCACTAAGCACCATTTTAACTCTTATTGGCCAATGATCTGAACCAATCCTAGTTAAGCTATTAATTTTAGCACAAGTTACTTCATCTAGCCAATTATTTGAGAGAATACATCTATCTATTCTTTTTTCTCTTAGGTTCTAGCCTCTCCTATTGTTGAAACAAGTATAGTTGTCTTCTTCAAACTCAACTTCCCAAAGATTGTTGTTTTGAATAAAAGCTGAGAAATCTCTCATACTTTGGGTCAATTTCCTAATTCTCCCAAATTTTTCATTCATCTTGGTAATGGCATTAAAATCTCCAATGATCATGAAATGGGTTTCTTGGTCTTTACTTCTCATAAAGGCCTCAATTCCACTCCAAACTTCTAATCTACTTGATTGAGTTGTAGGACCATACACATTGATAATGATGAAGCAAATATCAACAAAGTAGCAAGTGAATAAAGAGGCTATCCAATGCCTAGTTTTATGAAAGGTTACACAAGAGGTTCTAGAAGGATTCCAACAAGTTAGAATTCCCACTAATGCTCCTTCATAATCCATAGCATCCCATTCACATCTTTACCAAAATACTTTCATAGTTTTTGAAACTTCTTTTGTCATTTTAGTTTTCCGAATATAGAGAATATCAAGTTTATTACTTAAACATAGGTCCCTAATACACCTATGCTTTGAGGGGGCATTAGCACCCCTTATATTCCATGAGATGATAGTCATGTATTATTAGGGGCTTTTGGCCCCTCTTGTGTATTACAAATATCATTTTGTTATTTGGTAAAGAGAAGCTCAACCAACTTAGTTTGTGTTCCTTTATCTATGTTAGCTCTTGCTTCCCTAGATCTTGCTTGATAATTTGAGGGTTTTCCTCTTTTTGCCTTACCTATATCAGGAGTAGGTCTTATTATTCTATTCCTCAATATTATTTCACCTTTTTTTTCAATATATTTATCCTCTCCTGGATCTATTATAGAAGCTTTTGACTTATCCTGCTCATTTTTTGGTATTTTCTTATTAATGGCAGAGGTATTACCTTCTAGAACTGCCTTCTATTTACTAATTATTTCCTCCTAAATGGTGCATGGTACTTCAAGAGAGCCCTAAATATATTATGAAACACATTACTTGGGTTCATCAAGAATGTTCTTCCTTAAATTATGATCATATTGAATAGACAGTTCCTTGCTAATATTTTGAAATTGTTGTCCTATGTCCTCTAAGTTTTGATCTACTTTTTCTTCATAGGCTAAAGCCTCAAAATAATTAGAATTTTTTCTAGTATACTTTATTATTGGTCTCTACTGTTCATTTTATTTTATTTTCCTAGATCTATTTTTTGGAAGTTGAAAACCATCTATATCCATATCCATTTGTAAATTTCTCTTACAATTTTCTACAAATGATTCTGTTGGGCTCTTCTTAGAGCATGATCTCTCAATATGCCCAACCTCATGACATATTATACATATAAAAGATATGTTTTCATAATCTATAGTTTGGGTCCACATATTATCCCCATGCTTAATAATGATTGATTTTGGTAAATCTTTACTTATATCAATCATAACTAATATTCAAGCATAAATAGCCAAAAATCCATCTTTTGTTGTATCTGAAATCTCAAGGAATTCTCCTAGAGTGTTGTCTATTGACTTTAAGGTATCTATTTCCAAAAATTCAATGGGAAACCCAAACATCCTTACCCATAATGGTACTAGGGATAAATTTACATTTTCAGGTGAAAAACCTTCATATCAACAGGCAAGGAAGAGCCCTAATCTTCCCATAACCAAGGACGCCCTTTTAGGATTATTTCTCTTTCTTCCCTAGAATAAAAAATGGCTAGGAAGAAACCCTTGGTAAGAAACGAGAGAATCACTCATGGAGACTTCCAACTCCTATCAATCCATTTTCTCAAGGCTAAAGCCCTTGGCCAATACCCATTAAATTTACTAAAAATTACCCTATCTTAGAGTAATGAGGATCTCTCTGAGGTGCGCTAACTAACATCTACCACTAGGGATGATTATAAGGATTTAAATATAAATAAATCCATGGAAAGGAAACTAAAACTCAAAATCTAATAAAATTTATTAGAAAGTTCTATAACAAATATAATATTTGATAAAAACTTTATAAAAATTTCATGCACAATTTATAAGATAAATAAAGGGAAAAAATAACTTAGCTAAAAAATTCTTTATCCAGATAGAGTTTCTTGCCTTGCTAAAGTCCTAACCCTTCATTTATCTTCCCATAGTTTTAAACCTAGCTGGAAAATAATTGCAATTTTGTTTTTCGTGACTTAAAAAATTGTCACTACCCTTGTTCTAGATGGTTGACTTCATAGGGTCGTATCTCCCTCAATATTGCTTAGATTGCTATATATGACCACTTATTTTAAATATATTTAAATTCTGCACAAGTTGGTCCAAGAATCAGCTGAATTAGATAACTCTTCATGAATATATGGCTCCTAAAAGATGAGATGTTTTTAAGGAAAAAACCCTAATCCTTTGCACTTTGATATTTCATTTTTTGCGATTTGAAAAATCGTCACTACCTTTGTTTGGAATGATTGACTTCACAGGGTTGTATCTCCTTCAATATTTATAAATACATATTTATTAAATATATATAATATAATATTAAAATATTATTATTTAAATATATATAAATAATAGGCGAAAATGGCAGGAAAGCTAGGATGGAGGACAAGTGGCTAAGTTTTGGTGGTGGAAATGGTGGGAAAGCATATATGGAGGACAAGTGGCTAGATTTTGGTGTCTATACTAGGCTATCAAATTTCCTCTTTACTTATGAATTCTTCATATTTCTAGGAGACCCAGATCCTGAAGGATCCTCTATATTTGTACACCACCTAGAAGTACAATTGTGATATCAAGCATTGGGATTTCTAATATGGATAATGAGATGCCTAACATATGCCTAATGAGGATGGGAAAAATGCAATGCAATGGGAGGATAAACATTTGGAGGAAGTAATCAGGATCTCACATTCTGACACAAAACAACCTTACCCTGAACCATAAGTCATGACCAACAACAATAAAACAAAAACTAATCTTGTTTATCCAAGCAGTGTGAATGCCAATGTAAACATGGTACCTTATCCTATGAATGCATATGAACCTAATATGAATATAACAGATACGCGAAATTCAGATGCTACAAGACCACTCTTATAAAATGGGGATGTTGTCAAGAAAGATTTAAAATTGGAAACATGAAATGAATTACCAAGATACATATGAAATTAAGCAAGATGGAGGTAAAGATGTTCTACAAAGTGAAACACAAGGATACCTAGGTATACGTGTATCATCAATAGACATCAAAAAATCACCTTCTCCACAAGCATCAGGTACTTAAAATTTATTTTTGTAAATGACACTTCCAAGTTTTTCAATATTTTTTTTATAAGAATTTTCAACCCTTTAAAACCACAATTTCTTTGAAATGCAGATTCAAGGGAGGCAAGGGATGTCCAAAATTATTTAATGATTCAAATGTAACGATAATTCAAGCAATGAAGTGTATGTTATCCTTTTTTGTTGCATTTGAAACAACTATCTAACATGCACTGCCAATTGTATGCATATATGAGAAGTGACTAACATGCATGGACTAAGTGTATGGGTCTTTTGTTAGCAGTCATTTAGTAAAACAAAAATAATATTTCCATATTGTAGAAATGTGCTTGTTCTTGATTTTTGATGTTTGGTCCTGATATTATTATTCAATTAAAGGACCATGCTTATTTATATGGAAGGGATTTTTCCATAACCGCCATTGCAATTCCTCAATTTATAATTTTCAAGTAACAAATTCTAATCATAAGGCCCTAGAGACAGGGAATTGTTGTATCTAATGATTACACCAATTGATTTTCATAGTTATGGATTGTCCATGATTAATGACAAGAAATTTTAAGGTTGCAACCTCAATTCCTTATATATTTGTATTAGAAATCAACTAAATATTCTCCTCTTGGATTAAATCATTGGTTGGTTTAAAGAAACTATCAGATTCAACAATGAGTTGTTGGTGAATTGTCCAAGTATCTCAAATGAACTACCCTAATAACACCACAACTTTTACATTATCATGTATTACATGGGAACTTGCACAGTGTTTAAATGCCCCCAAATTTTATTTGCTTATATAATTGTATAAATAGTCTAATGGGTGTTTGTGCCTAGACAAAAAATATTTTGGTAGCATTTGGTATAATGTACTTTGTTTATGGCAACCATTTGGTATCCTTTGATGATATTACATTTGATTATGGGTATTTATTTGAGGCTATATTGATGATAATGTCAATGGCAATATGTACATGTTATAGTAGAAACCTAGCATGTTATTATGATGTTGAGCATTAATGTTTGAAAAGGTGCTTTATGACAACATGGAGTAGTGTATATTGTCTACATTTTTTAGAATTATTCATAGTATTATTTGATACAAGGCTTTAATTTTTGTGGTAAAAAACATTATGTAGTTGGTGGCACAATGACATCATTTTCATGGTGTTGTATATGATACCATGATCAAACATTATGAATGGGAGTATGAATTGTATATTGCATATGAAACCTAATATTGGATGAAAATATTATTTTGTATTTTGGGTTGCTTCTCTAGGTTGTGATTTAACTTTACTGTTGTAAGGCTTTCTAGTATGCAGACATCATAGATTTTTTCATGCACTTCCTCACCATCATATATTTTTGTATGAATGCAGGTATGGCAAAAGGTATGGTGTCTTTTTGACTATTTACCAACATAATATTATAAGGAATAGTTAATATTTTAACATGTTCACCTTTAATGAATAAATTTGATCTTCAACAAGTTATTTGTCATGCTTTACATCTAAGCTTAAAGTACTCAATTTTTGTGAGTCTTTGGAATAAGATCATTTATAAAAGATCTCAAATATCAACTCATATTATTTGGAATAGATCATGTTTGTAAGTCTTTAGAATAGATCATGTATAAAATATCTAAACTCAACATGTCAAGACAACAAATTTAAACTTGACAACATTTGTCTTCTCATTAGGAATTTAAAAAACTATGTACAGTATAAGTTTTTCTTATAAAAATCTAATACATATACCACTATACCAGTTATTTTTTATGTATATGAGAGTTTGAATTATACTATGCATATGAAACCTCATACTGGTTGAAAATATTATTTTGTATTTTGTGTTGCTTCTCTAGGTTGTGATTTAGTGCTAGGCAAGAATCAGGTAGAAAGAGAGAAATCAGTCCTACCCTATTAGGGTTTCCACAGTGGAGGAGTGTAAACACTTCGAGAGTCTTTGAGAGTTGACTAGAAAACCACTCTCTAGCACTATATTTTTGTAATCTTCCACCATTACAGATATGTGAATGGGAGATGCCCAAGTCGAATCCCCTTTGTGTTAGAGGGAACTCACATCAAGGAAGTCACAGATGATTTCTTTCACCTTCAAATCAATTCTTGCAATGACTCATAGTAGAAAATAGATCACATCTCATCATGCCAAGCTATATTTCATTTGCATTACTTCATAGTCATCTACTTTAGATATTAACAAGGAGTTATGATGAAAGTTTAAATCGCACTGCATATTGTTACCCTCATCTTGGCTATCATATTTCAAAATATCATAGCTACCCTTGTCTCCATATCTATCAACTTCTTCCATATTTAGATTATCCTTGCTTCCATATTCATGTAGGTCCATATCTTCATCCCTTCCACTCTCATTGACATCCTCTTTATTGACTTCCTATGATATCAATACCTCCCCTTTAATAATTTCTTGAGATATCAATGCCTCCCTTTCTCATTTAAACTTGACAAAATTTATTTCTCATTAGGAATTTAAAAAACTATGTACATTTTAAGTTTTTCTTATAAAAATCTAAGACATATACCACTATACCAGTTATTTTTTATGTATTTTATGTCAAACATTATGAATAAGAGTTTGAATTGTATTTTGCATATGAAACCTAATACTGGATGAAAACATTATTTTGTATTTTGTGTTGCTTCTCCATATTGTGATTTAGCTTTACTATTGTAAAGCTTTCTAGTATACAGACATCATATATTTTTGCATGCACTTCCTTACCATCATAGATTTCTATATGATTGCAGGTCTGGCAAAAGGTATGGTGTCTTTTTGACTATTTATCATCACAATGTTATAAGGATCAGTCAATATTTTAACATGTTCACCTTTATTTTTTAATATGAGGCCCTAAGAGGGTAGTTTTAAACCACCCTCTTTTATTTGTTAATGTGAGACCCTAAGAGGGAAGTTTAAAATCATCTTCTTAGGTCTAAGAGGGTTGTTATGAATCATCCTCTTTTGTTTTTTTAATGTGAGTCCCTAAGAGAACGGTTATGAACCACCCTCTTAAGGTCTAAGATAGTGGTTTAAAACCACCATCTTAGACCCTAAGAGGGTAGTTTATAACCACCCTCTTAGGTCTAGTATGATAGTTTAAAACCATCATCTTAGGGTCTAATATGGTAGTTTAAAACCATCATCTTAGGATATAATATGGTAGTTTAAAACCATCATCTTAGAGCCTAAGATGGTGGTTTAAAACCATCATCTTAGGTCCTAAGAGGGTGGTTTTTTGAAGTACTTTTTAACCACCGTTGTATGATGTGGACTTTTTATGATACCCTCATAGATGATGGCTAAATAACCATCGTTAAAGATCTTTAAGGGTGGTTAAAAACCACCCTTAAAGACCCTTTTTGATGTAGTATTAGCAACCATGGTCAGGGACTCCAAGAAAAATAGTAAGAAGGGTAAGAAGGTTTTGAAAGAGCAAAAGGATCTCCAAGACTGTATGGATGATATTCATGACCTAATGCTTACCATAAAATCCAAGCTTAAAAGTCTAAGGGATGGAGCAAAGAAAAAGGTTTTTAAGATCTCCCCTAGTAGTCCAAGGGGGACTATGTGGTGCTCATTTTATCATTATATATACCTAATACCATGCATCCCTACCTAGATTTGGTCAAGTTTATGGTAGAGCATTACAATCCTAGAACTAGAGTGGTCCAATATGCAATAGGCCAAGTACTTTTTACTATTACACAACAAGATTTTATAGATACATTCACAATAGGTGCTCACCCCGAAGAAAATCCTAAAAGTTTTAATAAAAAAATCCAAAGTGCCTATTTTTGTGGAAAAAATATAAAGACTAGCTTAACAAGCAATTGTACCATCCCCAACCTAGCACTAACCTTCCAAAGTACCCACTTCCAAAAATTTTCTCCATGCTAGCTATAATATTTGGTCTAGAAACTGATAAGCTTGTCCATGACTATTAGATAGCCATGGCGTATGTCATCACCAGTATCCACAATTATGACATGACCAAAACTCACCCTAAAATACCTATTTTCTTTGATTGGGCCCAATTTTTTTGTTGAAAAATACATGAGAAACTAGTAGAATTTTGGAAAAGTGAGTATGGGGTATTTAGATATCCCTCTCATTTGCTATGGACATTTTTATACTTTATAATAGAAATAATTTTGTGGTTAGAGATAAATAAGCATAGCCCATAGGGAGTTATATTATCAGTACTAAGCTAGACACACATGCTATGGGAATCTAACTCCTACATGGAGTTCAACTAGTAATTCTTGGGTCCACTCTTGGTTTTTATATATGGAAGAATGCCTAGATTGTCTTAAGAGGCAATAGACTAACTCTACACTACTCAAAAAGATACCATTGGTTGGTATTTATTGAAGGAGGGCAATATGATAAAGTTGTACGATTTCATGGGAGACCTATTTTTATTCCCCTATTATGTGATGTACTAGATTTTTGGGATGGAGTTTTACCAATAGGTAGATGGGATGAATACATATTTTTGGACAAATATGAATAAGGTTGGCACATATGAGTTACCATGCAATTTTAGGCCAATTACATACACTAGTCAAGGACATGGTACAACTCTAGAAGATAAGCTTAAACACTTCAATCTACTAGTGGGGCCACATAAATGGAAGCATGAACTAAAATGTAAATTTAGGGCCAAGCTAATAAGCTTAAATAAATCTAAACCTCCAACATTCAACCATATCCCATGACCTAAGACAAAAATATTTTGAAATTTTCCAAAGGAGCAAGAATTTAGTTGGGATATAAGTAAGCTATAGAGAAGGCCCTCTTGGAGAAATTTTTATGATATAGTGAAGGCATTTGATCTTGCCAAAGATAAATACTAGATATTGAATGAAGATTTGATAAGAATGGAAAGAAGCTAGGATGGTTAGAGGTACAAATACTAGAATGGTAGATCTTTAATGTGAACACAACAAGTAGGGAACAAAGTTTGGGCTTAATATGGATGATGAATTTTCAAACCTCTACTATGATCATATCAAAACCTAGGTATTGATGAACAAAATATCATTCTAATTAAAGGATATGAAGGAAATAATGAAGAAGACTACTATTCCAAAGATGATGAGGAAGTTGGTGTGTCACTAATAAGAAGAAAGTGGGATGAAAGTTCAAAAGGACCAATTATAGGAGAAAAATTATCATTGGAAGGAGGTCCATCCTAGCAACAGGAGAGCCCTCCACTCTTACCATATGAAATACAACAATAATTCTCAAAGGAAGCTAAAATTTTGCAAATAATGGGTCATGTTGTAGGAGGCATAAGTGGAATAGAAATACAAAATTGATCTAAATAGGGGTAGCACCAAGTGAAAACCATAGCTAATACTAGCCAACAAAAAAATGAGGAAGAAAATAGGAAGGGATCCCCATTAAGCCAATAAAAAATAGATGTAAAAATAGTTAGGAGCTAACATATAGTCTTAACAGCGCAAGACACATCGATGGTGATACAAGAGCAAACCTAGGCACAAGATGAAGGTAAGTCATTTCAAATCCCTACTATCATCTTTTCTATTCCTTCTCCATCACCTCACTCTCATGTAAATCAAATTCCTAAAGAAGCAACACCTAATCCATATCCCACTAAGAGCATAAATTCTATCACTCCCTTGAGAACCAATAAACTTTTAGAGGATCACAACATCAAACTATGATAGGTGTCATGTCCATAGTCAAAATATCCCCACTGCCTTCATTTACCATTCTCTAAAGCATTTTAACTATTCCCCCCCTTTCTAGCCACCAAAACCTAAATATCATGAGCCAGTTCTAGCAAGTTGAAGATAATGCTAAAAAATGAATGGAGGACCTATTGCCTAGGAAGAAAAAGAAAAAGGTATCACAAAGCGTTTTGGGCATGGTGGACCCAATTACAAATAAAAAAATAATAGTAACCTTCACCCTAGTTATATATAAACCTACATCTCAACTAACAATTAAAAACTACAAGATGATAGTACAAGAGGTGGATATCACAAAGGTCCCACTGGAGGATATTGCTCATAATTCCCAAACCCAAGTTTCCACACTATACTATCAAGGATCCAGTATAAGAGGGAAGTATGATAAGGCAAAGAATAAGGTATATCACATGTCTACAACCTTAGAGAAAAATATGAAGAAGAAGAAGGCCTTGCAAATGCAGGTGAAGCAGTTGTAATAGATCCTCAAGGCAACTCCAACTCCAGAGTAGTTACAACAAAAAGATGAAAAATTTAGTCTCTAGAGAAACAATTGAAGAATTTATAGCTAGAGTTGGATGAAGAGAGAAAAAGGCCACAAGATCCTCAATTCTTCCAAGAAGCATTGGTGCAAATAAAAAATGAGAGTTGGAATAAAATCATTGAAGTGACCACAGAAATATACTCGCTCCTAAAATATTTGAATTTTAGAATACTTGTCGTTAGAGTAGCATAGGTTGATTTCTAGACAACACAAGGTAGGATGGATGAAAAGGTAGTACATGTAAATGATGTCCTCAAAATTTTAAAGAATAGATCTAAAATACAACTATCAAAATTGAAAAAAAAAGATTTGAAGGAAGCAATGTGCTTGACTTAGGACCTTAAAGAATGCTATTAGTTGCTGCAACAAGGTTGGGAGTTAGTTGGTATAGTGAGAAAAAATGGGGAAAGAATAATGGCTCCAATATAAGAAATTAAATAGTTTGAAATCCTAGGCTTTTGGGATCAACATGGGACTCTATATACTATGGAGCAACTCAAAATCTAGTCTGAAGGGATTGGTAGTGATAAAAAGGAGTTTTATCTATAGCCAAAACCTATTGATGAAGGAACCATTTTTTATTTTTACAAAGGTTGATTATAATATAGGTTAATATTTATGAGATGGATAGAAAATATAAATATCCCTCATATAAATAAGTATATCAATTAATAGGGATTCAAAGGAAAGTCATGAGTATCAAGATCCTATCAACGAAGATCTCAGGTAAATACAAAATTTTTTAGCTATAAAGAGCCTCCTCAACTAACCAAGGGACCAACATAAATGAAAAAGGAGAAGGATAAATTGTAGCAGAACAAAGACAAGAAGAACAAGGTGAGACTACCATAGCCTCAAATATTGGGACCTCAAGAACTGAGATATATCATATGACAAGTGGTACACATGTATAAGAAAAAGGATAGTGTGTGAAGTACAAATTCAATAACCCAATGCCTTAGTAACTTGATGATGAAAACAAACATGAGACACCCAAGTGGGAAATCTTGTGTTGGTAAAAATCTATTGACTACAAGAAAGGGAAGGCGTGTGAACAAACCTTTGGCACATATTGGAAATTTCTTGTCAAAATCATGGTAAAATATAGTTATCATAGTTACCAATAAAGGATATAAAATGAGATGTGATCCTATGGTAATGCACACAATATTTTTGCTTGAATGTTTTTGTTGAGAAATGAAGTAGCCATTCATATCATAGGAGCACTAGAACACTTTACAGTTGTTTGCAAGTCTGAGAAGGAGTACCTATGCAATGTTTCTAAGAAGAAGATAACATGGAGCAATAAAGGGACCTAGTTTTTGGGTGCTTGGAATATTTACCTAAGGTAAATGTCCTTTGCCTAAAGTAGTTTTTAGTTGTGGTAGACTATACTAATAAGGAATCTAGTTTTGCTAGAGGTACCACCAATAAGGTATCTCTGTTCTCTTTCCTTTCCTTTTTCCTTCTCATATCTTCTCTTTCCTCCTCTACTTCTCATTTCCCTACACTCTTCTTCCCCTTGTTCATACCTTTATATTTCATAGATCACTATATAGTTTCCTTCTCCACCCATCACTATTCTCACTTTCTATTACACTTCTTCCATAGTAGCTTCTTGTTATTATATACCATTTTTAGTACTTTTCCTCCTTTGAATTCTATAGAGAATCCCATATTTTATAGACAAATGGGATGTGGCCTAGATAGGGGTATATTTCAACACATGTTTTAAAGGCTCTATTATAGCTGCAAAATCCATATCTATTTAAGCCCCAAGTATCCATATCCTTCACATATTTATGCTTTCTCCCTAGTTTCACAAAAAAAAGTCTGTCTTCTTTTGCCTACTAAAATTTTAACTCCATGCCCAATAGATAAGGTCATCTAGGTTCTCTATTTTTGCAAGAAAAAATCCCTGGAAGGCACCAGTAATGTGGGTCAATGAAATTTACCATGCACATATATCCTCACAAGCTATGCCATACTATGAGTTTTCTAAGATGTTTCTAAGGCAAGAGCCAAGACACATCACTAGAATTATTATTTTTGCATAAATAAGCTACCAAAGGTCCAAATACATCTACTTGGGTCTAAATAATTTGCTAAGTTAAAAAGGTTTTGGTAAAGAAAAAACCCAAAAAGATAAAATACCAGACTTTATAAAAGATGATGTTAGCTTGAGTCCTATAAAATTTTGATAAGCCAAAAGGTCAAAACCAAGTGATATTGAGATTTTCAAATGATGATATCAGGTAAAGAACCTAAAAAGTTAGGCCTGACCCATTAGAATCTTGAAACAAAGGAAGGCCATAGGTTTTGATAAATAAAAGCTCAAAATAAAGTAATCCCAATATTTTTGAGCAATGACATCACCCAGAGTCTTTCCAAATCCCAACCCAAAAAAACTTGAGTATGAGATTCTCAAATGCTAACGTAAGCCAAAGTCTCTAAAAATCTTGGCTAAACCTCTAAGGCCTTTATAGTAGTCAAAAAATCTAAACAACACCTCTAAGTCTCTAAAAATATTGACACATCCTTTTTGATAGAAATCATGCATGTCATAAGCTTGAACCTCCTAGTCACTTAGACACATATATCTAAATAGTTATGTTGAGTTGGAATATTTGACAATTTGATGCAGTGATGAGGCATAGTAGCAAAAAGTTTACAACCATAGATCCTTGAGCCTACTAAAGACACATGGATTCAAAACTTATGGAAGAGATCTAGACCGATCATGTTAGCATAGTGTAATCAAGATAGTTAAGTTGAGCTGGTTAGGACAAAGTAGGAAAATGACATCTATGCTTCTCAAGCATGTTGGCCAAGCTATACATGTCAAGCCTCTAATAGATTGATATTGTAATTATTGGGCTAATAGATTCAATTCATTGTAAACTTATAAATAGCCCAAACCACCTCAATATAAAGGTTAACTATTTAGCACTTTGATTTTTGTATACTATATATCTTACTTTACAATAAACATAAGCTAAATTTGTTTAGCCTCCATTAAAGACACTAATTTATATTTCTACTTGAATGTGAGTTGAGTGGCTTAATACTTTTCTCTTCATTCTTTATAGATGGTAGATTTTGTTAGGCAAATTCTGTTGAAATTGAACTATTTTTTGGATTATATTCTATATAGTTCTTGGAATGTTTAAGAAGCATAATATGAGTTTAATGAATCTATATTTTGTGATGCTTTGTTTAGTAGTTGGTATATTAGGCTTTGTTTTGGTTTGAGTATAGGGTATTTTTCTAGCGTATTTAATTTTTGTTAAGCTAAATCCTGACCACTTTCTAATCAATATCTAACCCTTATCTCACCCTTCTAAAACCTTGCATTTTTATCTTTAGTCTTCAAATAAATTTTTCATTTCTTAAGCACAAAAAGGAACTATAATCCTTCAAAGGTTGACTCAAAAGTAATTCAGAGTCATCCAATCTTGGTTGTAGTCTAGGGAAAATTTTCTATATTAGGCAGATTGACGACCAAGAAATAGTTTGTAGTGCAATATTAGTACAAACTATTTATCATACAAGTGATATAATGGGAAATAAGTAAAACAAACACAAAATGAATATGACTAAACTATTTGTAGTATAAAAGGAGAGAAATGAAAAGCAATTTGCAAAAGAAAGGGATAATTAAGCTACTAACAATTTGAATTGATCAAATTTAGCCCAAAAGGAGAAACTTCAAGTCATGTAGGTGTGGGTGGTTTTTCTCATACCCACCTTGTGTCTGTGTTTGAGTGATGAGAATTCTATAAAAAGGTACTATGATGAAAATGGAAAGTCCAAAAATTCCACTGGAATTAAAAGAAAGAAAAATCCCGAAAAAAAAATGGCCATGGTTCCCCTTGAGAGACTCCCAAAAATCTACCCAAGAAAATTTTAAAAATTTGACTAAGTATTAAGTTGGGTGGAAAACTAGGCATCCATCATCCTTGAGTAGATCCCAAAACTCTAGGTAAACTCTAGGCACTCCTGAAACTTCACTGTAGGAAACCAAAACAGTAGAATGAGGGCAAAAAAATGAGAAGTTGTTTGATACTGGTAAATCTCAAAAGCCCACCACAATAGACTCTCAAGATTGGATAAGTTGTGAACCTGGAAAGGAAATGAGATGAAGATGAGTGCCTTGCAGATACCAAAATACTACCTTAGAGAAGTAAGGAGTTGCACTGGTTGAAGAATGGGAATAAATGGGACCCAGGATCGATCCTAAATCTCTACCATAGAGGAAGAGAGATCCAAGATAAGCAGAAAACCAAGAAGCAGTCTGACTACCAAGCCAACCCAAAATTTTACCTCAAGTAGAGGTGATACCTGACAAAGAAATGAGAAATATTTGAGAGCCATCAATGGCCCAAATGCCCACCCAGGTGAAGAAAAAGAACCAGAGTTTGACGAAGTGTCCTAGAGGTCAGTTTCCTGCCATTAGTGAAAGAGCACTATGTCCAAGATGAAGAGGGTTGGTAATAATTTTAATGCCTGGTAAAAAAATAACCCTATGTGCAACTAGCATGTAATAGATGGTCCTTTAAGGAGTCAAGAATGATCACCCATAAAATACAATCTTTACGGTGGGTTGCAGGTTACATTAATGATCCCAAAAAACTTCTTCCTCTAAGTGCATACAAGCATTATGAGCACCTAGGGTGTAAGGGTGCAGTTAGCGAAGTGCAATTTTAGGCTATTCAAGCAAGTAGATATAGGTTGCAGGGTTGTGGTTGGTACGTGCAGCTCGAATACTCTCTAACTCCGCTGCACTTCATTAATGAGCTCTTAAGTGCCTGCAACAGGGGTTGTTGGCCAACCTCACTTATTGAAATTATATTCACTTGTAGAGGGATAGTTTTTCAGGGGCTATATATGTAGGAATGTAAGGCATAAAAATGGTTAGATATTTAACCATTACAACTTACATATAAAATTTGGAATACATTGAATGCAAGTGAATTATTGTCTAGCCTTTGAAGCTTCTCATGTATGTATGATTTTTTTATGAATTAGCTCCAATTCTACATTCTATATTTCATGTTTTTTGTTCATTAATTCTAGAATTTTTCGTCAAACTCTATGTGATGAATATTAATGGGAATAATTGGCTGGTCTATTAGATTCATGAGTACTTAGTGCATGTTTTAAGTTTGGTTGTACATGTATTTTGATGTGGCTGAATCTATACCATAAGTTCTAACTTTAGCTTTCTTTCTTTTCTCTCAGCTCCCTTTTCCCCAGGCATAATTAGCTAGGATTCCCTAGGAACCAAACTTATTTGGAGATTGGTCTCAGAGATTATAGTTTTGAGACCATTCAATGTTAGTTGAGGTATGTGGGTGCATGATCCTTAACATTAGATAAAATTTCAGCCAAAATTTTTTGGCACGTTTGGTGGGACACATACGTCCCACATCTTCGATAAATTAGAGGTTGGTGATACTCTGTTTTACCCAGTTTTCTTGAATCACTTAGCAATTTTGTCAAGGCAAATACCCATAAAGCTATATCAAGCCTACCGTGCTTTCATGATTACAAGGCATAAATCTAGCTAGTCTAAAGAACCAATCAATTTCTTGGAGCTATCCTTTGGAAGAAAGTAGCCCACCCTAGTTAGTGAATCACCCCCATCCTTGTCTTTCACTAAGAATAAAGATGAAGATCAAGTTAACACTCACTTAAGACCTCAAGTGCCCATTGTTTCTCAAATAGTAATGGCTCAAAATCAGAACCTAGGATACCCCATATAGAATTATACTAGCTTTCTTGATCTTGTAGATCAACCCTATTCAATTAACAAATTTAAAGGTCCTACCAACATATGATGGCATAGTAAAATTGACATATGAGCACTATCAAGACGTAGCTTCATTAGCTATCATTCACAATATTTAAGAGAAAGATATCATGATCCATTTTCTAGTTATCTCTCTAAAAGGGAAAATGTTGTACTGGTACAAAACTCTACCTAACTGTAGTATCACATCTTGGGTTGATTTGACCAGTAAGCTAATACAAGAGTTCAATGATTAAGCAAACTCATTATCCTTGCTCACCCAGTTCATGGTGATACAGCAGCACCCTCAAGAGGAGATAATGGATTTAACATAAGATTTAGCCACACATGGTAAAGAGTTTCTGATGGTCTTAGTGTAACAACCTAGGTCTAACTCTCCTGGTTGTTCAAATCACAAAATCAAAATTTTTATTTACTTGATAACAAAGTTACAACTAACAAATGCACACCCAACTTTTTATTAGTACATAGGCATAGTTTTCGCACTTCGAGATCATTGACCATTGCAGAAGAAATCATGAGTGCTCGAGATTGGCCAAATCCTACAATGTATTACCATTTATGAGACCCACCTTCTCCTAACTCAATTTTTGGATACTCAGCAAGGGGTTATCCTTCTAGGACCCATAATACCTGGAAGGGTTGATGCATAGTTTCCCTGCCTCGTAGCATAGAGGACATTGGTATTACTGACCTTTACTTAGTCCTGGTTCACGTTTTGCTTCAAGCCCATGCTAGAGTTAGCATTATTATACTTAGTGCCTGATATCTCTCCATCATTCTATGGATGCTATCAGGGCCTACCAATACTTTGGATTTGGGTCCAGGTATCTCAAATCATATCACAGTTGATGATAAGACGTCCCATACCATCTATTGCTCAATCTTCCAACCCCGAAGACCAACTCCCCTAGTCTTGAGTTACTGTTGGCTGTTCCTCAACTAAACTATGATTCGTGAGAACCCTCATGGTACTACTTTGTACGATAACCTAGAATTATGTCCCATACTACCGTTTGTTACTCTCCATAGCATAAGGTCCACTAACCCTTATAATCCTACTAGAGAACAGTTATCCCTGAATCACAACAATCACCACCTGCAAGTTGCCAGAGTTGGGTGGATGCTGTCCTTCTTGACGAACATCATATTTTTCTTCCTTCTTTATGGTTAAACTTTTCTCATGGTATGGCATTTTCACCCTTCTCGGTGATTATGTTTTTTATCTTTGGTTCAAGGTTTGACCCATAGTTTGGCATCAAGTTAAAATATTGCATTTCCATATCACACGGTATTTGAATAGATTTATCTTTTAAATCTTTTGCTATCAAAAGGTTTTTAGAATAAAATATTTATTTGAGGTATTTAGAAGTAATTTAACATTAAAAAGGTGAGCACATTTGTGATTACCATGCTTCAAGTATCTTAGTTCCAGTATATCATAGATACAAATTTCTTTATAGCATTTAACTTTATGGAACCAAACGTCTTTAAAAAGGGTTTTCACATTGCTTCTCTAGCAATCATAAATTAAAAATAAACAATCAATATTTACATTTATTTATTAATTTATCTACTCTAGAAAATATAAATTAAAAAAAATGACTATCAATATTTACAGTCTAAAACATATATACATATTCTAAAGTACAAATTACGCAAATCTAAACACTTTCTTATGTGTGGCACATTTCAAGTGCTGAATTTTCTACAAGTCTAGTTACATTTTTTCAACCACTCAACTTCCTAAATCATTAATTCATCAAAGGAAAGCCTATAAAATTTGTCGTATAGTTTCATGGATTGCATAGTCGGGTTTTACTGCCAGCAAAGGAATGTTAAAGCTCGGTCAACGAAAACATGACATACCAATTTCTTATAGAGAACCCGTTTTCTGTTGCTAAGGTAAAGTATTTTATTTCATAAACTAAAAAATATTTATTTACATTGAATTAAATCACCTGAAAAGTGTTATTCTCTAAAACCCGGATAACCAAAGGATAGTAGTCCCTAGAAGGAATTTTTTTTTTATATTTTAATAATCTAAAGCACAAAATAAATTACCAAAATATACAAATCACTTCGAGTTTTCAAGCTTATCAACTTATGCAAGGTTTAGGGTGAAGTACCTTTTGGCAGACTATGGTTGGTTATCTAAAACTTAAATTACAAAGAAATCTCACTTTAGCCAAGCATTAATCCAAAGGTAAAAACCATAATGAACCATACCTACATGTCATATTTCAATCATAACATTTGCATTCAATCATTTATTGGAATTCTATATATAATATTTTGTGTAAAAATTATAGCATCATTCATTCATTAAGGAAAGCCCAAAGAATTATTTAACAAGATTTTATCTTTTAACACGGCAAATAATAATGCACCTCATGGTTTAAAACAATTTTACTGATGAAAAGCACAATTTCATGGAAGACTTCAAAGGCGGTTTCTAATAGTTGGCATACTTGCGCACGTCCTCAAAACATCTCGTTAACCTAAGTTATTATTGCATATGGTCCAATTAAAAGTTTTAATATTACACTTATGCTATGCTCAGATTCCAAAAGAATACATGCCCAAGATAGACGGCGTTAAGCTCAAGGTAATCTAGGTGGACATGATAAAGAGTAAGGTGGATTTGTTCAGATGAGGTCAAATCATATAGACCAAAGGACATGATAAAGAATAAGGTGGATTTGTTCAGATGAGGTCAAATCATATAGACCAAAATACCTTTTCCGTGGAAGCAAAGCTATCATAAAAATAAAACTTGCATTTAGTAACACCACATGATGCTTACTACCTGACCATGGATTAAGCATACTTATTTTTAACATAAGTTGACTGCAGGTGATTGGCTTCACTCCTATGGAGGTCATATTCTGAAGCGGCAGGTGACTGAAACAAGTTTTAAAATGGCGATCATTTCATTTCCATGGATTTCTAAGTGGTAGTTGATGGTTTCTAAGTTGTTTCCGCACACAAAACAACACCCTTCTTCTCTAGGTTGTGATTGATGGTGACTGAAATTTATCATTTATCATTCAAACCAGGGCATATTTTTTTTTTTTACAAAAATAAAATATTTTTTAATATAGAGGAGTTGTTTTTTTAAACCCCTTATGGGGCCGCCTTGGTCTAAGAGACCACAAACAGGGGGTTCTACACCGTCAAAGTCACCCTGGGATCCCACCCAGCCCGCACCAACATTATCAATTGGATTTTGGGTACCCAATTCAACTTTTTGGTAAGGTGGAGATGGACCTCCCTTGGAGGATTGCCCTCTCCTCTCCAACTCACCTACAACACCTGGGTGAAACCAGGGCATATTACGGTGAAACCAGGGCATATTACACTATCAAGGAAAAGCAATTGATGAATTTTTGAGATGGAACATGCAACATGCAACTCTGTCTATTATTTTAAAACGCTGCATAACATATTAATTTTTCCAAGAAGTTTTTAAACCTTACAAATTCATTATAACAAAAAAATAAAATAGTGAAGACTTAGTTGTCATATTTAAGTTCATACATAATTTTAGTCTACTTAATTTATCCATATGCATTCAGACGTCCAATGGAATATGTATGCCACTTGTTTATCCATGTGGATGGATGTTATTTTTTCGAGTTGATGGAAACCTTATTTACATACTATATTTTGTATAACTGACTCTATGTAATATGTTTTTTGTAGATCCATGTTGATGGATGGTGCCTTACCTCTTGCCACATAGCTTGGAGTCTCTATGCTATTGTTGAAGATGTCTTTGCCAAATAGTTTGCTCCTTGGTGGATTGGTTCTTGGGAACCTCATCTTTTGTAATATTGTACTATAACCCCAAAATTAGATTAAGGGGGGTGTTGGAACATATAATCCAATTTTAGGATTATTGTTGTAAATTCACCTAAGTATAAAGATGAATATAATATTAGGTATCTAGGTTTTAGGATAAATATTTTAAACAGGCACTTAAATTATATAAAATAATATTACCTAGGTTAAATATTTATACTAAGGTATATAATTATATATATATATATACCAATATTTATTTTATCATACACCTTAGTTTATTTAATCCTATATTTATCCTAAATTAAATAAATACCTAATATATTCTAACTTGAGTCAACAAGAAGTCAAAGGTGACTTGGCATGAGACTTGAGTGTGTTGGCATGTGAGGGGCACATCATGGCATGTGGTATATGTGTGGTGGTATGCGACATAAGAGTGGTGGCACACACATTGGCTTACATGAGGACATGTGGACTCATGCATTGTGGTGGTATGGTAGTGGAAGTGCATGAGATACTTGTCTCATGCACTCCACATAGTGGAGGATTTTCTCCATGGCTATTTTCTAACGGATGGAAAATCCAAATTATATATTTGAGGTTATTCCAATGTTGGAGGTTAATGGTGAAATTCTTGATGCATAGTTTATTGGTGGTTGCATGCTATAGCACTTGAGTTGTACATTGTTGACTTGAGACAATAAAATATTGGAGCTACTATTTTGGCCATAGTTTTTCCCTTCATAAGGTTTTCCATGTAATCTCAATGTCAATATTATGGTTTATCTATTTCTAATGCTATTTCATTTTAATTTTTTATATTACATGAATGTATATTGGTATTTATATAATTTGCTAACATTTTACTAAAGTTATGATTAAATCCGCTATAATTTGAAGACTTTGATCAACTTTAAACCCCCTTCATATATTAAACTAGCTAATGATTACAATGATGGCCTACCATAGGCCTAACAAGAATAACATAGTCTGGATTTATCTGGAGCTTGTGCTTAATCAACATGCTTAGAAGGAATGAGTGTCACTTTCTTTCTTTGTCCCAACCAACTATTTTGATCGAACACCGTCCAATATTTCTCAATGGCCATGTGTTCTAGAATTGTTGGAATATATTACATTATTTGGTTCCTTACTAATGTACCTTCATGGGTACATATTTATATTAGGAGTATATTAGGACTTAAGTACTTTATTAAAGCAATATAATAGATGCATAAGTGTTAGAATGTGCAATGATGTAAATGTGCATGTAGTTCACATGTACATAAGTCCTTCGAATAGAATAGTGAAGTGTCATAGGAATATTGAAGGTAAAGAGTTGCATCTCATTATAAATAGGCCTTCATAGAATAGAAAAGAGAGGATTTTGGAGTGCATAGGTTGAGTAGTAGTAGCTACAATGTAGATCTATTTTTATAAATATGGAGAGGTTGTGACCTCCATGCATATTAGTTAGCCATTATCATAGTTATAACATTGCATGTTTATTTCCATACTTGTTGCATTTTATTTAAGTTTAAAACTTCAAAATCTAATAGTGGTATCAAATCCATGGTAGATAAATAGAAAATAGTGAGCTACAAGAGCGATTGAAAGGAGATTGTAAATCTCATTTTCAGATTTCTAAAATTTACTATTGGCTAGAGTTTTTCCATAGAGTTGCAAAAAAACTTGTGAAGACTAGAACTCAACATTGAATCCACTAGATTGGCAATCCAACTAGTGAAGATTTTTTTCTATAGATTTATAGAAATTTATATTATCATTACCTAATACTTTGTTGTAGAAAAAAGGATATTCAAATATATTTGAGAAACTTTCTACAAGATCTAGGAAGAATATCATCTTTGAATCATTCTGGTACTTGAAGCAACAAGTTGGAGACTGTAGATTTGGAGGCCTAAGGAGAAAGGTCCCACTGAAAGATTTATGGATTGAAGAACTCCAAATTGAATATTGAGGAGAGATCTAGTGGCCAAGAAATCCACATTCAATATTGTAAATCTAGGAAGGAGGTATTAGAAAGAAGATCCCATTGAAGGAAGAAGAGACTGAAGGAGAAGAGTCTTAGTAAATATTGGAGATTGGTGATCTCCATTGAAGATTGAAAACTTCACATTGAAGAAGAGGTCCATAAAAGGTCCTATTTAAGAACTTCCATAGTGGAATATTAAGGATAGAGAAGGACTAACAAAATTCCTATTACAAATTTTAGTAGCAGTAGATTTAGGAGATCCAAGGAGGAGATCTCATTACAAAAATAACCATAGTTGAAGATTGAAGAGATCAAGGAAGGTCTCATTGAAGTTTTTGAGAAACTGCAACATTGAAGGCCCTAGGAGAGGTCTCGAGGAGAAACAAGGAGAAGGCTTGGTGAGCCTCATTGAAGAAGTTCCTAGAAGAATTCATTGGAGAAATTTACTACCAAGGAGAAGCTCCTTATAGTAAAAGAGTTGGGATAATTGTTGCCATCCAAAAACAAGCCCAAAGGAGAAGGATTTGGAAAGAATTTTTTCAAATTTTGGATTAGTTTGGAGATGATCTCAAGACTTTCAGAATCTTGAGAAGAAGGCCATTAGATAGGCCAATATTGAAGATAGATTTCATCAAGGAGAAAGGAGTAAGAAACTACCAAACCTGAGAGGTTTGAAGATTTCCTTTGGAGGATTAGAAGGCTTACTTGGAAAAGAAGGTTTGCTGATTTTACAACAGAAAATTGAAAGGTTCTTGAGGAATATCTCAACTGCGATTTGGAGGATTTTCATACCAATTTTTTGGGATTCAAGGACAATGTTTCGGTGAAGTTTTTGACTTATTTACAATCTGAAAATTTTCAGATTTGAGGATAGAGAGAAAACAACAATTTGGGTAGCATTGGTAGCTTCTAAAGTTCAGATTTCAGAAGTATATTATGAAGAGAAATTGGAGCCACCAAATCACAGTGTTGGGTAGAAAATTAGTGGAGTGTTGAAGCTGCAAAAAGGTGAGCTATAGAGTTGTTTTGGACAGCCTAGAAGAGCTGCAATATCATCTACAAAAGGTAGCAATTTAGGTGACTAAAATAACCATCATCTTCATCTTCTACAAAGGTAAAAAGGTATGTAAAAAATGTGCAAAAAGGTTCATTAATTGAACTATTATATTTGATTCCTTATTAAGTTTATTAAGCACCAATTTCAAGGATTAAAGGTTGCATAAATAGTGTTTATTTAAGTCTTCAAGAGAGTGTAGAAGTTATAATCTTCAAGGTTTAACCTACACAAAAGAATAGAAGTCAGATATATTTCGAGAGAAAGAAAAATATCAACATTCTATTGATCATTCTACGGAAAGGAAGACTTCACAAATTTGCATATACAATAGTGCAAAATCTTAGTGGAAAGCTTGGGTTATTAAGTGACCAAGCAAGTAAGGTATTACCAAGAGTTTGAAGGTAATATTGACTTCAATCTATATCAGCTTATAAAGGAGGTTGAAGCCTACATTTTGAGAAGTCAAAAGGCTCTACTCTACATAATCCTCCTCTACGTTTGCATAGTATTGGAGCCATTCAAAAATAGCTCTAAACAATGGTGTATCTCCAAGGAAAAGGGGAGGTATCTTGGAAAACACTCACACACCAAAACAAAAAACACCAATTAACACAAACATATAGAAACACAAGAACAAGAAAAATAAAAACTCAAGAACAATAACAGAAAAAAATACAAAACAATAAAAACACAATAACAACAAAAAACAATACAAAAAATACAAAAACAAAACAAAACACACACACAAATCTCAAAAATCTAAACTACCCTGACCGAACCAAAGAGAAACAAAAATAAAGCAAAAAGAAACTAGGTACCTCCAAAACTAAAGCCATCCAAATAAATGATAGACAGAAGAGCTACCCTTATTTGTGAAGCCCACCATCTAGGAGGGTGGTCATAACAAGTAAGATTACCTTTGTCCAAAGCCTAATTAGGTAAAGCATCAACACTCTCGTTCTAATATCTGACCATATGATTATAATCAACTTTCAAAAATCCCATCTGGATTAACTGAATCTTCTCAATAATTATTTTTATTCTCCAATCAACCTTATGATTCTTAGGAGTATTCAAAAGATTAATCATGAGTTGAGAGTCATACTCAACTAGCACCTTTTTCCATCCAACATTATTAGCCTCTTGAAGGCCTCTAAGGATACCATACCCCTCAGCAAGATTATTGGAAAGAATAACCAAATTCTCAACAAAAGTAAAAACCAGGGAGCCATTTGAAAGTTTACCAATTCCTCCTGCACTAGCTTTTCTAGGGTTCCCTTTAGAGGCTCCATCAGTATTAACTTTTCTAAAATCCTGAGGAGGGGGTTGCCAATTCCTTTTTCTATCCATATTGCAATTTCTCACATTCCATTTAAGATGGTTTCCCTTAGAGGAGTTAATCTTTAATATTTGCATCACTTGATCCCATCTTTGGTGTGAGTTTTTGGGGGTGATTATGGAGTGGTTGGACTGATTCAACTAAGTTGGCAATGGTCTTTTGCCAGATATAGTGAATATCATTAACATCTTTACTAAAAATTTGGTTGTTCCTTTCATTCTAGATATTCCAAAGAAGAGTGGTAGAATCCATCCAAACTAATTGCCTAATAAAATTATCAACACCCTCTTGTTTAGGCCAATCCCTCCAAAGCTATTCAAAAGTATAAAAATTGGACCACTGTAAGCCAAGTAAAGTGGCCATTCTCATACATAGCTCAAATTCTAGAGTACACTCAATAAAAATATGGTTGAGAGTTTCCACATTCTCTCCACACATTTCACATCGAAAAGGGCCATGAAAACCACGCTTCATAATATTCTTACCAGTAAGCACCTTGCGATGCAATAAAATCCAAGGAAAGAACCTCACCTTAGGCTAGAGCTTTTGAGCCCACAACTGGGAAAATTTATTAGATGATTAGTTGGAATTATTATGGCATAAGGCGAAATAACCTTGAGCAACTGAATACTCACCCTTAGTGGTGTTGTTCCATCCAAAATAATATTTTTCATGGGACCAAGAGAGAGATCTCATATGAAGGATGCATTGGATATCTTGTCTTTACCTTTCTAGGATTTGAATAGGCCAACCCTCAATAGGGATCCAATATCTACCAACCTCTAAATTACCAGTATGGTACCAAAAGTAATTAGCTACCTTTATCTAGTTAGCTTGGTGAAGCTCCTCCATCCAAGACCTCCATTCAAGAAAATGAGTTATCAAAGTCTTGTGACCATCCCAAGAATCAATCCAAAAAATTTCCTGTTGACCATTATGAATGATCCAAAATAAATTTTTCTTTATCAAATCCTCACTAGTATTAAGAAATTCTAAAATAGGAGAACCTTTGGTAGGTAATTGATAGCGAACAAGGTCTTCAGGACTTTTATTCTCAGTATTTTAGCATGAATATTTTTGGTCCAAAGAGCATTGGGGTTATGCAAAATCCTCCAATACAAATTAGTAGCTAAAGCTATGTTGCTATTAATAGCATACCAAAATCCTAACCCCATTCATTCTTAGGAAGACAAAGTGTTTCATTTCACCAAGGCCCATTTTATTTTCTCCTTAGTACCACTCCAAAGGAACCGATGACTGATTTGATCCAGTTCACAAAGAACAAAGTTTCGGATATTCAACATGGTAGAAACATAAATAGGAATGTATTAAAGGACTGATTTTACCAAGGTGATTCTACCCCCAGAAGAAAGACATCTATTGGTCCACTTTCCAGTTTTCTTCTTGACTTTGTCCAACAATCAATTCCAATATTTTTTTCTATCTTTGAATATTAATGGGAATACCCATATAAGTGATCGAAATGGAGGTCTTCTTATATATTAATTTATCCAAGACCATGGATTCCTTTCTGGAAGAGAAGTGAAAGAAAATGACTTTAGATTTATCTTTATTGATCAATTGCTTGGTAGTCCTAGAAAAACAACTAATTATTTGCTTAATTTTAGAAGCTTCCTTAACTATAGCTTTACCAAGAAGAGTAGAGTCATCAAAAAATTGAAGATGAGCAAATAGGTTTGTCTCCATGAGCAATGGTAACTCCTTAAAGGGTTTTGTTTTCTCTATTTTTGGTTATAGTCCTACCCAAGCATTTAGCAAGAATGATGAATAAATAAGGGGATAGGGGGTCACCTTGCCTAATAACTCTGGAGATTGGGAAAAACTGAGAAGGCCTACCATCAATAAGAACTAAGTAGGAAACTGAAGAGATAAAACCCATAATCCAATACAACCAATCCTGAGAGAAACCAAATTACCTCAAAAATTTGATAAGTGCCAATCCACTCTGTCATAAGCTTTGGATAACTTTAACCGAATGAACATGAAAGGAGATTTTTGCATATCCATGGAATGGATGGCTTCCTAAACAAGAACTTTCTCATCCACTATTTGGCATCCTTCCATATAACCCCCTTGCTTAGGGGAAATAGTTTTGTTTAAAAGAGGCTTCAACCTTTCTGCCATGATCTTAGTAATAATTTTGAGAAGAACATTACATAAAACAATAGGTCTAAAAGCTAATATATGATCAGCATCTTTATCTTTTGGAACAAGATTAATATAAATTTTATTGATAGCCTTAAAAATATATTTGGCTTTCCTGGATTCTTCCACCACCTCTAATAAATCATCATGAAGGATATCCCAAAACTCTTGGTAGAACTCAATGGGAAAACCATCAGGACCTGGGGTTTTCCATTTTTGTATTTTAAAAACTACCTGATGAAGCTCATTGATAGTAATGGGAGCAGTCAAAATAGAGCTATCCTCAGAAGTGATAAGAGAAGGGATTGCTTAAAGAACATCTTGTTGAGAAGTTGATTCAAGAGGAATAGTAGCAAAAAGATTAGAAAAGTAATCAACAACAAAAAAGTTCATGTCATCCCGATTGTAGACAACATCTCCAAAATCTGATTTCAGGGAAGAAATAAAGTCGTGAGATCTTCCAGCTAGAAGATATTTGTGGAAGAAATTTGTGTTTCGATCTCCTTCTTTGAGCCATTGAATTACAGATTTTTGCTTCCATAGAGTTCTCTTTTTTTCCATTTATCTAACTGAGTAGTGAGTTTAATTTCATCTACACACTCTCTGTGAGGTCATCTAAACGAATTTTCTTATTCAAATTTTCAAGCTGAGTAATAACTTCATGTTTTTTTATGAACATCCCCAAACTCCTTCCATTTCTAAGTCTTGATTTTGGGTTTAATGTATTGCAATATTTTGGCAAAATAGAACATCTTAGTCCCATACCTAGGCTTACCTTCCTTCCACCATTGTTGCACATGAGTTCTAAAGGATCTGTCTCTCAACCACATTAACTAAATAAAAAAGGAGAGAAAATCACACTGGTTTTCCACATTTCCACCATGACTGCCTACTGATCTGAACCAGCATTGTTAAGAGTCTTCACTTTAGAAATGTGACCATTGATTAAGAAATTATCAGATATCAAGAACCTATCCAGTATTTCCATTATACAAGCTAAGCCTTGCCTTCTGTTAGACCAAGTCATAAGGCCATTATCAGGATGGATATCCATAAGATGGAGATTTGCAATATATTTGCTCATGAGGTTAGTGCTTCCATCCAAATTTATATTTCCTCCAATTTTCTCATCCAGAGAGAGGATGGAATTGAAATCCCCTTCGATCAAGATCCAAGCTTTAGGAAAATAAGAGATAATATAAGTTATATCCTTCCTGTTGTGACATATTTCACAACGACCCCAAAAATTGGGGATCCACTTGAAATTTGAAAAGTTATTTCAAATTGTCGATTGCACTTGAGGTTTTCGATTCCACCATTTGATTTTCAAAAGGTTCATCCACATGCAAATGGTTAGATAATAGGTTGCATTTGTCAAAATGTATTTCATTTTCCACCCATTGTTGACTCATGCTCATTCGATAAACTTGAAGCACAAATTGGACAGTCATTATTGTTGTAAAAATAAAAGAATCTAGGGTTGATAAATAATTTTCCATAAATTGTGGTTAAGAGTATATTTTTTTGTCAAAATTTTATTAAGTTTATGTTATGTTGGGTCCTGTTGTTATGTTGTTTTAGTGTGTCTTGTTTTAAAATATAATTTCATTTTTTAGTTATTTTGTCATGTTATGTTATGTTAGTATTGTTCGATTTTATTTATTTATTTTATTTTATGTCCCTTTTGTTGTATGATCGTTTGGTTTTTTATATGCTTGTTCGTTTTGTTATGTTTGTTTTATGTTGTGAAGATTAGGTGTCATGTTACTTTACAATAAAGGGGTTAGTTTGGTAATGGTTTGGGTCATATTATATTAGAATGTTGTTAGGTACTTTGTGTAGTATATTTTGTTTAGGATTATTGTCAAGTTATGCTAATATTCATACTTTATGTTTCGGTTGTAATATTTTGAGTGCCATACTAACATTTTTTTTTTATGGATAGATTATAATATTGGATCCGACAGAAAGCTCAAAGTGAGGCGTGGGTCCAAATTCCATGTAAGGATGTGCACATTCGAAGATGAGTTTCACCGTTAGGAATGCATGCACAAAGTTCGAAGTCCCACGTGGTGTTTAGGAACGACATTATTCAGGAAAAGAGGTGGATGATTTGTGAGGTAATTGTCGAAGAAATTATGAGGCCCGATAAACAGCATTACACGGGGCATAGATATTGAAGCTCGTGGCATGGTACGATGCACAAGAGTCGACGGTTTTAACAGGTGCTAACATCATGAATGCATAATTTAGTTGATTCAAATTCTAGCATATATCCCAAATACAGATTGTTAATGGATGCTACAGTATGGAAAGACATTGAAATTCGCTAATTATTATGAAAAGGAATGTCGAGAAAGACATTGTCTAGAGTTTCCACCTCTAGGATATGGAATGTTTTATTTTGCTGAAGGCGCCGTATTAACAATATTATTGTCAATACGTTTGAAAATTACACTTGCTATCACCTGATAAAATACAGTCGCTATTACCGAAGGATGCCATTGCTGCAATGCTCGACAACTTCCCAGAGAAGGACATTGTGAGGGTGTGCAGAGAATTCGATGAATCTCATCTGATGAAATTGAGAAGATGTCTTATTTGGCAAAAGTAGTGTAGCTCGAACAATGTCAAACCTACTATTTTGGGAGGATTCTATCATACTATACGTGAGAACGCTTCATGTCTGAGGAGCCAGTTTCCTGTTCATATGGGACGTAGTTTTTTAAAACAGATTAGGATGGGGGAATGGTACATTCTTTGGGTGGTTTTTCGTGGCATCGCGCAACGTCAATCGAATTGGTTCGTCATAAAAAGAGAGTATACTCATTTCTTTCTTTTGGGTATCTTCGTGAAAAATATAATAGAAAGACATACATAGATTCGCATGGGGTAATTTTTAGATGATATGGTTTGATAAGTTTAAAGTCATCTTGTTTTATTTTATCTTATGGGCATTGTTCGAGGTGACTAAGGACTTGGGGTATCATTGGTTCGATTTTTCCCATAGGGAGGGTCGCCAGTCACCGTAGTTGTGTGTATCTACTTCATTGGTTCACAGTATATATATTATGATAAGACATTTAGATACATTCAAGTGTGATGATAATGTTGGTTATTATGTGGTATATAAAAATATACGAAACATGACAAAGGAAGCTAATGAAATTAGAAAATATTCAAAATAAAGAAATGTATGTTGTTTATGATAAGGTTTATAACATTAAGAAGTGCCATGAAAAGGGAACAAAAGTTGTTATAAAATCAGTTTAGAGAACTATTTTTGTTAAAAATATGGAATGAACCAAGTAAGGAACGAGAATTGAGAAGTTTTATAAATATGAAGAGAAAATGATAGAAGAGGGGTCGGGAAGGTTTGCGAAGAAGGAGTGAGAAGATTTTTGTTGAAGATAAAGGAGCAGAAGTTTTTTTAGAGAGGCTACATCTTTAGATTCAGGAGCTTTGTGGATTGAATGTAAGATTTCAACATTTATATCAAAATCAGTTTTTGTTAAAGGCAAGCATTAGTGTGGTGTCTTTGATGTATAAAGTGGTTTGATATACATTTAGACAAATTAAAAAATTCGGTAGAAGATTACACCAAACTTGTGGTCAGATTGTGTAAAACTAATTTACCTGAGTTTTGGTTTTCAAAGCTTTATTTTTGTGAATAGCCCATTGTCCAAAATATTTGCTTAGATTAATTTCTTTTCCTATAGTTTGTCTTTCTTTTCTTTTTAAAATTTATTTTGATGCACTGCAAATCAAAGTAAAGACCTAGTTCAGTTTCAGGGAGGATTGATAATTTCATAACTAGGGTTAGAAGGGAATTTTATTCACCAAGTATTTTATTTTATAAATAATTTGGGTGAATATATTCCATATGAAAATACATGAACTAGCATTATGTTTTATAATGCATGTAAGTTCATGAGATTTATGAAGGCTTTCAAACTGAAATCATATATTTCAGACACATAAAAAAATAAAATTACAAATTTATTCATGTCAAATATTTAACCAAATAAGTATCTGGCATATAAATTTCAAACCGATCAAATTCATTGCTCATATCATTGATTTTAAATATTACACGAGATATTTTATAGTTTGAGATTCATTGGAGTGGTTTACAATGTTATGTCTTTTGTTTTGAATCTCAAATCATAAATTAAGGGTGTTATATTGAAAGGTTAATTTATTCCAGATATTAACCTAGGTGTTGTAGTTGAGTTGGAGAAGAGAGGGAAATCCTCCAAGGGAGGTCCCAGGTTCAAATCTCCACCCTACCAAAAAGTTGAATTGGGTATCCAAAATCCAATTGATAATGTTGGTGCGGGCAGGGTCGGGTGCAACTCCTGGGTGACTTTGATGGTGTAGAACCCCCTGTTTATGGTCTCTCATACCAAGGTGGCCCTGCAAGCGGTTTCTCGCTTAAAAAAAAAATTATTCCAGATATTTAATCTAATAAATATCTGAAGTAGATAAACATCATATTTAAAAGGTATATGAGTTCTAATATTGGATTATAAGATACAAGACTTATAATTAGAATTCATGTAGGCCCCTTATCTGTATTTATTCAATTCAAATATTTGTGAATGATAAAATTTGAATAAATAAATATTTGTTTTAAAAGATCATCTTGAATTCTACTTGGAATATTATAAAGTATAAGTTTTATAACCAAAGTTTAAAACATTACTTTTTTTTATCTTTGAAGAAGGATTCTGGTTTTATATAAGGTAAAGGATATTGAAAGACTCTAAGGAAAGGATCATAATTATGTTTGAATTTCAAATAACTAGGGTCATTTACTATTTCACCTGACTTTGAGAAGTTTCAATTCATGATATATATGTTCATTGGGTTACACTGTGATAAAATACATTTCATGTGATTTGATATCAAGATTAATCATTTTAACTAAAGACTGGTGGTTTGAAAATAAATTTACTTCTAATATTGATGTTAAAGGACCTATCTATTTAATTTGAGGAGGTAAATCCTATAGAATGATGCATCTAATATACGATAAAACTAATCCAATTACTAGTTTCCTAGGCCCCTTGTAAACAGTTGCTTGCAAACCAAATGAGTTATTTGAGTATTTCTTATACATATACGTAAGATATATTGAAACTCAAAACAAGAACCTTGGAGATATATACTATTATTTGCAAGAGAGAACTTAAAGTTCTAAGTTGTCGAGTGGTTTTGTGACTTGAAAAAATCGCACATCAACAAATTGGTGCTAGAAGGAGGGCATGAAAGGTAAATTTTGGATTTTCATTTGAAATAATTTAAATCTCAGTTAAAAAAAAATCAGTGTTATTTAATGTGAAGGCTTAATTGATGCATATATTTTCATCAATTGATTAGTCATTTCATGCTTAGTTGCAAAATATATTTCTTTGACTAATAAGATTGACATTAAATTTTGCGTCCTTTGAAGTTTACTAATGGCATTGCTTACTTTAGTAAAGCAAATAATGGCATCTTGGATAGGTGAGTATTATAGCAGTTTAAACATGCCTATTCATAAAATTCTTGAAGGGATAGAAGTTTGTGTACCCATATTTAGGCATGATGTTGATCAAGCCAAGGAACATATTCAAAAATACAAAAGTGTATTAAGTCATTTACAACTTATGTAGGGAGATGTTCCTTGCAGACTATTTTCATACCCATTGGATGAATTTGCACTTAAGTGGTACATAAAATTACCTCTAATGCATGCTACCTCTTGGGCTAAGCTAGAAAACACATTCCTCAAACATTTTGGAAAGTTGGATGACCCAAGTATGATGTTAAATCAACTTTTCTCCATTTGTAAAAAAATTAACGAACCCATGATATCATTCAATGATAAATTCCATAGGTTGTATACTGAGGTGGGGATGCATTATATCATTTTAGAAGAAAGAGCTACTCAAATATATATGGAAGCCTTAGATCACGTCACAAACATTTTTGGGGGAAGGCCTTAAAATTACATCATTGCCTAGGGCTTACAATGAGGCAGTAACATTTGAACAACAGTTGATATCTCAAGGTGTTAATATGGAATAATAATATAGACTAAGACCTAAAATTCATGATCAAAAATCACAAATGAGTAAGGTTGAGACTGATAGTTTAGATGTCACAACTTCCTTAGATGTTGAGAATGAGGTGTAGGTTTTAGAGTCAATACACATTAATGAATTTTGTGATGATCAAAATGTAGAAACTAACTTAGCGCCATTATTCACAAAGGAGGATTGGGATGATTTTATGAAACAAAATGCAAAAATTGATTCCACTGAAGAAACCCTTGTGTTATCAAAGGATGAATCTGAGGAAGATGAATTTTTTGAAATTAAAGAAAATGAATCTGAAGAATATATAGAAGAAATGATAGATTTTCATCATTTGTTTCAGGAGGATAATGAGTGTGATGTTTTAGACCATGAAGAAGAATTATTCACTTTATTCACAATTTCCAAAGAAGTTCTTATCTCAAATGATGTGCAAGAAATTGAAAGCCTTGTGTTACTTAAGGATTCTACAATGCTCGTACAACAAGAAGTTAGTAGGTTTCCATCTCAGGTGATTGATAAAGGTAAATTTGAAAATGAAATTATAGAACTACCCAAAGTTTGCATGAAAGATAAGGTTGAATCTCATCCCTTAGTTTTAGAAGATAATTATTATAATGGATGGGGTATGTATGGTGAATCATTGTTTTCTCATGCTTCTATTGATAAAATTTTTGTTCCACTTGATATGCAAGATGTTGAAACTTCTATTTCAAAAGAAGATTTTGCAATTTCTACACAATCAGAAAATGATATGCCAATTGCAGAAATAGATAAAGTTTCAAAATTGAATCACTTTGAAGATGAGTTTATTGAACACCTTGCTGAAATTGAAAATGAAGAAATGGTAAAAGTTTCTTATGATTCATTTGTTAATAATGAAGAAGAGGTAAAGCCATCTCCATGATTAGTGAAAATTGGAGTATAAATTCTCATGAATGGTTTGAATTTAATGTTGGTGATGACTTAAAGGAAAATGTTGAGCTATTTGAAGTAACTCAGGTGGTTGATCAAGAAAATTGGTTATTTAACACATCTTATGATCAATCAGATTTGTGGTTTGAAAAGGATGGGCATATGTTTAATTGGGTGCCTAATTTTGGTGTCTTTAACAAACATGTATTTGATGAAGATGAAGAAATGCAAGGTGATCATGATGGAGACCATGAAGAAAAGGAAAAAATGACAAATGCTCATATAATCTTGGTAAATGCTAATAATGATGTGTTGAGTATAGATGACGAGGTAAAATCTTCACCTTTCTCATTGGTTATAAAAATTTCAGGTAATGGGATACATGATAAGTTTTTGGATGCTAAGGCTATCAATGATGAGATGTTAAATGTTGTTAACAAAAATTTGGAGATAACTTTTGAAATTTTTGCCATAAATGAAATGAAGGAAAATATGTTTGAGATGCTTAATCAAATTCATGAGCAATCAACTAGTGAATATAGGGCACAATTTTTTTATGATCTTCTTATACCAAATGTCCTAGATGCTTGTCAATTCTTGAATGATTGTGATTGCTTTAAAAAAATTGAAAGTGACTTGAATTTGAAATTTTTAGAAATAGGTTCTTACTTAAAATATCTCCCATTTCTAAAGAGGAGCCTAGTTCTAAATTATGAATCAAAATGTGAAATTTACACCTTTTTGAAGAAGCAAAGGATAATCAAAGATCATATATTTTCATGTAAGGTTAATAAATCAAAACTTAAACATAGAATTGCTTATAATTTTGAATCAAATCAATGGGGTGTGAAAGACAAAACGAATGTTGCATGGTTCGATTTAATCTTGCTTTTGTTGGATTTATGTGAAGCTTGGAATGCAAATCATGAGATATGTATGTTAAGGTGTGTCTATCGTGTATGGGATCTAGGGAAAAAATGGTATACATTTTGGAGTGTCTTGTATATTATGTATATTTTTGTAAATAGTTTTTGGATTGTGTGTTTGTTGTGTTGTTTTGTCATGTGATGTGTTATTTTTGTGTGTTGTTGTCATATCTTATATGTTGTTGATCTTAAGGACATATTGACTTTGCCAAAGCTTGCTAGAGTTTCATGACGTTGATGTGATTCAAATTGATCAATTTTTTAGGTGGATGTGTTAGAAGTAAGGTATTTTTGGTTGAGTCCCTGGTCATTTGTTGGCGGTGTTTGGTCTTTGATCCTGGATTGAATAGGATGAAGCTACCTAGTTTGAAAACTTACGAAACTTGGAAAAAATAAAAGCGAGATATTGGTTTATGTCCTTATGAATGTGAACTAAGATAAGGAAAATATGAAAAATTGGAATTGTACTGCAAAAACTTCACAAGTATCACAAATACACTTGCATACACTCGCATTTCATAACACATTTTATAACATTGCATACATCACCCTCGCATTCCACATTTCACATCCCATAGAAAGATCATTTATCAAATTCAAAAGTTCTAATTGGTTTTATCAAAATTCATGTTGCTTTAATCAGGAGCATTTTCACAAAGACATTTTGTGTAAAACTGCAAAAGACAAAGCTTCATGTTTACACACCATAGTTTCTAAATTCCTAAATATTTTTGGTTACTCAACCATTTCTAGTGTGATAGGCAACTGCCAAAAAATATGTCATATTATTTTATGATCATTGCACAATATACACTAAAAGGATCTTGAGATTGGGGACTGATGTTGAAATTATCTGGAACCAACCATAGTTTATGCATAAAAAAATATTTTGGGTAAAATGGTCAAAACCATCATTGGAAGAAAGTGTAGGGTGAAAAGGGGCATCCTTGTTGGTCCTATCATGCAACATAGTCCATAAAACTCATTATTATCACAAATTCTTGAAAATTTTAAATAAAATCAGAGTAGTAAGGATAGGGTCAAATTCTCATCATACTTCGGTTGAGAGTCCAATTCCCCAAAGCTCTGAGTCTATTTACATCACATACTACCTAGTAGTGGATCGTAAGAATTCGTACTACTCATTCCTCAAAAGGAAGGGTAGTCTTCCACAAGGTTCAAGAAATCAAAAGATAAAATTATGGACTATGGGGTTAACCTCCATCGGGGCTATAGACGCTTGAATGGTAGTGGAGTATACTCATGCGTGGCAACATGTTTTGATGAAAAGCAAAACCTTTGATCGTTCAAATGTTAAGGCTAGTCTTGTGGTTCTTTCATAAAAGGTTTAATAACTTTAGTCAAAATGAGATAATGAACTCACTTGCACACACATTGGTTCTGGAACGATAGTAAGGTCATAACTGAGCTCTTGATCTGGTAAGGAACTCACAACACACACATTTGGTTCTAAGAGGATTGGATAAGTTCTAGTGTGTTTGTTTATTGTACTAGAGTGTTTGATTCTCTATTTAACATGTCATTCACATCATTACATCATGTTAACACATGTTTCAGCTTACGTCATATCATTTTCATATCATTTTATTTTCACGAATGTCATTTTTAGGGCCCCTGATTAAAGTATGATGACAAGCATGGCCAAAGTAAATATTTGTGTTGAAAATGATCATTAATACATATCACCAGATCTCAAACAATAATACAACACATTCTGCATAATCCATCAATGATTTTGATAATTCATATTTGTATGTATCTATTCTCATTCTCTGGATGCTTATCAAATGCTTGTGATTCTAATTTTTTGTTTTTGGTGTGTTTTCAGAGTTTGATTTTTAGTCCAAAATGTCCAAGGACATTTACCAGAAGAGTCGCAAATGTTGTGACATCTTTCACAACGACCCCAAAAATTGGGGACCCACTTGAAATTTGAAAATTTGTTTCAAATTGTCGATTGCACTTAGGGTTTTTGATTCCACCATTTGATTTTAAAAAGGTTCATCCACATGCACATGGTTAAATAATAGGTCACATTTGTCTAAATGTATTTCATTTTCCACCCATTGTTGACTCATGCTCATTCGATAAACTTGAAGCACAAATTGGATAGCCATTATTGTTGTTACAATAAAATAATATAGGGTTGATAAATAATTTTCCATAAATTGTGGTTAAGAGTGTATTTTTGTGTCAAAATTTTGTAAGTTTATGTTATGTTGGGTCCTATTGTTATGTTGTTTTAGTGTGTCTTGTTTTAAAATATAATTTCATTGTTTAGTTATTTTGTCATGTTATGTTCTGTTAGTATTGTTAGATTTTATTTATTTATTTTATTTTATGTCCCTTTTGTTGTATGATAATTTGGTTGTTATATGCTTGTTCATTTTGTTATGTTTGTTTTATGTTGTGAATATTAGGTGTCGTGTTACTTTACAATAAAGGGGATAGTTTGGTAATGGTTTGGGTCATATTATATTAGAATGTTGTTAGGTACTTTGTGTAGTATATTTTGTTTAGGGTTATTGTTATGTTATGCTAATTTTCATACTTTATGTTTCTTTTGATGGTTTAAAATAAAGTTAAGGGTTATAATATTTTGAGTGTCATACTAACATTTTTTTTTATGGATAGGTTGTAATATTGGATCCAACAAAAATCTCAAAGTGAGGCGCGGGTCCAACTTCCATGTAAGTATGTGCACATTCAAAGATGAGTTTCACCGTTAGGAATGCATGCACAAAGTTCAAAGTCCCACGTGGTGTTTAGGAACGATATTATTCAGGAAAAGAGGTGGCCGATTTGTGAGGTAATTGTCGAAGAAATCATGAGGCCCGATAAATAGCATTACACGGGGTATAGATATTGAAGCTTGTGGTATGGTACCATGCACAGGAGTCGACGGTTTTAACAGGTGCTAACATCATGAATTCATAATTCAGTTGATTCAAATTCTAGCATATATCACAAATCCAGATTTTTAATGGACGCAACAATATGGAAAGACATTGGAATTCACTAATTATTGTGAAAAGGAATGTCGAGAGGGACATTGTCTAGAGTTGCCATCCCTAGGATATGGAATGTTTTATTTTGTTGAAGGTGCCTACCAACAATATTATTGTCAACACGTTCGAAAAATACACTTGCTATCACCTGATAAAATACATTCGCTATTACCAAAGGATGCCATTGCTACAATTCTAAAAAACTTCCCATAGAAGGACATTGTGAGGGTGTGCAGAGAATTTGATGAATCTCATCTGATGAAATTGAGAAGATGTCTTGTTTGGTGAAAGCAGTGTAGCTCGAACAATGTCAAACCTACTGTTTTAGGAGGATTTCATCATACTATACATGAGAACGCTTCATGTTTGAGGAGCCAGTTTCTTGTTCATCTGAGATGTAGTTTTTTACAATAGATTAGGATGGGGGACTGGTATGTGCTTTGGGTAATTTTTTGTGGCATCGCATAACATCAATCGAATTGGTTCATCATAAAAAGAGAGTATAATCATTTCTTTCTTTTGGGTATCTTCGTGAACAATATAATAGAAAGACATACATAGATTTGCATGGGGTAATTTTTAGATGATATGGGTTGATAATTTTAAAGTCATCTTGTTTTATTTTATCTTATGGGCGCTGTTCGAGGTGACTAAGGACTTGGGGTATCATTGGTTCGATTTTTCCCATAGGAAGGGTTGCCAATCACCGTAGTTGTATGTCTCTGGTTCACTGGTTCACAATACATATATTGTGATAAGACATTTAGATACATTCAAGTGTGATGATAATGTTGGTTATTATGTGGTATATCAAATTTAAAAGATACGAAACATGACAAAGGAAGCTAATGAAATTATAAAATCTTCGAAATAAAGAAATATATGTTGTTTACGAGAAGGTTTATAACATTAATAAGTGCCATGAAAAGGGAATAAAAGTCGTTATAAAATCAGTTTAGATAACTGTTTTTGTTAAAAATATGGAATGAACAAAGTAAGGAATGAGAATTGAGAATTTTTATAAATATGAAGAGAAAAGGATAGAAGAGGGGTTGGACAGGTTTGTGAAGGAGTGAGAAGATTTTTTTTGAAGACAAATAAGCAAAATTTTGTCAGAGAGGCTACATATTCAGATTCAGGAGCTTTGTGGATTGAATATAAGATTTCAACATTTATATCAAAATCAGTTTTTGTTAAAGGCAAGCACTAGTGTGGTGTCTTTGATGTATAAAGTGGTTTGATATTCTTTTAGATAAATTAAAAAATTCCGTAGAAGATTGCACCGAATTTGTGGTTAGATTGTGTAAAACTGATTTACCTGAGTTTTGGTTTTTGAAGCTTTGTTTTTGTGAATAGCCTATTGTCCGAAAGATTTGCTTAGATTAATTTCTTTTCCTATAGTTTGTCTTTCTTTTCTTTTTAAAATTTATTTTGATGCACTGCAAATCAAAGTAAAGACCTAGTTCAGTTTCAGGGAGGATTGATAATTTCATAACTAGGGTTAGAAGGGGATTTTATTCACCAAGTATTTTATTTTATAAATAATTTGGGTGAATATATTCCATATGAAAATACATGAACTAGCATTCTGATTTATAATGCATGTAATTTCATGAGATTTATGAAGGATTTCAAACTAAAATCTTATATTTCAGACACAAAAAAATATTCATGTCAAATACTTAAGCAAATAAGTATTTGGCATATAAATTTCAGACTGATCAAATTCATTGCTCAGATCATTGATTTTAAATATTACATAGGATATTTTATAGTTTGAGATTCATTGGAGTGGTTTACAATGTTATGTATTTTGTTTTGAATCTCAAATCATAAATTAAGGGTGTTATATTGAAAGGTTAATTTATTCCAAATATTTAATCTAATAAATATCTAAAGTAAATAAACATCATATTTAAAAGGTATATGAGTTCTAATATCGGATTATAAGATACAAGACTTATAATTAGAATTCATGTAGGCCACTTATCTGTATTTATTCAATTTAAATATTTGTGAATGATAGAATTTGAATAAATAAATATTTGTTTTAAAATATCATCTTGAATTCTACTTGGAATATTATAAAGTATAAGTTTTATAACCATAGTTTAAAACATGACTTTGTTTTATCTTTGAAGAAGGATTCTAGTTTTATATAAGGTAAAGGAGATTAAAAGACTCTAATGAAAGGATCATAATTGTGTTTGAATTCAAATAACTAGGGTCATTTACTATTTTACCTGAATTTGAGAAGTTTCAGTTCATGATATATATGTTCATTGGGTTACACTGTGATAAAATATATTTCATGTGATTTGATATCAAGATTAATCATTTTCACTGAATACTAGTGGTTTGAAAATAAATTTACTTCTAATATTGATGTTAAATTACCTATCTATTTACTTTGAGGAGGTAAATCCTATTGAATGATGCATCTAATATACGATAAAAGTAAACCAATTACTAGTTTCCCAGGCCCCTTGTAAACAGTTGCTTGCAAACCAAACGAGTTGTTCGAGTATTTCTTATACATATACGTAAGATATATTGAAACTCAATAAGAACCTTGGAGATATATACTATTATTTGCAATAGAGAACTTAAAGTTCTAAGTTGTCGAGTGGTTTTGTGAATTGATAAAATCGCACATCAACACCACTGTCTTCTTTTTTCCTCAAAAGCAGTCGGAGCATAAACTTTTTGGAGAGCATAATTTAATTGGAATGTCTACTTTGAATAGCTATAGCCAAAAGACCCAAAATACCAACCATATGGTGAATAACTACCTCTTTTGGGTCCCAAAGGAAAATAACGCCACCAAAAGTCCCTTGGGAAATGAGGGAAACCACTTTTCCAGCTGGCCAAAATTTACTAGAAGTTGAGTCCATATCCTCTATTGACATCTTTGTTTCTTAAGGAAAACAAGATGTGGATGATTTATCTGAATCATTCTTTAATTTCATTTTGTTTTGAAAGACTCCCTTTGAGTCCTCTAATATTCCAAATTATGATCTTCATTAATACCAAGGCTGAAAAAGTTGGGAAGGGCATTAATATTACCTTCCTCTACAAGCTTTTCACCTTCTTTTACCATATGATATTGATTGGTCTTGCGACCTACCTTTTGATTAAAATCCATATTTAGTTTTTTTCCTGTTTCTTGACTTAATCTAATTGAATATGGGATGGCTTCTAACCTTGAAGAATGCTTGTACACAATGAAAATATTACCAGAAGGTTCAACAGAGTCTATATTGGGACCTGTATTATTTGAATTTTTAACATTTAAAATATTCTTTGTGGTATAATTATTTTTTGTGATATAATTCAAAATGTGCTAGATAATCTTCTAATATTGTAATACAAATGTGTGTTTGTGGTATAATTCTTTTTTGGTATTAGAGCTATTAATGGATGGTGATGTTGACCTCATACCCTACTAAGTGGTGAAAGTAATAAGCATGATTATTTTTATGGATGGATGTTCTAGGGATGTGTTATATTCTCAAATTGATCCAAGAGTAAGATCAAAATTGAGAGAAGTGTAAAATATTTTGAGATTAAATGATGAACTATCATGTGTTTCTTTGAAGTACATATAGAATAGAAACAAAAGGAGAGTTAATTAGTGAACCAAATTTTTATTTTATAAGCAATTTATATCTTGTCCATCACATGCTTAGCCATTAATTTTTTATCTAAGATATTTGTAGGCTATGTCGCATGCAATGCTTTACCTACATTTCCCATCAATATTACCCTAGTATATGTTTGTCTAGATAAGCCGAAGAAGACAATGAAATTGGTCTAGTACAAGAGTTTATGATATTAGAATCACATGTTGGCATATACCACACTCATAACAACACACATGACCTTGTTTTGTTATACAATCTCATAGGTAAAAGTGAGAACCAAAGCCTAGAATTTCACCAAAGAATAGTTTAGTTTCCTTAGTAGAATATCACCATCTTACCTATTTTGATTAGGATTAATGAATCACATTGATATCTATGGATGACATTGCAAATAACCATAGAAATTAGACATTATTTATAGATTTTTTTTTCACTAATGCATATAGATGTGTGTTCAATCATGGTAAATGTAGATAAGGTGAGACATGTAGGGGAACCATTGGCAACCATATTATCCCCACATTTGATGACCTAGATCAGCTTCTCAAACTAAATAGATTTTTATGTGTATTCAAAACCAATGATGTCGTTGATTCAATATCCCATGCATTCAATATTATATGGAGGTATATAAGATCACATGTTTGATTCTCAGTCTATGTTTGATGTGCATGGTATTTCCAAAAGCATAAATTTGTTTGATTTATCTCTTATTCTCTCTCTCAAGTTGATGCAGGAGCATCCGACGGCACCAGCAACCGTGGTGTCAAGTGTCGAGAAAAATAGTGCTGAAGAGTCGGCACAGGAAGAAAAAGCGACAAAGACAAAAAATCATCGTGATTTCACGACGTGTCGTGAAATCGCGACAGAAATTGGCAAGGAGGAAGTGTAGCAGAAGGGGCCACGATTTTGCGACGTGTCGCGAAATCACGACAGTTTGTCGGAGAGGGACGAAGGCGTAGAAGGGGGCGCGATTTCGCGACATGTCACGAAATCACGACCCACGATTTTGCTACATGTCACGAAATCGCGACAGGTTTCGGAGCAGAGGAGAGAGCGACAAAACGGTCGCGATATCGCGACGTCGCGAAATCACGACGAGTTTCTCAGCGGAGGGGCAAGAGGCAAAATGGTCGCGATATCGCGACATGTCACGATATCGCGACATGTCGCGATATCGCGACCAAAATGAGAAGCAAGTGCAGAGAGCCAGAAACATCGCGATATCGCGACGAGTTTCTCAGCGGAGGGGCAGGAGGCAAAATGGTCGTGATATCGCGACATGTCGCGATATCGCGACCAAAATGAGAAGCAAGTGCAGAGAGCCAGAAACGTCGCGATATCGCGACGGAGAGAGAAAATGGTGCGGGAGGAAGAGAAAAAGATGGCAAGAACGGTGTTTTCAAGGACTGTTCGAAATTGACACGTGGACAGCCACGTGTAGCTTGAAAATTGTGAAGGACACATGTTCCGGGAGGAGGCATGGCAAATTTTGCATGCGGGAGAATACGTGTATCCAAGTGAAGATGGAGGCCACGTATCATTGAATTTAAATTTGTAGCCGCGTGCATTAAAGGGAGAGAACCATCTTTCGGATGCGTTTTATGAAAAACAACTGTAACAGGGTATGGCCGATATGGAGGAGACGGCAATACAGGGTACGACGACAGTTGTAGGTCAAGGAAGACCATGAATGCGAGCAGCAGTGCAGATCGGGCGGTGGCCCATTAATGCCAAAAATTTTGAATTCCCGGGGGGGAAAAGGAAAATTTGAATTTTGTTTTAGGTGGGGGGCATTAATTGCGTGAGAGGGTCGGGGCCTCTATAAAAACCCATTTTATTGTTTTAATCGGGACGGTGGGATTCCGAATGCACTTAGGACGTAGAGGAGAGAGAGAACCGAGCCGAGGGCCGGTGATTGTAAAAGCCTGCGGGCTGTTAATTTTTGCTGTATATTTTCAGTTGATTTCAATGAAAAAGGGAGGGTTTGCAGGAGTGTAATTTTGGGTCCCCCGTCAGTGGTATCAGAGCAGGAGTTCCTGAGTGCGTAAATAGATCGCCGACCGTGAGGCAGTTTGCGCCAGGACCTACGAGAGGGTTTTGAGAGAGAGAGAAAGAGAGAGTTTAGCATCCCCGAGCATGTTAGCAGACCGTCGGACGTGAGGCAGCTACACCGGGATCAATTAAAGCTTGTGAGAAAAGCAAAGACAAAAAAAAAATGTATTCCCGAAGAAGACGGGACAGCAAGGAGGAAGATATGGTGTCGGAAGAGGAAGTCAAAGCATTGCAACGACAATTAAAAGCCTTGCAAAAGGAATGGCTCGCAATGAAATTGCGGGAGAAAGAAGAGCGGCAAAGAAGGCGGGAAGAGAGACGAAGAAAGAGAGAAGAAAGAATGAAGGAGGCTGTAGAGGAAAAATGCAGCAGTACCGGGACCTGCCCGGAAGAAGGCACAGATCTTTCTGTGCAAGAAGAGGAATTACAGCAGGTTGCAGAAGAAGTTTGCAGCAGTGGAGAAATCTATCCGGTTGAAGACAGAAGTGTGGACCTAGAGCCTGGGTTAGAGCAGACTGTAAAGGCAGAGATGAGTCCGGAAGTGTTGCGGGAGGCAGCAACCGGACCCAGCAGAAGTGAAGATCACTTCTTCACTTACCCCGGGTGTCTGATGCAGGAGCATCCGGTGGCACCAGCAACCGAGGTGTCAAGTGTCAAGAAAAATAGTGCTGAAGAGTCGGCACAGGAAGAAAAAGCGACAAAGACAGAAAATCGTCGTGATTTCGCGACGTGTCGCGAAATCGCGACAAAAATTGGCAAGGAGGAAGTGCAGCAGAAGGGGCCACGATTTCGCGACGTGTCGCGAAATCACGACAGTTTGTCGGAGAGGGACGAAGGCGCAGAAGGGGGCGCAATTTCGTGACATGTCACGAAATCGTGACCCACGATTTTGCTACATGTCGTGAAATCGCGACAGGTTTCGGAGCAGAGGAGAGAGCGACAAAACGGTCGCGATATCGCGACGTCGCGAAATCGCGACGAGTTTCTCAGCGGAGGGGCAGAGGCAAAATGGTCGCGATATCGCGACATGTCGCGATATCACGACCAAAATGAGAAGCAAGTGCAGAGAGCCAGAAACGTCGCGATATCGCGACGTCGCGATATCGCGACGAGTTTCTCAGCGGAGGGGCAGGAGGCAAAATGGTCGCGATATCACGTCGCGATATCATGACCAAAATGAGAAGCAAGTGCAGAGAGCCAGAAACGTCACGATATCGCGACATGTCGCGATATCACGATGGAGAGAGAAAATGGTGCGGGAGGAAGAGAAAAAGATGGCGGGAACGGTGTTTTCGAGGACTGTTCGAAATTGACACGTGGACAGCCACGTGTAGCTTGAAAATTGTGAAGGACACATGTTCCAGGAGGAGGCATGGCAAATTTTGCACGCGGGAGAATACGTGTATCCAAGTGAAGATGGAGGCCACGTATCATTGAATTTAAATTTGCAGTCGCGTGCATTAAAGGGAGAGAACCATCTTTCGGATGCGTTTTACGAAAAACAACTGTAACAGGGTATGGCCGGTATGGAGGAGACAACAGTACAGGGTATGGCAGCAGTTGCAGGTCGAGGAAGACGATGAATGCGAGCAGCAATGCGGATCGGGCGGTGGCCCATTAATGCCGAAAATTTTGAATTCCCGGGGGGGAAAAGGAAAATTTGAATTTTGTTTTAGGTGGGGGGCATTAATTGCGTGAGAGGGTCGGGGCCTCTATAAAAACCCATTTTATTGTTTTAATCGGGATGGTGGGATTCCGAATGCACTTAGGACGTAGAGGAGAGAGAGAGCCGAGTCGAGGGCCGATGATTGTAAAAGCCTGCGGGCTGTTAATTTCTGCTGTACATTTTCAGTTGATTTCAATGAAAAAGGGAGGGTTTGTAGGAGTGTAATTTTGGGTCCCCCGTCACAATTTCTAGCTCTATGAGTCTATCAACATCTTTCCAAGAGCCATTTTACTAAAGACATTAGAGAATATTTTTTTAGAAAATGATATCTTATAGCTCTTGTACTATTTTTTGGTTTGAGGGCATGTAAATCATTTAGTCTCATATACAAATCTCCATAAATCTCATATGAGAAATGCTCCTATACAAGACCACCATTAAAATAGAACTATGATGGTAAGGATGTATTGTTGCCATCACACAACATACCCCAATTTGGGGACCCACTCAAAATTTTGGCATTTTTTGTTCTTTGTTTTATCCAATTTTGCTCGCATCAAGGTCTTTGAAAATTTGCTTACACCAATATTATTTTTTTAAATTTTGATTACATTGAGATTTTGAAATTGTTGACATCTTTGCATCTTGAAGGCTTGAATTTAGTTGTAATGATTCAAATTGAATATTTTTGAATATTTACATCTTAATTGCATTATTTCAAATCAAATAATTTAGAAAATTGGATTTTCAAAGGTTTAAATAATTAAATTTCATTTTAGGGTTATTCAAATTTTATCACTTTTGCCCTAAAATTGATGCAAAATTGAAATGGACATATCTTGAGCTAGACAACTCCGTTTGAGCTCATTCAAAACTTGGTAGAAAGATATTGATTTCCTCTTTCTAATGGTACCAAAATTATAGGATTTTAAATGTCAATTTCACCCAAAATAGTAGTTTACTATAGCAACTTGTGAACTTTAAAATATCATTTCTCATGAATGGAGATAAATTTTTGGATGATCTCAGTGATTTTGAGTACCCTTTTGGCCTATTTAGATGCATGAAATTTTTTATTAAAATATGAGAACTTTGAATTTTGACTCAATTTTGGGCAAAAGGAAAGTTACGAAGGAGAATGAATAATAAATAAAATAAAGGTTGGTTTTGTCTTAATCTTATGATGAATATGTCATTATGCAGGTAATACAAGGGAATGAAAAGAAATATTAATGATAAGATTCATAACATTTCCACAACAAGTTCAAAAATACAAGGAGAATGAATAGTTACGAAACCCGTTATAGAAATGGTTATAAAAATTTACACGCTAAATATTTAATATTATTAAAAAGGTATTGAGATTCATGGAAAAGGGGTCAGAATATTTTTGGAATGGAAGATTTTTGGAGGAAGAAAAGTTGAAGAACGAGATTGCTGCATTGAAGGTTTCACCATTGTATTGCAGAGTGCAGGTTTTCTGAAATCAAATGTTTCAATTGAATATTTTCCAAGTTTAATATATTTATTTAATATTGATAAAGTTTATGCATGTGGATGGTAGTTGTATGGAATAATTTAATATATTATTTATTACCTTAGAATATTGCACTTAATTTACTTTTGATTATGTGAATTTAGATCAAAGTAAATAAGGTTAATATTTTCAGAAGATTTTGTTTTGTAGATTCAAAGTTGATAATTTTCATTTCAGTAATCTATCATTCTGTTTGTTCCATTCTGTTATGCACATTTCTATTTTAGTTTATTTCATTTTATTTTTCTAACCCTAAGCCTTTTTATTTTTATTTAATTTCACCGCACAAGAAAAAAATCAAAACCCTAAATTTGATGCAAATTTTTAATTTTTCACATTAGCGTAAATGTTTATTTTATTTCAATAAAAATTTGACATTATACATTCGAAATAGACATTAAGGTTCTAATTAATTAAATTTTCCAAATAATAATTATTAGATTTAAAACATTAATTCATTTGAATAAATTAAAATTAAAATCATTTTCTAAGGTACCCAGGTGTTGTAGGTGAGTTGGAGAGGAGAGGGCAATCCTCCAAGGGAGGTCCCAGGTTCGAATCCCCACCCTACCAAAAAGCTGAATTGGGTACACAAAATCCAATTGATAATGTTGGTGTGAGCAGGGTCGGGTGCAACCCCCGGGTGACTTTGACGGTGTAGAACCCCCTGTTCATGGTCTCTTAGACCAAGGCGGCCCCGCAAGGGGTTTTTCGCTTAAAAAAAAAAGATCATTTTCTAAGGTTAAAATTCAAATATTTTCACTCCAAAGGTTTTATTATTTGCAAAATTTTATTATTAATTGGACACATTTTTCAAATTTAAAGCATTACAAATCAAACCACTTTCACAGGCCCCTTGTTAACAGTTACTTGCACCTCTGAGGTATTTAGCACATTTTTACATTTCACAAGCATACAAGCACATTTAAGAAATTAAGAAAACATAACCTTGGAGAAGTTTTAAATTTCTTTGCAAGAGAGGATTTTCTAACAATATCCTAACTGTGAGTGTAGTTTTGCAATTGGGCAAAAATATCATTCAACAGTATGTCATTGGAGAGAAAAGAAATTGAGGGAGAGACAAGATGATACAACCCTTTAGATTGATATATCTTTTGTAGGCTAAGTATGAGTGTGATATTGTGGATAAATTTAAGTCCACTTGTAGAGCATAAAGCCTAATTTGTATCATTCGTGAATCTTGCGATGTATTAGTTAGTGCTTTTAGTAAGAGATAAACCAAGTGTGATCCAATGCCAATTATTATTGAGTGATTTGGGATGTTGAGGAGCCATTTGCATAACCATTTTGTATATTAATCTTTCATTGTATATGTCTAGTATTTTTTATGGCGATTATAACCATCATAATGGAGCTTAGTTGGTAGTAGTTTGGAGGAACCCTATTTTAATTTTTTTTGTGTTATTTGAAATGTTTCTTATTAGTAGAAATATACAACCAAAACTTAGCATGAGTTGTGGTAGAACCTCTTTTGACTAGAGAGATATTTCTTATATTTTCTCCTTTTCTCTTCTAGATTTATTTCTTTCACCTTTGATTATTGTATGTTAGTTGTCACACCTTTGTTAGTTCCCAACTATTTGTAACATTGATGTCTCTTAGATAATAACACGTTAGACCTATTTTGAATGTGTGGGATGGCAAGTAATTTTGGATAGGGATATTCTATCATTAAGAGTATCATTGGACCCCTACATGTGGGTCTTGATTTAGATGCTAAACTTTAATGGATGCTAATAATAAATTATATTTGTATATAATAGAAATTAGAATAATTTTATTTGGAATTTTATGTCTAGATAACTAATATTTATTTTGAACATTTCATATTCATTATTGTATTTTGTAAGGAGAAAAAATATTTAGCATTTGAAAAAATAGAGAGGGAGATTTTATTTTATTAAGGAAAAGTAGTTTTTCTTTGTATGTGTGAGAGAGACAGAGAGACAAAGAGTTAACAAGTAATTTAATTAGTGGTATTATGGTCAATTATCTTGAGTGAATTAAATATTTATAGAAGCATTTTGGTCAAGCCTAATCAAGTTCAGTCATCTTGATATGTTGTGTTTTGTTCTAGTTATTGGTCATAGCAATGATTCTTATTTGTTTGGAAAAGTACTTTGATAAAGGGAAAATGTTTTCAACTCATCATATGTTTACAATGCAACCTATGACTTCAATTGCCATGGATTAGGCATATGGATTTTTCTATGCCTTTTAGAAACTCCTACGTGAGACTAGAAAATTATTTTTTGAACATCTAGTATCACAAGGATGTTTAGATCACTTGATATTTGAAGCTCATTATCAAGTTTGTAATTTCAATTAACATTTGATTAAAGCATGAAGGAAATATGGAAGAGAACTTAGAATGCAAATAGCATCATCACAACATACATTCAAATGATAGATCTTTGGAGTAAGTTTGAATTTTGATATTTTAAAATTCCATTAAGACTTTAGCTAATCTTGTCAATTTGGGTGAAATTGATTGTTTTGATGGCTTAGAGTTTGTGTGAGTTCTAGAGATCAATTTAGATTATGGTGTACATAGTTTAGAGTTCAACTGAGATTAGGTTCCCAACTTGGTTTGTTGGTTGGATGATTTAGAGTTTAGTGCTTTGGCATTATAGAATCTAGAGTTCAATCCAACTTTTGATTTACCAAGTTCTATATTCTAGCTAGTTGCAACTTGCTTCTTATGGAAGTCTATAATTTAGTTCAATGGTTTATTTTAACTTTAGAAGCTTCTAAATTTAGTATTTTTTCTAGTGTTATGTGTTTTATCATTCAAGTAGTCATTGTTTAAGTGTGTGATAGTTACACCTCCATAATTCAATGTCTTGAGTTTGGTGATTTTTGTCTAGAATTTAAAGTCTTCATGTTTGGATGATGACGTTTGCTTTCCAAAGATTAACACTAGTTTGTGTATACATCTAGAGTGAACTCTATATTTAGCATCATTTCCTATTTGAATTGGTGATTACATCGACTATTTATCCATGTATTTTGATGAGATGGAATGATGGTGTAGGGATATGCTAGTAGATGCATGGTTTTCATAAGATCCATTATGGTATATAAGTGGAAGTAAGACCTTATAAAGGTATGTGTGTGCTTATGTTAACAATTAAAACTTTTGGTGTACCTAGTTTAGTTATTGGGGTAGTTGAAATAAACTTAGTTTGGGATGATATTTGTATCAACATATCATATTCATATCTAAATTGTACTACCAATTAGGATTTATTGTTATTAGGTAATTAGCTATTCAGAGTATGTTTTGTGCTATATATTTTTCTAATAATGTAATAAAAATAAATGTCTATGATATAACTCCTTTACCAATAATATATAAATACTAATATTTTATTTGTTTGGGAATTTTTAAGATAAAGAAAGGAAAAGGGAAACATTATGATGCAAGTGTAGTGGTGAAGAGTGTTTTTCAAAAATACCAGTTGCAATATGATGTAGCACATTTTGTTGTCAAAAGTGTAGTTGAATGGTGTAAAAATCATCTGCATTATATGTCACAAGTGAATGAAGCATTACTACTAGCATAATGTTTTTGGTGAAATTTTATAAGTAAATTCAAATTCAAGAATTTAAAATTATTTTTTAAAGACTTTTAACTTATTTAAGCTATTTTCTTTAACTTTTTTCACCTAATTAATGTTAAAATCCAATTTATATGTGCATTCCTGGACTTATTATAGACATTGATATAAGTCTATACCATTTCCAAACGATAACAGGCACAATGACCATTCATTCACTCAATGATGCACAAATAATTCCACGAACCATCTAAATTAGAGATTATACATGGTATTTATTTTTTCTAAAGAATATTGAATGAAATAATATTATTCTATCAAAAAAGGCTACATGTTTGTTTGTTTGGTTTTTTAATTGGGAATTTTTTCATTGAGTTTACATAGGTTTTTATGAGGGGTCCTAGTCCCCTCATACTGAGTGGGGTTTGAACCTTGGACATCTCAAGTAGAGGCCAAATCCCTTACCGCTATAGTAAGCTTACGAATTTTCTAATTGGCAATTAAACATTCATGCTTTACTTAAAAAATTTGATCCTCAGTCTACATATCATATTTTTAGTAACACTTATACCATTTTATTCTACCTGTTATCTTTTAGATTAGAAGGATGAGATATCATGTATTCACTAGCTATGATAAGATATTTGAATATGTAAAGAAATGTATGTTTACATATACACTGATTTTGTATGTATACAGATGCCTATATATTAATATTTTGAAATTAGTTCAAGTTGTACAAATTGATACCTTGATTAATTTTAATGTCTATGTGGGAGATATATTTATAGTGATTAAAAAACTTGGTAATGCAAAGAATGTTGAATATAGACATAATTTCAAATATACTAAATCCTCAACTTGATGATAATGAGAATGTTTTTGAAATAGACTCCTCTCTTTTATAGGTTACATATGTCTCAACCAAGGCCCATTGGTATTACATCATGACCATATAGTGATATTACATCTTGTTTTTATAATTATGCATGATCACATGGATTCAAACCCAACTATCATAAAACTCAAGATATTTAATTAGTTGAGCTCATGTCATTTTATCTTGAAATAAAATCTCTTTTTCTTTAGGTAATTTGGAAATTCTAATTATAAATATAGTTTAATGTGATTTATATTTCAAATCAAGTTTACAAAGGCTTATTTTAGATAGGAATTCTATTTTAAATATAATATATATATATATATATATATATATATATATATATTTTTGTGGAAAACATCCCAGAAGGGATGCCACTTTCGGGTAAGACCCAAGGAGGCAGGGGTATCTCTTCCGCCAAAATCACCCAGGGCTCGCACCTGGCCTACCACCTTTGACATACTCAAGGAGCAAACCTGAAACAATAAAAAATAAGAACACACAAACACAAACACAAACACAAACACAAACACAAACACAAACACAAACACAAACACAAGAACATAAAAAATAAACATGACAAAAACAATAGAAAGATACAAAGACAACCAACAAAAACATGAAAAACAAAAACAACCAAAACCTTAAAAATATAAAAAAATAAAACAAAAACAAACAAACACACAATAAGATAAAAAAAAACATAGAAAACACTCACACACCAAAAAAAAAAACACCAATTAACACAAACATACAAAAACACAAGAACAAGAAAAATAAAAACACAAGAACAATAACAAAAAAAACACAAAACAATAAAAACACAATAACAACAAAAAACAATACAAAAAATACAAAAACAAAACACACACACACACCTCAAAAAACTAAACTACCCTGACCGAACCAAAGAGAAGCAAAAATAAAGCAAGAAGAAACTAGGTACCTCCAGAACTGGAGCCATCCAAAGAAATGATAGACAGAAGAGCTTCCCTAATTTGTGAAGCCCACCATCTAGGAGGGTGGCCATAGCAAGTAAGATCACCTTTGTCCAAAGCCCAATTAGCTAAAGCATCAACACTCTTGTTCTGATCTCTGACCACATGATTGTAATCAACTTTCAAAAATCCCATCTGGATTAACTGAATCTTCTCAATAATTCTTTTTATTCTCCAATCAACCTTATGATTCTTAGAAGGAGTCTTCAAAATATTAATCATGAGTTGAGAGTCAGACTCAACTAGCACCTTTTCCCATCCAACCTTAGTAGCCTCTTGAAGGCCTCTAAGGATACCATACCCCTCAACAAGGTTATTGGAAAGAATACCCAAATTCTCAGCAAAAGTAAAAACCAGGGAGCCATCTGAAAGTCTACCAATTCCTCCCGCACTAGCTTTTCCAGGGTTCCCTCTAGAGGCTCCATCAGTATTGACTTTTCCAAAATCCTTAGGAGGAGGTTGCCAATTCCTTGTTCTATCCATCTTGCAATTGCTCACATTCCCTTTAAGATGGTTTCCCTTAGAGGAGTTAATCTTCAATATTTGCATCACTTGATCCCATATTTGGTGGGAGTTTTGGGGGTGATTAAGGAGTTGTTGGACTGATTCAACTAAGTTGGCAATGGTATTTTGCCAAATATAGTGAATATCCTTCCTATCTTGATTAAAAATTTGGTTGTTCCTTTCATTCTAGATATTCCAAAGAAGAATGGTAGAACCCATCCAAACTAACTGCCTAATAAAATGATCAACACCCTCTTGTTTAGGCCAATCCCTCCAAAGTTGTTCAAAAGTAAAAAAGTTGGACCACTGTAAGCCAAGTAAAGTGGCCATTCTCCTCCATAGCTCAGAGGCTAAAGTACACTCAATAAAAATATGGCTGAGAGTTTCTACATTCTTTCCACACATTTCACATCTAAAAGGGCCATGAAAACCATGCTTCATAAGTTGCTCACCAGTAAGCACCCTACGATGCAATAAAAGCCAAGTAAAGAACCTCACCTTAGGCCAGAGCTTTTGAGCCCACAACTGAGAAAATATGTCAGATGATTGGTTGGGATTATTATGGCATAAGGTCAAATAACCTTGAGCAACTGAATACTCACCCTTAGTAGTGTTGTTCCATCCAAAACAATCTTTTTCATGGGACCAAGAGAGAGATCTCATATGAAGGATGCCTTGGATATCTTGTCTTTGCCTTTCTGGGATTTGAATAGGCCAGTCCTCAATAGGGATCCAATATCTACCAACCTTTGAATTACCAGTATGGTATCGATAGTAATTAGCCACCTTTATCCAGTTAGCTCGGTGAAGCTCCTCCATCCAAGGCCTCCAATCGGGAAACTGAGTTATCAAAGGCTTGTGACCATCCCAAGAATCTATCCAAAAATTTACCTATTGACCATTATGAATGATCCAAAATAAATTTTTCTTTATCAAATCCTCACCAGTCTTAAGAACTGCTAAAATGGGAGAACCTTTGGTAGGCAATTGATAGCGAACAAGGTCTTCAGGCCTTTTGTTCTCAAGCATATTTAGCATGGAGATTATTGGCCCAAAGAGCATTGGGGTTATGCAACATCCTCCAATATAATTTAGCAGCTAAAGCTTTGTTGTTATTAATAGAAGACCGGAATCCTAACCCCCTTCATTCTTAGGAAGACATAAAGTGTCCCATTTCACCAAGGCCCATTTTCTTTTCTCCTTAGTACCACTCCAAAGGAACCGATGACTGATTTGATCCAGTTCTCAAAGAACAACCTTTGGGATATTCAACATGGAAGAAACATAAATAGGAATAGCTTGAAGGACTGATTTTACCAAGGTGATTCTACCCCTAGAAGAAAGCCACCTATTGGTCCACTTTCCAATTTTCTTCTTGACTTTGTCCAACAACCAATTCCAATATTTTTTTTGCCTTTGAATATTGATGGGAATACCTAAATAAGTGATCGAAAGGGAGGTCTTCTTATATCTTAATTTATCCAAGACCATGGATTCCTGTCTGGTAGAGCAGTGAAAGAAAATAACTTTAGATTTATCTTCATTGATCAATTGCCCAATAGCCTTAGAAAAATAACTAATGATTTTCTTAATATTAGAAGCTTCCTTAACTGTAGCTTTACCTAAAAGAGTAGAGTCATCAACAAATTGAATATGGGAGATAGGTCTAGCTCCATGAGCAATGGTAACTCCCTCAAGGGTTTTGTTTTCTCTCTTTTTGGTTATAGTCCTACCCAAGCATTCAACAAGAATGATGAATAAATAAGGGGATAGCGGGTCACCTTGCCTAATACCTCTAGAAGCTAGGAATGACTGAGAAGGCCTGCCATTGATAAGAACTAAGTAGGAAACTGAAGAGATACATCCCATAATCCAATCCATCCAATCTTGAGAGAAACCAAATTGCCTCAAAACTTTGATAAGGAAGTGCCAATCCACTCTGTCATAAGCTTTGGATAAGTCTAACCGAATGAACATGGAAGGAGATTTTTGCATATCCATGGAATGGATGGCTTCCTGAGCAAGAACTATCTCATCTACTATTTGATGCCCTTCCACATAACCCCCTTGTTCAGGGGAAATAATCTTATGCAAAAGAGGCTTCAACCTTTCTACCATGATCTTAGTAATGATTTTGAGAAGAACATTACATAAAGCAATAGGTCTAAAAGCTGAGATATGATCAACCTCTTGAGCTTTTGGAACAAGAGTAATATAAGTTTTATTGATAACCTTCAAAATTTCTTTGGCTTTCCTGGCTTCTTCCACCACCTCTAATAAATCAACATGAAGGATATCCTAGAACTCTTGGTAAAACTCAATGGGAAAACCATCAGGACCTAGGGTTTTCCCTTTTTGCATTTTAAAAACTACCTGTTGAAGCTCATTGATAGTAACAGGAGCAGTCAAAATAGAGTTCTCCTCAGAAGTGATAAGAGAAGGGATTGCTTGAAGAACATTTTGTTGAGAAGCTGAGTCAAGAGGAGTAGCAGTAAAAATATTGGAAAAGTAATCGACAACAATAGAGTTCATGCCATCCCAAGTGTAGACAACATCTCCAGAATCTGATTTTAGGGAAGAAATAAAGTTGTGAGATCTTCGAGCTAGAAGAGATTTGTGGAAGAAATTTGTGTTTCGATCTCCTTCTTTGAGCCATTGAATTCTAGATTTTTGCTTCCATAAGAGTTCTTCTTTTTTCCCATTCCTCTAACTGAGTTGTGAGTTTAATTTCATCTGCACTTCTACTCTCTGTGAGGCCATCTAAACAGATTTTCTTATTCAAATTTTCAAGTTGAGCAATAACTTCATATTTTTTTTATGAACATCCCCAAACTCCTTCCAGTTCCAAGTCTTGATTTTGGATTTAATGTATTGCAGTATTTTGGCAAAATAGAACATCTTAGTCCCATACCTAGGCTTACCTTCCTTCCACCATTGTTGCACATGAGGTCTAAAGGAACTATCTCTGAGCCACATTAATTGAAAATAAAAAGGAGAGAAACTCACATTGGTTTTCCACATTTCCACCATGACTGGCCAATGATCCAAACCAACATTGTTAAGAGTCTTCACTTTAGGAATGTGACCATGGATTAAGAAATTTTTAGAGAGCAAAAACCTATCCAATCTCTCCATTATACAAGCTAAGCCTTACCTTCTGTTAGACCAAGTCATAAGGCCATTATCTAGTTGGATGTCCACAAGATGGAGGTTTGCAATATATTCACTCATGAGGTCAGTGCTTCTATCCAAATTTCTATTTCCCCCCATTTTCTCATCCAGAGAGAGGATGGTATTGAAATCTCCTCCGATCAAGATCCAAGCTTCAAGAAAATGAGAGATAATATAAGTTATATCCTTCCACTATCTTCTTTTTTCCTCCAAAGTAGTCGAAGCATAAATAGTAATGTAGAGCATAATTTGGTTGGAATGTCTACTTTGAATAGCTATAGCTAAAAGACCCCAACTTCCAACCATATGGTGAATAACTACCTCTTTTGGGTCCCAAAGACAAGCAATGCCACTAGAAGTCCCCTAGGAACTGAGGGAAACCACTTTTCTAGTTGGCCAAATTTTACTAGCAATTGAGTCCATATCCTCTATTGACATCTTCGTTTCTTGAAGGAAAACAAGATGTGGATGATTTATCTGAATCATTCTTCTAATTTCATTTTGTTTTGAAAGACTCCCTTTGAGTCCTCTAATATTCCAAGTGATGATCTTCATTAATACTAGGGCTAAAAAATTTGGGAAGGGCATTAATATTACCTTCCTCTACAAGCTTTTCACCTTCTTTTACCATATGATATTGATTGGTCTTGCGACCTACCTTTTGATTAGAATCCATCTTCAGTTTTTTTTCCTGTTTCTTGACTTACTCCAATTGAATCTGAGATGGCTTCTAACCTTGAAGAATGCTCGTACACAACCAAAGTGTTACTAGAGGGTTCAACAGAGTCTATATTGGGACCTGTATTATTTGAAGTTTTGACATTTAAAAGATTGTTTTTCTTGTGTAAATTTTCTCCCTTTTTTTCTTTTGAAAACCTTTGATTTGTTGGTTTGTCTCTGAGTTTTTCCCTTCATATTTAAATTGTGTTTCTAAGATTTTTGTTTCCATTATTTCCTCTTCCTCACTTGGGACATCATTCATGGAAAGGATTTCAAACATATTAGCAGATGACTTTGATTGATCCTTCATAACTGGTTTTTTTTGAGTGTTCTTCTTCTTAGGCATTTGGAAACCTGCTGAGTTTATATCTTCTTTCTTTTGATCAGGAATTTTATTTGGGCAAGCACTAGCCAAATGACCATATTCATGGCAAATTCTACAATGAAAAGGAATGTTCTCATAGTCCACTACTTGCTCCCAAGTGTCTTCCCCAAATTGTAATGTGATATTTTTAGGTAAGGGTTTGTCAAAATCCATTAAAACACAAATCCGAGCATAAATAATATGTTCAAAATTTTGAGTACAATCAACAGTCATCATAAAAGTTCCTAAAGAGTTTCCAATTGAAGAAAAAATAGTAGGATTCCAAAATTCAATAGGGAGGCCAAAGAGTCTAACCCACACGGGAGCTGTAGAAGGCATCTCTTCTTCGACTTTAAATTTAGTATGCCAGGGCTTCATGAAAAGCCCTACCCTTCCAAAGAACCAGGGACCCCCTTGAAAAGTTTTCTCTCTATCTTCATTATTAGCAAATAAAACAAGAAAATAACCATTTGGATAAATAGAGATTTGTAACTCACCTTTAGTTTTCCAGCTTTTTGCAGCCCAAACTTTGAAAGCGAGATAGGCTCGGACGAAAACCCACGAACCGACAAATTAGTCCTCTTTTTTCCAGATCTTCAATGCCAGTCTGAATGTTACCCATATCAAGCTTAACAATAGGAGTTCCACAAGTTGCTTTAAGACATCCTGACTCCATTTTCTTGGGATCAATCTTAGGCATTCTTAGAGGTTTATGGGAAGCCCTAAGATTAATATTAGCATTGGGCTGAGGCTGTCCACCATGGAGGGCATCCCTAAAATTCATTTTTGGGGCTGAGTCTTCAAAATTCTTACCCTTGACAGGGGTTTTCATAGTAGATTTATTTTGTGGGTGCACCTTAGCACCAGAATCACTTGAGATCTGAGCCATTTTTTGATCAGCTGCTTGAAACTTATTTCGTGATCTCTTTAATCCTTGCCCTAGACGTCGTGGAAAGGTATGGTTTTCACTTTTATTTTGTGCAGCAAATTGGAAGTCGTTGTCACTCAAGTTCACAGCATGATCTATTGAAAGATAGATTTCTAACCCATATTGGATCCCCTGCAACATATCCTGCTAAAATATTGAGTAGAAACCACAAAAATATTGGCCGCTAGGGCCCGAAGGCCCCAAAAACCAACCTCTGGAGCTGCTTGCACTCAACCCAGATGAAACCCTCGCACAACCGCTTGCCAAAAATCTCGTTCACACATAGGGATGCGCTAGGATCTGTGTTGCTCCAAATGATCTAAAAATTGGTGGAGATGTTCTAGGGTTTTTCAGGCATCTACCCTCAAAATTTCAGCTCAATCCGAGTCCGGATGAGTGAAATATGGCCGAAACAAGTTCGATAGTTTGGGCAGTCCTGCGAAAAACGTCCCTCTATTCAATAAACATCAATATAAAATAATAATTTATATATAGGGTACATATTACATTTAAGTGAAAGTAAAAAAGAACTACATTCTATTTTATGACTCCAAGCCTTACATGTGTGTGTTATATTATAGTCATCTTGTCATAGGAACTCGTATTTCTTTGTTTCAAGTTAATGGTTGAAAGCATCATAAATGGAAATTGAGCATTGGAAATCATGAGAAGCTAACGATGATGTTTCTATTAAGAGTGACTCAAAATTTATTTCATAGCATAAAATGCCTTTTTTATTACTTCTTTATATGTGATATGTTTAGGGATTATGATTTTACACATATATTATTTGAATTGATTTTGCACATGTTTGGTTTTGAATTTTTTGATTTTGTGGATATTTAGTTTTACAAAAATTTGTTTTATAAGTAGTTAAAGACATTGTTCAATTATATTTATTAGGGGAAGTTAAATTCTTGGCTAGATTTATCATGACATTAGTATCCTTTGAAATAAAAGAAATATTGATGGTCAAATTCTTAAGCATCAGATTGGAAGGAATATCCTTTAATATTGTTGTAAACTATTATTATGATTATGCCTATCTAGTGCATTTTAAATTGAAATATTTATGTTAAGAAAGTTCAAATAATGATTTTTCTGAATTAATTTTTGGTCATTAAAATTAAAATGTTATATTATGCATCTATTTTGTGAAACCATGAAATAATTAATAAGTTTATAATATGGCTATAATCAGTATCTTATTTGGAAGATATAGGAAATAAATCAACTCATGGAAATAATAATAATATTAAGCTAGTTAGGTGAATGGATATTAAAGATTGCATACAAAAGGATGAGATAGACCTATGGACTTATTGGGATGGTAACAAATCCATGGTGTATCCATAAAATTATCCTAGCTAGTATATTGCATTTGGAGCTTCTATATCTTCTAGGTTACTGATTTGTTCTAATCTGATTATCATTTATTCTTAATATTCTATGTCAAGTTTCTAAGTATCTTTCATATGGTTTTAGTGTAGATACTGAATCTAACACATAATGAAGAATTGATAACTATACCATATATAAATAGTATCATTTCTTTTATATATATATATATATAGATAATTCAAATTCATGGTTTGTTATTCATCACGTCTCCTAACATATTGAACAAGCAATTGTTATATCATTGTTGATTTATAAAATAGTCTGATATGATGTACATGCCTATGAGATTGTAGTTCAACATAGAAAGGGGATAAAGTAAATTCGTAATCTCTAGGTTAATTATCTAGCTCCCAACTAAAATAATTAATATAAACTAATCTGAATAATGCTATAGGAAAAAGTAAATAAAAATAAAAATAAGCAATAGATATAATCTTTTGACCATAGTGGTGTGAGTGTTGATCCAATAAAAATATTCAAAGATGACTAAATAACTTCTTATGACCAAATCCATGAATAACCTATAATAAAAAAGTTAGAGGACTAATATGAGATGGAATATCCAAGCGACAAGAATCATGCATCCATGAATAAAGATGTTAAAGGACACAATCAATCCATGAAAGTCATGCATTATCTCTTAATTATTTTTTCTTGAGAAAAAGGGATTGTACTTTGGTCCCCTACCCTTGACAAATCACCACTCTCTCCTTTAGGGCTTGAGAGTTTACAAATATTCAATTATTATCTCAATTGAGTTGTACCTAGATACTGACATCTTTTTTATAATAAAAATTTGAATTCTTGATTTTCATTTATGAATCTTCAATTTTCTTTGAAAATACAAATATTCCAAAGTTCAACATCTTTATTCTTGGTGTTTTCCTATAGTATCCTTCACAATACCAAAACTTCACCTCTACTGTCTACACATTGCATCTTAGTCATAGTTTGTTATCATAGTCCACTTTACTAGATATGGAGTGCTAATTTCCTTCTTGAAACATAAGTGCAACCAAAATAATTTTAATAAATAGTTTATATAAAGACACATTAATGTTAATCAATTGGTATTAGCTCAACCGGTTAGATTCCTCAATATTTCAAAGAGGAGACACAGGTTCGAACCTTGCCAAATGATATATGGATAATATCTAAGATTTGTTGTAATACCACTATGTTATGATGATGTAATATGTGTGGGGTCCATTTAAATCCCATATAACCTATTTAAAGAAAATAGAAAACACATTAATGTTATAAAATACAAAAATATTATGAATGGAAAACATTAAAGTAAATCTTAATCATTGTTTGATTTAGGAAGTCAAAATTTTCTTGTCAACTTCAGCTAAAATTGCTACTTTCCCTAACCATGGAAAAGAGAATTTAACATCTTGATCCTCTATTAAAACCCCTCTATTGGCTAGCCTATTTGCATATTTATTCCCTTTTCTTAACGTATGTGTAAACCTGATATCTTCAAACTCTATAGCAAGGTCTTGTATTTCCATTATGATATCTTGTATGTTCCATGGAGCCTTTGCTTTCCTTGAAATTATATTTATTACTATTAGTGAATCATCTTCCATCCATACTTTCTTCCATTTTATTTGTCTCCTAGCAACAATTTCTGGTATACTTGTAAAAAAAAATCTTCTAACCATTTGTATCTTCCTTCTTGATCCTTGTACATAATGATTGTAACCAAATCACTATATTTATCTTGAACTAATTGCATCCATGGTTTCAAAATTGGATGTAGATTGAGTGGTTTTTTATCACACTATGTATCCATCCAAATAAAAAAAAAATCTCTAGTTCCAACCACCCATCTTAGAAATTTAGTCACTAGCTCAATTGATTTTTTTTTAATTGTTCCATAGTGTAAAACCATCTGGTATTGAGAATGCAATAAATATTAATCTTGGATCATTGGGATCAACATACTTAGAAGAGTTCTTGCTCAATGTCTTTGAATATCTTTATACAATTTCCAAATTACTTTTTGATGCAGGAGCATCCAGCAGCACCTGATGCAGAGGCATCCAGTAGCAGGAAGGCCACTTCTGAAAAGTTGGCTAAGGAGGAAAAACGTCGCGATTTCGCGACGTGTCACGAAATCATGACAGAAAAAGGAGAAGGGGGCGAGGAGGAAAATTTGTCACGATATCGCGATAGAAAAAGTGTCGCGATATCGCGACGCGATGAGGAGAGAGAAGGTGCGAGCCGAGAATGTCACGATTTCGTGACATGTCACAAAATCGTGACAAGAAGCGGGCGAGGGGAGAAGGCAGTTGGAAATGTCACGATTTCGTGACATGTCACGAAATCGTGACTGTCACAAAATTGTGACATCAAAGTGAAGGCTAGGCGAGAAGGCGGGGAGGTCACGATATCGTGACATAGTGATATTGTGACGACATGAAATCGTGACATCGCGATATCGCGACGTCGCAAAATAATGACAGTAGAGTGAAGGCTAGGTGAGAAGGCGGGGAGGTCATGATATCACGATGTCACGATATCGTGACAGCAGAGTGAAGACTAGGTGAGAAGGCGAGGAGGTCACGATATCGTGACGTCGCGATATCGCAACGTCACGAAATAACGACAACAGAGTGAAGACTAGGTGAGAAGGCGAGGAGGTCGTGATATCGTGACATCGCGATATCGCGTCGTCTCAAAATCACAACAACAGAGTGAAGACAAGGCGAGAAGGCGGGGAGGTCACGATATCGCGACGTCGTGATATCATGACGTCGCGAAATCATGACATAAAGAAGAAGCAGAGGCTCGAAGGCAGAGAGGTCACGATATCGCGACATGTCGCGATATCGCGACCAGAAAAGAAGAGGAGGGGCAGGAAGAGGAAGATGTCGTGATATCGTGACACCTGTCATAGTGCTGCTGGAGGAAGAAGACGATAGAGGACAGGCGACGGTTGCAGGGCAAGGACGACACGTGGCACCAAGGTGCAGTTAAAGCAGGCGATTACCCAGAAGCACGGGAAATGAAGAGGATGGGTCGCATAGAGTAATCTGATAGGGAGCAACGGTCAGAGTGATCTGACAGGAAGCGACGATGACAGGGGCCATGCGGAGTGGAGCCATTAATCGGGTTGGTGATCCAATTTTTGGGAAAGACGTTTCAGAGGGCCTCTATAAAAACCTAGTTTTCTGTAATAGGCACGGTGGTGGATGGGAGAAGGCACGCAGAAGTGTCGTGAGTGAAAACCAAGCTAAGCACTGGTTGTTGTAAAGCCTGCGAGCTGTTTCTGTATGTATTTTGCATATTAATGCATGAAAATTTGGGAATTGTTGGAGTGCGTTTTTTCGTCCCCCATCAAGTGGTATCAGAGACGAAAGTTTTTGAGTGTGTAACAGATCACCGAACGTGAGGCAGTTACACCAGGATCTGTGGTAGGGTTCTGAGATATAGGAGTGAGTTTAGGATCCTTGAGCGTGTGAGCAGATCACCGACAGTGAGGCAGCCACACCAGGATCGGTTAAGCTTTGTGAGTAAAGCAAAGAAAAATGTCCCACAAAGAAGCCATGGCGGTGAGAGAGATATGGTGCCGGAGGAAGAGTTCAAGAGGCTATAGGGCGGAGAGGAAGAGTTCTTGGCATTGTAGAGGCAATTTAAAGCCCTACAATAGGAGTGGCTCGAAATAAAATTGCGAGAACAAGAGGAGCAGTGCAGAAGGCATGAAGAAAAATAGAAAAGAAGAAAATATGGAGTGCTTCAAAAGTTAAAGTCGTTGAAGGCTGCAGACGAGGAGGAGCACAGCCGCGCCAGAATATGTCCGATAGAAGACAAAAATGTATCTGGCCAAGAGACGGAGTTGAAGCAGGCTATAGATGAGGAAGTGTGCAGCAGTGGGAGAATCTATCTGGAGGAAGGTAGAAGTTGTTTGGGCCAAGAGAATGGGATGGAACAAGCTGCAGAGGCAGATGAATGTCTAGAGGTGCTGCAGAAGGCAGTAACCAGACAGTGCAGAGTGAAGATCACTTCTCCACCAACCCCGGGTGTCTGATGCAGGAGCATCCAGCAGCACCTGATGCAGAGGCATCCAGTAGCAGGAAGGCCACTTTTGAAAAGTTGGCTAAGGAGGAAAAACATCGTGATTTCGTGACGTGTCGTGAAATCACGACAAAAAAAGGAGAAGGGGGCGAGGAGGAAAATCTGTCATGATATCGCGATAGAAAAAGTGTCACGATATCGCGACGCGATGAGGAGAGAGAAGGTGCGAGCCGGGAATGTCGCGATTTCGTGACATGTCACAAAATCGTGACAAGGAGAGGGTGAGGGGAGAAGGCAGTTGGAAATTTCACGATGCGAAATCATGACAAAAGTGTAGCAGAGGGTAAGGCAGTTGGAAATGTCATGATTTCGTGACATGTCATGAAATCACAATTATCGCAAAATCGTGACATCAAAGTGAAGGCTAGGTGAGAAGGCGGGGAGGTCACGATATCGTGACGTCATAAAATCACGACAGCAGAGTGAAGGCTAGGCGAGAAGGCAAGGAGGTCGTGATATCGCGACGTCGCAATATCATGACGTCATAAAATTGTGATAGCAGAGTGAAGACTAGGTGAGAAGGCAGGGAGGTCACGATATCGCGACGTCACGAAATTACGACAGCAAAGTGAAGACTAGGCGAGAAGGCGGGGATGTCACGATATCATGACATCATGATATCACGACATCGTGAAATTGTGACAGCAGAGTGAAGACAAGGCAAGAAGGTGGGGAGGTCGCGATATCGCGACGTCACGATATCACGACGTCGTGAAATCATGACATAAAGAAGTAGAGGCTCGAAGACAGAGAGGTCACGATATCGTGACATGTCATGATATTGTGACCAAAAAAGAAGAGGAGGGGCAGGAAGAGGAATATGTCATGATATCGTGACATGTCGCGATATCGTGACACCTGTCACAGTCCAGCTGGAGGAAGAAGACGACAGAGGACAGGCGACGGTTGCAGGGCAAGGACGACACGTGGCACCAAGGTGCAGTTAAAGTGGGCGATTACCCAGAAGCACGAGAAACAAAGAGGATGGGTCGCACAGAGTAATATGACAGGGAGCGGTGGTCAGAGTGATCTGACAGGAAGCGGCGATGACAGGGGCCGTGCGGAGTGGAGCCATTATTCGGGTTAGTGATCCAATTTTTGGGAAAGACGTTTCAGAGGGTTGGGGCCTCTATAAAAACCCAGTTTTCTATAATAGGCACGGTGGTGGATGGGAGAAGGCACGCAAAAGTGTCATGAGTGAAAACCAAGCCGAGCGCTGGTTGTTGTAAAGCCTACGGGCTGTTTTTGTATGTATTTTGCAGATTAATGCATGAAAATTTGGGAATTGTTGGAGTGCGTTTTCCCGTCCCCCATAACTTTTCCCCTTGGAGCTAAGTTTGAATCTGTAATAACTCTTAAACCAAGACCTCCCCTAGTTTTATCATTGCACACCTTGCTCCATTTCACCAAGGAAAATTTCCTTTTATCATTTAATTCTAACCACAAAAATAAACTCATAATATAGATTAGACTTTTTCTACCATTTTTGGAATAATATATAAGGACATATAAAATGTTGGAATGACTTGTAAGACTAATTTAATTGGTTGCACTCTTCCTACTAATTATAACCACCTACCTTTCCATACTAGTAGTTTATTTTGAACTTTACTTATAACTAGAGTCCACAATTATGTCCTCATTCTCCTCTCAAATAAGGGCATCCCTAGATAAGTTACTAATCAATTTTCTTCCTCCATTTAAAATAATTTGCATATCCCTACTTTTATTCTACCTGCATCCCTACTTTTTATCTTGATGCACTTTCATATTTTCCCTTTAATAAACTATTCAAAGTTTTGGCCTTATTTATCCCTACTCTCCCAAAAGGGTTGTATCATCTATAAACTATTTATGGGTGATGTTTTTGATGTTATTACTAGCCTTATGTTTGCTTATTAACCCATATTTATATGTCTTATTCAAGTTCCTTTCCAATACCTCTGCCATAATAATGAACAAATATGGTGATAGAGGATCTCCCTATCTAAGACCCCTCTTGGCTTTAAATTATTTTGTTACTAGCATATTGACCATAACCAAATATGATATTGTAGATACACAAGCTTTAGTTCATTTGATCCATTTTTTCCCAAATCCAAACTTTTCTAATACTACCAAAAAAAAATCCCATTTAACCCTATCATTGGCTCTATTCATATCAAGTTTTAATATCATTACTCTCTCTTTACTTGAAGTTGTTGAATACATTACTTCATGAGATACTATGATCTCATTCAGAACATATCTCCCTTTTACAAATCCTCCTTGCTATTTTGAAATAATTTTGTCTAATAGTAGTCTTAACTAATTTATCATCATTTTGAATATCTTATATGCCATATTACATAGGATTATGGGCCTAAATGACTCAAACAATTATGCATCCTTCTTTTTTGGAATCAGGGTAAGATATGTTGCATTTATTTTATAAGCTATGTATTTTTTTACCCGAGGCTGTTCAAAGAATATTTCACTATTTCCTAGTTATGTTGATAGAATATTGTTAATATTGCATTTGGACCTAGGCATTTATCCTTATAAAAAGATAAAAGAGCTAAATAAACTTCCAAATTAATAGTCTCCATTATATTTCTATTGAATTTATTTTTTATAGTTAAAGGTACTTGTTGTAGTAGTTTATCATTAATATTTATCTTCCTTACTCAAAATGTTATGATATTCACTAAGCAACTCCCTTTTCTCTAAGCTTTGATTATTGTTCTCACCTTTTTGGAATTTTAAAAGTTTCTCTTTTAGTTATTCTTTCTTTTCAAATATGTTCCCAAAAGTGTTCTTATTCCATTTTTTTAATCTATATGTCATTGGTTTAATCTATTTTGGAAATGTGTATAGCCCATTGTTTCCTAAAGAATACCATAAATGTGCTATCATATCAATAAATTAAAGATGGTTGTTAGCCAATATGAGAGCACTATGATAGGAGGATAAAAAGTGGATACCCCTAGGGGAGATCCACCCATATATTTTTAGATTAGTTTAGAAAGAGCAACTTCTAGACAATACATAGTCCTTGTATAAGTATGGGGAATGAAGAGATATTGCACTAGGATTTGTGGTAGATGGACACCAAATTGAGATTCCAAGAAACTTACAATTTGTAAGAGGTAAAGGCTATACAAAATTCAAATTGTTGTAGTATAATTATCATGGATGTGAAAGGGCTACAAGATATGTATGAGCAATTTAGAAAGCAACTGGATGATCTACATGTTGGGTGAGAACGCTAGTGGAAGTCAATGTTGGATATGCTTAATAAGTGTATGAAAATTCATGAAAAAGAGAAAGTGGTAGCCCAATAGAAGTATGATCTAAATAAAAAAATCTATGTATAGATTGATCAAAGTAATGAGTATGAATGTCAGCTACAAGATAAAGAATTTAACTAAAAGTGGAAGAAGCATGAGAAATAACTGATTTGAGATGTGGGTGTGCATGGTTTTTATTTTACTATGGAGTTGAGTTATGGTTTAAAGGATTCACAAGGAAGGGAGATCCAAAAGACTAAAAAATATTGGTTTAAATTTTATCTCTCATTGTTTGTAAGGTTGGGGGTGAACCAAAAACCTTAATTTTTTGCTTGATTTGGACAGTTGTGGTTTATTTATAATTAGTTGTAATAGTTTTTTGTAAGGTTTTGGGTGAGCTAGAACTCCTTGGGTGTGTGATATAGGTATTTTTAGACTTTTGTTACATTTAGTAATAAGGAGTTTCATATCTATAGTTATACTTTTATAAAAGGTTTCAAGGCCTTCCAAAATCCTATTTTTATCCTAATAAAAAAACCTAATTGAGGATGGTCTTCCCACATCTACTCATGTCAAAAAATTGAGGATTGTTTCTTCATTAATTATAGTTCAAAGTGATATTATAATATTTTATCATAAGTAATAGCTCTATTATTCTAAAAATAACCAAAAATATCTTAACAAATGATCTCTTAGATCTATTTATAGCAAAAGGTTACCCTAATATTTAATGAGGTAAAATAATTCTACTTCTAGTAAATCCTAAAATGCCAATATCATTTAGAAAAATTTATGCTTAGCTGACCAGAATTACCTTAAGATTCACTCTACATGACTTTAGAAACTCTAATTTTTCTACTAACTTCATTTGAAGACAAAAGGCATCTATTTTTAGGTTATTACCTTAAACTTTGTGTGCTAAAATACCTCTCTTTTTTTAGATCTTGATAGGGAGAAATTTGCTTCTAGGTTAGTGAATGAATTAGCCCCTCCTAGACTCATCCAATTTTGCACTCAATTACAAATTAGATTTTTCATATCTTAGTCAAAATTTGATGTTGTGTCTTACTTTTCTTTTAGTCAAGGTTGTCTTCCTCGCTCTTATTTTGATAAAGGTTATTACAATTTTTGCCTCAACTCTTTTTGCATGATTGTTCTTACTATTGGAGTGTTATGGTAGTAGTTAGACTACTATATTTTTAATGGCTCATAGGAAAGTCACGATTAATTGGTGATAGATCCTATACAATGCCTTTATTCTTGGTAATAAAGCCTTCAAAATTTGATTAAATTATAACATTATGGGACTATTTTTCTATATAACTGGGTGGTGGCAAAGTCAACAATACTTGCTAGCCAATATTCAAAGGTATTTTAATAGCATTCAACATGGTGATGTTGGAAATTATATCTTTGTATTGATCCTAAGGAAGGTCTTCTCCTTGTTCTAAAATATTCTTTACATTCTTCATCAACACTTCCAATTTGGAAGTCTTATCTAAAAAAGTGGTACAATACCATCAATTGGTATGCCTATTTTGGCTTTTTCCTCTTCAATAATTTTGATCACTTGTTTAGATGTGAGAAGCTTCTCTTGATAAAAAAAATAGGTTATCCAATCCAATGTCAAATAGCTATTCTATTTCCTTCTTTATTTTCTCTATGGATATTTCCAGGGTATTATGGATGGATTTGTATTCTTCAAGTTTTATCTATTTGTCAAATATATTTTTAGTTGTACAATCATTTTCTCTCGTCAGTTATGCCCAATTGTTTCACCTCGTCATTTGATGTTCTTTATAACTATTTTATCACTTTAACATATTTTTCCCTTGAGGCTAACTTACTTTCTAGTTGTTTCAATGTTCATGAGGTCTGCTTCACACTCCTTAAGCTTTGGAATGCATTACATCAATGTGTGTTTGATCCTATAAGGATTTTATTGGATTTAGTAATCAGACCTTGACCTCTATATTTTTTATTTTTTTCCAATTATTTATTCATATTTTTTAGATAAGTTATATCTTCATCCTTTTAGTCTTATGTGTCCTCCATATTAGCCTTTAATTGATCAAATTAGAGTTGGAAATCTTGCTTTTCTTTCTCAAGTTGTTACTTCAGCCAATATTTTTTCTACATAAGTTGTTATTTAAGTTTTGACTAAATTCATCTATACTTGTTTAACTTTCTTCTTCTATTTTTCTAGTTGTCTCTTCAAGTCATCATTCTCTTTTTTCGGTTCCTCCAAATCCTACTATAATTGGGAGAGTTTTCCCTTTCTCTTTTGCATAGGCTTGTATTTATTTCAACACTTGAGCATTATTCTAGTTTTTTTCTTATACTTTTATTACTATCTAGTAGCTTGTACAAGACTTTTTACAATTACTTGATATAAATTTCTATCATTTCTACAATCCAGAGTGGAGTACCCCTATTGAGTTCAAACTAGCCACCCTAGTTATATAATTTGTAGGTGTAGTAGCTAGTATACTTAAATCTAGCTACAATGATTTGGTAATCAATGCAAGAGAAACAAAAAAGGAAGCTTGTATATAAATTATGCCTTGGTTGATTTATCCCTTTCTCTTTACAAAATTTTGGTCACTTATTTTATTCTTCTTTATCTTGGATTCTCTTTTACCTACCAAAGAAACTATCCAAATAGTTTATCAATGTCAAGGGTCAATTACCTCTTGAGTGTAGTCCGATTGATCTCTACTTTTATATCTACCTTAGTGGATTCTTATAATTCTAATGAATAATGTATTGCTACAATAGTAATTACTTGGTGAGCTATGATAACAAATCAATTGTTAGAGGAGATACAAAATATGGTGTAAATTGAATGTGATAGGTGATGTAAGAGGTCAAGATATTGGCATGTGAGGTGACCTAATGGAGGTCATAGTAGGTTGAACTGATGGAGGGATGGATTATGGTGTAATTATTAGTATTTATATTATATATAATAGCCATATTATAGAGTTTTGAGGGACTATTATAAGATAGGGATGAAAATAAGTAAGAGAGGAAGAGAGAAAATAATGGAATTAGAAAAAATGGGGAATCAAAGGGAGGTGTAAATATTTATGGGGTCGATAGTAGAAGTAATTTATGCCTCTAAACAATGGCTTGTGTTTTTTCAATCATCTCCATTTCTTCATTTTATTCTTATTTTTTGTAAATCATCAAAGGTTTTGTAGCTTCAAAAACCTCAATAAATAATCTATATTTGTTAACTTCAATACTAGTTACTGCTTTCATGATTACACTATTAATTAGGACAAGGGTGGATGATGTTGTTATAATAAGTGTTGCTACACAAGACAAGTGGGTGTCTACCAAATTTTTCTACCTCTTATTCTTCTCTTTGTCATGACACTTTTCCCATGATCTAAATAGGTCTACAATAAATTTACTTTGTGATATTTACCTCTACACTATATTGGTTTCATAACTCATCTTCCTCTACTAGTATCTTCTCTAGTCTATATTTTTTTCATGAGGGATTCTATTATGTGAGGGTTTACTTTACTATTTGGATAAAAAAATTATTTTGACCCTAACATTGGTATAAAGTATAAACCATAGAGGAGGATTATTCTACCACTTATTGAGCTTAACTTCATAATCTCATGGAGCATCCATCTTGACCTTAGCTTGCTCCTAATCTAGGTTTACTCATTTTCCATATTATATTTTGAGGAATATTATATTATTTGGTACATGCTAATGTACCCCCATATTCATGGTACAAATGTAAATATGTAATAGATTAGGTTTGAGTCTATAGTTTAGGTGAATGATTTATATTTCCTTTTTGTATCAATGTGCAAGAAATGCACAAGTTTCATGTAAGAGTGCAATGTGCAGGAAATGCACAAGTGTCATGTAAGTTAGAGTGTAAGAGTGTAATGAGAGAATGCGCACAAGTATCTTGTATGTAAATATATAAAGTGAGGATGTGCACATGTGTCTATATTTAAGAGTGCATGTAGAAGAGTAAGAGTCATGTAGAAGTGTGCAAGTGTCATAGTGTCAAGTGTGCATGTAAGAAGAGAGTGAAGAGTCTAGTATACAAGTGGCAAGATGATAAGCCAAAGGTCATAGGAGTTGTCATAGTCAAGTACTTGAAGAGTCATATTACTATGGCTATATTATGGAGATAATGATCCATGAGAAAATATCTTATTATCCAATTATAAAGAGGAAGATACATAAAAGTGAATAAAGCTTGTATACAAATTTTGAGCAATTAATATTGTAAATTTTCTTCATGCTTGTACATGAATGATTTTGGCCATTTACATTCATATTTGATATTATAAGTGAATGTTATTTCATTATTATATTGGCCTTGATATACATATTTAATTGCTTATTTATATTATTCTACTCTTCATTATTAATATTTAGACCTTTAATATTATGGTTTATTTATATTGGGACCTATGATATTCTATGGTAGTAAGGCTTAAAATTCAATAGTGGTATCAGGGATACCATCTATATCTATCCATATTTTATAGAGTTATTTTTATTAGCCACCATCATGTATCTTTGTCCATTCTTGATGGAGTTATAGGATAGTTTGTTCACTTTGAATTTAGTGAAGACTTGGACTCTATTTCTAAAAGGTATAATTGAGTAGAGATTGAGGGGATAAGGATAAGTCACCCTAATTTGAATGTTAGGGTCTTTCCACTTGGTTGAAGGAAAACCAGTGAATACTAGGACTCAACTAAGATAGATTGATAGCCAACTCAAAAGAAATTTGGACATTGAGATTGAGAGAACCAACTTAGAAGAAAGTAAAAAGTTCAAAGACATTCAAAGTCACCCTAATAATATTATGGATTCTCTAAAAAAAATGAAAATCACTATTGAAGATTGCAAGAAAGCCAACTCGAGAGAAAATTGATCATTTGGATCATTATAGTCACCCTAATATTTTATATTGGGTTCTCTAGAAAAAATGAGAATTATATATTGTTCTTAGGTGTGACCTAAGATATTGAATAAATATTTCAAAGTTGAAGTCCAAATATTAGAAGAGCATTTACGTTTCTAGGATATTGGACTTTATTTCTAGAGAAGGAGAAGCAATACAAAGCCTCTGCAATACTAAGCTTCTATAGAATAGAGAAAAATTAAGCATAGATATTAGAATGAAGCTTCCAAGATAAGGTAATATTAGAAAACCAAGCTAACTAAAAATACTTATATTTCAATCTTGGCTTTGGATAAGGGTTTACTGGTGTAATATTCAACAAAGAAGCCATATTAGCCATTGAATCTATTAGTGCAATAATGCACTTGCATACAAAGGTCTATAGATCACTTTGAAAAATAATATTAAGATATCACATTGGAATAGAGTACTAATATGACACTTTAAGAGAGATATTAAGATAGAAGTAGTAGGAAGGTGTTATTTCGGAATAACAAGAGCATTGTTAAGACATAAGTGCTAGGAAGGAACTATCCAATAATAGTAAGAGAGTTGTTAAGATGAAGTGGATTCTATCACTAGGTAGGCATTATCTTTTAGGTAGAATAAAGATACTACAATAGGAAATTAGTGTGCTATCTTCAAGACATAAGATATCATGACCAAAGTAGAAGACATCATGTGCTAACAAGAACATATTATACAAGTTACTAGGTAAGAACACATAACAACAAGTTGCTAGGAAAGAGCTCATACTACAAGCCACTAAAGAAGACTCCAAATGTCACCTAAGCATAATGAGGAGACATAGAGTGAACAACAAATATGCGATACTTGATACTTAAAGTTTCACCTAATGATAATGAAGAGATATAGAACAAACTTCCAACAGGTATTTCTTAAGAAATATTGACAAAGTGAAGTTTGGAAGAGCCAACAGGTATTTCTTGAGAAAGAATGACTAGGTGAAGAGTGAAAGAGTTATTAAGTGAAACTTGAGAAAGGAAGTGGTAAGTTTTCTTCATAGACGTGCAAATGTGAGTGTTAGAAGATAATTGAAAGGATTAACACATGGAGCTAATCAGAGGTAAGTAGAGTCAAGCAAAGTTAATCAGAGTTAAGTTGTTTTGAGTAGAGTCAGTTAGAGTAAAGCAGAGCTAATAAGTGAGGAACAATTAGCAAGCATCAAGTAACAATGAGTAACATTAATAAGAATTTAAGGAGCATACATTGAGAAGCACCAACAACATATTAGGCAATGCTTAAAGGTTATACCCATAGTTTTTGGTGCATATTTAATATTTTGGAGGGAAAGTTCAAATCTAATTTAAGTTAAGTGAAATCCGCCTTGATTGGTTCTTATAAGGTTTTTTTTAATAGTAGATATGGAGTAATAAGGGTTGCTACAAGGTTTAATGATTTTTTTTGGTAGATAAGATACTATAGCATTTATACCGAGTTTTACAGGTTGACCCAAATCCTTTTACAAAAATCAACCCAGGGTTGTTGATGAACATGTCCTTACTAAGGATCCTATATATGTAAAATCCACATGCTGCCAAAGCCATTACATCCGGTAAGGGACATAGCTTGTTATAAAAAAGAAACTTGCCTTACAAAATTTTGGTTATAACTTGAGAAAATACACCTGCATCATAATTACAAAAAAAAAAACAGACACATATCCCTTCCTTGAAACAGTGGAGAAACAAAATGTTGTAGACACACATAGCAAAGTACTAAAAAAAACTTCCACAAGCTCTGCATTGACAGTTACTCTTAATAATTCTTTGGTAATTGTTTTCTTCCATATATGACATGCTTTGGGACCACATCCCAGCTTGGCCAATCAGCCTTGGAGAAGTGAACCTACTGGCTATATTTATGACGATGGCTATCTGGTGGTCCACGTGGCTCTAGTTCAAAGTCTTATATTATCGTTTCTTTCCTTCCCTGTGATTATCAACCAGCATCAAATTACTAATATGACTTAGAGCCATGTTATCTAACATGTGACTGTTCCCATTAGTCTTTGTGGTATTTCCAAGCAGCATCCACCAAGACTGATAGCTCGGATAATTTTTATTGTGAGTCCATTTCAAAAAGAGACGGGAATACTCATAGCCTTCGAACTTACAGTACCTTCCCTGTTGGTAAATTCAACTATCATTCTTGAAATTCTTGTTGAATAAGCTCCTCTACTTCACTTGGGACACCGTGTTCCCATTTGAAAATTTTGTCACCATCGACACCCAAATTGGCCAGCTTATCAGCAAATTTGTTAGCTTCCCGAAAGACATGTTGGGATTTTCTATCCTATATTCCCTGGAAAAGGATCCTAGCCTCTTCAAAAATTATTTTAATCCTCCAAGGAGGTGTTTTCCAATTATTGAGGAGATTTATAACATGCATAGAGTCTCCTTCTACGATAAAATTTCCTTCTAAGTCTTGAGTCATTTGAAGGCCTCTCCACATAGCTCTAGCTTCAGCTTCGTTGTTCGTCCTTGTTCCCAAATATTCAGAAAATGCAAGCATCATATTCCCATTATGATCTCGTACAATGCCACCAGTGCCTACTCTACCAGGATTTTCCTTAGCCACTCCATAAAAATTAAGCTTAAACCAACCCGTAGGAGGTGGGGACCACTTAACATTGGCTCTAGGGTTGACTACCCTAAGCACAAACTCATCTAACAAGGTTAATATTAAATATTGAGCAATAATGGTCTCATGTAGATGAGTTTTACGACTATAAAAAGGGATAAGGTTCACATTCTAGTTGGCAAAGGATAGGATCCTGGCAATGATAGTTTGATGATCATGGATAGACTCATTAAAGACTCTATGGTTACTTTCTAACCACACCTACCAAAGATAGTGATTGAGACAAATTTTCCACATGTATCTAAGCATTTGGCTTGAAAAGGGGAAAGACCACTAGATGAACAAATCAAGTATGGTGCCTGGTTTAACCCAGGAAATATTAAAAGCCTTAAAAACCCCACTTAGGACAGTCAAGGAAAAGGGCACTCAAGGAAAATGTGATAAATGGTCTCCCAATTAGCCATGCATAGATTACAATGATTAGTGATACAAATACCTTTACGCATCATATTATCAATGGTTAGAATTCTTCCTTGGATAACCAACCATGAAAAGACTGTAATTTTTGAAATTAAATTTTTTATCCAAACTAAGTCCTTTTGGAGGACAAAATCCTCATCATCAAGTAGAAGCTTGTAAGCTGATTTAACAGTGAACTGCCTATTTTTCATAGGAGCCTAGGTCACTTGATCTTCCTTGGGTCTCATGGGGATAAACTATTTCCCAAGAATGTTACAAAGATCATTTGATTTCGCTTGAAATCCTTGAATCCTTATTTGTTTCCACTTCATTCTGCCTCTATCCTCAACCATATAATCGAAGACTTTTTTTCCAATGAGTTCTTCCGTGATATCTCTGATTCGGGCTAAGTTAGGATATTGCGTCAGTGGTTCATCCTTAGCCCACCTATCATTCTAGCAATTTATCCTCTTACCATTGCCTAAAACCCATATTAAACCTTTTTTTATGATTTCCTTACAATTGAGAATTGCTTTCCAAAAATAAGAACCTCTGATTGGAACTGAGTCAATTAGAAATTCCATATTTTGAAGATACTTTCATTTGATGATAGTTGTCCATTCATTTTCTTCACAAGAAATGAGGTGCCATGCCTGCTTAGCTAGTAAAGCTAAATTCATATGAGCAATTATCCTTAGAACTAAACCCCCATTTTCCCTAGGTTTGCACAATTTGGTCCATCCTACAAGGTGTATCTTTTTTTTCTCCTTTGATCCAATCCATAAAAATTCTTTTTGGAGTTTCTCAATTTTTTGGAAAACCTTCATAGGGGCTTTGAAAACGGAGAGGAAATAGACTGGAATGCTCTAAAGAGAGGCCTTAGTGAGGGTCATCTTTCCTTCTTGAGATAGAATATGACCTTTCCATCCAGCAAGTTTTTTTTGAATTCTTTCAATAACCCTATCCCACATTGACTCTCTCGGAGAACCAATGAAAAGAGGGAGACCAAGATACGAAGTGGGGAGGTTTGCTAAAAAGGATTGAAAATCCAACTAACTTCATATTATTTACAAACTCATTATATAGGCTCTAATGGCCCAAAATACATAACCAAACCCACTAAATCATGGATTTGATCTAATATGCTTAACCATAAGCTACAATAGTGCAAAGGAGAATGCACGTAACTTCTAAGTTAAGAAGAAAGGAATAATGCTAACTAGAAGATCCTTTTAGCTATCTTGAAGTACACACTTCCTACTTTGAGTTCACACTTCCTAACTAACACTCCTAAATGATAACTAGAAGATAACTAGTGCCCACAAGTGCATGTGAGAAGGAGACTCACTTACAATATTAATTTGCAAGAAATAAACTATGCAAACCTAGCTAGGAATTACTAGAGGGGTCATATGAGTGATCAAACATCAATCCTCATCATTTGCTATATCACACACTAAAATTTTTGCAATCCTTCCTTGCCTCTAAATGGGGGTGTTCAAGAAATATAACTTACTTTTACTGAAATTAACTTTCTGACCAGCAGCGTCCTCGTAGAGTTGTAGGATGTATTTAATTATTTTGGCCTCAACCACCGACACCTTAGTCAATAGAAGAGTATCATCAACAAATTGTTGGTGAGAAATAGCCCTAGTGAGATATGTTGCCTTGATTCCTGATATTAGCCTTGAACTGCAAGCATTTTTTATGGTTCTACCTAAAGCTTCTGCCATAATGATGAATAACATGGGGTTGATAGGGTCCCCCTGGTGAATTCCTCTGTGACTTTGAAAGTAACCAGCAGTTGTTCCATTAACCAGAATCGAGAACCATGCTTTAGAAATGCATTCTTTGATAAAATTAACCCATTGGTGGTGAAAATCAAACTTAAGGAGGACAACAATCATAAAGTCCCAATTTAGCCTGACAAATGCTTTATTCATATCAAGCTTGAGGGTAAAAATAGACCTACTAGTCTTATGAGCAAAGTGCAAAGCTTCATGAACTATGATAACTCCATCCAAGATTGACCTGCCCTGGATAGAGATTCCCTAGCATGGATCTATGATGCGGGGCAGAACATCTCTTATTCTATTTGCAATGGCTTTAGTTAGGATCTTATAAGAAACATTGCACAGACTGATTAGACTGAAGTCAACCATAGATTCTAGGGTTTGCTTCTTAGGAATTAGAGAAATAAAAGTAGAGTTGAGACCTTTTGGGATATTATTTCTTGCTTGGAATTCTCTGATAGCAAAAATTACATCCTCACTTACGATGTCCCAAAAATCTTGATAGAAATGAGCAGGAAAGCCATCGGGTCCTAGGGCTTTGTCTGGCTCCATGCTAAACAAGGCTTCCTTAATTTCCTCATCAAAAAAGGGAGCTAGAATCTTAAGGTTTATATCCTAATTTTTTATGCTAGGAATGGATTGCAAGAGAATATCTTTGGTCTCCTCATTGCACTGTGATTCTTGACCAAGAATAGAATTGAAATAAGTTATTGCCTCCTTTCTGATTTTTGTTAAATTATGAGTAATAGAACCATCTGCTTTATTAAAAAAATTATCTTGTTATTGCTTCTGTTTCTAAGCATGGTGACATGAAAAAACTTGGAATTTGAATCTCCATATTTCAACCAAAGAGCCCTTGATTTTTACCTCCAATAGATTTCCTCACTAGCCAAAATGTTATGAAACTCTGCTAGTTTTGTTCGTTCCTCCTGCCTAGTAGTTTCATCAGCATCACCATGTTGAATCCTTTGATCAATTATCTTAAAAATTTCAACAACTTATTTTTTATTTTCAAAGAGGTTCCCAAAGACCTCTTTGTTCCAAGTTCAAAGCTTTTCCTTAACAAACTTTAATTTTCCAGCAAGTTTAAAAGTTGCACTACCCCTAATAGGTTGTTGCCACCACTGAATTAAGTTATCTCTGAAACTGGAATGTTTGATCCACATAGATTGAAATCTGAAATATTTCTTGAAGGACATAGAGTTAGGGATCTCCAACAAAATGGGATTATGATCAGAGGCATTTTTAGGAAGGGCTTGCAGGGTAGAATCACTGAACAAAGTTGTAGCCTCATTTGATAGAAAAAACTTTTCAAGCCTTTCTTGAATGATATGACACCCTATCCGCCAATTTCTCTAGGTATAATTCGCTCCTCTAAGTTTTATATCCATCAACATGTTGGAGTTCACAAATTCTTTGAGCTCATCCATGATCCTGATAGGTGGTCCATTTCCATCCATTTTGTCTGAAGGGTAAAGAGGAGTGCTAAAATCCCCAGCCATAATCTAGGGGACATTATGGAAGATTTCACTTAGATTGCCTAAGTACTCCCACAGTAGAGCTCTCCCTTGAATTGAATTCGGGGCATAAATATTTGAAAGGATCCACGACCTATTGTTGTTTATTTCCTTAAATAAAACACTAAGAACCCTATCATATTTTTGAATAATGGTGCCTTCTACTATCCGTGGATCCCACAAAGTCATAAGGCCTCCAGATGCTCCTCTGGCTGATTTGCAAACCATCTCCCCTTGATTCCAAATTTTTTTGCTACTTTTTTTGATTGAATCTCATCAATTTTTGTTTCTTCCAACATGATAATAGTTGGATTTACTTGATTTCTTATTGCACTGACTTCTCTATGTTTGGGTAGGCCATTGAGGCCTCTCACGTTCCATGAGAGGAACTTCATTTAGATTGTTTGGGATTTTTTCCTCTCCCCCTCCCTTGAGGGGGTTTTCCTAATTTGTTGTCTTCAAAACCCAGAATAACCTATTGAAACAAGGTTCTTTTTTTCCATTGGCAATTTCATTATCAGTTTTAAATTTTTGATGCTCAGAATTTGATATTCTCCCTCTTCTTTTTCACTGCCAAAATCTATAGGAGACTCCACAATGCTCCTGGTTTGTTTAGGACTAAACTAGGGGTAGGAAATTTGTTGCAGAACTAGACTACCATATTCCTCAGTCTGAAGAGTTTCACATATATCCACCCCTACATCAAAATCTTCTTCTTTTCTCCTATATTCCCCTAGTCTACGGGACGGCCCCTCAGTAGGATTCACCTGGCTCCTAGTGATGATGTTAGGGAGATGAGATTTTTTATTTTCCAATGCCTCAACTTTCTTCCTAAGTTCTTCGACATTAGGGTTTGGCTTTGGGATGCCCACTAGGCTTGAAGTATTTTTAGCATTGGGGTTTAAGGATCTTGAATTGGATGGGGATTATAGAGATCGAGCATTAGGGTTTGGCTTTGTGATGCCCACGAGGCTTACAATAGTTTTAGCATTAGGGTTTGAGGATCCTAACTTGGATGGGGATTCTAGAGAGTCAGAAAGGTTAGCCTGAAGGTTTTGGGCTTCCATGTCTTTCGATAATACTCCTACTCCCATATTGGATAAAATTGAAAATTTATTTTGAAACTAGAGGATTGGAACTTACCTAAGTATTTTGGTTGCCAACAACCTATTATTTTCCTTTGTCTTGTTGGGACCCTGAACCCTCTCTTTTCTTTTTTTGGTAGACATAGTTTGCCTAATTGGAATCACCTCTGCCATGGAAACTCTTCAAATTTCCTCTGTCTAGCATTCCCTGTTTTTGCTTTTCTCTATTCATTGCCAAGTTAGGGCATTGATTTCATAGATGTCCTTGATTTTTGCATTCTACATAGAATGTCGATTCTTTCTCATATTCTATCGGTTGTTTTTGATAGTATACTCCATACTCTAGCTCCACAAACCTTGGCAAATCATTATCCAAATTAGCATTTACGTAGATTCGTGCATGAGTCATCCTTGTCCTGGCCAAGGTCGTATGGTCAATGGAGATCAGGTCCTCTATAGTTCTAGCTATGCCCTACAACCAATATTCATTGAATAACTAGGTAGGTAGACTCGGGAGACAAACCCAAATAGGGGCAATGTTAATATTTTGCTTTTCAGGGTTGAAATCTTCAACCCATCATCTGATAAAAAGGCTCAATTTGCCCAAAAACCAAGGACCTCCTATTAAAATGTGGTTAGCATCCTCCATATTGTTAAAATAGATAATGAATAACCCTCGAGTTAGAGCTACCAACTCCAAGTTGCCTATCGGTTGCCATTTACCCATCGCCCAAGCCCTGATAGTCTCCATGTTTGGCCTACCTCCCAAAAACTTGCCTACTAGGGAGAATTCTTCCATTGAAAGAAAAGGGCTCATGGAACTTGTCGGGGCCAAAATTTTATTATTTACTGGAACTAGGGGTAGAAGAGAGAGAACCTCCTTTATTTTTCCTCTAAGATTCTTAGCAAAAGATAGCCACTTCTTGGGCCCCAGATTGTCCTTCGTATCTTTTTTTTTTGGGTCTTTCTAAGGAGGGTCGGACCCCCGCGTGATGCTTGCCTCCAAATCTATCGTAGCTTGACCACCTTCCTATGGATCCTCACTTGATCCATGCTTGAGGTTCCCACCTGCCCCTTCCATACCTGCTCTACCTCTGCCACCTTAGCTGAGATTCTTGCCCAAAAAATTCAAACCCTCACTCTCGTCGCACCTGCTAAACTTCAGATCACTCATTCCTGATGATGCTACAGGGTTTAATGATGTTAGTTGAAGAATAGTAAGATCTATTAAAGTTTTTTTTTAAATTTGAGTTTTTAAAAAATTAGAGACTTAGGGAGTTAAAAGGAGTTAAGTATTTGAGTTTAGCTTTGAAAATATTTTTTAAATTTGAATGTTTACAACTATTTGAAAGTTTTTAAAGAAATTTTGAAAACTTCAAATTTTTTAAAATTTGAAATTTTACAAATTTATTTTATTAGGGAGTTAAAAGGATTTCTACATCAAAAGGATTATAAAATTTTAGAATTTGTAAATTTCATATTTGAGTGATTATTCTTAACTGGGGAGATATAAGGTCTTCTACATCAAAGGAATTAAATCATAGAATTAATTGAATTTTTTATTATGGAAGAAAATATAAAGTCCATAATTAGAAAGAGAAGCTTGGAAGTTATAAATTCTGGCATTGGTAAATTGATTGAAAATCTAAGGGTAAACTAGATATGGCAATACAACTTATCTATAGAGAAGCTATGGATGAAATATTTGAAACATTTGAATATTATTTACATTCAAAGCTTGTTGAAGCAATTGATAATTCAAAGGATGAAATTATGATACCTATTGATATATGTAGTATAATGTTTATGCCATTATTTTTTCTTGATATTCGTAAAGATGAAAATCAAAAGAAAAAAGAGTTGATTGAAACTCTAAAAAAAATAGTTGACCATGATCCAAATAAATCATGTGTATCATATCTTAAAACTATGTTTTATTCTTCATGCAATACTAATATTCCAAGCACTTCAAATTCAAGAAATTATTATGATGCTCTAAGTGAATTTTTAGAAGATACAAGACAATATCAAGATTATAAGAAAACCATATCAAATGAAACACATGAACCTAAGGCCAAAGAAGAAGCTCAAGTAGTTCATGAATTAGTTAAAGAAGATACAGAGTCTAAAGAATCAAATAATAAACATGAAGGAGAACTTAGAGCAAGATTCAAGCAAGAAGTTGAAGACGAATCTCATGCAAAGGTTCATGAACAATGCAAGATCACATGAAAATTAAATATTGAAGACTAAAGTCTTCAGTAACCAATACATTATTTGGTAGAAGATAAATTATTACATTATTTGGTACATGCTAATGTACCCCCATGGTACCTTCATGGTACAAATGTAAATATGTAATAGATTAGGGTTGAGTCTATAGTTTAGGTGAGTGATTTATATTTTTTTATGTAAGAGTCAATGTGCAGGAAATGCACAAGTGTCATGTAATAGTGCAACGTGTAAGAAATGCACAAGTGTCATGTAATAGTGCAACGTGTAAGAAATGCACAAGTGTCATGTAAGTAAGAGTGCAAGAGTGTAATGAGATAATGTGCACAAGTGTCTTATATGTAAATATGCAAATATTTCAAGTGATAATGTGCACAAGTGTCTTGTATTATAAGTCCATGTAGAAGAGTAAGAGTCATGTAGAAGTGTGCAAGTGTCATAGTGTCAAGTGTGCATGTAAAAAGAGAGTGAAGAGTTTAATATACAATTGGTAAGATGATAAGCCAAAGGTCATGGGTGTATGCTCCCGCTAAAGCATGCACTAAAATTTTAGGTTGGATTTCCTCCTACTCGGTCGGTTGGTCTGTAGTATCTATTTCTTGAGGATCCTCCTCATACTCAAAATATTTTGCAGTGGGAACTTCATCCATATCGAGTAAGTATAATTTTTTTTGCACATACATGTGCCCTCTAGAATATTTTTCATCACAGTTGTAACATAACGCTTGCGCCTTTCTATTCTCCATCTCCTCATGACTCAATATTTTTATAGCTCAAGATCTAGTAGTAGTGCTTGATATTGGTTTGGCTAAAAAATATGGCTTAGATTGAGAAAATTTAGAAGTATTATCGAGGACCTTAAATTTATCTTCTACCAATTTGGCCAATTGTATGGCCTGTGGCAGTAAAATAGGTCATAGCAACTTAACCTCATCCCTTATATCATCTTTCAATCCACTCACAAAACAACTTTGGAAAGAGTCAACACTTAAACCCATGGTTCTATTAGCAAGTTTTTCAAATTGAGCTTCGTATTCTTGCACGATTGAGGTTTATCTGAGTTTGAAAAGGGCTCCTATAAAATATTCGAACTCACTAGGACAAAAATGAGTAAGTAGGCATTGCCCAAAGTCAGACCAAGAAAGATCAAGCTCGACCTTTCTAAGCCATAAAAACTAATGAAGTGCATCTAATTCAAAATTAAAATAAGCAACGGTCAACCATAGGAAATGATCATGTAACACTCCAGGTCTTCTCACCTGGTTGTCAAAAAACCACAAATAATTTTTTTATCAAACAAAGAGAATTGAGTTTACACCCAACATTTTAATTGGTACATAGGTATTAGAATATTTGTTTCGAGGTAATTGACTACTATAGATAGCCCCTTAAACATTTGAGATTGGCCAAATATCGCAAAGTGTGCCATTATGTGAACACATTCACCTTATTTACTAGATTTCTTGTTCATGATATGGGATTGGCCTTTCAGGGCCCATAATACCTGAAAGGATGGACGCATAATTCTCCTTCCATAGCATGATATGATTCAAGTTATTTTCCCTTTAAATTGATCAAGGCACATGCTATGGTCTAGCATTTGAATGTGCTTAACTGGATGCCCACCTTCCCTGGACCCAGATAAGGCCCACCATTTCTCTGGTTCAGGATCAGGTAAATAAATCCTTACTACAAGTGATGAAGTGTTGTCCCATTCCAACACCCATTGGACCTTTTAGCTTTGGGGTTCAACTACTCTTAAACTTGCTACATATCTTCTAATGATTCCTCACTCGAGTTTGGATCATGAGATACCCTCACGTACCACTCGCATATCAGTCTAGAGTGAGTGTCCCATTCCACCCCTCATCACATGTTCAAGGTAATAGGACCTTCTCACCTTGGGTTGAATTAACTGAAAGTGAATGATTGTGAATCGTGATGTTTGTCCTTCCCGCAAACATTGATGTTGGATGAGGTTTGAAATTTTTTTTTTAGATCATACTTCATGGTAATTTCACTTATATTCCTGTTTTATATTATCTTGCTTGCAAATATGATTAGTTTCTATGTTTGATATCAGCTTAATCACAGATATGATTAGTTTCTATGTTATTATTCAAAGGCTAATTTTGCTAAAAGTAGATCTAATTAACTAGATTAAAATATATTTATCAACCACTTTCAAATTCCTATTATCTTGTATTAATTTTAGAAAAAATTTAGAATCCACAAACGTTATTTCTGAATTATTTCCAAACTCCTTATTCTACTTTATATCTTGGAAAAAAGTAATATATAGCTTAAAGGTTCTTAAGCATGAGATCTGAATTTCTTTAAAGTTTCTAGTAATATTTTTAAAAAGTATTTCATTGTGGTATCTACTGTGGTTTAATAGTCTTGTGAAGTGAGACAAGTTTTTAAAAAATAATAATAATTTAAAACATTATCATTAGTTGTTCTAACTAATTCAAAAATATTAAAATTATTCAACATTGTTTTTACCCTTTAAATAGACTCTTACTCTAAAACCTCTACCCATTATGCTCCTAAAAGAACCCTATCATTTCTTATGAAATCATTTGATGTACTTCTAGCCTTTATCTTTATAATATTTATATTAAGCAAACTAGTTTTAACCTTATTCACATCCTTTCCAAGCTTTCTTAAAATTCGCAAACATAGTTGTTTTCTTTAATCCTAACAAACTCTTATTATGTGCAGTTTCTTGAAAGAATAAACTTACCCTGCACGTGATGAGATTACCCTAAGCTAGTTCAGGAATCATTCAAAATAGTAAACATAAATATCATGTGTTTACACCACACTACACCTATGACGTAAACCCAACAATGACGATGAATAAGATACTCTTTTATAGGTTTTTGAAAAACTATGATTGGAAGAAAATATTGTGTTCTCCTAAGACCCACACATCAATGGTACCATAATTAAAAAGGTAGGGATATTTTAGAACCACTTAAAGTTACTCATGCACAGACTATTAAAACTGAGGCCTTCTTGAGTACGGTTTCCTCATAATATATTCATAGCTCACTAATATTTTTATCAAAAATGATGGCATACTAACAAAAAATAAGCTAGATATAAAACATATTGCCTATGTGTTTCATTTGTTTATGATATATTTCTCACTAAAATTTATCGAATGAAACTGAAAACTAATTTTGGTTCAAACTACCTCAAACTTTTAAAGCATTGATGTTGTCTTATTTTTTTTGTTTTGTCAAGACACTAGGTTTCTCCACATTAGAGTAACATACTGTGTTTTATTCCTCGTCCTTATGATGTCATAAATCCTTGTCATTCTAAAACAAACCAACTACTCCAAGTCAAAACGACAACAGACAATCTAAAAATTTATCAATATTGGGGTATAAAATACCACCGTCTTCAGCCATGGTATCCATTGCATGCAACGTTCATTATTGCCTTCTCTATGGTTGACATTTTCTATAAACCACAAATGATTTATTACTATTTTTGATAGAGACAAGTTGCTATTGCATCAACACTATCTTCTAAACCTAATCGACGAACTAAAAGCATATCGTTTCCTAAATCCTGTTTACTCCATAAGCCGACATTCCACAATACCTTTTTTCTCAACAAGGTAGTCTCTACAAATTTTATTTCTCTAACATGCCATAGTTTTCACACCATAAAATAGATCATTAAATATTGCAGGATTTCCGGACATTAGCAAGATGCACATTCAATAATTTCTATTGACAATTACTTAAGATAAATAACATAGATATATGGATACTTTAAAGCTTAGAACATAAACAAAGTTTCAATAATGTATAATGGTGCTTAATAAACAAGATTCTACATCCATTCAAATAGTTTATTCTTAAGATAAGTAACGTGAATTTTCCTTATTTCTTTAACACCTATTCAGAAATTTTGGCAACAAACATGTATACCAAAGATTATAATAGTCATATTCTTTAGCCTAGTTCCAAATGTATTCTATCAATGCTAGAAATATCAGACATCATATCAAATAGTTATAATACATGGAGTTGAATTCATCAGGAGATCCATAGCTGTTTTAACGTAAAATATGAAATACAATAACAGTGAGAACACCCATAACTTGGCAGTATTCTACACATACACAATCCTACTAAAGAAACCCTGTTAGAAAAAATAATGAGGACACCCAAACAGTCTCCAATTCTACATAGATTGCTACTCGACACTGAAGTAGGACCATCCTTCATACTCCTAAAAGGGTGCACCGATAACACCATAGGAGGAAACGTCCATTATAATGGCAACAAAAATAGGTAACCAAATGGCTTACCTACGGGAAATCAGAGCGGTCAACTAGTCTATGAATGCAATTCTAATCTATTGTGCAAACATGTAATGCATGTCACAATTCATCAAATAAAATTTTCCACACATTCAACTGCATATTCACACCCATTCATGGTTTGAACATAGAATTCACATTATAGTGTCATTCTTATTCCATATTCATATCAAAACATCATAAATACTCCATTTTAGACAAGCATGGCAACATACATTCTTCCATCAATATTACTTAAAATAAATTGTTTTGAGACCTGACCTGAAAAGTGTTAGACTCCTTTACTTAACAATTCCTTCCGACGAAATATCCAGTCATCCAAAAATAAAGAAGAATATGATGATATTGATGTCCTCTATTGATTTTATAGATGAGGAAAGTAAAATCATGCACAACCTGTGAAATTTCATGTGAAATTCCTCGCTCCTATTTTGCCAGGTGGTCCACCAAAAGCATGGGTGGAAGTCACATATTATATATATATATATATATATATATATTTTAAACTTGATAGTTTCTATATTAATTTTCATATTTATATTTTGTATTATTTTTTAAATTTTTTTATTCATTATATATTTTTATTTTTCATATATACAAAATAAATGAGCACCTTACGAATTATTTCCGCATACAAACATAGATCCCTATATGCAACTATATGTATGCACCTACATGGACCGATGGACATATGTACTGCTAATAGGGTTTTTTCCCTATAATTGCAAATACCCTACCGCTCATCATATTTCCCCATCTTACCTTTTACCTCTGCCCTTCATTTTCCATCAAGAGAAGGTGTTTGATCTGCTCGATCAGTGCTTCAATAGATTTTACCTGTTCCTACATCTACTAATCTATCAGTAGTACCACATTCTTGCAAATAAAGAAAGCAAACTAATTGGTGAATTTGGGAGGGATGTTACATTCTCCCCCTCTAGAATTAATTACATTCCCTATGTTTTGAGTTAGAAATTATACAAAATCATAATATCATTGAAATACTTAAGTAGTATGAAATCAAAATATTTACTTTTTCATACATGAGTAAAACCTTAGTATGCATCATCAAACCAAAATATGTACATATAAAACCTTGAAACCTATTTTCATGGTATACAGTCATAAGTAATATCAAACATGCATATGGATCCCAAAAATGCATATACAAAACTATCTCCTAATTTTTATCCATGTAATCATTTTCCAACAAGTAAGGGATATGTTTTTCTATAGTAGCAACATCTTCTCATGTGGTATTCTTGCATTGCTTTCTATTTCTCTTTCTTAATGGTTTCATTCAGAAGCAAAGGTTTTGGACTTGGACAAATTTCAATGCACTGTAGGTCTGACATCTGTTGTTGCATACATTTTGTGCGTGGTTTCCTTAGTAGTTTTCTGTCTGTCTGCCCTATGCAAACACTGACTAGCATAGTGAGCTCCAGTACAAATTTAATATTTTAGAGAATATGTATCCCTTCTATCTTCCTCATTCTTGACTTGAGGTGTAGTTTCTTTTCTTTTTGCATTATCGTCATCTTTGTAGTTTCTCCTGTCAGGACGATCCTTGTTCTGGTATCTATTTCAATTCTTATCATCTTTTCTGAAACAATCTCCACCTCTAAACTTCTTACTCTAGTCCTTGACCTCTTTTGTAGGTCCAAATTCTCTTCTCTTCCTTGGCTCATCCTTGTCTCTTTCTATTTTCTGATAATATGTCTTTTTATTCTTTTGGCTTAGTTCTTCATAGCAAGTTGTATCATATGCTTTTGATAAATCTTTTGAGTTTTACCAAGTCAACTAGAGATCCAATTCTTGGATGCAGGCCCATCAAGAATTTTTGCACCTTCATTTCCTCATTTTGATCATAATCAGGTATATACTTCAATAGTTGGATAAATATCTGATAATATTCAATAACTGTCATATTCTCCTAATTCAAATTGGTGAATTCTCTAAAATTTTCAACATAGAATTATCAAGTCAAGAATTGGTCCCTATACTCCTTTAGGAATGTGTTCGAAGTGACATTTTATACCTCCACATGTTTGTTCTTTTTATAGGTCATCCACTAGTCCATGGTTGAACCTGTTAAGTGAGCTATTGCCTATGTTGTCTTGGATTCAAAAGAAAGAGTGCTATTAATAGCGTAATACCCTTCTACTTCATTAAACCAATATTTTGTTGCTTCACCATCACCTTTTCCATCAAATTTTTTGATGTCAATTTTCCTCAATTATTTCCTCAACTCACTACCTACTTGCCTTCGAGATGATCCTTCGAGTATTCCTTCAAGATTCCTTTTTGGCTCTTTATGTTTAGAAAACATTTCTATTAACTTCTATTGTTGGGTAAGAATTTCTTGTTGAGCCATTTGCGCTCTCTGTTGCTCCATCTAATTGGTCAACTTAACCCTTTGCATCTCCATGTGCTCTCTCTACTGGTTCAATTGTGATTGTACCCTTTGGATCTCCATATGCTCACGTTGTTGACTTATTTGCTTTTGCAGTAATTTGACCATCTTGGCCAGATTATCTTCTCTTTACGAGTTTTATCAGTCACAGGTTCCTTATCCTTTCGTACAATTCTTTGGGGTGCTTCTGTTCTAGCCACCCTTTCAAATTCCATTACAAGCCTTTTGAGCCCCTTTCTTGGGACTTTAGCAACTGTCTCTTATTGTGTCATTGTAAAATTTTTGGAAGAGCTTGCCATAAGCTGGATGCAAAAAAAGCTAAATCAGTTTTATGTGCCCAAATTTTTACAACCTAGGCTCTGATACCAACTATAACACCCTAGGTCTTCTCACCTGGTTGTCCAAAAACCACAAATAAAAATTTTGATCAAACAAAGAGAATTTAGTTTACACCCAACATTTTAATTGGTACATAGTTATTTGAATATCCGTTTCAAGGTAATTGACTACTATAGACATCCCCTTAAACGTTCAATATTGGCCAAATCCCGCAAAGTGTGTCATTATGTGAACACATTCATATCCTTTGCTAGAGTTGTATGTTCACAACATGGGGTTGTCCTTTCAGGGCCCATAATACCTGAAAGGGTGAATGCATAATTCCCCTTCCATAGCATGATATGATTCGGGTTCTTTTCCCTTTAAATTGCTTGGGTCCTGTGCTATGGTCTAGAATTTGAATACCTAGTGCTTAACTGGATACCCACCTTCCTTGGATCCAAATAAGGCCCACCATTTCTCTAGTCCAGGACCAGGTAACTCAGTCCTTACTACAAGTGACAAAGTGTTGTCCCATTTCAACACCTGCTATACCTTTTAGCTTCAAGGTTCAACTACTCTTGAACTTATCGGATATTTGCTAACAATTCCCCACTCGAGTTTGGATCATGAGATACCCTCATGTACCACTCACATATCAATCTAGAGTGAGTGTCCCATTCCACCCCTCATCACATGTTCAAGGCAATAGGACCTTCTCGCCTCGGGTTGAATTGCCTGAAAGTGACTTATTATGAATCATGATGTTCCTCCTTCCCATAAACATCGATGTTGGATGAGGTTCAAAATTTTTTTTTAGATCATAATTCATGGTAGTTTCATTTATATTCTTGTTTGATATCAGCTTACTTACAAATATGATTAGTTTCTATGTTTGATATCATCTTACTCACAAATATGATTAGTTTCTATGTTATTAGTCAAAGGATAATTTTGCTAAAAGTATATCTAATTAACTAGATTACAATATATTTATCAACCACTTTCAAATTCCTATTATCTTGTATTAATTTTAGAAATAATCTAGAATCCACAAACGTTATTACTGAATTATTTCCAAACTCCCTATTCTATTTTATATCTTGGAAAAAATTCATATATAGCTTAAATTTTATTAAACATGAGATCTGACTTCCTTTAAAGTTTCTAATAATCTTTTTAAAAACTATTTACTTGTGGTATCTACTATGGTTTAATAGTCTTGTGAAGTGAGACAAGTTTTTAACAAAATAATAATAATTTAAAGCATTATCATTAGTTTTTCTAACTAATTCAAAAATATTAAAATTATACAACATTGTTTTTGCCTTTTAAATAGACTCCTACTCTAAAACCTCTACCTATTATGCTCCTAACATAACCCTATCACTGCTTCCAAAATTATTTGATGTACTTCTAGCCTTTAGCTTTATAACATTTATACTATGCAAAATAATTTTAACCTTACTCACATCCTTTCCAAGCTTTCTAAAAATTTGCAAATACAGATGTTTTCTTTGATCCTAAAAAACTCTTATTATGTGCAGTTTCCCAAAATAAGAAACTTACCTTGCACGTGATGAGATTACCCTAAGCTAGTTTTGGAATTGTTCAGCATAGTAAACATAAATATCATGCGTTTACACCACACTACACCTATGACGTAAACTCAACAATAACGATGAATAAGATACTCTTTTCTAGGTTTTCAAAAAACTATGACTAGAAGAAAATGTTGTGTTCTCCTAAGTCAACTTTGTCGATGGTTCCAAATTTTTCAAAGCATGATTTAACATGGGTCAATGTTTACCTATTCGTTCGATGTTTGCTCTACTATTTATGATGACACACCGGACGACTTCTAATTCGTGATATAAATATTATGAAATATTATTCTTAATACAATACCAACCTTGTATTCACTATTAATACCTGTCGTTTAACCGAGAAAGGACAGGATGTTTGTGCTTTACCAAAATTGGATTAACCGAGACCCTATCTACGACCCACACATAAATGGTGTCATAATTAAAAAGGTAAGGACATTTTAGAACCATTTAAAGTTACTCATGCACTGACTATTAAATTTGTGGCCTTCTTGAGTACTATTTCCTTATAATATATTCACAACTCACTACTATTTTTATCAAAAATTATGGCATACTAACAAAAAAGAAGCTAAATATAAAACATATTTCCTGCTTATTTCATTTTTTTATGATATCTTTCTCACTAAAATTTTACCAAACGAAGCCAAAAACTAATTCAGGTTCAAACTACCTCAAACTTTTAAAGAATTGACACTGTCTTTTTTTTTCCTCAAGACACCAGGTTGTTCCAAAATAGAGTAAAACATTGTGTTATGTTCCTCGTCCTTATGACGTCAGATATCCTCGCAATTCTAAAACAAATAAGCTACTCCATGGCAGTAGACAATTCAAAAAATTATCAACACTGGGGTAGAAAATACCACCGTCTTCATCCACAGCATCAGTTACATGCAATGTTCATTATTGCCTTCTCTATGGTTGAGATTTTTGATAAACCACAAATGATTTATTACTATTTTTGAGAGAGACAAGTTGCTATTGCATCAAAACTATCTTCTAAACCTAATCGGAGAACTAAAATCATATCGTTTCCTAAATCCTGTTTACTCCATAAGGCGAGGCTAGAAACAACACTATTGCTCGATGTTACACAATACCATTTTATTCAGCAAGGTAGTCTCTACAAATTTTATTTCTCTAACATGCCATAGTTTGCACACCATAAAATAGATCATTAAATATTACAAGATTTTGGGACATTAGCAAGATGCACATTCTATAATTTTTATTAATAATTACTTAATAGAAATAACACAGATATATGGCTACTTTAAATCTTAGAACATAAAAAAAAAATCAATAATGTATAATGGTACTTAATAAACAAGATTCTGCATCCATTTGAACACTTTATTCTTAATACAAGTAACGTAGATTTTTCTTAATTATTTAACACCTATTCAAAAAATTTGGCAACAAACACATATACCAAATACTACAATAGTCATAATGATTCTTTAGCCTAGTTCTAAATGTATTCTATCAATGCTAGGAACATTAGACGTCATATAAAATAGTATAATACATGGACTTGAATTCATCAAGATATTCATAGCAGTTTTAATGTAATAAACGAAATACAATAACAGAGAGAACACACATAACTTGGCGGTATTCTGTGCACATAAAATCCTACTATGGAAACCCTATCAGAAAAAACAACGAGAATGCCCAAACAATATCCAATTCTATATAGATTGCTACTCGACACTAAATTACGACCATCCTTCATACTCCACAAAGGGTGCACCGATAATGCCACAGGAGGAAACCTCCATTATAATGATAGCAAATATAGGTAACCATATGGCTTACCTATAGGAAATCAGAGTGGTTGGCTAGTCTATGAATGCAATTCTAATCTATTGTGCAAACATGTAATTCATGTCACAATTCATCAAATAAAACTTTCCACACATTCAATTGCATATTCATGCCCATTCTTGATTTGAACACAAAATTCACATTATAGTGACATTCTTATTCTACATTCATATCAAAACATCATAAATACTCCATTTTAAACAAGCATGGAAGCATACATTCTTCCATCAATATTACTTAAAACAATTTTTTTTAAGACCTGACCTAAAAAGTGTTAGACTCCTTTACTTTAAAATTTCTTCTGACAAACTATCCAGTCATCCAACAAGAAATAATAAGATGATGATATTGATGTCCTCTATTGATTTTATATATGAGGAAAGTAAAATCATGCACAACACCTGTGAAATTTCATGCAAAAGTCCTCACTCCTATTTCTCCAGGTGGTCCACCAAAAGAATGGGTGGAAGTCACATGTTTTATTTATATATATTTATATATATATTTTTAAATTTAACAGTCTCTATATTAATTTTCATATTTATATTTTGTATTATTTTCTATTTTTTTATTCATTATATATTTTTATTTTTCATATATACAAAAGAAATGAGCACCTTAAGAATTATTTCCGCATACAAACACATATCTCTATATGCAACTACATGTATACACCTACATGGACCACTGGACAGGTGTACTGCTAATAGGGTATTTTTACCCTATAATTGCAAATACCATGTCGCTCATCATATTTCCCCATCTTACCTAATACCTCTACCCTTCATTTAGCATCAGGAGGAGGTGCCCGATCTACTTGATCATTCCTTCAACGAAGTTTACCTATTCCTGCATCCACTAATCTATTAGCAGTACCACATTCTTACAAATAAAGCAAGTAAACTAATTGGTGAATTTGGGAGGGATGTTACAGATCAATATTATGAAGAGCAAAATATTGTCTTGCCTTACAAACATATCCCTCAGGATCCTTTCCATAAAACTTGGGAAAGTCTAACTTTGGTAATCTCATTCCATTGTGAGTTGGTATAATTCATTAGTGGTTGCTTGTACCAATATCTTTGTGGTCTTGGTTACCTGTGAAACCAGTAGAAGTACAACTATCCAGTTCAACCTTCATTTCTTGTTGTGCAAGGGATATTCCACAGATAGTTTCATGGATAGTTAAGAGTTGTGGTTGTATCGAATGTAGAATTTGGTCAAATAAATTTTATACTTTGGTGCTCGCAGTGTACACTTTGGCTTGAATATCCCTATCTAATGCTTGTTGTCGAGTACCCTCAACCATGTTTAGAGGGTGGTAACCTTTTTTAAGACTTACTAAAAATAGAAAGGTGATTTCTAGGAGTTACTATTTTTAGTAAAAGTCACATCACTATGGCTATATTATGGAGACAATGCTCCATGCTAAAATATCTAATTATCCAATTGTAAAGAGGAAGATATAGAAAAGTGAATAAAGCTTGTATACAAATTTTGAGCAATTAATATTGTAAGTTTTCTTCATGTTTGTACATGAATGATTTTGGCTATTTACATTCATATTTGATATTATAAGTGAATGTTATTTCATTATTATATTGGCCTTGATATACATATTTAATTGCTCAATATATATTATTCTACTCATCATTATCAATATTTATACCTTTAGGTCCGATATGTAGACCAATTGGTTCCCCCAAACCCCATAAGGGGGCAGAGGTCCAAGGTTCAAATCTTGGGCTTCGTCAAACTAAACACTTATCCCTCACCTGGTGCTTTTAGTAGCGTAAAAGGTTTAAAATTATTGTGGCATGGTGGTTATAGGGGCAGATTGCACGAAGAAATGTGTGGTAGCTTCCAGGGTAGATAATACAATATACTGTGACAGCCATAAAAAACCATATAGCGTACTCGGATTCATGGTGGATACTGATTCCACCATGTAAAATAAAATATATATTTAGACCTTTAATATTATGTCTTCTTTATATTGGGACCTATGATATTTTATGGTAGTAAGGCTTAAAATCCAACATTATCCCTTCTTTCATATACATACATATATAATATTTCCCTAGTGAAGAAATAGGAAGCAACGACACAAGATTTGAATTTGTAGGCGAGCAAGCAAGAAAATTTGTAGAGAAATTTTTGAATGGAGCCTGCATGGGAAAGGAGAAATCTGTGGACACCCATAACAAGGCCTTTGATATGGGATAATGGCCTTAGCTCCAAATAGTAACAGGAAAACAAAAGGTTCCTGAGCACATTTTCCAAATTTCACCAACAAGCGGTCACCTAGTTATCCCTAACAAACTAGAAAAAATGATGGTTTCTCAAGGTGGGCTATGTCTAGTAGGAAAATTCCTAGGAGCAATACTAGAGCTCGATGATATTCGCAAGTGGTATCATGAAAAGTGGAGACCGTTGGGCCATATGGAAATAACATATTTTTCCAAAAAAAACTTGATTAAGTTTAACTATGAAAATGTGGATAAAATTATTTAGCAAGGCCCTTAGTTTTTTGGGTGAAGAGGGCTCTTTCTAAAGCACTAGACACCAAATTTTGACCCCTAGACTCGAAGCCTTCAAGAATATCTAGTATGGGTAATACTACCTAGGTTCCCTCTTCATCTATGGCATGAGGATATCTTTCCAAGAATTGCATGGAAAATGGGTAATCTAATCACAATCGACCCAATGATAGTGGTAAGGTCTAGACTCCTATATGTTTTATTTTGTATAAAATTGAATATGGAAATAATCCTAACTCCATAGATTTGGTGTCAATGTTTAGAATCTGAAACCAACCTATTGAGTATAAAAATAACCCTATGAAATGTAGCATATATCAAGAATTTAGGGAATCTAATCAAATATTATCCAAGGAGGAGGAACCAATCACAAGCTCAATATTGGAAACCTAAGAAAACCACAAAGTCCAAGGAAAGACAAGAGTCAAAACATATATCTAAGTCAAGCATCATTGAGAAAGAAGCAATGATTTTTGATCCATAGCTAAATTCCTTGAAAGAAGGAGAACTCTTAGAGGAAATACCCAAGGTAAGTTCCCCTCATGTGAATCCCCCTCTAGTTTTAAATGATCTAATAGTCTAAAATATGTTTAAATACCTCCAAAACCAAGGGGATATTATAGAGGTAAAAACCTAAGAAAAGAACCCAAAATGTGAGAAAACCAATTTGCAACCAAAAGTGATTATAGATCCTACTAGGATGGAAATTAGGATCACCCAAGAAGAAGAAAATGAGATCACAAAAATTCCCCAAAAGGAAAGGACATTAGAAAGGAGTAGAATAGTCCTAGTTGAATTATCAAAAGTAGTAGAAAATGAGGAGTAGACATTGGATATGATCCTAAGCAAGGTCATCCTTCACAATAGGAGATTAGATTGAGAGAAACTACTAAGAAGGTGGTCAATGGAACCCAATTGATTATAACAATGGGTGGGAAGAAACAAATTGTCAAATCTAAAAAATGAAGATAATATATTGAATATAAGGGGTCTCAATGCCCCATCCAAGCATCGTTTGGTATCATCAATGAGGAAATAATTGAATCCACATATTATCCTTCTTCAAGAAACCAAAATTGGGGAATTGAATATTGAAATGATCAAAAGGGCAATTTGGAGGGAGTCAAGTTTTATTGCTAGCCATACAAATGGGGCTTCAGGAGGATTGTTGTATCTTTGGGATCATAATAGGATAAAAGTACGAGTGATCTCCTCCTCAAAGAGATTAACCAATATACTTTTCTACTAAAATAACACCAATATTAGATGGGCATTAACAGATATTTACACCCCAAATAGCATCACAAGTAGAACAACATTATGGAATTTCAAGTAGAGGCCTATATTTTGGTTGGTGATTTTAATTCCTTCCTCTATCCCTCATACAAGAAATATGGTAGTCTTAACACGGTGGGATGGAATATTTTGAACACTTTGTGAAAAATAAATATTTGATGGACGTAGACCTAAGAGGAGTGAAATTTAGTTAGAGTAACAAACATTTAGGAAACCAATTAATCCAAATCATATTGGATAGAATTTTGATATCAAAAGAGGGATTGCTACCTTTTGGAGACATTATTTTGAGTGCTCTTCCTAAAGTTATCTCTATTCACAATTATTTAGTTTTGGATTCATTGATCACTAGAAAGTTTAGAATCCCATTTTGATTCAAAACAATGTAGCTTAAACATGATAACCTTGAACCTAAAATAGCATAGTGGTGGAAGGAGTTTGCAGGGCCTTTGATCTCACAAATTGCAAAAAATCTTAAATTCGTCAAAATTGGCTTAAAATTCTAGAACAAAAATGTGTTTGGGAATCTATTCCAAAGGAAATTAGATTTAAAACAACAAATTTCATAGATTGATACAATTATAAATTATGGCCTCCTAACATCAAAAATTATAGAAAAGAAGAAACATATCCTAGCTGATTACCACAACACCTTGGCATGTGAGGAATATTTTTGGTGGTAAAAATCAAGAGCTTTATGGCTCAAGGATGGATTAGAGACACAAAAGCTTTAAGAGGATTAGAGAAGCCTCTAGGGAGGATGGAATTTTAATATATGATATAATGGAAATTTGAGTAGCAGTTGTAAAGTTGAAAATCTAATTGGACCTGGAGAAACAATGGAAGAACAAGCAATGGATAAGTTTCTCCATAATATTCCAAATATTTTGACTAAACGTATGAACTCCTAATTAATCAATCCCTTAAATGATGAGGTTAATAATGATATCTTCTCCATGGATAAAGAGAAGGCCCTTGGTTTGAATGGTTTCCTGGCCCTTTTCTACCACAAATTTTGGTATATTGTTGAAGCAGGTATGTTTTTAGCCATTTGTGAAGTCCAAAAATCCTTTCATATTTTGAGGGATGTTAATTCCACATTCTTGGCTCTCATTCCTAAAGAGGTATAAGCAAAGTAATTTAAGGATTTTAGGCCAATTAGTCTTTGTAACACAATATTAAAAATTTTGACAAAGGTCATGGGGGAAGTGGGGTCGACTCCTGCTCTGGGTGGGAGACCCCCATTTTAGTTTCCCTGCTTTTCCCTCCTCCAGTCCTATGAATCCTGCTGGGACGATCTTCCTGGGATCTCCTTGCTACTTTCCTGAACATACATGGGCTTATTTTTGGGTTTCTCAGGATGTTCTTTCCCATTTTCATTGTGCTTGTTATGGCTTGGTGGTTAGTCCCAAAGTTTCTTTTCGTGGCTATCTCTGGTGGTGGTTGGTTTTTGTTTGGCTTGGCTCATGAGTGGGATCTTCGAAACCTTTCCCAATAAATTTTTCTGGTCTTGAATGGGCCTATGCTTTTTTGCTTTCTATATGGAAGGTTTCCTCCATTTTGCTCTGGTGTTAGGCTCACGAAAGAGGTCTTTCATTGTCCCAATTATCTTTCTTGTTTGTTGCTTGGGATCTTCTTTTGTATCCTTTCTAGTCTTGGTATTGGGCCTCAGTTTTATCATCTATATATTAAAATATCTTGTATATATTTTGATATGGGCTTCTAGTACAGGTTTAGGATTTTTTGTTCTTTCTCATAAGATCCATTTGCGGTGCAACTGATGGTAATATGTTATGGGTGACTTCTTTATGGGATTTTTGAAAGTTTCATGGTCTTTGGAGGGTGACCTTGTGTGTGCCTACCTATTTCAAAAGATTATCTCTCATGGATATCTCTATATGTGATTGTCCCATACAATCCTGAGGTGCCTTGGTAAATAGATACTTCTCTGGGCTTTCTTGTCTATTGGCTTTGCAACACATATTCTTTGTAGTGAGATCTCTTTACCTATGCTACTAATCCATCTTACAGGTTGGCTTTTCATTTGTCTTGGCTGAGTGGTTGCTTTCCCAACTTGTAATGAAAAACTCTTTTCATTTTCCTTTGTGTGGGCTAGTTTCCAAGCAGGAAACTACATCCCTTTTCCTCATTCTGGATGGGTTTTCGGGCTATTTTGGATCCTTGTTCCTCATTCTAGGTGGGATTATGGGTTTTTTAGAATTCCTATTTCTTCAGGGCATGAAATAATTTTTTGATTTTGATCTTGTTGGTTTTCTCTACAAGAATGGTTTTCTTACTGAGTGGTTTCAGCTGTGATGGCTTTCTGGGTTCCCATGACCCTTTGGGCGGGATCCCATTTTTAAATTTTCTACCAGCTTTTCCCATCTTGGGTCTCTTGGGCAGGATTCTCCATTTTGAAACTTTACCGCCTATTATTTGGTCTCTTAATCCCCTTTAGGAAGGATTTACCTTTTTAATTATTTTTTTGTTTATCCTGTTCTACTTGGGATGATCTCGCATACCAGTATGTTTGGTCAGGATCATCCCTCTGGGATTGGTAATTTTTCTAGGTTTTTCAAGTTGGGATCTCCCTTGTGGGTGCACATTTATTTCTATTGGTTGGGGTATGTGGACCTTTTTTTTTGTCTCCTCTTGTAAAAGGCTTTGGGGCCCCTTTCAAAACCCACTTTTCAATGCAATCTATCGAAAAAAATAGTAACCAAAAAAAAAATGACAAAGGTGATGGCCAAGAAAATCAAGATAGTGATCCCCTTTATCATTGATCCCAATCAAGGTGGTTTTGTGATGGGTAGATAGATCTTAGATGGGATAATTACTATTCATGAAGTTATACGGTCAATGGATAAGAGTGGGAAGGTAGGACTATTTCTAAAATTAGATATTGTTAAAGCTTATGATAGGGTCTCATGGGATTTTTTTCTTTAATTCATGATCAAATTTGGATTCCACCAGGATTAGATTAACCTTATTGGCAAGTGTATTTCCATAATTATGTTATTGGTTATGGTTAATGGAGAAACAACCAAGTACTTCAAAATTTTGAAAGGCCTAAGACAAGGTGACCCCTTATCCCCATACCTATTTATAATCTTGGTGGAAGCTTTGGGGAGAACAATTGGAGCAACTACTTCTTTAGGGATAATTTATGGTGTGAGACTAGCTACCTCCCTCAATCTTATTTCTCACCAATAATTTATTTATGATACCATTTTAGTGATAAGATATTCCATCCCACAATCTAAGGAGATCAAAAATATCTTGAGTACTTATGAGAGAGTTGCAGGACAAAAAGTCAATTTTTCAAAAAGTAATTTTTTTTCCTTAATACTCCTCCTAGAAAGCAAGAAAGAATCACAATAATTTTTGGTTGTGAGATTGGATAATGTCCCTCGACTTTTCTAGGTATGCCCCTCTTCAAAGGCATAATGAGGGATTGTCTTCGGAACCTGATGGTTGAAAGAATTAGGAAAAACTTAGTTGGTTGGAAGGGAACACTCCTAAGTCAGGTTGGTAAAGCCCATTTAGTAAAATCAACTCTCCAAATTATTCCTATGTATTTTATATATTTAATTAATATGCTAGCAAATATTAGTCAAAATATTAAACAAATCCAAAAAACTTTCCTTTGGTCAGGGGTGGAGGATAAGAAGAGACTTTCCTTGGTAGCCTAGAACCAAGATTGTTCTAAAAAGGAAGTCAACGGTCATGGGTTCAGGAAGATGAAATGGATGAATCAGGATCTCATGGCTAAATAGGGATGGAAACTACTAAGGGAAGACAACACTAGGTGGATGCAAATTCTCAAAGATAAATATCTCAGGCTAGGAAGAAATTTTCTTGAGTAATAAGAACCACCTTAAGGATATTTTTTTCTTCATAAATCAAAATCCTTGATTTGAAATGTTTTAAGGTGGAGACTAGGAGATAGGAAGAGAATTGATTTTTGAAGGGATTATTGGATATTGAATATGCCCTTGATTGATAATATGAATCCAGCATGCTTAGAACCTCTAACTACACAATTTTTTGGTAACAAGGTGGTGGACTTTATAGAAGAAATGGAAGGAAGGAAAAAATGGAAGCTTATCCACCTAGATGGACTAGATCAAAGGGTGAGCAAGCCTTGAGGGAGCTAAATAGAATGTTGAGTACCCAGTTCATCAAGAACATCAACTTGGATGACTCTCTAATATGGAAGGCTGATAAAGGTGGTTTATTCATGGTGAAATAAACTTACTATCTGTTGGAGGAAGATGGTTGGGGTGGATCTGGTTTAAAAGTCTTATCCCCAAAATTAATTTCTTTTATTGGCTTGCAATTCAGAATAATATTCTCACCATTGAAAATCTACATAAAAGAGGTATGGCCATACCCAATAGGTGCTACTTATGTGAAGCAAACTAGGAGGATACCAAAAATATTTTTTAGAATATCCTTTTTCTCAAGAGGTGTTTGATCTTATCTTAATATGATTTGAAGTATCTTGGGTCTCTCCTAATAATATTGTAGACCTATATCTCCATTGGCAATCTCTATTTAGGAGTAATAGGCTTCAAGCCTTATGGGAACTCATCTTACCACACTTCCTTTGGGGGATCTAGAGGGAAAGGAACAATAGAGCATTTAAGAATTTAAGGAGGGACCCTGAGTCAGTCGGGGCAAGAATTACTAATGATTTGGTAGAAAATGTTTATGTTTTAACTTTCAAAGATCAATTGGAAAGCAAGTATGATACTAGGATTACATCCAATTTGGGCCTATCAGGGATATATAATCCATTTGAGGATTCAAACCAGTAAGCTTAATCCCAAACCAAATGGGAACCCTCACCATTGATATGGAATAAGCTAAAATTTTACGGAGTGGCAAAAGGTAACCCTGGTAGGTCTAGTGCAGGTGGGTGGTAAGAAATAAAAAAGGAGAGGTTTTGTTAGCATATTCTAAAAAAATGGAGATACAAATAATCTATTTTTTTGAAGCAAGAGCTCTCTTTCAGGCAGTAAATCTTCTTGAAATATTTCACATCAAAAATGTAATTATAGAAGGGGATGCCATGAACATTGTCAATATTATTGAAGGTACATAATAACCAAGCTAGAATATAGAAGATATCATGAAGGAAGCAAGGTATTGCATTCATAAACTAGAGAATTCAAAGCTAGGGTATGTTTATAGGGAAGGAAATAGGGTAGAAGACACAATGGCAAATCTTCGTATCGATTAGGAAGCCCTCACGATTTGGGTTAATGACTTTCCCTCAAAACTTTTAAACATCAGTGATGGAGAAATAATCACTTCAACAAGATCACGCTCAAGCTCATAGATTTTTAGAGGAGTCCTAGTGGTGCAAGGAACTTTGAAACTCCAACTTGGGGAATATAAATCTTGCCATATTTGACTCATATTGACTAACTAGAAGATTTTTGGAACATCATTAGCTTACCATGGCCCACTCTTTTTTTAGTTTTCATTATTAATGTTGGAAGGTGAGATTGTATGAACTATTCTTTGAAGTGGGACATGAGAGCAGTTTTATCTTGTATAACAACCACCCCTTGTAATTATGATAGAATAATTCACAATTTTGTTAACAAGAAGTCACATTTACAATGTGTAAATCTAGTAAGAATTAAGTTGGGTGCAAAAGGATATAGAACTCAAGGCCCGATCTAGTATAGGGATTCACTTTTGAATATGAGTAGAACTTGTCATCACCTATGTGGAAAATGCCTTCAAATAATAGTTCCATCTTGACATGATGTTTTATCTAGGAAAGGCCCCACTAAATTTGATTTTAGTTGAAAAAGGAAGTGGCTCCTCCTTTTCTCGATTTGCCCCCTTTCTTTTTTACTTTCTACTACTAATGTTTATTTTACCAAATTTGGTTCCTTCTTGAAGTGAATTTGGTGGGAATACTCAATGGGTGATTCAACCACTAGATCAATACTTATATGTTCAATCACACCATTGATTGCATAGCTAGGAGTGGAAGAGAAATGTTGAGCATGCAAAGAAATTCTCCAATCTCTATGAAGATGAAGGCAATTTGTCACATGTAATCTATGCTAAAGGTGAGCATTATAACACCTTACCCTCTTTGGCCAATTTTCATCATTTCACCTTATAAGGAGAAGAAAAAAGTGAGTAGCAGTAGAGTTCCTTTGAAAAAAAAGTTATCAATGGGGTGTGACTTACTGAAATTGGAGTTAACCAAGTTGCCTCTTGAGAAGGATGTCAGTAACATCCTATAGAAGGGAGGATTACTACACTTCCTAAATAAATTTGATAGGAATTACGAGGTGCTATCCAAGAAAATTTCCCACTTATGGATGGCATGAAGAGTTAATTCCAAGGGAGTTAAATTCTTAATCAACACTACACTAATTGTTGAAGTTGTGAGCTTTCCATTTGAAGGTAAGTGCATTAACTATGAGAAGCATTCCCTTGCAAGGAAATTAGAGAAATTCCTATGAAAAGGTGAGACAACAGAGAAGATTCAAAATAGGATTTTTAGGGAGTCACTTCCAAAACCTTGGGATAGAGTCGTGGTGCCCATCATGAAATATTTCATGTTGGATGGGCAATTTACGATGGTTTGAAGTTTCCATGTATCATCCCTTAACCACCTGCGATGAGGGAAGGAGTTGAACATCCCAATTTTTTTTTTGTTCGATCAAAAAGTCCATATTGGATGTCCAGCACAAGAAAGCCTCCATCCCACTACACCAAGGGATTATAAAGATTATTTTCATGCATGTCATCAAGATAGGGGACCACACTAGGTTGAAAATATTGGGATTAGACTATGGAATCCCATTAGGATTAGGCAAGAGGACTAGAGCTACAAAGGATCATTAAGTTCTTGATGAGGATCAAAAAGCCACCAAGGAGGAGGAAGAGAAGTCGACTAAAGTCCCATTATAGCTGCTATTTCTTTTATGTTTTTCTATTCTATAGGAAACTAATATTATGAATCTAAATAGTCATAAATATTTGGTATGAAGTAAGGTTATATTGATACTTATGATGTTTTTGGATCTTGTTAGTTTTTTAGAAGGGTTGGCTTATATTTTGGGGTCTTTTATCTCAAATCTAAGCTCTTAATGTAAAATGTTTATGGTCACATGTAAAGGGTTCATGTAGCCTTTCAAAATTCCTTCTTCAAATATAATAAAAGTATATATACATAAATATATATGATCTCCTTTTTAAATAAAGTACTAAAAAAGATTTGTTTATGATCATAAGCCTAGTAATATTGCAATGATATCAACTTGAGACCTAATCTAATCCTCAACTATGTGTGATTTGCTAGAGGAGTGATCATTATGCACTTATCCTTGACTTTTTAAAAAGCTAACTTATTTTACAATTTGAAAAGCTTAGGGTCCATGTAATCAATTGGTAAACAAATTCTAAGTTAAAAAGTAAATTGGAACATATGTAGGTAATTCAAAGGGTAGTCTTGAGAATCACATAGGCTAAAAATGATTTGTTATATCCTAGGTAGAAGTATCCTTTTGACTATTTCATTGGTTTAATTATTTCTCTACATTCATAAACAAATCTTGGTATAATGCCTTTCAACCATTTAACAATGGTTTTGTATACCATTACATACAAGACATAACTACTCTTTCCTTATTTCTTACACAACATTTTTATATAGTTACATATTGACAAAAACATGCCATTTGGTCCTACTTTGTCAAAGTATACCTTAGGGAACTAGTTTTTCTTTTGATATAGAATCATCTACAAGTGCTATAATGTGAAATTTATTCATTTTTCCTTACCAAAATTCTTCAATTAGTGTTCCATATGGTGTGTGGTATAGGAGACATAGTCTAGTATCTGCACATACCCAAGTTAATTTTTTAATATATGCAACGTTCCTTTATTTTCTTTCCACACCCACTTATCAATATTTCTCCTATCATGTCTATAAGACAAAAAAATAATTACTCGAAATAAAATTTAAATTGTTTGATTTTCAAGGGTAACTCAAAGCCTTATGCTTATTTTGATTTCTCCAAATTCTAACCTAGGAAGTTAGTGTACTTCTTTTCATTAAACCCTTGTAATAGTCTAACTAGTTTTGGGGTAGGCAATAAATCCAATGTTGTCTATACTTTTTTATGCATGTCATTGTCTTGATCTACCTGGTAGTTATTATGATGAGAAGCTCTTCCCATGCATGCACCTTTATCATGTGGCTATTATTTTCATAGGTACTAGCACATAGCTTGATAATTTTAGGGTAGTCCTAAATTTGTAGCACCAATAATATGCCCAACCTTGAGGTGCATATCCAAAAAAATGCTACAAAAAAAAGTCTTAAGACTTATTTCAAATATTCTAATTACTTATTATCTCATAGTAATACATGCATGCTTATATATGCCTTTAGTAACTTTATTGTATAGGTATCTATATATTTTTTTGGTTTCTATTTTTCTCTTTATTGGAGTTAGATTCCAAGAGGGTGTTGCGTATTCTTTTAAAGTTTTGACTTTTGATGGATTTGCCATGGCTTGGATTTTAGTGGTTATTGTTTGTAGGTTGATAGGGATTGCTTCTAGCATTGTGACATTGCTTGATGCCCCTTGAATGTCTATTTTTATATCTCAAATTTTCTTTTACTATCCGCTTAGGTTAAAATTTTGATAAATCTTAGAAAGTTTTATTCATTCTTTGGTTGATGGTACTAAAATTGTAAATCATTCCTTCTAGCACTTGGTAAAATTTTATATTCAGTGGGATGGAGTGATTCTCTTTTATTTTGATAAACTAATTCACTATTATCAACAATTGGAGAGGCTTTTGCTTTACAAGTTTCTTGCTTGATTGGTGACTCTCTATAACTTTAGAGAGAAAGTTACTCTTAGAATGAATTAGACACTTTTTTCTTGGATCAAATGGTGAATCACTTGCTTAAAGAGTGGAATCACTCTTTTGTTGAGATGGGAATTTTTGAGTGTTTACTTAATAATGAAATTCATTTGGAATAATATGAGTCATTGGGAAAGCAATCCAAAATCGATATGATGGTGATGTTCTGCTCAATTTTCCTAAGCCTCACCTAGACCCAATGATGATACCATGAATCAAATCTTAATATTTATGACCTAGCCATCCTTCCATTCATATTACCTGGGTATAGAAATTATAAAAGGATAAATAAATACCTTGATTTTGTTGAAAACATTTATTGCTCAAATAGGTCCTAGATTTTTAATTTTAATGATGGAAAAAAAGATTTATGGCAAAGGATTTGGTGGAGGTTTCAAAGATTTTTTGTGGATGAAGAAGCTATAAAAATGGGTTCTATAATCATGGTAGGGTATGAAAAATACTTCGCACACCATAAATTTAGATACAATAACTATTTTTGTGTATTTAGTTTGTTACTTGGGAGTGATTTGTTCCTTTATCAGTTGGTAAATATTTTTCATGTCTTGTGCTTGCTAAAGTTAAAGGCAGTGAATCACTTAAAGAGCACATCACTCCATTCACTACTTGGATACCTTTTTAGACCCAAACCATTTTGGCTCAAAAGAGAGCAAATTGCTCTATTGAAGTGGAGAAAATCATAATTTTCCTCACTTCGATTTTTTTTTTTAAATTTAAACCCTTTTGCTTTCCCAACATAAAAAAATTGACTTAATCATGCAAGAATAGGGTAGAAATAAGAGGGATGTTTAAATGTCTCTTTTGATATTTTCATCCAAATTAGATAGGAATTTTTTCTTTATTTATTTATTATGTTATGTTTTTTTTATTTTTTTTATTTTCTATTTCTTTTTTTTCATAATTCTTTTATTTTTTTACAAAGGGAAATAAGAAGCAAGATTTTAGAAAATAAAAAGAAATAAAAGTAACAAGAATTATATACATATATACAAAATTAGAAAACCACTTTGGACTAATAAGATGTGTCTCAAGTGCTTCCCATTGACTAGAAGATATAACACTTGACCTTCTCATGTGGTCAAATCATAAGTGTTAATCCTTTGCACTCTATTAGTTTGATATGGGCTACTCTAAAGAGAATTTAAATTAACATATTTGCATGGATTGACATCAACTTCATTCTATTTCAACACTATATCTCCTCCTTTGAATTTGATGTTTATAGCTTTCTTGTCAAGATACCTCTTAATGGCCATGTAATGATTATTGAAATATTTGTGTAGACACAAAAATCAAGCACCTTAAATGCTAATTAATTAATCACAATTAATTAGTATATTTAATATTAAATTAAATACTCATGTGCCTAAGTATTTATTAATCATTTAATTAATTAATTAATTAATTAGTGGATTAATTATTACCTAGGCTCCCCTTCCATATCACTTCCACCTCACTCCAGTTCCACCTCACATCCCTTATTCTGATCATGCATGAGAAAAGGATTACCCTCTTCCAAGATTGCACACTCAATTCCAGAATGCACACCCAGTTCTAGATTGCACACCTAATTCCAGATTGCACATCTAGTTCTAGATTGCACATCCAGTTCTAGATTGCACATTCAGTTCCAGATTGCACATTTAGTTCCAAAATGCACACCCAGTTCTAGTTTACATATTCAGTTCCAGACTGCACATTTAGTTTCATATTGCACACTCAGTTTCACATTGTACACCTAGTTTAGTTTACACACTTAGTTCACCATACATATTTAGTTAACTCCACATACATGTCTAGTGAATATTCAAAGAAGCATGTTTGTTTCAATATGCATGAATATTTTGATGATAACTATGAGGTGTGCACATCTAGTGATAATTGTGAGGTAAGTTTATCTTCCTTTGCAAGAATGCACTCTTTGTGATAACATCAAGACAAAGACAAGACTTGAGCCACCACCTCATCCACCTCCCTAAAATTTCTATAAATGCACCCCCTTTATCATCATTACGAGGAGGATTGTATATGCATCTAAGCACTACTAAAATCCCAAGCCCACTTTACATCCAAACACCCAAGAAAATCATATGCAACCATCCTCATCCCATGTCAGACATCGATCGTAGGATTTCGTAGGCTTGGATCGTGCTATCAGCAACAACAAGACACCACAGACCATGGTGATATAACCCCATATGATCTCATTTCATGGTTATCCAAACCCAAATGGTCAGCTTCTAACCCATGTGCAGACTTCCAGATGCAACATGACACTAACCAACACAACATGATGCAGCACAACACAACATGACATAGCAACAACGATAATATAGGAAGGTAAGATTGGTCTATTTTAATTTCCTTGCATATTTTAACATTCACTTACTACATTCAACTTTTACATATTTTTGAATTTGGGCCTCACTTCGAGAGACCCAACAAATACTACTAACACATTGCAGTAAATTTATGTGCAGGAGTACATATCTAGAGGTAGTGGATATAGACAGTTTAAAGTAGGCAAATCCAATGTAGATCTAATCACCATATATGATAGATCCACTAGATCCAGTTCTTAGTTGCAATATGAGACTTTAGCACTCGATCATCTGACCCTATATGATTGCATATCTCAACTGTTCAGCATCCATATGGTCATATTGCATAATCGTCGACCCTTGATTATCTACATTCAAAAGTGGATCCAGGCAATCCAGGTGTAAATTCAATAGACACATATGTAGACTCATATATAGATAAACCTGATCCAGTAGACCTAGATCCAACAAAGTGGCATTCATGACAAACATACCCATCAATTTTCTATAGCAAGAAAATATGTGTGCACCATTATTATTTACAAAAAGGGAATCGATCCCTTATATCTTTGTACAACCCCTCATGGGTTTTATTGTAATTAGAATAAACAAGGATCAAAGAGCAAATACATACACTTTCTTGCTTTCATTTACATTATTTTCTATGGTGTGTCTTTATATCATCTACAAGATTGCGATCATGATGGGGCCATTCTCGTTGACTTTGTTTGCACAATAGTTTTAGTTGTTTGTTTGTTGTTATTTTTATGATTATTGCAAATTTTATTGTTGCATCCTAGAATCTAACATATTTTATGTTTTAATTTTTTACACAAGTTGTAGATAGCGCACATAGATAAAAGCATATGACTTAGGACATCTCTCACTTGCAACCTTTTAACCATGAATGGTCTCAAATAGAAGTTGTCTAATCTCGGATGACCATAAAACACACGTTCCTCCAACTACCAATCTTCAACATAGCACAAAACCATAGGTAGGAGCAGTCCTTTTTATTCTAAGATTAAGTTTTTATTTTATGTTATGTTCTTTTTTTAAATATCATAGTTGCACTGCATTTTAAAACAAACAAAAAATAGTAAAAAAAAATCATTTTTAGCATTTATCTCTTTTACATTATTGCATTAGGTATTTAAAAAAGAAGCAAAAAAAAAACTTAAAAACAAAAATAAAAAAATATATACACATCACACACGTGCATGGATCATAAACATCGACAAAGTTGGATTTCATCACCAACCATCGATTGAGACCAACGATGTTGGAATTCAATTCCTTCCATTGGCTCACCCTCTAGACATCATAGCAATCCCCATGAGTGGTTTTTTGGACTTTATCAACAGGAAATCCCCCACTATTGAGAGTATCTCAAGGTGGGTTAGGTTAGACACCCCTTTGTTCACAAGGTTTTATAATTTGTGGACTTGTAGCTATCATTATTGTCCAAGCCCACCCGAGGGTGAAGCAAAATTTTGGGTAGACCAGCAGTAGGACTTAGACAATGTGATCTCTTTTGAGAGGGTAATTTATCCCCTTAGATTACTGTTGATGTATGAAAATATACGCTTACATCTACACCTACACGTAACATCAACATGGGATTTTTCCTCTTGTGTGGGGCTTCTTGAGATGAAAATACCTCTAGAGAGAGCTGGCTCTCATAAATAAAGAAATAAAAACCGCAAAAGGAAGAGGAAAAAAAAAACTGCAAAATAGATAGAGAAATAAATAAGAAAAGAGGTGATACACCAAAAAAAAATGGGTTGATTGATCCACCTAAAACTCCATAAAAGACACAATATAACAAATATGGAACATAAAACAAATCATGAATCAACTACAAGAGGTAAGGTTGGTGAACCAAGGGCCAATACCACATGAAATTCTACCAAACTGGAGATACACAGAATATAGTCAAACAATTTTTTGTATTATTTTTGCAGTATTATAAAGGTCAACAAGTGATAGAATGAACCAACCCTTAGAAATACCTACAAAATCTCTTTTATAGATAAGAGATACCTTTTTCGATCTTCTGTTTTCCACCTGAACCATCGAGATTAATTGCTTCTGATCGACTCTACATATTTTCCTACCTACTTTTGTATTTATAGGACATTTACATTAATTTTTACCCACTTTCTAGATTTACAAGACTACAAAATATTTTCCATTGTTTGACGTTTAAATCTGTAGATCTGTTACATTAATCCTTGCCTACTTTCCAGATTCGCAAAAATTGCAAAATATTTTCTTGTTGTTGACATCTCAATCTGCATAACTGTTGCATTAATTATCATCTACTTTCTATATTCCTAGAACTACAAATATATTTTCCACCTGAACCACCTAGATTAATTACTTTTTCCATACTGCAGATTTTTCTTCCTACTTTCCAGAATTTCAAAATTGCTTCATAAATGTTTGCCTACTTTCTATATTTACAAGACTGCAAAATATTTTTCATGGTTGACGTCTAAAATATTTACATTTTAGAGAATCTGGATAGCCCATGAAAGGAGAATATTTAAATAGATTTTTTAATAAAAAATTGCATGGTATTTTCCTTAAAAAAGTCTTCGTGTGTTTTTCCAGGTGTAGGTGTTGGTCAAACTAGTTGTACGTGCAGTCAAACTTGGAAATAGGTATAGTCAAACTGGGAAATAGGTGCCAGTCAAACTGTTCAACTAGATATATGTGCTTGTAACCAGGAGATAGGTGCTTAAAACTAGGAGATAAGAACTTGCAAATGGGATATAGGCACCTAAAACTAGGAGATATGCACCTAAAACTAGGAGATAGGTGCTTGAAACTAGGATATAGGTACCTCCAAATGGGATATAGACACCTAAAACTGGGATATAGATGCCTAAAACTAGGAGATAGATGCATAAAACTAGGAGATAGGCACCTGCAACTGGGATATAGGTGCTTATAAATGGGATATAGGCACCTGTAAATGGGATATAGGTGCCTACAACTAGGATATAGGCACCATCTGCGACTACTGACCAATTCAGCCATGCTGCTAGAAATTGACAGGCCTACTAGCACTTGCTACTTAAAATTGTCTTCCAGCTGTCAGTACAAACTTATCCACCACATGCTGCTAGATTTTTAAATTGGTGCAATCTTTAATGAATTTGAGTGGGAGGCTCAAAATTTATTAAAAGTTACCATAAGCCATGACCACCTTCCTAGGAAACCATTTTAATCATTTTTGTACCACTTCTTGTAAGAAAGGTGGGCATCAACACACCCGTTAGACTACATGCCATCACCATGTTTGTAGTTTTGGGTGTAGATTCATCAAACACATGAAAAAAAAGATAAAACAAAAAATAATCCAAAAAAATCAAAAACATTCAATAACCAAAAATAGTCCCAACATATCTCACAAACACAACAATCCAAACATTAGCACATTCAAAACAAAGAACATCAAAATCATTGTTTTCTTGATTGTTTTGTTTAGATAGTGAGATCCACCCACACAGACACCATCACCATCACACCTCTAAATCCACATTCCATCCATCTCCCTACTAAGCTTATGGTCCTAACTTGAATTCAAGTCCAAGCCCAAGCCATAATGGACCAATCCATTCAAGCCTCCCATCCATCCATCGCTCCTATGACACAACAAGAGGTAGCCTCCCAACCAACTGTTGGAACGAAACCCGCCTTAGGTTATAATTTGCGTCCAAGACTTCATCAACATTGAACGACCAGGATTAAACAAGGATTGCCTCGTTCAATCTCCAAAGAAGGTTGGTTCCTTGCTTTTATAGGAAAAGGGTAGAGAGAAATGAATGAACAAAGATAGGAAAATGTAGCCAATGCTATGAGATTAAAATTGTACAAATTAAGCAACAACACAATACTAATTCACCATTTTGTAGAAAAGCATAATAAGATCCAATACACAAAATCTAAGATCGTTCAATGTATATTCAACTCTGAAGCATTTTATTCGTGAAGTAAATTATAGATCTAATAGAACATTTAATACAGAAATTCAAATTAATAATTAATGTATGATACATTCAACATAGATTTAAACTTAGCAATAGACAATCACATACATACTTGCACACCAAATGAGCTCAGAACTAGGGTGAATGATCTTTATTAATCTTTCAGAAGTCTGAATACATAGCCTTGTAAACACCTAAGAGCCGACCTGGAAATTAGGTCGCTCATCTTCTATATAGAGTTTTACATAACAAAAAACTAAAATTTGTTACAAAAAACTACCTATGGTCTTATTCTAGCAAAGAAGTGGTTAAAGATCAAGATATTTCTTGTTATAGATATATTCTTCTAGCCATGAAGCTTCTAACCAAAAATATTAAGATATTCTTGTTATAGAGATCTTCTCCACTTCTTTTTAGAGATCATGGTTTGCTTGTTCTTCAAAATTTTACGCTATCGTAACTTTTCTCCTTAGCTCACACTTGGCTCTCCATAATGTCATGTTATCGCAACTTTTCTCCTTGGCTGGATGTTGGTTCTCCAAAATGTCGTGCTATCGCAACTTTTCTACTTCGCTAGCTACTGGCTCTCCAAAATGTCATGTTATCGTGACTTCTCTTATGGTTGGCTGCGGGCTCTCCAAAATGTCACGCTATCACGACTTCTCTTCTGGTTGGTTGTTGGCTCTCCAAAATGTCATGCTATCATGAATTTTCTCCTTGGCTGGCTACTGGCTCTCCAAATGTCGCGCTATCGTGACTTCTCCGCTGACTGGTTGTTGGCTCTCCAAAATGTCGTGCTATCGTGACTCTTCTTCCTTGCTTGGACCTGGCTCATAAAAATGTCGTGCTTTCACGACTCTTCTTCCTTAGCAAAATCTGAGGAAAGTACCTTTATTTCCATGGGTGTTGTAATTTTGACCAACATTCTTGGTGCCTCCTAGGGTAATTTTGTTAACTGAATGTTAGAACTTAGAGCCTTTATCCATTGGGCAACGGAGTCAAAAAAAGAGAATTAAAAAATAAAGAAAAATGAGGGAAAATAAAGTGAATGATACCAAGTGTAAAAAAAAAAATGAAATTCAATCTTGGGAGTGATTATTCCTCTAGGGACTCTCCTTCAAAAAATTTTGTTTCTCCTTGCCTTGAAGATGTCGTACTGTTTGTTGTGACTTTTTTAGCCTGTTTTTCCCTAGATTGAATGACCTCATTATAGGCGATATAGAATTTTTGCTAGGTCTCCTCATCAGTATCCACCTTTTCTTTGAAAGTTGCATAATAGTACTTATGTTCTTCTACCTTATCATAAGATAGATTTTTTGAATTCAGGTACAACTCATGCAGACTGGAATTCATTTGAGTGATATTTTGAGCCATACCAAAAATGTGATCTTCATGCACCGGCTCTTCCCAGCTATTAATTTCTGATATATCATCGTAAAAATTCAGCCAAATAGCTTTTACCTGATCCTATGCTAAGATATTGGAATGAGAATCCCAATAACTAGGCATACCACAGTCTTCAGCCATACTAGCATGCTTTGAAATTGACTTGGCCTCTGCTTTCAATTCTTGCATAATATTTACAGCTGTCGTTACCAACTTATGCCACTTGAAAAAGTTCCTGGCAACTACTTTGGCTCGAGACCATTTTTCATGCTAAGCTCTATAACCGGCTATTACTTGTGTACTATTCGCCAAGACTTGGATTTTTTTAGTTGTAGATGCTCTTGGCTCCAGGAGCTTAATTGAAACTTCTAGATCTTTTTCTACCTGACTTAATGTACTATTTACCCTAGATAGGTAGGCCAGAGTGGGTCTATCTTTGAGGACTAGCTTGATAACTATTGCAAACCTTTCTTTTCGTATAACAATCATCTTTTCTTTTGAGAAGCCCTGAGTCTTTTTTGAAACTGCCAACAGCTGCTTATACAGGTCTTCTATTTGCTATTGCAGTATTTGTTCATGTTCCTCTACCTTGGCTGCCTTTTCTTAGAATGAAGTGGCCTCGTTGAACCTTTGTTCCCATTTCTTAGCATCATTCTTGAGAACCCTTTCAATGATTTTTTTTGGTTGAAGGCCTCTCTAACCGCTGTCAGGTATGTTCTGCTCTGAGGAATTTTTCTTTGTAATGCTCTGCATTCAAATAAATTGTTCCCATGCTAGCCTGGGCCTTGTTCCACTCATCCTCCATTGGCAGTTGGGTAATATCTTCTATAATTATTTTAGCTGCATAGTCATCCAGAGTCATCTATTTCTCAGGATTTTGTACCAAGGTAGTCACCTTCATGGTAGACCGCTGCATGTTGATCGGGTCTAACATCGTTCCTTCCCGAAATTGAGCCATATTATTAGCACTTGGAGAATTTCGTGATTTCATCCATGTGGTGGCATTCATCGTGGCTTTCTTTATTTTTTGGAATTTTACGATAGTAGGGTTATTGGTAAAAGAGGTACTTTGAAGGGATTGAAGACTCAACAAGTTGGTGGAAAGAGGGAACGGAGTGAGTGGTAGGGAAGATTCCATGAAAATTTGTTGAGAAGGGGACCCTGTTGGGGTGTGATGAGGTGAAGCTTGTGGGGATCTAGGAGGTGATGATGGTTTTGAACCTCTTTATCTCTTGATCGGGAAGGGGAGACTATATGGGGACGAGGGGAAGAAGAGGGAGTATCAAGATCATTTGGAGATTTTTCTCGCTCCTTTTGTGGATTGGAGCCTCCATTTTTTTGTGATTCATATGAATAGACCTCTGCAAGGTGTTTTAGACATGAAATATCAGCATCATTAGGTACCAACGATGGGGTCTTCTCCTAACTTGTAGGCTCTCTTTAGGGAGGCTCCTTTGTTTCTTTATCCACTTGCTCTTTCTCCTGTGCTTCTTTAGAAACCTATTCTTCTTCTTGTACTTCTTGAACAACTTGTTCTTCCTCTTGTACTTCTTGAGAAACATGTTCTTCCTCTTGTACCTTTTGAGAAACATGTTCTTCTTGGTGTACTTATTTAACCACTTCTTACACACATTTAGATATTCCTTCGTCTCGTTGTGTATGTTCAGATATTCCATCAGAGCTTTCCCCTATTTCCTCCTTATATTATATTTTTTCTCTATCCTCTTCTTCTCTAGATTTTTCAGAAGAGGATTCTTGTATATTTCTTTTTTTCAGCCTTCTCCCTTTTTTGGTTTCGCTTTTCTCTTCTTTAGCCTCGATGCTAGTTTTTACGTTCAAGCAAAGCAACGTCTTCAGATTCTATTTCTGATCCCAAATGTGGAAGATAAACCCTATGATTTCTTTTTGGAGATTATGTTTGTTCAACCGCAACTTCTTTCCCATTTTTTCTTTTTGGTATCCTTTTTGGGAAATCTTGGGGGAATGCCACTTGTTTCGAGTGGTACCTTGTCAAATAGAGTTGTAGACCAATTTTGGTGATGTCCATCGTACTTGGTATAGAACTTTGTATCCATTTTAAGCCCATACCTCGTAAAAGTATTAATATGGAATTGCATTTGCCATCGGGCTAAGATTTTTGAACTATCCCAATCGTCTCCCATTTTCTTCATTTTTTTGGAAGTCTTGGTGCCGATTATGTGGGCTAGGCAAGAATCTGGGTTTTAATCAACCAGATGTTCATAAAAATCATGCCACAGAGCTAGTGGTTGTATTCTTTCAATGTGCCATTCAAGAGGCTAATCCTCGCTATTATTTTGGCCTTGCTCAATGTCCATGTTAGAGGTATGAAATTGTTAGAAGGGACTCTTATTCAGAGTGGCTTGCCTTAGAGTGGCTTGCCTTTTGGTGAACATGTTGTTAGGATCATATTTCCACCTCTATGGAAGCTCCACTAGCTTCATGTTTCTCAATACTTGAGCAATCTTTTTATGATCTCCCTTTTTTGAAACGATCACTCCTTCAAACTAGAAGGGCATGAGGCAAGTGTGAGTCTTTTGGGCACTGGTCCCAAATGTGTAATTTATGAATTCATGTTACCTTATGTACTCTAAGGTGAAGATTCACTTGGTGACGTAGTAAGGCAATAGGAAAGGCTTCTCTATGAAGTAGTAGAGCTTATGACTACCCCTTGAGTCAGGACAAACCAGTCGCCTTCTTCTATGTGAGGATGTCTCTAGGTTTCCTCCACTAATTTAGGAATCCTCGATGTATGTCCTAGTACAATCCATAAAGCAGGGCCCAAAAATATTGAATTGATAGTATGAACTCCTGCTTGAGAGGAGCGAAGTCCATTCACATACACATAGATTCTCTCCTTCTGCGTCCTTTTGAGTTATAGATATTGACTTCAAATTTTTTGATTAAAAGAAGAAGATAAGATAAACTAAATAGGAGTATCTAAAAGCATCTGGGGATTCTATGTGTAATTTTGACAATCCCGCATGTATTTGTTGAGCTAAGTAGGATGTCTAGTCGAAGAAAAGAGGAACTTTGTTTGGGTCCTGTTGGTCATCAAATCCGCACAGGAAAGGACTTTCGGCGGGTTTGCGTGCCTTGGACCTGCGACCAACATTGAAAGGCCAAGGGGAAGAGATGCCCCTTGTGCCAATCTCCGGAGAAAGGTCGGCTCCTATACTAATCTACTTTTGGGGGTTTGAGACAAGAGTGCAGGAAAGAAATAAACAAAGTAAGGGTTAGGAAAAGAAATAAAAAAGGGTAAGGGTTAGAGAAAGAAATAAAAAGAGTAAGGGTTAGAAGATGATGATTTAAGGTGGGAGAGAATAGGAAGCATGATTACTCGCTAAAAACTCGAATAACAACAAGAAACACCAAGAATAACATGAAAGAAATGAAATGTTGAACTTCCTATGTATCCTCTGGACGGGTTCGCAGGTTTATCCTCTCTCTCTCGCTAGAATTTAGGGTTCAGAGTAACAGCAATTGAGATAAGGGAATAACAGAAACCTCGATCCACCATGCAGCATAAAGGAAAGCGACAAGGCATTTTTCCTCTCCTATATATCCTTCAAGGCAAATTTTAGGGGTTCAATCCCCGATCGCACACCGAATTCAGGATTCAGAGTCTCGGTACGCAAACGAGAAAAGACAAAATAGTTAAGCACAGAAGGCAGCATAAAAGAGAGAAATGGAGCACAATAGATCTTTAGTATTAAATGCAGGACATCAAGTTACAGCAACTTTCTAGCAAAAATTTTCCCCCCTTTTACATTGCAAAGCCTGGGTTTTTATAGAGGACCCGACCCTTTGAATCATTATTACAAAAATGGCGGAGTACACCCTCGGGCCCTGAGAAATCGGCTCCTCGCTGCTGCTACGGATGATCTTTCAAATCGGTTGCCAAAATTGGAAATTATGACTAGGTCAACCATGGAAATATTCATTTAATGCGTTGCCTAAGTGTCCCTAGCTTCTGGATGCTGTGCTTGAGTGATCATTACGCCCGTCGGGTTTTACTTCGAGGACTGTTACGTCCCTTTAGTTTGCCAAAATTGGTCAGCGGACTTATCGGGAAAGAAAGGGGTATTATAAGGGGCTTTTGATCACCTTGGGAAGCTACCCACCTTGGAACATGGGCCCAGAAAGTGCTTCGCTACATATCTACCTCGCCAAAGCCTTGGGCCGAAGTAGATTCTCCTTGATTTGTTCTTCACAAAGTAATGCTTCACAAAAACTACTTCGGGGATGTCGAGTGCCGAGTGAATTCCATCTTTGAAATGGGGCCTTTTGTCCTTTGTTGGCGAAACTGCTTCAACTGGAAAATGTTTCGGCCCGACTCCTTCTCAAAACTGTGGTCCGGGGCATATCCTCCCGAAGCACTCTTCTGTTTCTGACACATTGTCATTTTGCTTCGGGCATCACTGCTTCAGGTGAAAACTGGCCGAAGTAGGTGTCGAAAATACTTTGGGCCCGAAGTAGTTTCCTTACCTTAGCTGATTTGGATTATGCTCTCCTCCTTCGACGAAGTCACTTGGATGTTGCTTCACAAAACTTCCACCCGAAGCGGCTGTCAAAAATGTTTCGGGTGCGAAGCGTTATCTTTGTATTTTCTTCGACGAAATTACTTCGCAAGGTTTTTGCCCGAAGTGGTGATTTGAAGTGCTTCGGGCTTGAAGCTCTTTTCACATTCTCCTTCTTTTCTTTCGGCAAAGCTGTTTTCCTTGGCTTGTTTGGTAGGGAAGCTCTTTCTTCTTCATTTTATAAAAGGGGCAATAGGGAGGGTCAAAATTGCTGTAACTTAAAATAAAAGAAAAACTTTCAACAAAGGAATATTATACAAGAATTCTACTATTCTTCTACCCCTTGTATAATGTGACAAAAAGTGTCAACATTCTTGGCGGCTCGCGGGGTGACGAACTCGTCTCGGCAAAAGAACCCTTTAGCCCTGATCCATTGGGCTGCAGAGTTACTGGTCCTCCCCAGACCCTGCTTCCGCGGTCTGTCCCTCTTCTTGTTCCTCTTCTCCTTCTTCTTCTCCTTCTTCCTCTTCTTCTTCCTCTAGTGCGGCTTCTGGCTGTGGCGAAGGCCCGAATCAACGGGCTTTGGCTTCGACATTTTTTCATGCCCTTTTACCCTTGGCTTCTCAGGGGCCACTACTTCTGGCTCTTTTCCCTTTTCCTTGGAACTTTCCTTGCCCATAGTTGATGTTTAGGGCAATGGGATTTACAGTATGAAGTAAAAAAAGTTGTAGGTTGGTAGTGAGGTCTATATGAGCTGTTGAACGAGTAATCCTCTTGGCTTCTTGGAGTCTATGTTATATTGCCGCCAAAGACAACTACCCACATTTATGGCCTGTGCCACAATTAATCCTGCACTTCTCTCCTGAGAGATCATCGGTTCATCGGATTGGCCCCACGGTGGTGTAGTACATAGGACCATGCGTTATGATGATTACGGTCGCTTTGGGAACACAGCCGACCGCCACCTGGTACCTGGGGGTAGACTTTTCTCTCAGCCGAATTCCTTGAGGATGTACCCGATGCATTTTTCATTTAACTTGCCTATTTCAGACACCTTTTGTAGGTGGCTGTCGGCACGCTCCTCTAGGTGTGCAATAAATGCTTCTGCCTTGTGCAACTTTGGGTCAACGAAGCCGAAGACGGAGCTGACATACTTCACGATGAACCTTTTGCGGTAGTCAATTCTTTATACTTCGGGCCCAAAGCTTGTTTCCCTTTTAAAAAGCAGCTCGCTCAAACTCTCCTTAGGTGAGCGTCTTTCATACTTTAGTCAGGACCCTGCTAGGCTAATAGTACTTCGCTGCGAACCACTTTGCATCCACTACTTCTCAAGCCAAGTTCCCGAAGGAGTTTTTTTTTTTTTTTGGAGTTGTCGAAGTAAAACTTGACCTGAGATTTTGAGCAACATTTTATTTATCAGCCGAACTATTTACACTATTCACAAGCTTGCGGCATAATCGGCATGCCGCCACCATAGATTCAGCTTCGGGTAATTATCCGGTAAACCTGTAGTGTCCAGACTAGATCTGATTGTACTTTAGTAGATCCTTGAATTTTGACTGGCCCCTTTCTGAAGTTGTCCATGCTGCGAACAGGAAGCAATGCGGCCGATTTTCATTTTTGCCAGTGCCCATATTATTGGCAAAGAAGTTCGCCACTTGAAAGCCTTCTTAGGGCATTGGTCTTCCAATACCAGACCCAATGCCAAAATTCTTTGGATTATTCAAAATGAAGGTCGGGTACAGGTTCTTCCACCCCACTGATATGGTAACAAGGTTCCTCCGCCGAAGAGTAGTCCTCCAGAATCCCTTCGGACTCATCCTCTGAATCGGACAGGCTTGATGAGCTTTGGTCGAACACTTATATGCCATCTCCTGGGATACAAAAAGGGTGCAAAAATGTGCCCTCTTTGTTCTCGGGTTCTACCACTCGAGTCTGCTTCTCTCCTCGGTTCACCTCTTGATGGAGATCGCGAGCAGCCATGTTGTTCATTAGGTGGGTCGTGCTTGCATACTTCCATTGTTGGGCGAGTATGAGGTCTGCCTCATGAGCTCCAAATGACTGCATCTCAAGCCTCGACTCAGTGTGAGGAATGCCCCATGATGAGTACTACGTTGGCAGGACAGGAGCCGTAATTATCGGGGGAAGCGACGGAGTTTCTCTCCACTGCAACTTTCTTGATAGGAGCAAAAGCTGTTCTGCTCGTATTGCCTCCTCAAATATTTGAGGGAACCTTCGTTCCCCTGATTGCAATAGAATGAGGCTTACGTCCGGGTGGAAGGCCCGAACATAGAAGAGATGGGCTTGGGCAGGCGTCGGTTGGATCTCCAGTAGGATTCTCTTCCAACTTCTGCAGAATTGGACATTGAAGTTTGTGATACCTTCCGAAGGTGCTCTCTTGATGGTGGAGAGGTATGCGAAGAGATGGAAGGGGTCCTGAGAGCCATCAAACATTTCGATCAAGGCCCCCGCTAAGTCATCCCATGAGCAGATGCTTTTGGTCCTAAGCAATCGGTACCACCACAGCGCCCTTCCTTCCAGAGATAGAACAAGAAGTCTGATCATGACATCTTCATGGATAATGTCATGGAGGGTCGCTAAATCGGCAACATCTTCAAGGTGTTCTCGGGCCATTCCCATGGTGCCGCTGTATTTTGTCAATGATTTCAAAGCACTTTTGGGAATCTCGTGGTAGCTTTGGATATTCAGGGGGCCTGGATCGTTCCAGCTAGGAAAGCTTCTCCTAGCCATTACGACAGTAGCCTATGGAAATCGTGGTTGTCGCCACTGAATCGAAGTCGTTAGGTGGACATTCTTTCTCTGCTTATGAGGTCAAGGCTGCTCATCAAACCTTGATTCCTCCGGGATATCTTCTTTTAGATTTGAAAGGCACCTACGACCAAGAAATCTAGATCTTCAGCTCAACTGAGTCGCCAGGTGATTTTATCAGGTGAAGATAGGCCAGAGACTCACCGAACTCGGACCTTCTTGAGACATGGGGAGCCCTGGTTATGAAAACTAGGTTTAGGCACTGGTCTTCATGACTTTTAGAGATTCTCGGGTAAAATAGAGTCACCAGATGCTAAGAGTCTTTTAGTAATGAGAGCATCAATTCTCACTACTTCTCAGAAGATGAGACTGACCGGATCTCATCGATATCTTTGTTAGAACTACTGGCTCCGGTGAAGACGAGCTAGAAATTTTCTCAAATATGGGACCTTGTGTCCCACCGGGCATGCCAAAAACTGTTGGTCATCAAATCCGCACAGGAAAGGACTTTCGATGGGTTTGCGCGCCCTGGACCTGCGACCAACATTGAAAGGCCAAGGGGAAGAGATGCCCCTCGTGCCAATCTCTGGAGAAAGGTCGGCTCCTATACTAATCTACTTTTGGGGGTTTGAGACAAGAATGCAGGAAAGAAATAAACGAGTAAGGGTTAGGAAAAGAAATAAAAAGGGGTAAGGGTTAGAGAAAGAAATAAAAAGAGTAAGGGTTAGAAGATGATGATTTAAGGTGGGAGAGAACAGGAAGCACGATTACTCGCTAACAACTCGAATAGCAGCAAGAAACACCAAGAATAACATGAAAGAAATGAAATGCTAAACTTCCTATGTATCCTTTGGATGGGTTCGTAGGGTTCTCCTCTCTCTCTCGCTGGAATTCAGGGTTTAGAGTAACAGCGATTGAGATAAGGGAATAACAGAAACCTCGATCCACCAGGCAGCATAAAGGAAAGCGACAAGGTGTTTTTCCTCTCCTATGTATCCTTCAGGGCGAATTTCAGGGTTTCAGTCCCCGATCGCACATCGGATTCAGGATTCAGAGTCTCGATATGCAAACGATAAAAGACAAAATAATTAAGCACAAAAGGCAGCATAAAAGAGAGAAATGGAGCACAATAGATCTTTAGTATTAAATGCAGGACATCAAGTTACAGTAGCTTTCTAGCAGAAATTTCCCCCCCTTTTACATTGCAAAGCCTGGGTTTTTATAGAGGACTCGACCCTCTGAATCATTATTACAAAAACGACGGAGTACACCCTCGGGCCCTGAGAAATCGGCTCCTCGCTACTGCTACAGATGATCTTTCAAATCGGTTGCTAAAACTGGCAACTATGACTGGGTCAACCATGGAAATATTCATTTAATGCATCGCCCGAGTGTCCCTGGCTTCTAGATGCTGTGCTTGAGTGATCGTTACGCCCGTCGGGTTTTACTTCGAGGACTGTTACGTCCCTTTCGTTTGCCAAAATTGGTCAGTGGACTTATCGGGCAAGAAAGGGGTATTTATAAGGGGCTTTCGATCACCTTGGGAAGCTGCCCGCCTTGGAACATGGGCCCGAAAAGTGCTTCGCTACATATCCGCCTCGCCAAAGCCTTGGGCCGAAGTAGATTCTCCTTGATTTGTTCTTCGCAAAGTAATGCTTCGCAAAAACTACTTCGGGGATGTCGAGTGCCGAGTGAATTCCATCTTTGAAATGGGGCCTTTTGTCCTTTGCTGGAAAAACTACTTTGGCTGGAAAATGTTTCGGCCCGACTCCTTCTCAAAACTGTGGTCCGGGGCATATCCTCCCGAAGCACTCTTCTGTTTTCGACACATTGTCATTTTTCTTTGGGCATCACTGCTTCGGGTGAAAACTGGCCGAAGTAGGTGTCGAAAATACTTCGGGCCCGAAGTAGTTTCCTTACCTTAGCTGATTTGGATTATGCTCTCCTCCTTCGGTGAAGTCGCTTGGATGCTGCTTCGCAAAACTTCCACCCGAAGTGGCTGCCAAAAATGTTTTGGGTGTGAAGCATTATCTTTGTATTTTCTTTGGCAAAATTACTTCGCAAGGTTTTCGCCCGAAGTGGTGATTTGAAGTGCTTCGGGCCCGAAGCTCTTTTCACATTCTCCTTCTTTTCTTTCGATGAAGCTATTTTCCTTGGCTTGTTTGGTAGCGAAGCTCTTTCTTCTTCATTTTATAAAAGGGGCGATAGGGAGGGTCAAAATTGTTGTAACTTAAAATAAAAGAAAAACTTTCAACAAAGGAATATTATACAAGAATTCTACTATTCTTCTACCCCTTGTATAATGTGACAAAAAGTGTCAACAGGTCCATGCACATTTTATCATAAAAATTATAAATCGAAATACACTGCGCCACTGCAACTTGCCACCCATGAACCTGAGAGTCATCTTCCAACCCTGCTACCATGGCCAACATAGAGAAGAGTTGTTTGTTCTTGAATTTGGACAAAGGAATGGGATATTGGGGAATGGAACCTTTAGGGAGCTCATTTTCAAGATTCTACTGAAGGAAAGCCCTAATGTTTGGGGTATTCAGATAATACTTCGTAGAGTTGATTGGATCAAACAAAATGGGGGGAACTAGAGGTTTATACCCTTGGGCAAAAACTACTCTGATTGTGTCGGGATCTATTGTAAAAAGTGTTTCTCCTTTGTAATTTTTTACACTCCTATTTTTTACATCATATAGTTTCGCCATTGCTCTAATTAATTCTAGGCAGGGGTGGACCTGAGGGCATACATACCAGTAGAGCATAGAGTAGTATGGGAAATTACTCGAGTTTGAAGGAGAAGCATCTACGACCAGCCTAGAAGCTATGTCCTTGTGGATTTGTCTTGGATCTCTCCATGTCAACTTCGTATCTATTATGTGGCTGTCAGGATCTACAAATATGCTCACTTTGACACTCGAACTCCTTTTCTTTTTTGAAGGTGTATATGTAGAACCCAAAGCAAGGGGGTAGCCATCACAATTCTACTATCTGCAACTTAGGATATTCAAAAAAGAGGGATGTTGTCTAAAAATTGTAGAACTCTTTGGGAGGCTACTAGAATACAGATAGCAAGAAACAGAATATGAAAAGAGGGTGAAGGTGAAAAGTTGCTCAATATAGCACATTATGTATGCTCATGCCAAAATATACACAATTAAAATACCCAAGTGACGTGGAGTAATTATGATTGGTAGTACGCATCTCAATGCAAATTTTAAACGTTGGTGGGAGCTTCGATTAGTGTGCCAAATTTTAAGGATACCAACTACCTCGAGTTGCCATTTATGATTTAGGCCAATGAAAAGATTCTACCATGGTATCGAGCCAATAAGACAATGTCATCTTTGGATCCAATCATCAAATATGATTTTCATTTTTTAAGAATGGTGCCTTTTATGTTCCCAAGACACGTGCTTTAAAACCTTTGATTATTCGGACGTGGCCTGATTATTCTTGATGTGGCTTATAGTTGTACAACATGTCAGGTCTAATGTGGCTTACAGCTGCACAAAAATTTAGGTCTGTCATGGCATTATGATATTTATAACATGCACCACTCTTCTACCCAAAAGTCATGCCACCGCAACAATTTGCCTTGGAGAGACACTCTCTTGCCCAAAAGTTGTGCAATCGCGACAATTTCCCTGAAAAGAGGCCATGAATACCCAAAATTCATGCCACTGCAACTATTTTTCTTGGAGAGACACTCTTCTACCCAAAATTTGTGCAATCACAATAATTTCAATGAAAGGAGGCCATGAATACCCAAAAGTCATGCCATCATGACAATTTGCCTTGGAGAGACACTCTTCTGCCCAAAAGTTGTGAAATCGTGATAATTTATCTGAAAGGGGGCCATGAATACCCAAAAGTCGTGCCACCACGACAATTTGCCTTGGAGAGACACTCTTGTGTTCAAAATTCATGAAATCGTGACAAACAAAATGGAGAAGCTTATAAAGAGTAACATATTTACAAGGTCATTTACATACATAAGAAACAAAATATATACAAGGATAGGTAAGAGCCCATTACTTGTAATATATCTTTAGGTGAAAACCATTAACAGGAATGGGTAGGATTTGGCCCTGATCATCTTTGAGCTAGAAGGAATTGTGTTGCTTTTCTTCAATGATTTCAAAAGGACCATCCCAGAATGTATCAAACTTATCATGATTTCCTGGTTTTGACTTCTTTTCATTCTATTTTAGGACCAGATCTCCTACTTTGAAATTCCTTAGAGTTGTTTTCTTGTCAAACCATCCCTTCGTTGCAACTGCATGTTTTTTATAGTGATCATAGGCTTGTTCCTTCTGTTCTTCCAACTGTAGGAGTTGGATCAACCTATTTTCCATTGGTTCTGCTTCTTCTGTACCAGCTAGATCCAACAATTTTAGAGCTGGTATTTCTATGTGTATTGGGAGCACAACCTCTTTACCATAGACCAGAGAATAAGGGGATGTGTTGATAGATTTTTTTATTGTGATCCTATCAGCCCAAAGTGCCTGATTTATCAAGGAATGCCAACTCCTTTTATTATCTTTGAGTGTTCTTTTCAAAATCTTGAGTAGATTCTTATTCGTGGACTCAGCTAATCCGTTACCCTGAGGATAATAGTTTGACGATATCTTCAAGTATATCCCATATTTTCTTGCAAATTCTACTATCTTAGCTCCAAAAAAGTGTGAGCCATTTTCTATAACTAGGGCATCTGGGATGCCGAATCTCGTAATTAGGCTTTCTACAAATTCAATCACCACTTCTTGGTCATTTCTTTTTGTGGGTATAGCTTCAGACCATTTTGTGAAATAATCAGTGGCCATGAGAATGTATTTATGACCTGTCGATGAATTTGGCTCTATGATGCCTATGAAATCTAAGCCCCATTGTTGGAATGGTTCTTCAACCTGAATGTTTTTTAGGGGTAATGGTGCATTCTTGTTCCTTCCCGCATATCTCTAACATTCTTCATAGTTTCTTGTGATTTTGAAAGCATCTGCAAAAATTGTTGGCCAATAGCACCCAGTCTTGATGATTTTTAGTGTGGTAGTTCTCCCGGAGTAATGTCCTCCTGATAGACCTCCATGAAATTCTTTTAAGATTTTTTGCTTCTGTTCTTCTAACACACATCGAAGCAGTACTCCATCCAAGTTTTTCCTATATAACCCTTCAGGAAATAAAGTGTATTTCAGAGCTTGAATCCTGTATCTTCTTCTCTGGGAAGTGTTCAAGTTTTCCGGGCATATTCCAGTCTAAAAATACCTAATTAACTCATCCGCCCAATCAAGTTGTTCTAAATATTGATCTTCATCTGATATTGGTTCTTGAGCCTTGCAAGCTACATAATCTGTCGATGCTTGTTTTGCAAGTTCTTGGCACAATGCTCTACCTCTGACTAATTTGGTCGAGTGTATTTCTACATCATACTCTTGTATTTTAGTTACCCATCCAGCTCTTGTATCATCGAGCTCCCCTTGCGTAATGAAGCTTCGTACATCAGGGTGAATCGTATAGACTATGATTTTGCTCTATGATAAGAAGTGCCTAAACTTTTTTAGGGACTTCATGATAGCATAAATCTATTTTTCAATGAAATTATACTTTTCCTCATGTTCTTGCATATTTTGACTAAGAAAAGTGATAGGCCTTTCTTCATTGTCAGTTCCCTTCTGAGTGAGTACTGCAGCATAGCTTCCCTGTTCACCTATGGCATACAAGATAAAATCTTTGGAGTAGTTTGGGTTTACCAGGATAGGAGCTTGAGCTATTTTCTCCTTGATCTATTGAAAATCTTATTTTCTTGTATCTTTCCATTTAAAAATGGCATCCTTTTTCAACAATTCAGTCATAGGTTTAACAATTTGTGTGAAATCTGCTATGAATTTGCGCACGAAATTGATTTGACCAAAAAATGACTGCAAGCCCTTTTTTTTTAAGGGGAGGGGAAGTTCCAACAAGGCTTTCACTCTGTTGGGGTCTATGGCTAGACCAGATTTTGAAACTACATGACCAAGTAAAATTCCCTCCTCTACGGAAAAAATAGACTTTTTGGGGTTTATGGATATCCCAAACTCTCGATATTTTTCCAGTACTCTCCTGAGGTGAGCTATATGATCTTCTTTCCTGTGAGAGAAAACAGTCATATCATCCAGGTATATCACTATTATTTTGTTCACAAGTTCTCCAAAGGCTACGTCCATGGCTCTTTGAAAAGTCACCCCAGCGTTTGATAACCCGAAGGGCATCCTTTGGTAAGCAAATGTTCCCCATTTGGTTGTGAACATTGTTTTGAATTGGTCTTCATCCTTGAACCATACTTGATTATACCCAGAGAAACCATCTAACAGAGAAAACCTTTCAGCTCTCGACAACTATGTGTAAGATCTGATCGATCTGTGGGAGGGGGTAATGATCCTTGAGCAAAGCTTTGTTCAGATTGTGAAAGTCAACACATAGTCGAATATCTCCATTTTTCTTTCTTATCGGTACCAGATTAGTGACCCAAGTCGAGTGCTTGATTGGATATACAATCTTAGCTTCTAGTAGTTTTAACAACTCTTGTTTCATCAAAGCTTCTATTTTTGGATTTACTGGCCTTTGCTTTTGATGAAAAGGCTTAGCGCCTTCTTGAAGCTCAATTGTATGTTGGATTGTTTCCTTTGAGTACACCCTTAGATCACCATAGGTCCAGGCAATCGTATCTAGAAATTCCTTACATAATTCTCTGATTTCATCCAGTTCCCTATCTGTAGTTTTTACTCCTACTTTGATGGCCTTGTCGGGTCCCATTTTAGCTTCTTTATATCTGTGTTTGTCAACTTTCATCTTATGGCCAGTTGACCTGTCATTGTTATCAAATAGAGACTCAAGTGTGACCATCCCTTTAGGAATGTGATTATTTTTCAATTGGATGACATTTGCCTCTTCTTCATCTTCATTTACTCTATTGTTGGAGCAATTCATCTCATGGACTAGGAAGTCTACTATATGTTGATCATTCTCAAAAACCTGCCAAAAGGTATCTCTATCAGGTATAGAAGGCCTGTATATCAATCTGACTATTTTTTATTTTTGAATAACATTGCTTATAGGATAGAAGTTTGCTCCTACTGAAGCAATAAATCTGCATGTGTATTTTTCTCCCTAGGGATTGCTTTCATGTTTAGGGATTCAAAATATTCTAGCAGATCCCAAACTTTATTTTTGTAAGCCTTAAGATAATATTGTTTGCTTATGCATTTCCCTATCAATTGATTTATTATTAGCTCAGAATAACCAAAAATATACAGTTGTTTAATGCCCATATTTTTCACCTTTTTTAGACCCAAACAGAGTGCATCGTATTCTGTTGCATTATTGGTGCAGCTCCAAGTTAACCTATAAGATAAAACCTTATCTTCACCAGTTGGCACGATTAGGAAAATGTTTGTTCCAGCTCCATTTTTGCATCTAGCACCATCAAAGAAAAGCTTCCACAACTGATTAGTAGATATATCAGGTAGTGAGGAAGAAGTAGATTTGCTTTTCTCAGGTTTTTGAATGGTGTAACTCCCCAGATCTATCTCGATCATGGCATTGAAATCTAGGAGGGAAAACTGGTCTTCTTCTTGTAACTCATTAAGAGCTTCTTCCATTAGACTCAAGTCTGTCAGTTCTTTAGTCATCATGTTTATAGTAGTAGAGGTTTTCTCCTCTTCTCCAAGCTTCTCGACATGGAAGGTGGAAGGTTTCTCATTGAATATCTTCACCCTTTTTCCTTTGAATGGGATTTCGAGGTGTGAAAAATCAAGAGAGAGATATCCTCCTATTTTGGTAGTAAATTCTCTAGAGAGGCACATGCCAAAGTAAGGCTCTAAATCTACTACTACTACTTCCTGTATAACTGTGAGTTGAGGAAGCCTATGAAGGACTATAGGAATATCTTTGATCATGCCTACTATTTTTACAGGGGTCCCATCCAGTTGTAAGACTCCTGGAGTGCTCCTTGTGTATTCCATCCCCATTATATCACACACTGCTTTAGGCATAACAGTAGTTGTGGCTCCAGAGTCAATCATACAATTATGGACTACCCATCCTTCCATCTGGAGGGATAAATAAAAGGGGGAGGTATGTTCTTTCTTGAGGTGGAAGTAAGACTTGCTTGGGTAGAACTCAATTTAACTGGATCTTTATCTTTGTTTTTCATAGATTTCAATGATTCCTGTAGTAGGTCAATCTATCCTAGGATCCGTAGGGCTTCATACATAGTGGCTTTGGAAGGAGTCTTCTTCATTTCTTCAACAATATTGAATGGAAGAGAATCAACACTCTTTTCTTTTACTATCGTATCAAACCTATTCTTGTATCCCTGAGTAGCATCAACTCTTTGATGTTTAGTTAGTGAGGGATACCTCAAATTTTCCCTGGCTTGCTCTTGAGTTTCTGTCTCTTTAGCCGGAGGTGTTTCTTTCTGGATCTCTGCTCCTTTTGGATCTAAATTTTGTGGAGGTCTTTTCTCAATAGGACTCTTTGTAGGCATAGGTACCTTTAAAGGATTAAGGTCCTTAGGATCAACCTAAAAAGGTTTCTTTCTTGATCTAGTCAAAATTGAGATTTGTTCTAGAGAGGGCATCATAAAATTCTGATCATCTTCTCTGATCATGTTTACTTGACCTTTGAGGGACCTTTCTGCCTTTTCTGTAGCCACTTTCTGGACCTGATGTTGATGAATCATGCAAGCGGTTTCACCATGAGGATCATTGCATGTGGAACACCATAAGGATGATTCTGGTGAAGCATTATTGGGTCCACCTTCTTCATTAGCATAAACTGTATTTGTTTTTTCATAATTTCATCCACTGGTGGAGGCTTGATCTCTGGTCACTTGTGGATAACGTCTCAACTGAGAGTTTCTTTCTGCTTCCATTCGCTACATAGATATAAATTTATTTGATAGAGTCTTGTACGAGGATTGTAAATCTTGCAAGATTGCGAGTTGGGTGTCTTGAGTAGACGTGTTTGTTATTGGAGAGGGTGCAGGGATAGGAGGGAGCATCGAAAGGGTAGGGGGTTCTGGTAGAAGTGGGATGCTCGGTTATCCATTCCACTTGGGAAGACCAACGTTAGGATCTGTAGGGGGAATTGGGAAAGCAACACTTGAAACTTGAGGGAAATTTGGAAAAATGGGTGGAATCATATTTGAAGGGAATATTCCTATGGCGATCAAGTCTTTTTCCGCTTTTTATGCTTCTTGATAGATTTCAGGAAAGGTTGTCACCCGAGATTTTCTGATAGCCATACTTATTTCTGAATTGAAAGCTCTTAAATAGTAGTATATAGCTCCTTCTGGCGCTGGTCTCAGACCATCAGGGACTCTCTGCCAGGTTCGACTGAACCTAATATTGAAATCTATGATCTCTTCTTGAGGATGTTTTTGAATGGCATTAAATTGATTCAACAATGAAAAGGGATTTGCATGCTCATTAAATTCTTCCACTAATTTACCAGTAAGTTGAGCCCAGGTAGAGATAGCCTGGTTGTCAAGAGCTTTGTACCAGCAGAGCATTTTTCCTTTTAGGGAAATAATCAGTAGCCTAATCATCACGTCTTCCTCTGTGATGTCATATATCGATGCTAATGCAGCCACATCTAAGCAATGTTCATACGTTGTCTTTCCAGTACCATCATACTGGGGTAGCACTTTTAGAGCCGCTACTGGTATTGGGTGCTGGACTGCAAGATTCAAAGGGCCTATATGGTTCCACAGAGGGTAGGGCAAAACTGGCAGGTTTCCAACCATTGTAGTTGTATTGGTAACTAGAGTCGAGGTTTCGTTAGCAGTAGTGCTAAGGAAGGCTACACGAGAAGTGTGTGCTTGTCTTGGATTGCTATCTTGAGTTGAAAATGTTCTAGCAACCAAAATTGGGTTAGCTCGAAGGCTACCAAGATGTAGTTCAAAGAACTCTATGGGTTCTTCTAAATTTTTAGCTTTAGATCTGGTTATCATAAATATGGTTCATAACCAGAAGTTGGGTAAGGATTTTTTAGGGTTCCTTTCTCAGTGCGGAGTCACCAGGTGATAATAGAAAGGTTAACAGGGCAAAGGATTCACCGGGACTTTGATCTGTATATAATGCGTGGGATTTGTGTCCCACCGGGCATGCCAAAAACTATTGGAACGAAATCCGCCTTAGGTTATAATTTGCGTCCAAGACTTCGTCAACATTGAACGACCAGGCTTAAACAAGGTTTGCCTGGTTCAGTCTCCAGAGAAGGTTGGTTCCTTGATTTTATAGGAAAATGGTAGAGAGAAAGGAATGCTTAAAGAGAGGGAAATGTAGCCAATGCTATGAGATTAAAATGGTATAGATTAAGCAACAACACAATACTAATTCAACCTTTTGTAGAAAAGCATAATAAGACCCAACACATAGAAGCTAAGATCGTTCAATGTATATTTAACTCTGAAGTAGTTTATCCATGAAGTAAATTGCAGATCTAATAGAACATTTAATACAGAAATTCAGCTTAAGAATTAATGTATGATACATTCAACATAGATTTAAACTTAGCAATAGACAATCACATACATACTTGCACACCAAATGAGCTCAAAACCAGGGCGAATGATCTCTATTAATCTTTCAGAAGTTTGAATACATAGCCTTGTAAACACCTAAGAGCCGACCTCGAAATTAGGTCGCTCATCCTATATATAGAGTTTTACATAATAGAAAATTGAAAGTTGTTACAACAAACTACCCATGGGCTTATTCTAGCAAAGGAGTGGTTAAATATCAAGATATTTCTTATTATAGAGATATTCTTCTAGCCACAAAGCTTCTAACCAAAAATTTTAAGATATTCTTATTACAGAGATCTTCTCCACTTCTTTTTAGAGATCATGGTTTGCTTGTTCTTCAAAATATTGCGCTATCATGACTTTTCTCCTTGGCTCGTGCCTGGCTCTCCAAAATGTTGTGCTATCATGAATTTTCTCCTTGGCTGGCTACTAGTTCTCCAAAATGTCATGCTATCATGACTTTTCTACTTGGTTGGCTTTTGGATCTCCAAAAAATTATGCTATCACAATTTCTCTTCTGGCTACCTGCTGGCTCTCCAAAATGTCACACTATCATGACTTCTCTTCTGGCTGGCTATTGGCTCTCCAAAATGTCACGCTATCATGACTTTTCTCCTTGGCTGGCTGTTGGCTCTCCAAAATGTTGCACTATCATGACTTCTCCTCTGGTTGGATGTTGGCTCTCCAAAATGTCACGCTATTGTGACTCTTCTTCCTTTCTTGGCCTTGGCTCATCAAAATGTTGTGCTATCATGACTCTTCTTCCTTAGAAAAATTTGAGGAAAGTACCTTTATTTCCTTGGGTGTTTTCATTTTGACCAACACCAACCCAAGGTAGCTTGTCCAACTACACCCACCAACCCATTCCCAAACCACATGAGTAACATAACTTGGGTACCACATATCACCACATCCTCATCAACATTCCCAAATCCACTAGTCCATGGACTCCTATGTCCCAAGCTAACCCTAGTATCACCCTCATTAACATTGATGTCACACAAGCCTTCCATGGTGGTCCTCAGCCTCCACCAAATTCACCATGACCATCCCTATCACCATTGATCATTCCACCCCTTTTGGTCTCCTCCACTTCCCAAGAGCATATTTATGCTTAAGCAACCCATCCTAAAAATTTGCATCCTGAGTATGGCATACCCACCAAATTATTTCAACATGGTGTATCTAATCCCCAACTCAATTTATATCACATGTTAGTATCCACAAACCCAAACTGAAAACATCAAGCCTATGTCAATATTGTATCCCATATTCCTACATCTATTCCACCCACTTCTTTACATTCACTCCAACTGCCACCTTAGGTGTTGAACCTTCCACATCCCATAGCTACCTAAGAGTCCTTTACATAATCTCCATCATGGGCTACCCAAACACCCATGATATAGGTATTAATACCTCCACTTTAAACCATTCATCAGAGACAACTGACACAACCACAAGACCCCTCTTCAAGCCACTACCAACCATCACCAAATCCATCTCAACCATCTACCAATTACCACCAAACTTCTTCAACCTCCATACAGCCACCTCTCAATTCCAAAGCATACAACCAACCTCCCCCCACTCAAAAATCCTAGCAACCACCTCATCAATACCAATAGACACCTACACTTGACCTACAACATATCTTGTCTTGGGTAGCCAACATTGATCTACAGTTGAGTCACCATAAACCTCGTCCACCTTTTCCACCTTGCAAAAATGGCCCATCTTATACCTAAATACCCCTATCCAAGCAATTATTGATAATTTTTCAAAAGTTACAAGATGTAAAAGCAATTGCTTTACCTGACATATGCCCTACACACCCCAAAAAACCTAAACCTAGGTTGTATAAGGAAAATCACTACTACTTCTATCATCATCAAAAGGGCCATGACATTAATGATTGCATCACATTTAAACATTTGGTCTAAGACCTTATCAAAAGGGAGACCATCACCATAGCCAGTCCACTCGCACCACCCAAATAAAACCTTGATATCTACCAGAACCCCTTATCACAACATGAGACATCGACTTTCATCACTCCTCCCAATCAAATCAATCACATGATATCAACCACAATGCACAGTGGGAAGGGTGAAGGTATCACACCTTCCCCACCAACCACATCATAGACATAAAATAATTTTGGGATGCTTAAGGTATCACACCTTCCCCACAGTCACGGGCATAAAATAATCTTGGGATGCTCAAGGTATAACACCTTCTCCATAGTCACAAACACAACTATTTTAGGATGCTCAAGGTTTTGTACCTTCTCCACAGTCACAAAATATAAAAAAATTTAGGGGATGCTCAAGGTATCGCACCTTCCCCATATTCACAGTCACAAAAAAACAACAAAATCATCAAAAATATGAAAAAAAGTCAAAATCATCAAAAATACAAAAAAAAAACAAAACAAGCAAAATACACAAAACACAAAAATAGTCACACACCACTACAAATCTCATTGCATTCACACACATTTAAGCATTCCACCTCACACCATTTTCATCACCAGTAATACTTTGGTTATCATTTGGCTCATATTTTCATTCATTCTGCTAAGATCAATTGTAACATTAATTAAGGGTATATTCCTTGTATTGTATGTTTTGCATTATGCTTCCATTAACATGAACTTTGCTACATCCACCACTCACCATCCTCACATCCACTCACAACACATCCCATGACATATTTTCTTTATCAAAGTCTCTGGTTTGGAGAATGTTTGGGTTCTTTCAGTTGCTCAGCCATACGTAGTGTCTCGTTTAACCTCTATTGAACAACATTAGCTCTTGAGTGTTGTAGGTCTTCCTATATACCTCACATTTTATCTAAGATCGTGCACACGTATCACATGTTAACAAAATATCCATGCCTAGGAAATATGGACTCATGAGTTGTTATCGCCATACATTGAACGGTTTCCCCTGCTCATCCTATCATGCACATGATCTAACCTTGAGAATTGGCAAAAGGACAAGCACAAAGTAAAAGCAAAAATCCAAAAAATCAAGTCTAAAAAAATGTAAGTAAAAAGATTGAATTCCTAGAATTATTAGGTCATTAGATCATAGGGATTACCTCCATCGAGGCTATAGATGCTTGACTATAAATATAGTACATCCTATGTGGTGTCACGTCTATCACATTAGAGACCTTTTGTATAGATCTATGTACACTCTCGCATGAGCTATCTTATTGACATAAGTCACAAATGATAATTCCAAGCTCGCTCAAAATTAGAAATGAATAATCACTGCACACTTATTTGGTCTTTGCAAAATTTGACTAACTTGGTTGGTCTTAGTATCTCCAAGTGTCTACTTGATTAGTAGAAGAGTTTGATCGATGTCACTAGGATGTTTGAGCTTCTTGAAAGCACTTCTAGATTCTACATCCCTAAGACACATGAAAGGACAAGTTATGTCACTATTATCCCCATAGTATATGCATCCTTGCATACATTACATCACATCCATTTCCACTCACCCCACATGTATGTCAGTACCATTGTGTTGACACTCTTGATTACTTGATTAAAATTATGAAAAGTAATATGTGTTTAAGCATTTGTCAAATGATAATCAAACGTATATGCATACATATCCATCACATTCATTCATTACACACATCATTCATCACATCATAATAATACATGAGGCAAAAAAATATTAACAAAGCAACATCATATTAATTAGATAGAACATAAAATAAGGATATTTTAGGTATCACACCTTCCCCACCAATCAAGCACAAGGCTCAATCCATAAAACAACCATTAAACAACCTAGGTATATTCAAAGTATCGCACCTTCCCCCATTATCAATCACATCAATCATAAACCGACTTGGGGACAATCAAGGTGTCACACCTTCATTATTAATTAATCAATCAAACAACCATCAATAACATGTGGGTGTTCAAGGTATCACACCTTCCCCCAATAATCAATCGAGCAATCAAATAACTTGAGGAAAATCAATATATCACATATTCCCTATCAATCAATCAATCAATCAATCAATCATCAATACCTCATGTGGATGTTTTAGGTATCACACCTTCCCTACCTATCCAACAAATGGCTCAATCAATCAATCCCATAAAATGACTCAACAACTTGGGTATAATCAAGGTATCGCACTTTCTACCCATTAGTCACATCAAGCAATCAACCAATTTTGGGATTCTCAAGGTATCACACCTTCCCCATAGTAAAAAAGCAAAGCAACTTGATGATATTCAAGGTATTGCACTCTCCCCACCAAGACACAATCAAACATCAACTAGTTACCAGACATGAAAAATCGTGTGGATGTTTCAGGTATTACACTGTCACCACCAATATAGCACATGACTCAATCAATAAATCAATCAAAAATCAAACACTCAAGGATGCTCAACGTATCGCACCTTCCCCACCAATCAATCAAATCAATTCAATCGATCAATCAAAATGCAAAAAATCAAACCTCACCTAGAGATGTTTCAAGTATCACACCTTCCCCATCAATCAAGCATAATACTCAATCAATCAATCAATAATCAAACACTTGAGGATGTTCAAGGTATCGCACCTTTCCCATAAAAATACAAAACAACTTAGGGGTACCCAAGGTATCACACCTACCCCATTAATCCAATAAGCAATAAACCAACTTAGGGGCACCCAAGGTATCTCACCTACCCCATCAATCACATCAATTAAGCACAATTTACATTAGGGGTGTTCAAGGTAGCATGCCTTCTCCATTATCCGCACCCATAATCAACCAACTTGGGGTGTTCAAGGTATCACACCTTCCCAACGATCCATCAATAAAACAACTAACTTGGGGGTGTTCAAGGTATCACACCTTCCCCATGAGTCACATTTAGTAATCAGCCAACTTAGGGGTACTCAAGGTATCGCACACTTGGGTACATTCAAGGTATCACACCTTTTTCATCAAAATAATCAGTCAATCAATCAAGCACTTTGCCTCACCATTAATACTTTGGTATGGTTTTGTCAATGCTAGCAAGCATTCAATCAAAAAATCAACTACCAGGTTCAAAATATTGTGCCCTTTGCCTTGCATTCACGTCAATCAACAAATAAAATGTTAGATTCAAAAGGTTGCATCCTTTACCTCATATTCACAGACATAGACACAAATATAGCACATTTGATTCTATTTACTTTCCTGCATTTATCAATTTAATTCATTAGCCTAGACTCTCATGTGAGCTTCATACCTAGTAATCCACTCTAAGTACCTAGTAGTTGCAGTGACTAGTTATCCATGTAATCTGATATGATGAGTAGCTTACCATAAGGACACTCATCATCAATCATCAACTAGCACCTTCAATCAATCATGTATGATTCATGTTTTCATAGAATAACTTTACCTTTATGATCATATATTAGATTAGATTAGAACCCCATTCTTCTCAAGTAAATATAGAGCTATATATTAGAATCCCATTCTGCTCGAGCAAAATTAGAGCCATAGATTAGAACCCCATTCTACTCGGGTAAAACTAGAGCCATAGATTAGATCCTCATTCTACTCGGGCAAAGCAGAGCCATATATTAGAGTCCCCTTTTGCTTGGAAAAAAGTAGAGCCATAGATTAGATTTTCTTTCACATTTATTAGATTACAACCTCATTATGTGCAAGCAAAATCAAAGCGATAAATTAGTAACCTTGAGTGAACCTCGTACCTAGTGATCTACTCTAGTAACTTGGTGGTTGTAGTGACTAGTTATCCATGCAATCTGGTAGGATGGGTATCTTACCATAAGGACACTTGTTTCAAACACAAAACAAAAACAAACACATGCACCAACATGATAACACATAATTATGAGCAAACAAACACATAATTGGGTTCATTTTATCTAGAACAAAATTGAGAGAGGGTAACTTATGTTACTTACCGATCATGAAATCCATCCTGAAGCCATCTAGTCACCTGCCATATTTCATAAATCTCGTATAATCTTGATAATATCAATTGCATCGTCACCATCATCCATGCCATCCTACACTAACTCGCCACTTGAGGGGGTAGATAGTACCAATTAAATTTCACCCCAAAAAATATCAATAATCAAACACCCATTTTGGACTCAATGTTTGTCCAAGAACCTTGTTTGAGACTAATCATACACCCTACTCTATTAGATCTAAATGTAGAATGTCTAATGTACCAGGTCGATTTCCATAAGGGTTTACATGCCTATGTCATAATCATGGTGGCAATGCTAACCGACCACAAGATAAGTGATTGTGGCAATGCTAACCGACCACTTACCACATGACTAGTTTGTTGACCAAAACCAAGGCACTCATCAATTTGTCAATGACAAGATTCAACTATATTCATCGCCTCCATCACTGGGGCATCTCACATTACTCTTAATCTAAGGCAATCAAACGTCAACCCCTCAAGCACAAAAGTCATCATTCATCCACACAACTACAAGTGTCATTTATTTTTGCATCACATTATGTTTTCACACAACACGATACAAAAAGAGATATTTGTAGACACCAAAATAAAGCATCTTAATCGCCAATCAATTAATCACAATTAGGTAGTATATTTAAAATTAATTAAATTATACAATATTAAATTAAATACTCATGTGCCTAAGTATTAATTAATTAATTAATTAATGGGTTAATTATTACCTAGGCTCCCCTTTCATGTCACCTCCACCTAACTCCAGTTCCATCTCACATCCCTTATTTTGATCACATGCAATAAAATTATTACCCTATTCCAAGATTGCACATTTAGTTCTAGAATGCACACCCAGTTCCAAATTGCACATTCAATTCCAAATTGCACATTCAGTTCCAGAATGCACACCTAGTTCTAGTTCACACATTCAGTTCCATATTGTACATCTATTTTATTTTGTACACTTATTTTACCATGCATATTCAATTAACTTCGCATACATGTCTAGTTAAGATTCCAATAAGCATATTTGTTTCAATTTGTACACACCTTTTGATGATAACTACGAGGTGTGCACATAACGTGATAATCATGAGGTAAGTTTTTCTTCCTATGAAAGCATGCACTCTCTATGATAACATCAAGGAAAAAACAATACTTCCTGTTACACCACTTAACTGGTTGAGCCACCACCTCATATATTCCTCAAAATTTCTATAAATGCACCCCCTTTGTCCTCATTATGAATAGGATGGTATATGCATCGAAGCGCTGCTAAAATCCTAAGCCCACTTCATATCTAAACACCCAAGCAAATCATATGCAACCATACCCATCCCATGTCAAACACTGATCACAAGATTTCATAGGCTTGGATCGCACCTTTGACATTAATAGGACACCACAACCCATGGTTGTTTGACCCTGGATGATCTCATTCTATGATCATCTAGATCCAAATGATCAACATCTAACCCATGTGCAGACTTCCAGATGCAACACGACACTGCTCAATGCAACATGATGTAGCACAACACAACACGACATAGTAGCAACAATAATACATAAGATAAGATTGGTCTATTTTATGTTCCTTGCATATTTTAGCATTCACTTACTACATTCAGCTTTTACATATTTTTGAATTTGAGCCTCACTTCAAGAGGCTTGAAAGATACTATTAATGCATTATAGTCAATTTGTGTGTTGGAGTACAGATCCAGAGGTAGCAAATCCAAATAGTTTAAAGTAGGTAGATCCAATGCAAATCCAACAACTGGATCTGATAGATCCACTAGATCTAGTTCTTAGAAACAATAGGAGACTCTAGCGCTCAATCGTTTGACCCCAAACTGTTGCATATCTCGTTTGTCCAACATCCAAAGGGTCATATTACATAGTCGTCAATCCCTTGACGGCCAACCTTTAGATATATATCTAGGTGATCCAAGCACATATCCAGTAGATACAGATACAAACTTATATGTATATACCCTTGACCCAACAAACCCAGATCCAACAAAGCAATGGTCATGACAAACCTGCTCATCAATTTGTTGTAGTAAGAAAATACCCGTGCACTATTGTTATTTACAAAAATATAATCAGTCCCTTATATTTTTTTACAACCCCTCACAAGTTTTATTGTAATTAGAACAAACAAGGATCAAAGATCAAATACATATACTTTCTTACTTTCATTTACATTATTTTCTAGGGTGCGTCTTTTATCGTCTACAATTTGAATGCTTTCTCTTATATTCCTCTTGAAATGATAAAATTTTTAACCTTACTTGGAGGAGCATCACATCTATCATCCAACATCAACTACTAGGATATTTAGAATGAGAGGAACATAAGGTTGATTAGATAAAATATCTTATTTTTAAACATGAGCTTATATAGTGAAATCCTAATAGAATATCTTGGAGTTACCCTATCAAACCAAAGTGATATTTATAAATTTCTATGCTAATCTCTCTAAGTTTCAAAAATCTTCTCTTTAGATTCCAAATAATATTTCTATTTGTCGATTCTATTTGGTCATATTATTGAGGAAAATAATTTAATTATATTTTTGGAATATAATCGTGTTCTAATGCAAACTAGATTAGTTTTACTAATCCAAAACTTACAATTTAAGTTAAGGAAGACCAATAAAGAGTATTATTTGGAATTATTATAGTATAACAATAGAATAATTTTATTACTTAGAAAATAAAGTACAATGCAAGCAATATCTAAGAAGAAATGTGAGTAAATAACATTACCTCCATTATTCACGTTTTTATATTAAGAGGTGCATCTCTCTTTATACAAAATCTTTGGTTTGTTAGAAATCCATCATATTGAATATGGCATGTCACTCACATGGAAATGTGGTGGCTAACCTTCCATAAGTTAGAAGGTCACCCATATGAAAACATGATGGATCACCTAGATTGAGTTACAAAGTGTATATTAAACGAAAAGTATATACATATGACTTGTCCTTTTGTGTATTGTCTTTTACTAATGTGTCAACATGGCTAAAAGTGCATCCTCCTCAACTACAATATTTTTTCAATTAACTCCTTGATATCATTTTTATTAAGAGAACAAATCTCACTCATCCAATTGCATTCTAAAATTTGAATTTTACCAATATGAAAATCAATGCCAAGAATAGCTAAAATATTTGATATATGTTTTTCATATAAATATTATGTTGTCTATAACAAGTTGGAAATTACCTAATACCTCTTTTTTAGGGGTCTTATTCATACCCCTAATCTTATAAAATATCATTTTCATCGCTTTTTATTCCATCTAAGTTTGTTTTTCACTTTGTTTTTTGCTTTTTGGGTGTTCCTCTTTCTTTTTCATTTCCACCAAAAATTTCATCTTCATCAATCTCTTTGATATTTTCACGTTTCATATAGTGAGACTTATCATCTTTAGGGTTTTCTTGCTCTAAATGATTTGAAGTGTAAGGAATAGTCTTGAAAGCACTTTCTTCTTTATGTCCCTAAAATTCCTAAAATGCAAAGATGCTTCTCCATAGCAATTATCTTCTTATGCTTCCATAAAAATCCTAAATTGTTATGGATTCACTCCATCCTCATTACCTTATTAAGTTTCTCTTGAAACCTTAAACTTCAAGGGATAACCTCTACACTACTTCCATTTCTACTGTCAAGAAAAGAGTCTATACTACTTGATGAAAATAAAGGCAATTTACCTAGAATAAATTTGACCACCTTCTATAATATTTAATTTAAAAAATTTATCCACATCTTTCTTTGCACCTTTAATTCCTTCTAAATTTGAAGTTGCACACCACACTTTCTCATCCATTGTATCCTTTGTTTCTTCTAACATTTTATCCAAGTGAACTACGATGACCTTTTCTGTATGATGTTGAAGATAGACTTTCTTTACCTCTTCTTTTGGAGTGAAATATCCTTGATCTAAACCAAAATCTACTATAGTATGATTTCCTTGCTTCATTTTAAAGTATGTATCATTACCAAAATAAATGTATCTCTTTCTTCGTCATTTTCACTTTGCAGTCGTTTTCCATGTGTCCAATCTCATAACATTTGTAACATTGGAATGCAATGTTTTCATAATTCACTTGATTCCATTCTCTTGATTCATATTTAATATTAATGCATTGTGGTAAAGGATTTGATATATCCATAGCAATACATATCTGGTATATATAACATGCTTTTTCTTCCTAGTAGTTGATCCCTTTTTGATGAATTTCTCTAGGGTATTTCCAATAAGCATCGAGACTTCCTTATTGATGAATTGATATGGAAGTCCAAAGAGCCTAATCCACACTGAAAGATTTTTCATAGTTTCTATATTGATAGAAAATTTCTCACTCCATGGTCTTAAATAAAGGGTATCTCTCCCCTAAACCATGGGTCCCACCCATCATTTTATTTTTAATTTTTGAACTAGAAAGGATGATGAGGAAAATATATTTATGAAGGAAATCTATAAAGTAATTTGAATTCAATACCCACTTCCACTTTATCCAATTTTGAATCTTCAAAACCCTTACCAATATCTATGGAACTTATATATTAATCCTCTACTTTTAAGAACCATTATATCATGCTCCATAATTTCATCCTTGATAATTATTTATGGTGTAACATTTGCTTCTTGGATCAAACTTGTCATATGTTTTATCTTCTTATTGTCTCTAACTTGAGCATCCATAATTTTAGCTAGGGCATCTTGACTTCCCATTAGGGATTTAAAATATGACTTTCTTGCCATGCTACCTAGTGGGACTCGTACTTGGTTCACACTTGCTCTTGGCTTGCACTCACGCCTGGCTCGCACTCACTTCCATACCATTTGATCTAATTAAGCAATATATGTATATATCCTTAATAAGATTTGTGTGGCTTCTTTTTGGGCCACTCCCATTACAAAATATTAAATTTCTATCACAAGTTAATTAAACTATATCCAAATTTCCTTTTTATCAAAGATATTTACCATATTTCTCAAACTATTACATTTCTACAATCAACTCTTTGATATCATTTCTATTAAGAGGTTAAATATTACTTGTCAAGTTGCCTTCTAAATTTTAAATTTTTCCAAGATGAAAATCAACACCATGAATAGCTAAAATATACATCACCTAATTTCTATATTTATAAAAATGTAAGCTATAACAACATATCAATTCCATAATACTTCTTTTTAGAGATTTCATCAATGCCCTTAATATTCCAAGATATCATTTTCATCATCACTTTTAATTTCTATTTATGGGCTTAGCCCCACTTCTTGTTTTTTTTGTTGAATAATAAGGGGTTGTACTCGAGTCCCCACCCTTGACAAATTACAACTCTCTTCTTTAGAGCTTGAGAGTTTACAAATAGATACACTTCTCATCTCAATTGAGATGCTATAGCTAGAAACCTATATTATTTTACATAAAATGTCTGAATTATTGATTTTCATTTTCTGGATCTTTTCAATTTTTTGTATGAATACAAATATTCTAGAATTTAGCATCCTTCTTGACATTTTTCTATAGTAGCCTTCACAATACCAAAACTTCACCTCTACTATCTATGCATTGCATCTTAGTAGAGTAATATTTCCAAAACATTGCACTATCATAGTCCGCTTTACGAAATCTAGATTGCTAGTTTCCTTCCTGAAACACAAGTGTAACCACACAAATTATAATAAATAGTTTATATGAAATACATTAATGTTACAAAATAGAGCATATATTACCAATGGAAAGTAGTAAAGTAAATCGTAATCATTATTTGATTCAGGCAATCAACATTTTCTTGTCATATTTAGCTAAACTTACTACTTCCTCTAACCATGGAAATGAGAATTTAACTTCACAATCCTCAATCAAAACCCCTCTATTAGCTAGCCTATTTGCACATTTGTTTCCTTCCTTTAAAGTATGTGTAAACCTGATTTTTTTTAAATCTTTAGCAAGATCTTGAATTTCCATAATTATCTCTTGTATGTTCCATAAAGCCTTTGCTTTCCTCAAAATTGTATCTATTACTATAATAGAATCATCTTCCATACATACTCTATTTCATTTTATTTGTTTGCATATTTTTAACCCTTCTAAAGTTTCCCAAGCTTCAACTTCATTATTTGTCTTAAATCCACTATTGAAAGAGTAATGAGACAAAATTTCTCCTCTATTATTTCTAATTATTCCTCCTCATGTTGTTGGTCTTGGATTTCCTTTAGATGCTCCATTAAAATTCAATTTAATCCACTCCACATCTAGTGGTTTCCACTTTATAATATTTACCTTCTTTTTGCTTCTATTGTACCTGTAGAGGGCGCATACAATTCTTGACTAGATCTGCTAGGAGTTGAGGTGACCATAATGGTTTTTTTAATCTCTACACTTGATGCAGGAAAAGGGGTTCACTATGAATATTTTTAGGACTCGCTCCAAATCTGGGGTGGATATTTTTGATGTTTTTATTAAGAAAACACATATTGTTTGGCCTTTTTAAACTAAGCTATGAGAATAAAATAACAATGCAAGACACAGAAGATGCAATAAGACAAGAACTAACCCTAGTATGATTATTTGATTCGATGATATATATCCCTAGGTTTTCCAAAATAATGAGATATTTTCCTTTGAGAAAGGGTTCAATAAAATGCAAAAACAATATTAAAACACCTAGAAATTCAAATACCTAGAAATTCAACCAAATATTTTCCTTTTACTTATGATCTAGGTTTTAAACAAAATTGAATAGAAAGCAAACAACAAACAACCTAGAATATTTACTCAGGGCACTTATCTGATCCAGAGATTGATCCTAGATTTAACTTATGTCCAAAATATCCAAACAACTTCAAACCTACAAAATAGATTCACAAACACTAGAAAATTTAATCAGCGTTTGGGAGCCTGCTTAAGCTACTATTTGACTGAGCTTGTAGGTGCAACAGTCAAGAACCCTTGGTCCTTTTAGCTAACTGTTCAAAATCAAAATTATCTTTGACCTTTGAAACATGCATAAATAGAGTAAAACATATGTATAATAATAAAATTAAATGTAGACAGGATAAACATGACAGAATGTTATGATGCAAAGTGCAAATCAGGGTTTTGGGGTGCAAAAGGGACCCTAATTTACAAAATTCATGTCTTGTAAATAGGGGGCATAAATGTGTCTTACAAAATTCATGCCCTATATGGGTGGGGCACAAATTTGGTTCAAATGCCCTTTTAGGGCCCCAAAACAACAAAAAATAGACTTACAAAGCAAATAATGTAAACACAAAACCTAATGAGCTGATGGAGAAATCAAGGAGAAATGAATATGTGGAAGAAACATTTCAATATGTTGGATCTCTTCAATCATTAAGACTCCTCCACTTGATCCCCAATGGTAGCCAACACTAGAACACAAAACAACAAAACAACAACTTGCAGTAGAAGGGCACTTGTTAGCATGAGCAAATGAGCGAGTCAACAATTTAGAATCAAGGATTTCTAGATGGGGTATGGAAAGAGGGAGTCCAAACCCTTATTTATAAGAGTTTTATAGGGAAAAGGGTAGGAAAAATAAATTTCACCATGGACAAGGGTCAACCCCAAGACGGGCCAACGAAGGGAGGGGTTTTAGTGAAAAAAATCCCTAGAACACCAAATTTGTGTCCTACCTTTATAGGGTATGAATATGGTAAGCCAAATTCATTCCAAAAAAGTATCAAGCATGAATTTGGTAATTCTAGAGAAAAATGGCAAAGGAAGAGGGGAAAAGGGTCCCAAATTTGCACTTGGTAAGTTTGGGTGGCTAGTTAGGGATCTAAGGAAGAATTAACTCATTTTGATTGGTCAATTTTCCATGTCTACATTTATCCCTTATTTTATGCATTTATGGCCAAATAAATGTGTAAAATAAATATGTAGACACTTATGGACAAAAACAATTAACATAAAAAGGGGTGGTTGGGTTTGGACGAAGGAGCGGTGCAAAAAGGGGTGTTAGCCTGAAAATCATAAATTTACATGAAAAATAAGGTATCACTATCATTAATGCCTCTAAGGCTAGGGTACCCCCTTGATTTTTCAAAGGGAAGGTAATATTTTGATTAAAAACTCAAAAAATACCAAAAATGACAACCACGTGAAAGCAAAGAAGAGAAAAGACAAAAAAATGGGAGAAAAAGAAAGGGAGGAGAGAGAAGAAAAGGAGGAAGGGAAGAAAAGAAGAAAAGGAGGGAAGGGAGATCATTTTCATCAAGTGAGAGAGAGAAAAGAGCTCAAAGGAAATAAAAGAAGAAATGGCACTACCAATACACCAGGCTACCATGGTGAGGGGTGAAGCAGGCACCATTGTTGATCGAGTGAAGGTATGGATCGAGACCTTGCTCATTTTGGATTTTGCACCTGCACACACAAATTTAAGGAGTTATTTTTTTATTTTTAGTCAATTTTTTGTAAAATTTTTCAGTGACCATGAATTTGATCACAAAGTGTGAATTTAGCAATCTTTCCAAACCAATTTTATGCCCTGTATAGACCAAGCATGAATTTAGTTGGAATTCTTTGCCAAATTTGTGCTTGATCATTCTAGGGTGTGAATTTGGTGAATTATTTTTAAATTTTTATGTTTTTATGATTTCTATGTGTTACATGATGAATTGATTATAAAATTATGTTATTATGCAACTAGATGTACTCAAGATCAGAGAGAGGTGGTCGAGCACACTGGAGACTACCTTAGAGTATCTCACAATGGAGGAGAGGGAGACACTAGAGAATGTGGGGCTACTACACTTAGTAGAGATACCCTACATTATGGCAGACTGAGCGCTATTGATGGATCTGGCAAAGTGATGATATCTAGAATTATCTATATTCCAACTACGAATTTAAGAGATGATGATTACACTAGAGGATGTGTGGTGCATCTTGAGGATCCCCATCAAGGGGAGGACTATTTACATGGTATGGGTGTTGATGGTGGCATCATATTGATGTCAAGGGACCTAACACATGTGATCCAATAGAGTGAATTCAATGTTAATGGCATGCCACATCGATATGGAATTGGGTACTGACGTTCGTACTATGTAGAGTGGTGGCATGATGTTGGTGTGTCATACCAATAGGCGACACCTACCATGGGTGCTAGAAATATTATTGGTAGACATGTAAGATTAGGGAGTGAGGCTCACATGGGAATCGTATGTGGTGGCCCATTTATATAGGACACTACATGATATCATGTATAAATGGTAAACAAGGTTGATTTATATGACGTTGCTCTAGGTGTGATGGTGGAAGCACATAGAAATTTGGAGGTCGAATGCACTACTAGGACAGTTTCCTAACATGGAGTTACCAAAAACATATAGGTAGAGCCAAGACTACAAGCATGGCCATAGGTTGTACACTAGTGTCTTACCACTAGGGAAGCAGGTGACAGAGGAATTATGGGAGCACCATATTAAATGGTGACCATGATGTCTACATCCAGGCTAGAGGGAGGACATAGAGGAGCTAGCTCGAGTGAGGAGGATTCGATGGCTTATCATTGAGAAGGGCAAGCAAGAGTTATTTAGGTTTGACCAAGTACAACACAAGTTTGACATTCTATAGGAGATTCCAGGCCTAGGAGACTACTAGTTCAAACGGGTGAGGAGGGACCCAGTAGGATGTGAAAGCACTCCTAATGTGGTGATGTGGATAGAGGAGGATCTTAATGACCCACTATACATGGATCTAGGGGTGGACAATGTCAATATGGCCCTCGGGTACAAGATATTGTACAAGAACATTATTCTCCTAAGGATCTCTCCACCAGTGTCAATGCATTGATGCCAAGTGATAAGTTAATGAGTGCAATTGGCACTTTGAGAGGCCACTCAATGTGCCATCAAGAGGAAATAGAGAGGTATGGTCCCATCGATACTACCTCAAGCACAGGTTCGAGTGGAGATAGTGATAGCCACAAGGGTGGACATTATGATCTCTAGCTTAGGATGAGGGAAAGCCATAGGGGTTGCTCCCACTAAGGCATAGGTGGGACCTAATGTGGTAGGCCCAAGGGATGAAGATGGACTATGAGCCATAGTTGTAGTGATGTAGACAAATATGGATTCCATTCATAGTGTATTGGACTAGGCCTAAGAAGAGCAGGACTTGGCATGGGCTAAGGTAGATCACCTTAGAGGGGAGATGGATTGGTAGACCTAGGTAGAGGGGATGGTTTTCATGGTAGGCAACCAACAGAGTGAGGAAGGCCATCTATTGTTGATGGTACTATAGAGGATGGGGAAATCATATGAGGTGGTAGTAAGAAGAGCAACCTACTACCAGATGACCTATTACCATGTCATCCCAACTGATTTGAGGGTGACAAATCCATCCTCTCAATGGTCATAGATTCATTTGCAATCACAAGCATAATATGGTTCATGATCTATGAATATGACTCCTCCACCACCTCCAGTAGGTAGAGCAAAGAGGATAGGCTTGCATGGCTAGAGTTGGTATTAGGATAACATGTCAATTTTTTATTATGGTATGCATCCCTAGGGATGGTCGAGTGTGCCAAGCTCTCTTTTGTGGCACACATACTGATGAGAATACACTTAGTGCTATCGAGTAATACTAGCTATGATTTATTTGTGTTATGGTGCAATTAAAATATGTGTGCTTATGTGTGATTGCTTTTATTTTTGTGTTAATTAACTATACATGGTGAGCACAAACATACTGACTACAATGCATAATGGACTTAACTAAATGGAATGCAAAAATGAATAGAACTAATACAAAACTAATTCTAACTAAATGTAGTGGATGTAAATTGAAATGCATGGATGATCAAGAAAAATGTAAAATAAAATAAAACGGAGAAAGCAAAAAGTGAAGCAATGTGGAAGGAACAAAGCTCCAAAGAAGCCAAAGAAGAAAAAATAACAAAACTCTATAAGGATGTATGTTTACAAATGATCGAGATGGAGGCTACCCCTCTCATGTGGCCATGAAGATATCCTATGAGGGTTGTAAACTTGCAAAGATGGATAATATGGAATTGTACTTGCTATGGGTGTAGTGCTCATTAATATGGACAAAGATGACAAAGAGATTCCCCCTAGGATGTCTACTCACAAATGGTTGAATGGAGGTCACCTCTCGCTTGTGACCATGAAGTTTATCCTGTATGGGGAGGTGAGAGAAAATATGATGTACTTAGCGAGTACTACACGATAGGATGTGGTGTGTGCTAAACATAAATGGGAAAAAAGTAGTGGAAGTTTGTGCACATGAAAAATGATAAAAGAAAAAGAACAAAGCACAAGCAAGAGTGAGTGTGTGTCCTTCAGGAAGTTTCAACCAAAGAGGTGTGAGTAAGATAGTCAGTGGTCGTAGGAACAACATAAATGATAGGCATACAGTATCTAACCTATCCTATGAGGAACCCTTAATAATAAAAATATAAACAAGGAAAAGCATGAGTGACAACAAGATGAACCATATCCAAAGACTTGGAGAGATAAGACAATGAAAACTTACAAGGTCAAGGGATACAAGAAAAAGAAAAAAAACAAAAACAAAAGAAAAAGCATGGGAAATAGCCCTAGGTTGGGTATTCGCTAGGCATTAGAGCCCTAGTGAGAGTGCAATTCATGTGAGCTATGACCTAACTAGGTGTCATCACTTGCAATTTTTGTGGATCCCCAAAATCTATATGATCAAGCAATCATGCAAATATGAGCAAGCAAAAATGCAATTATGACAAGTAAAAATGCAAGTGGAACAGAATGTCAAGAAAACCATGCAAGGTATGACAAGCAATCATGTAGTATGCAAGGTATGAATAGAATAATAATACCTACTCTTGATATAGACAAGGCAAAAAGAGTAAAACCCTCAAATTATCAAGCAAGATCTAGGGAAGCAAGACCAAACATAGAGAAAGGAACACAAACTAAGTTGGTTGAGCTTCTCTTTACCATACAACAAAATGATATTGCTAATATGCATGCGGGGCCAAAAGCTCCTAATGAGACATGATTATCATCTCATGGAATATAAGGGGTGCTAATGTCCCCTCAAAGAAGAGGTGTATTAGGGACCTATGTTTAAGTAATAAGCCTGATATTCTTTGTATCCAAGAAACTAAAATGACAAAAGAAGAAGTTTCAAAAACTATGAAATCCGTATGGGAAAGATGTGAATGGAATGCTATGGATATTGAAGGAGCAGAAAGGGGAATTCTAACTTGTTGGAATCCTTCTAGAACCTTTTGTGTAACCATTCATAAAACTAGGTATTGGATAGCCTCTTTAGTCACTTGCTACTTTGCAGATATTTGTTTCATTCTTATTAATTTTTATGGACCTACATCTTAGTCAGGTAGATTATAATATTGTAGTGGGATTAAAGCCTTTATGAGAAGTAAAGACCAAGAAAACCGATTCATTATCATTGGAGATTTTAATTCCATAACCAAGCTAGATGAAAAATTTAAGGGAATTAGGAAATTAACCCAAAGTATGATATATTTTTGAGATTTTATTCAAAAAAATAATATATGGGAGTTTGAGTTTGAAGAAGAAAACTATATTTGGACCAACAACAATAGAGACCAAAACCTAATAGCAAAAAATAGAAAGATAGAGAGAAACTTACAAATGGTTATGGATGAAGATGGTTTTCAACTTCCAAAAAATAAATCTAGAAAAATGAAAGAAAATAAACAATGGAGACCAGTAAGGAAGGATATTGGAAGAAATACCAACTCTTTTGAGGCTTTAGCCTATGAAGAAAAAGTAGATCAAAACTTAGAGGACACAGTACAACAGTTTCAACATATTAACAAGGAACCATCTATTCATTATGATCCTGATTTAAGAAAGAATATTCTAGATGAACCTAAGGAATGTGTTTTATCAAACTTTTAAGACTCTCTTTAAGTACCATGCACCATTCAGGAGAAAAAAAATGGTAAAGAAAATGCAATTTTAGAAGTCAATACCTCTGCCATTAATAAGGAAATATCATAAAAATAGTAGGACAAGTCAAAAGATTTTATAGTAAAACCATGATAGGATAAATATGATGAAAAACAAATTATGAAAAATATTGAGGAATAGAATAATAATACCTACTCTTGATATAGGCAAGGCAAAAAGAGTAGAACCCTCAAATTATCAAGCAAGATCTAGAGAAGCAAGAGCACACATAGAGAAAGGAACATAAACTAAGTTGGTTGAAATTCTCTTTACCAAACAACAAAATGATATTGCTAATATGCATGTGGGACCAAAAGCTCCTAATGAGACATGATTATCATCTCATGGAATATAAGGGGTATTAATGCCCCTCAAATTAGAGGTGTATTAGGGACCTATGTTTAAGTAATAAGATTGATATTCTTTGTATCCAGGAAACTAAAATGACAAAAGGAGAAGTTTCAAAAACTAAGAAAGTAGTATGGGAAAGATGTGAATCAGATGCTATGGATTCTGAAGGAGCGATAGGGGGAATTATAACTTGTTGAAATCCTTCTAGAACATCTTGTGTAACTGTTCATAAAACTAGGCATTGGGTAGCCTCTTTAATCACTTGCTACTTTGTAGATATTTATTTCATCCTTATTAATGTCTATGGACCTACAACTTAGTCAGGTAGATTAGAAGTTTAGAGTGGGATTGAAGCCTTTATGAGAAGTAAATAAAAAGAAACCCGATTCATGAACATAGGAGATTTTAATGCCATAACTAAGCTAGATGAAAAATTTGGGGGAATTAGGAAATTAAACCAAAGTATGAGAGATTTCTCATATTTTATTCAAAATAATAATCTATGGGAGGTTGAGTTTGAAGAAGACAATGGTACTTGGACCAACAACAAGAGAGACTAGAACCTAATAGCAAAAAAATACATTCTCTTAGACAATTGACTAGATGAAGGAACTTGTGTTAAAATTAATACCTTGACAAAGATTGGTTCAGATCACTAGCCAATAATAATTAAAATGGTGGTAAGTGAATTCAAAAAAAGATCAAACTTTAAATATGAGCAGATGTGGGAAGACCATCATCAATTTTTTGATATGATAGCTCAAACATGGAATTCTTTAGGTGATGGTGGGTTGTTTTCTCTTCCAAATCAAATTAAATCTATGACATCTAGATTAAAAGAATGGAACAAGAACACTTTTGGAAACATTTTTGACAAGAACAAAGAACTAAAAGATAAACTTTTAAAATTTCAAAAAGGTGATCATAAAAATACAATATCGGAGTAAAGGGAGTTTCTTAGTGAATATCATATTATTTTGAGTAAGGAAGAGAAATTTTGGAGATTAAAATCAAGATATACTTGGTTAAAATAAGGATATAAAAATACAATTTTTTTCATAGGATGGCTATAGTATAGAGATCAAAATCTAGAATTAGTAGAATTAAATCAATAGAAGGGGTTTGGATTGAAGATCAGAGTGAAATTAGAAAAGAGGCAAAGTCTTTTTATCAAAATATTCTAGGATTAGAGGAGACTAAATTTCTTATTGATAAAATTCTTCAAGATGTTCCTTCAATTATAATGAATAAAGACAATAGGAAGTTGATGGACCATATTACTCTATAAGAAGTTCATTTAGCTCTTTCATCTTTTAACAAGGATAAATCCCTAGGTCTAGATGGGCTCTCTCCAGATTTTTACCAACATAATTAGGATATAGTGAAGGATTCCTTATTGGTAGCAGTGGAATAATCTGGAGTGAAACAATACATACCTTATAAAATAAATACAACATATCTTACCGTAACTCTAAAAAAGAGGGATGTTGAATTGTTTGATTCTTTTAGACCCATAAGCCTATGTAATATGGCATATAATATTATCTCCAAAGTGATGGCAAATTGATTAAGGATATTGTTAGACAAATTATTTTAGAAGAGCAAGGAGGATTTGTGAAAGAGAGACAAATTCTAGATAGGATCATAGTAGCTCATGAAGTTATTCATTCAACATTTTCAAGAAAAGAGAAAGCAATGATCTTAAAATTTGATATGAGTAAAGCCTATGATAGGGTTAAATAGGATTTTATTTTTGTAGTTTTAGAAAAGTTTGGATTCGGGAAGAAATGGGTTAGATGGATTAAAGCTTGTGTCTCTACAGTTTCTTATTTAGTGTTGGTCAATGGGTTAGTAACATAATCTTTTAAATCCAAGAGAGGCCTTAGACAAGGAGATCCTCTATCTCCTTATTTTTTCATTATTATGGCAAAGTTTTTGATTAGGAACTTAAATAAGGGTTATAAATATGGGATTATAAGTGGACTTATGGTTAGTAATAACATCAACATCACCCATAAACAGTTTGTAGATGATACAACCCTTTTTGGAAGGGCAAGGATAAATGAGGCCAGATCTTTAAATAAAATTTTAAAGGAATATGAAAGAGCTTCAGGAAAAAACGTTAATAGGACAAAATCCAAAATTTACTTCCTTAACACTCCAACTAATATTAAAGCAAGAATTTGTAGGTTACTTCAAATGGAGGAGGCAAATTTTCCAACAACTTATCCAGGGATGCCTTTATTTGATGGGAAAATGAGGATAGAATTATGGAATCTAGTTATTAGTAAAGTTTAGAATAAAATTGCATCTTGGAAAGGTAGATGGTTATCGTTAGTAGGAAGAGTGTAGTTAATTAAGTTAGTCTTACAAGCCATTTCAACATATTATATTTCATTGTATTATATGCCAAAATCAATTGAAAAAAGTTTAATCTATATTATGTGATCCTTTTTATGGTCAGGTTTACATGATAAAAGGAATTTTACTTTGGTGAAAGGGATAAAAGTTTGTGATGATAAAACTAGGGGAGGTATTGATTTAAGAGTTATTACAGATGTAAACTTAGATTTTAGGGGAAAAGTAATATGGAGATTGTACAAAGAGAGTCAAAGACAACGAGCCAAAATTCTTCTAAGTATGTTGAGACCAATAACCCAAGTTTAATATTTATAGCATTCACTCTACCAAATGATTCTACTCTTTCGAATGGTTTAAAAAAATCTATAGATATAATGAATAAAGGTTTAATATGGGTGGTGGGAACTGAAGAAAAATTCCTATTTGGATGGATACTTGGTGTGATAAAAAACCACTTAATTTAGATCCAATTTTGAAACCTTGGATGAGATTGCTTCAAGACAAATATGGTGATAGGGTTTCAAACATTTTGTACATGGATCGGGATGGAAGATATAAATGGAAAGAAGATATTTTTACAAGTATACAAAACATGGATGCTAGGAAGAAATTGAGTAGAAAGATAACAACTGTGATTATTTCAAGGGGAGCCAAGGATAAATTTATTTGGGAGTTGAATAGCTCAGGAGAATACACAACAAGAAGTGGATATAATGTACAACACCAATAAAATAATAATATCACTAGAATATGGAGAGATATTTGGGATAGCCCAAGAATTCCTAAAGTCAAAATGTTTGTTTGGCTAGTAGGTCATAGAATACTTTTATCCTGGGATAAACTTATGGAAAGGGACTTTCATGGCCCCTCTCAATGTGTTCTTTGTAAAAAGAAGGAGAATATAGACCATATCTTGGGACATTGATCAATAGTATGGAAACTATGGCAATGGATTCTTAATATATTTGGTAAATGGATGGCGATGAATAACATAATTTAAGGTTGATTAAAGCAATGGCAAAGCACTTATAAAAGTGAGGCTTTATAGACAATATGGGATTATCAAAAGATACAATACTTTGGACTATATGGATAGAAATTAATAGAAGAATATTTAAATGAAAGGAAAGCAATTTAGAGATAATGAAAAGGAATACATGTTTAGCCATAGATGAGTCTAAACCAACCCTATCAACTCACCCAATCCCTAACATAGCAGTCGAGAGCCTTGATAGATGGAGTCAAATCATTAAATGGAATTATAATGTTGGGTACTGTAGACATGGAAATTTGACCCATTGAAATGAGTCAATTCTTCCTTAGATCCCTAGCCAGCCATCAAAACTTGCTAAGTGTAAATTTGAGACCATTTTCCTCTCTCCCTTTGCCCTTTTTTCCTAGCCTTACCAAATTCATGCTCGATCCTTTTGAGACACAAATTTGGATTGCCATATTTGTGCCTTGTAAAGGTAGGGCATGAATTTGGCGTTCTAGGAATTTTTCTCAATAAAACCCCTCCCCTCGTTGACCCATCTTGGGGTCGGTCCTTTCTTGCGGTGAAGTTTCATTTTCATACCCGTTTGCCCTTCAAAAATCTTATAAGTAAGGGTTTGGATTCCCTATTTCCATCCCTCATCTATAAATCCTTGATTCTAAATAATTGACTCGTTAATTTGCTCATGCTAACAAGTACCCTTTTGTTGCAATTTGTTGTTCTATTATTTTGTGTTTTGGTGTTGGTTTCCCTTGGGGATCAAGTGGAGGAGTATTGATGATTAGAGAGATCAAACATCTTGGAGTAATTTTTCCATCTCTTCATTTCTCCTTGCATTCTCCATCAGCTCATCAGGTTATGCATTTACATTATTTTCTTCGCAAGCCTATTTTTCGTTGTTTTACACTTTGTTTTTCATTGTTTTGGTCCTGAAAAGGGCATCTAAACCAAATTTGCACCTTGCTCGTATAGGGTATAAATTTGGTAAGCAAGATTCATGCTAGCTATTAATAGGGTATAAATTTGGTAAATTAGGGCTTGGGTGTAAGCTTTTGCATCCCAAAACCTTGATTTGTACTTTGCATATTATAAGTATGTTGTGTTTATCTTGTATGCATTTAATTTCATTGTTATACATTTATTTTACTTTGTTTGTGCATGTTCCAAAGGTTAAAGATCATTTTGATTTCAAAAATTCAGCTAAAAGGACCTAGGGGGCTTGATTGTTGTGCCTCTAAGCTTAGTTAAATAGTGACCTAAGGAGGCCCCCAAATGTTGATCAAATTTTCTAGTGTTTGTGAAGCTATTTTGTAGGTTTGAAGCTGATTGGATATTTTAGAAGCAAGTTAAAGATATGATCAATTATAGAATTAGATAAATACCCTGAGTAAATATTCTAGGTTATTTGTTGTTTGCTTTCTATTAAATTTTATTCAAAATCTAGATCATAAGTAAAATAAAAATATTTGGTTGAATTTCTAGGCATTTGAAAGAATAAAAGCATATAGTGTGCATCTAGGGTTTTAATCTTGTTTGTGCATTCCCTTAAACCCTTGCTCAAAGGAAAAGATCTCATTATTTTACAAAATCTAGGGATAGATATCATCGAATCAAAGAATCATACTAGGGTTAGTTCTTGGATCCTTGCATCGTGTGTGTCTTGCATTGTTCTTTCATTCCCATAACTTAGTTTAGAAAGGCCAAAAAGTAGGTGTTTTCTTAATTGACACATCAAAGAATTCCACCCCAGACTTCGAGCAAGTCCTAAAACTATTCCTAGTGAACCCCTTTTCTCGCATCGAGTGTAGAGATTATAACAGCCATCGTGGTCACCTCGGCTCCTAGTGGATCTAGCAGAGAATCATATGTAGTGCAGAGTTTCCCCCCTCTACATATTTGGTGAACCTGACATGAACACACGTCTTAGTGGCCAAGATAGGAAGCCTCTTTCTTTGCTTTTCTCTTGAAAATTTAAATAAGACCACTAATATATTTTTTAGAATAGAAAAACATTAAAAAACACCTTAAGAATCTCCTTGTGTGTCTTTTCTTGGTTTTATCCTCTATCCTTTCATTTCTCCTAATGGATTCGTCCCTTAGGAGTTAGTGAAGGCGCTTAGAATCTGATCAGATTCCTCAAGAAGATGATCAGATTAATAGGGAGAATCCTAATATTGATGCATAAGAGCAAGAACATGTGGAAACTGATACTAACTATGATCCCTATGAGGTGCCTAATGGTGGCTTCACTTTTACATCATTTGATCATATATGGGGTTTTATGAAACTCCACAAGGAGGATTTTATTAAGGCTAAGCTCAACTCAAAAGAGGTGGGATGCATCCTTCTCCTACCATATCTCCTAGGAATGTTCATAACAACCCCTTATTTGAATCTTCACATAATGTTAAACCTTCTCATCAAGTAGCATATGCTACTACTATGACCACCAATGTTGGAAGAATTTTGCAAGTTCCTCCAACTAGTAGTGCCACTCAATATTATGTTCAATATTCTCTTCATTCTTCTCATCTCAACATTTATGATTTTGTTCCACCAAATTTTAGTTATCCTCCACAACAAGATACCATATATCACAATGCATATCATAACAGTGTCAATACCTCTAACATTGGCCAAGTATCCTTCCAAAATCCTATATATACCCCTCCCCTAGGGAACCTAGGGGTATTGCACAACAACAATCCTAAAATGCATAAATATGGTGAAACAATTGGTTTCAAGAGTGGACATGATTCAACCTCCTAGTTTCACCTATAACTACAGAGAAATATGTAATAAGCCCTTAGACCCTATTGTTGCCTCTAGGTCCTACTCTAGGCATTTTCCAATGTCGATTTTGCCTATCTATAAGGGAACAAAATATCCAATTGAGCATTTAAGAATATTTAGAACAACATGCCATGATATCATATATGATGACATGTTTTTGCTAAGGAAATTCTCTAAGAACCTTGGTGGTATGGTGTTAGAGTGGTATTATCAACCACTTAATAATTCTTTGAGAAATTTTAAAGAGACAACTAAAATGTTTGTTCAACATTTCGAAGCTTATGTTGAAAAGAATGTGACTATGAAAGATGTTTATTTTTTAAAACAAGGTAAAGATGAAAGTTTTTTAGAATTTTTGTCTCATTGGAGGAGTCTAGTTGGACGCTTGAGATATAACTTACCTCCTCAAGACATGCTTGAGATATTTATTGGGAATTTACAAGAGCAAATATCTTATGAATTGGAAACTACAACTATCATCTCTTTTGACCAAGCAATAGATCTAGCCATAAGGGTATAAGAAGCCCTTATCAAAAGAGAATGACTTACTATAAAAGAAGATAGGACTGGGAAAGTGTACTATAAGAACAAGCATGAAGTTGGTGATGGGATGGCATATAGTAGGCCTGTTAATAGTATAGTTAACAACCTACAAAATATAGTGCTCTATAAACCTCAAAAAACCCCATCGAGGAATTTCACAAGACTCAACCAATCTCTTTCATCAATCCTCAAGTAACTTTTGGAAAATCACATGATTGAGTTGCTTCCCATAAGGCAACTGAATACCATGATTGATTGGTATAGCATTAATAAATATTATGAATATCATAGAGTGGAGGGGCACATGAAAAATTGATGTAAGAGGTTGAAACATGTGATTCAAGACCTTATTAATGCCAAACACCTTGTTATAGAAGTTTCTCAATCTAGTCCTCCAACAAACAATCAACATCCTACACAACAAGAACCCACAACAAATCAAGACATGGGGATATTCCAAGATCACATGCCTAAGAATGGTCAGTAGGTAGTTAATAAAGTGTCATATATGAATGTGACCCCTCCCTATGATAATATGGTTGGTATGATAGCAACAACTACAAGGCAACAAGCACAAGTTCAACCGACTCAACATTCTCAGCAGGAGATGAGTTTTACATCCAACTCACCTTCAAAACCTCCCTTAGTTTTGAAGAGTACCCAAAAAAGGAGCACAAGATTAGAAAATCCACATTTAGTATTGAAACCTCAATCTAAAGTCTCCTTCGACGTTCAACAACAATTAGCTACTACCCCAACCAAGATATCCCTCCTAAAACTTTTGTAAACTTATCCTATTCATAGGTAAGCTTTGTTGGAGCTTCTAAGACAATAATATATTCCTCAAAACATTTGCCCTAGTGCTATACTTAATTTTGTAGGTTCTCTTGGGATACATCACATCACATCACATTTTCGAATGACGATATGCCTTTCTCAAACTTACGAGGGGATTCATCCCTTTACATCACAACATTTATTGGGGAAAATTTTATCAAGTGAATCTTGATTGATAATGGTTCTTCTCTCAATCTATGCACTTATTTATTATTCCTAAATTTTGGATTAAAATAGGAAGACTTAACTAAATCCAATGTCATCATCAAAGCTTTCAACAAGGAGTCCCAAGAAGCTTGTGATATTATATCCCTCCCCCTTAGGGTTGGTTCCAAGATCTTAGATACCTTGTTTTATATGGTATCCTATCTTGCACATTTTAATCTCCTCCTTAGGCATCTGTGGATTCATGTGATGAAGGTTGTACCTTCTAATTTTCATCAATGTTTGAAGTTTGAATTTAAGAATCAACTTGTCACCATTTTGGGTGACTCTCACCCATTTGAATATTGTTCAATGGTTGAGCAGGCTCAATAAAATCTCAATTTGTGTCCTTTAGTTTCCTCATCTCACATAACCAAGCAACTTGAAAATTTAAAAGTGAGTGAGGAACCTCTCATCAATGTTTCATCACGAGATCAAGTTAATCCGTTTCTTCAAGAGCCTCTTCTAGATCTTGCCAAGCTACCAACTTCACCAAGGACTATGAGTTTACCTCGTAAGAAGGATGAAGTTGTACACATTAGCATGTGTACCTTTATATTTGCAGGTATGTCCCTCAAGGAAAAGATTTGTGGTAGCAACCCTTGTCTTGTTGAGCATTCATTTTTTCATTGTTATTTGTCCAATGATTACCCACTCCCTAAATAGATCCTATCTAGCATGGGATATGTAGGTAAATGTTTGAAGACACAACAAAAATATATTCAAGAGCATTTGGAAGTTGGGATTTGGCCTGGGAGATGTGGCATAGGCTATGTACCCAATAAAAACCAACCTTTTCCATTTGATGATGATGATCACCTTATTACTTATGCCAAATATTTGGATCATCAAGGCTTGGAGTGGAGTGATGAGGATGAGGGACCATCTTATCCCACTAACATGTTCTACAATGTGGTAACTTTGGTGCACCCTAAGTTGGTTCCCCCTTGGACAGTAAAGAACTTAAATAAACCAATTAACATAATGCATCTAAAAAGATACTATGCGTAATCCTACATTTGCATTTTAGAATACTTTTCATATTGCATTTAGCTTAGGTTTCATATTGCATTTGGTTCCTCAATATTATTTCATAATTTATTTTTCATCATATTTATCCTATCATGGTTTTACTACAAAATATTTTGACTTGTCCTACTCTTTCTCCGGTATTTCCTTACTAATGACAGAGGTATTGACTTCTAAAATTACATTTTCTTTACCAATTTTTTTCTCCTGAATGGTGCATGGTACTTCAAGAGAGTCTTCAAAATCTGATAAGACGCATTCCTTAGGTTCATCGAGAATATTCTTTCGTAAATCAGGATCATACTCAATAGACGGTTCCTTATTAATATGTTGAAATTGTTGTACTGTGTCCTCTGAGTTTTGATCTACTTTTTCTTCATAGGCTAAAACCTCAACACGGTTGGTATTTCTTCCAATATCCTTCCTTTTGGTCTCCACTTTTTATTTTATTTTATTTTCTAGATCTATTTTTTGGAATTTTAAAACCATATTCGTCCATAACCATTTGTAAGTTTCTCTTGCGGTTTTCTACAAATGATTTTGTTGGGATCTTCTTAGGGCATGATCTCTCAATATGCCCCACCTCATGACATTTTCTACATCTAAAAGAAATGTTTTCATTATCTATAGTTTGTATCCACTTCTTATCCCCATACTTAAGAATTATTGATTCTGGTAAAGCTTTACTTATATCAATCATGACCAATATTCGAGCATAAATAGCCAAGAATCCATATTTCATCATATCTGAAATCTCAAGGAATTCTCCTAGAGTGTTTCCTATTGCCTTAAAGGTATCTATTTACCAAATTTCAATGGGTAACCCAAACATCCTAACCCAAATTGGTACTAGTGATAAATTTATATTTTCAGGTAAAAAGCCTTCATACTAGCGAGTAAGGAAGAGTCCTGCTCTTCCCATAAACCAAGGACCCCCTTTAAGTATTTTTTCTCTTTATTATCTAGAACAAAGAAATGGTTAGGAAGAAATATTTGGGAAAAAATGATAGATTCACTCCTAGATACTTCCAACTCTTATCAATCCATTTTCTCAAGGCTAAAGCCCTTGGCCAATACCCATTAAATTTACCAAAAACTACCCTATCTTGGAGCAACAAGGATCTCTCTGAGGTGTGCTCACTAACCTCTACCACTAGAGATGATTATAAGGATTTAACTATAAATCAATCCATGGAAAGGAAACTAAAACTCAAAATATATTGAAATTTATCTGAATGTCCTATAGAAAATATAATATTTGATAAAAAAATTATAAAATTTTCATGAACAATTTTCTAAGATAAAGAAAGCGAAAAAAAACTTCGCTAAAATTTTTTTTGTCCAGATATAATGTCTTGCCTCATTGATGTCCTAGCCCTTCATTGCTCTTCCCATCATTCAAACCCTAGCTGAAAAATATTTACAATTTTATTTTTTGCGACTTGAAAAATTATCACTGCTTCTGTTTCGAATGGTTGACTTCACAGGGTTGTATCCCCCTCAATATTGATCATATTCTTGCATATGACCACTCATTTAAAATTTATTTAAATTCCGCACAAGTTGGTCCATGAATGAGATAAATCAGATAACTCTTCATGGAGATATAACTCCTAAAAGATGAGATATTTTTTAGAAAAATCCCTAATCCTCAAACATAGCTACAAATTGCATAGAAAGAGAAAAATGAATTAAAGAAACCATTGGAAAGTAGGAAGATTTGTTTTTAATTGGCTATATGAGATTGAAACGGGTCCAACCTATTTTACATCACCACATAGTAATATTAAAATAGCTTAGATATTATCCATGTCTCACTTGGCAAGATTTAAACTTGGATCTTCTCCTTGAATATTAAGGAATCTAACTAGTTGAGCTATTACCATTTGATTAGTAATAAAATAATTGTTTGAGCAAAAAAAATATAGTTTGCAAGTGTTTTACTACATTCAAAGGGAAAGGGTTGTTATTTCTATAAACCCTAGCAATAGATGTAATGTTATTAATATTGCTTTGGCTTAAAGGTTGTAGGTTCAAGCAAATAAAATCAAAGATATAAGGCTTGAGGGTAAGAAAACTCAAAAATTTTAAAATTTTAAAATTATTATGGACAAATATGTTTTACATTCAAATTTTCATGTTATTGAGATAGAAGGTGTGGATACTGTTCTTTGATACACTTGGATGAATTCTTTGGATACTGTTAACATTAACCTACATAATAAGTTCATGAAGTTCTAGTATAGGAAAAAATGAACAATACAAGATATTTCTTAGTATAAGAGGCATGGATCCGAGGAAAAATAGGAAGTTGCTACAAGGAAAAAGAAGAAAAATTAAATCATAAAATAGAATCCAAAAAATAAGTAGCAGTAGCAAAATCTATGGAAGAAGCAAAAACAACAAAGTTCATGGAAAAATAGGAGGAAATTCAAAGGAAGACATTAATATTAAAGAGGTGGTGGATACCTTTTAAAAGAGATGTTGGAGACTAGCATGAATATGTGTCCGAAAATAACAAGAAGTTGACATCTCCTCAAAGATCTCTGAGATTGACCAGCTGCCCTATCCATTCATCTCTATTGAAGAGGTTAGCCCTTAGCTTCTCCCAGGCTCCAAGTAACCCTCCTCTTGGCCTCTTTGGATAGTCATATACATTCCCTAAAAGTACGACCAAGAATTCATACCTCTTGGTCTCGTTGGACAATAATCTACATTCCTAAAAGTATGACCAAGAATTCATACTATTTCATCCTATGGTGGCTTTTTCTTGCACAAAATAAGAGCATAAGGACACATCAAATGAAGGGCATAAAAGAGAAAGGATTTTCCTCCTATAAATTTAGACAAAATGATGAGGGCTTGTCTGAACTTGGAGGGGAGGATTTTACTCCTAAAAATTCTCCCCTCTCCCTTGAATATGTTGCAGCTAAAACATCTTCTCATCTCTTCTTCTAAGTATTTGAAAATGTCTTATCTGTAGGATAAAAAAAATTGGTCATTGAGTGCTTCGCTATAATGTTGTTGGCTATAAAAATTAGAGAAGTATTCCACACTTGCTACCTTTTGTTATAGATAAATTGTGGTAACTTTTGTGCTTTCCTATGTCACATGGACTAACCCTTTCATGTTTGCATCTTGGCAACGTTGCGAATGGTTTTCAAATATATGTAGTCCACTCTCGATCCTTAGGGATATGCCCCCTTCTACATTATGTGGCTCTAAAAATTTGTGAACATCTCATTCGTCGTCATAGCCTTTGTTTCACCTCTTATTGTAGCCTTTTTGCCCCTATCGAGTGTCAACCAACAATGCTACTTTGTTCTAGCAAGCCCTAAGCCACTTAAGGTTTTGTTGCCTCCCTTCAAATTATGATTCTTGTCTATCATGCATTGCTTTTGGCACCATCACATTAAATTTTTGGTAGTGGAGAGAAATACCATTGTTACAGAGGTGGATGACATCTCAAGAATTGCCTGAGATGCACTATACTCTACGACGTTTTCTCTAAACATTTATGACTGTAATTCTCTAATATTATGGCTTGGTTGTGCCATAACCCAGACATGCGGTGCCAATTAATATGGCCATAAGGAGCTTCCTTTCCCATTTCATAACTACATCAAGCACCTCTCTTCGACTATCACACACCCCAAGGTTACTACTTCATTTGGTTGTCGATTGACACCATGACCCTGCTCCTATCTGCCTCTTCGAACATGCAACACAGTGGAATCCCATGTCATGTTTCACACATATTATCCCATTTTTTGCATGGGTTTACTTTCGATGCATTTTAATTATTTTTCTTCTTTAGTGCTTTTAATGTATGATTCACCAAATCCGCAAGCAGAGCATCATGTGGGAATATTTCAAGACTTTATTTCATTCCATCAGATGTAATTTTATTGATGATGTGACTAACATAATGTCATCACTCTGTTTGTGCATGTCAAGGTAGTTTGGTTTTTATATGTTGTTTCTTTTAACATAGTGTTATCACTTTGTTTGTGCATGTCGTGGTAGTTTGGTTTTTATATTTCATTTCTTTGGAAATTAAAATATATATTTTTTGATTTGGTTAATGTGAGAAACCTTTACGATCAACGCATAGAATTGAGTAGTCTCCTCCCAACCATAACCCCTTGTAAAGTTGAGTGCTATGCTTATTAATAGATAATTTAACACACAATGACCACACGCCCAACCCTCACACATTTGCCCATGTCGTGGTTTGAACCTTGGACCTCTCAAAGAAGAGCTAAAGCTCAAATCGTTTCATTGTCCCCCAGGATAAGAAATGTTAATATATTGATAAATAAGGTTAATGTATTGATAAAGAAGGCTAATAACATTTTTTAAATATATTCGCCTTTGTAGAACAAGTGGATAATGCAAACCTAGACCCGTTGAACAGGTTGTCTATGGTTCGAACCTCTACGATGCAAAGGGGGACACAAAAAAATCTCTTGTGGATTCCCCCTAGATAGTGGACCCAGATGGGACGACATTGTTGGACACCTAAGAGCAGATCTTGAGGTTTCTTTCTAACCTAAAAATTTTTGACCCCCAAGGGCTAGGTGGATTGGTAAGTGCTAGTTTGGCTGGGCACTTACCCAAAAGAGACCTAGGTTCAAACCTTGGGGGAAGCCCATTGCAAATGTAGTAGTCTAATTTGAATCCTTTGAGTGTACGTCAAACTAACAATGATGATATGAATCCCGAGCACCCGATGGTCCATTTCACATCAAGCTATAAAACAATGAGGTCGAATAGGTTTGGTGGATGCAGCCCCTGTGGTTTGAACCCTACACTTGCTAGCTACTAAAAATAATGAGGTTGTAACCAACTCTCCTATAAATAAATAAAAAAACATTTTTAAAATATAACTATTATGCTAATTACATCGTAAAGAGAGGCCTTCATCATTTTTTTGATAAAGAGCCTTTGTTTTTCACACACATTGAGGCTCTGATGAACCCTGAACATAGCCTTATTTATAGTCATTGGAAAACTCTTTTCGAGTTAGATCCAATAAAAGAATTAATTTTCTATTTTGTAAAGTTCTATTTTGACCTATAATGCTTTGAAGTCTCTATTGCCCAAATTACCTTCTAAACTACTTGTATTATGGAGTGCATTTTTGGTTGTACCCAACACTCTATTCGAGCAATTTTATTTTGTCAAAATAAAATCACTTTTAACATTAGAACAAGTATTGTGGCAGTCTTGTTTTGTGTCCTATTTGACATTAGAATTATGGCAACCTTATTCAATGCCATGTTATGAGGTAAGTTCTATGGCAGACTTGTCCTCCTATCTATTAAATTGGATTCTGGCTTTGATTCTTGTATTAGAGACTACCCTCTAGACATGGCATTTTTCTAGGGATCATCATAAGACCATGGCCTTTCTGTATGTGATTAACAAACATCACATGGATACTATTAATATCAAAGTTGTCTTATCCCTCTAGCGGCACATCTCTTTCTTAGTGTATTTCAACATTTTAGCTTTTCAACTCAATTTGTGTCTTCATCAGCATGATTAACCAGATTTCATAGGGTAACATTACATTATTTTTTTCTGCTTATGTATTTGGTTCACTAGATCCTCAACTATCTTGACTCTTGTTTTGTTCTTGTTTTTGCCCCAAATTTTGCTTTCAATCTATTCTCGTTGTGATATGAATCATGATTTTCCTTTCCTATTTGTACACATTAGAGTCAAATGCTTCTATAGTAGGGAGGAATGATAGGGATTAACATCATATAGCATTTAATATTATGTTTTATGCTATATTTTATGTTTTGGCTAGTAAATAATTTATAGGTCCAAACCTTTTAATTTTGGTCAAAAAGTTTAATTAGAAGTTAGGTAGCCGAACATATTTCTTGATAGATCAAATGGGCTAATATGGCATCTAAGTTAATTCGATCCTATCCAAAATCTTTTGGAAGTATCCTTTAAAGATAATGTAATATAATCCTTGGCAGTGTATCTGACTATTTATAGACCTTGGTAATGAAATAATAAACTTGGTTTTATTTCATACTTGCTCATATATGCCTGTATCAATAACATAATTATGAAAGACATACATGGAACCAAAAGAGCCAAAACTTTAGATATGTTACTAATCACAAATGGAAGCAAGTATGGATGAAGAAGAGTGAGATTTATGACCAGAAAAAATATGCTACCAACACATGGAACCAAAGGATTACTTTTGGCATATCAACTTCAACAAAGACCACCACCAATTAGAGTTTCACAGGGATGGATGGAAGATCAAGATTAGTACTAGTTCACAACATGGCTCAAAAGATCATATTACTTAGTCTTTCATTATATTTTGAGGATGAAATATTTTGTAAGGGGGATGGAATGTTAGGTACCCAATATAGGAACTTAGTATAATATTATTATAATGAAAAATACCACTTTTAGACAATATTATTTTAGAATAACAAGGAGGATTTGTGAAAGAGACAAATTATGGATGGGATCAAAATAGCTCATAAAGTAATGCATTCAATAGCTTCTAGAAAAGAAAGAGCAGTGATCTTAAAACTTGATATGAATAAGATCTATGATAAGGTTAAATGGGATTTTTTTTGTAGTATTAGAAATATTTAGGAATAAATGGGTCATATGGATTAAATTTTATGTCTCTACAATCTTATATTCAATGTTGGTCAATGGTCTAGTAACAAAATCCCAAGAGGGATCTTAGACAAGGAGCTCCTCTATCACCATATTTACTTATTATTATGGAAGATTTTTTGAGAAATTGAATAAGACATACAAATATGGACTATTCAGTGGATTTAAGGCTAGTATTAATATCGACAACACTACCCATCAACAATTTGTGGATGATAAAACTCTTTTTGAGCGGGTAGGGAAAATGATGCTAGAGCTTTAAATAACTTATTAAAGGAATATGAAAGAGTGTTAGGGCAAAAAGTTAATAGAACAATTCAAAATTTACTTTCTAAACATTCCATCTAAAATCAAAGCAAGGATATGTAGGTTACTTCAAATGGAGGAGGTAAATTTACCAACAACATATCTAGGGATACCCTTATTTGAGGGGAGAATGAGGATAGAATTATAGAATCTAGTTATAAGTAATGTTCATAATAAACTTTATGTATGGAAAGATAGATGATTATCGTTAGTAGTAAGAGTGCAACTAATTAAATCAGTATTACAGGACATTCTAACATATTATAAGCCCTTCTATATTATGCCAAAATTGGTAGAAAAAGTTTCATCTATATTACGCAACCATTTTTTTGGTTAGGATTACATGATAAAAGGAAATTTCCTTTGGTGAAATGGAGCAAGGTGTGTGATGATAAAATTAGGTAAGTTCTTGGTTTAAGAGTTCTTACATATGCAAACTTAGGTCTAAGGAGAAAAGTAATTTGGATATTGTACAAAGAGAGTCAAATACAATAGGCAAGAACTCTTCCAAGTACATTGAGCTTAGAAACACAAGTTTAATCTTTATTAGCATTCACATTACCAAATTGTTATACACTATGGAATGATTTAAAAAAATCATGTGATCTAGTGATTAATGGCCTAATATGGGTGGTGGGAACTAGAGAAAAAAATTATATTTGGATGAATACTTGGTGTGATAAAAAGCCACTAAATCTATATCCAATTTAAAAACCATAAATGAGATTGTTTCAAGACAAATATGGTGATAGAATTTCAAACATTATGTACAAGGATCAAGAAGGAAGATAAACATGTAAAGAAGATATTTTTACAAGTATATCAAACATTATTGTTAGGAGTAAATTGAGCAGAAAGATAACAATAATGGTTATTCAAGGAGAGTCGATGATAAGCTAATTTGGGAGTTACTAACTTAGGAGAATGCATAATAAGAAGCAAATATAATGTAAAGCACCAACAAAATAGGAATACTATAAGAATATGGAGAGATATTTGGGATAGCCTGAGAATTCCAAAAGTTAAAATGTTTGTATGGCTAGTAGGTCATAGGAAAATTTTATCCTGGGATAACCTAATGAAAAGGGGTTTTCATGGCCCCTCACAATGTGTTCTATGTAAAAAGGAGGAGAGTATAAACCATATCTTGGTACATTGTTCAATAGTCTGGGAACTATGCCAATGGATTCCTAATATTTTTGGTAAATGCATGGTGATGAATGACATATTGAAGAATGATTAAAGCAATGGCAAAGCACTTTTAAAAGTAAGGTATTACAGATAATCTGGGATACACCGAAAGACACAATACTTTGGACTATATGGTTGGAAAGGAACAAAAAAATATTTAAAGAAAATAAAATTAGTTTAGAGGTAATTAAAAGGAATATTTGTGGAAGCAACCCCCAAAAAATTATGGTGTTGGAGCACTAGACGGATGGAGAGCGGGAAAGGTAGCGATCGAGCGGCGGATGGAGAGCGACAGGGAGGATACGGCAGAAAGGAGGCAGGACGGTCAGGCGAGTGTCCAGGAGGGACCAGTCGTGATGCGGTTGATGGGGCAATGGCTGATGCATCAGGGACCCAGGTGGACGGGTCGAACAGGAGTGGAAAAGACCCTCCTGACAAGGAGGGACAAAAGGGTAGGCTTAACCTAAACCAAAAAGGGTCCTACGCTCAGGTCCTGAGGCCAGGATCATCAACAAAGCAACCCTCCCAGGAACTGCTTCCTTGTGGAACAGACCTAGTTATCCCGGAAGACCTAATGGATAGCTACATGGAGCTTGAGCATTTCACTCTAGTTGGCAAGTTTGTTGGAGGGAGACCAGACATGGAGACCATTCGTAAATGGGCATTTTCCAAGTGGAAAACCAGTGGAAACATGGAAATCGTTGCTCTCTCTCGAGGTTTCTTCACCATCAGACTCAATACTCAAGAGGACTGTTGCAACATCTTAGCTGGGGGACCCTGGTTCCTCGGACGCAGGAGCCTCTTTCTCCAAAAGTGGGGGGATGATTTTAACCCCGAAACTCAAAACATAAATGTAGCTCCTCTGTGGGTTCGGTTTCCAAACCTCCCTTTCCAGTTCTGGCATGAGGATGTCATTCGAGGGATAGCCCGCTCCATAGGCGAGTTCATTGCCATCGATCCCTCCACCAAAGTCCGATCCAGGATGGTCCATGCCCGCTTTTGTGTCTCCGCTAACTTGGAGACAGAGCTACCTTCCTTCATCAATTTGTACAGAGGATCCCATATGATCAGGAGGCAGCCCATCGAGTATGAAAACAAGCCTACCTTTTGTACTCACTGTTGCACCCAAGGTCATCTACCGAATCAGTGCCCTGGTTTGAGGACCCAGAACCAAAAGGTGGTAGGTCCCACCAAGGGCATGCAGAGGAACCAGGGCATCCCCCCTCTCAACAAGGAACCATTGGTAGGGCCGAAACACATCATGCGTAATCCTGCTCACCGAGCACCTCAGGAGGCTGGCCAGAGTGCCACTGTAGAACAAGGTAAGCAAACCAGTGAGCAAGGAGAAGGATCCCTGCCAAGCCAAAAGGAGCAGGAGGCACTCCCAAAATTTTTGTTTCTCATCAGTCCCACCATAGAGGATCCAGTGGCCCAGGTACAGACCCCTCCCGAAATGGTATGTCCAAATTCTCATTCGGATGAACACCTGGTGGTGAGCAACGAAAAATCCCCAATTTTCTCGAATAGGGGAGAGGCACCCCCTTCTCCTTCAGATGAAAAAGAAGACCTTTCTCTCTCGGGAAGGATCAGCCCCAGGAACACCAGGAGCAGGAAATAGGCAATAGACTATGGCAGTGAAAGGAAAAGAGGGAGACCCTCTGACAATGAGAAAAGAAACAAGGAAACAGTGGAGGATATCGCAAATGGGACCCAGTCGATGCTTTTTTTCGATGAGTCCGACAATGATAAGCAAGGAACCAAACCCCCCTTCCAGCTGGTGAAGGGAGGCAGGAAAAACCCCAAACCCTTGAGATGAAGGTTCTCTCATGGAACGTGAGGGGCCTAAATGAGGCAGCCAAGCAGAGGTTGGTGGCTGACCTAAGGAAAAGGATTAATCCTTCCATATTCATCATGCAAGAAACCAAAATCGATGAATTCTACTCTCGAAAGGCTGCCAAGGCCATTTGGGCCAGTGGAGACTGCCTTTTCAGTCCTGCTCAAGGCACGTCGGGGGGGCTTATGTGTCTGTGGGATCCTACCCTGGTCGAAGGAAGGCTTTTGTCATCATCGAATAGGATCCTAAACATTTTGTTTCTCTCCAAGACCAGCAAGCAGTCTTGGATTCTGTCAAATATTTATGCCCCAAACTCACCCAGTGAGCGGGCCGCGATGTGGGAAATAGTAACTCAAATGAGAACCAACTTTAACACCTTTCCTTGGATATTAGCAGGGGACTTCAATAGTCCTTTACATCCATCTAAAAAGAGAGGAGGCAATGATTCTTACAGCAGAAGCATGGAGGACTTCAGAGGGTTTGTCAATACCAATGAGCTCATGGATGTTCAGCTCAAAGGATCCTCTTTTACTTGGAGCAACAGGAGGATTGATAGCGGACTCATCCAGGTCAAGTTGGATAGGTTCCTAATTTCTCAAGAAGCTATCCCATGGTTTGGCGATGCCACTCTGCTGGCCTTACCTCGGATCGGATCAGACCACAATCCCATCCTCCTTGAATCTGGTAGGCCTCCCTCCTTTAAAACTCCTTTCCGTTTCGAAGCCATGTGGACCCAACACAAGGATTTCAAAAATCAAGTGTCCTCTTGGTGGCATCAAAGTGTCAGAGGGTCTGCCACTTCTCAGCTGGCTCAGAAGTTGAAGATGGTCAAAGAAAACCTAAAAATATGGAATAGGGAGGTCTTTGGCAACCTTTTTGCCAACAAGAAAGCTATTACTGAGAAACTTCAGGACATAGAAAGGAGAATCAAAGCAGGGGACCACAGCAGCCCCACTAGGGAGGAGGAAAGAAACCTCCTAGCAGAATTCCATAATATCTTGGCCAGAGAGGAAAATTTCTGGAGGCAGAATTCAAGAGACCTATGGGTCAAGGAAGGCGATGCCAATACAAGGTTCTTTCATGCCTCCACCATGCGGCACAGGGCATCCAACAAGATCAGGGAGATCATGTGCAACAACGGATCAGTGTCCACTGACATTGTGGAGATCAGGACCGAAGCAGTGTCTTTCTTCCAGAACCTCTTGGGAAGTGCCTCGGAGGATGACAATCAAGCTCAGGATACTCTCCTTGCTAATATCCCCAACATCGTTCCTCAGGACTTGAACTCCAGACTGGTGGATCCCTTCACCCGCGATGAAGTTAAAGAGGCCTTGTTTTCAATGCAACCCGATAAAGCCCCTGGACCGGATGGTTTCTCTCCAAGGTTCTTCCAAACTATGTGGGATGTGGTGGGGATTGATGTTTGTAAGGCTATTAGAGAAATTCAGGAAACCAAAGTCGTCCCTCGCAGTTTCAATTCCACTTTCTTGGCCCTCATCCCGAAAGTCTCTGCTTGCAAATCCATCTCTGATTATAGGCCCATCAGCCTATGCAATGTCATCTACAAAGTTTTGACCAAGGTTATGGCCAACAGGCTGAAGGCCATTCTTCCCCTCATCATTGACCAATCCCAAGGCAGCTCGGTTAAAGGGAGGAACATCCTGGATGGGGTCATCTCGATCCATGAAACCCTGCATTCGGCCTCAATGTCTAAGAAGGCTGCCATGTTTCTTAAGTTGGATATGAATAAAGCCTTCGATAGGGTTGACAGATGCTTTCTTCAGAAAATCCTTCTCAAGTTTGGCTTCCACCCTTTGTGGGTCGATCTCATCCAGGGCTGCATTTCCTCTCCCTGGTTCTCAATTCTAGTCAATGGCTCCCCCATCGGGTTCTTTCAAAGTTCAAGAGGTTTACGCCAAGGGGATCCTCTATCCCCCATCCTTTTCATTATCCTTGCAGAAGCATTGGGAAGAGCTCTCAAGGATGGCCAACATCGAAAGAAGGTGACGGGGATCCTCCCTGCCTCCGAGGGTGATGCGATCACCCATCAACAGTTTGTGGATGACACACTTCTGTCCACCATTGCATCAGTAGCTCAAGCTAAATCCATCAAATGAATCCTTGGTCTCTATGAGAAGGTTGCTAGCCAAAAAGTAAATTACATCAAAAGCAAGATCTTTTTCATCAACACCCCGACCAGGCATCAAGTCCAGATTGCAAGGATCCTGGGCTGCTCAATTGACTACCTTCCCACCACCTATCTTGGCCTCCCACTTTTTTGTGGGCGTGCAAAGGAAGGGATGTGGAATATGGTGATTGAGAGGATCCACAAAAAATTGGCATCATGGAAAGGCAAGTTCCTGTCCCAAGCTGCCAAGGCAACCCTTACCATGGCTTGCCTCCAAGGGATTCCAACTTTCTTCATGTCTATTTTTAGAGTGCCTGCCTCAGTTCTTCTCAAGATCGAGCAGGCTCAATGGAATTTCCTTTGGTCAGGCAATGAAGATAAATCTAGGATCCCTCTGGTAGCCTGGGACAAAGTGTGCAGAAGCAAAAATCAAGGTGGTTTAGGGCTCAGAAGAATGGCCATGATGAACCTTGCGCTCATTGCCAAGCACACCTGGAGGATCCTAGTCGAAGAACCGGTCGAATGGGTTAGGATTGTCAGGAGGAAATACCTCAACAACACTCCCCTTCTTGAGGGTGGAATTCCCATCGGGGGTCAGCTTTTTGGAAAGCCATTGGTCAATCCAGATAGTTGATCCAAAATGGCATCAGGTGGATCCTTGGGGATGGTCAAAGTATAGACTTTTGGAAGGACAGGTGGGCCCTAGAGGATCCTCTGTCAGAACAGATCGGGTTGGCTCAACTTAAAAGTTTCCTGGATAACAATGTTGGGCAGAAGGTGGCCGATTTCATTGAATGGAGAAATGGCTCCCTACAGTGGAAAGTCATCAATGCAGAAGGGCTAGAGTCGGAGGTCGGCTTCCTATCCTCAATCCTCAAGGACATCATCATACCCACTAGTAGAGGACCGGATAGATTGATATGGAGGGGGACCGATGATGGGGGTTTCTCTGTCAAAACTGCCTATGGGCTTCAGTGCAAAGGACCAATTTTGGACTTTCCTTACAACTTGATCTGGAGGAAAGGAGTTATCCCAAAGGTAAATTTCTTTTGTTGGATTGCTTTTCATAACAAAGCCCTCACTATTGACAATCTTCACAAGAGGGGGTTTGCTTTAGCCAATAGATGCTACTTGTGCGAGTCTGCCTGTGAGTCCTCTGACCATCTCTTCCTACACTATGGCTACACTGGGTCGGTCCTTGGTGCCATCCTCTCCACCTTCCAGATCCAATGGGTTTCCCCCAAGACCATCAAGGAGGCTTTCTTCCAATGGGGCAATCCTTTTAAAAACCCCAAGCTCCGTTTCCTGTGGAATGCTTGCCTCCACCACTTTTTGTGGCAGGTATGGTTAGAACGCAATGGTCGGATCTTCGGTCACCCCCCAGGGATCCTCCCTCAGTCGCTCATAGGGCCATCACCTTTGCCATTGAGAATGCCAAGCTTATCCCTAGCCCTTGGCCCAAACATGTGTTCGAAGAAGGTTTGTTCAAATCCTTTAAGTTATCCAGGGAGAGTAAGGAGCGGGAGGATCCACGGGTTTCCAGGAAGGACGTCAGGTGGGTCAGGCCTCCTCATGGGTGGTTGAAGCTAAATTTTTATGGGGCATCTCACGGCAACCCAGGAGCGGCCGTTGTGGGTGGGTCAGTCCGAGATCACAATGGAAAGCTTGTAATGGCTTTCTGTGAAAACTTAGGGCATCAAACCAATCATGTCGTAGAGGCTAGAGGATTGCTGAGAGGACTCGAGCTCATGACGGAGGATCCCCATCCCTTGGTTGTTGAAGGGGACTCTTTGAACATTATCAACTACATGACAACTTCCAAGGTTTCGACATGGAAGGTTTACAATATCATCACTCAGGCCAGAAGCATCCTTCGTCGGAGGAACCAGGTTCAGTTCAAGCATACCTACAGGGAGGGCAATGGTCTAGCTGACCACTTAGCAAACAAAGGTTTAAAGTCCACATGTCTTGTGGTGTGGCATCAGAGTTTTCCAGCAGACATTGAGAAGATCGCCAGCCAGGATATTATTAATGTCTCCACATAAGCGTGATGTAAGGACCGGGCCTAGGTGGTCGGGCTCGGGGAGAGCCATGACACCTGCGCCACCGGACCCAATTGGCACACCCGTCATGATGGTTCATGGTAGGTATGATGGGAATGATATTTTCCCAAAGTCCCTCGAAAGGTGGTCCAACAGATCTTCGGTCCTGTCCCTCGTGCCTGGCAAAGGTCGAAGACAGGTGGATGTTTTGTTCATCTCCCCTGCTGAGATTTGGATGGGCCCGACATGCCCAAGCAAAGATCACCATTGGCCCTCTCCCGGGCACATCGAGAGGATGCTCCGGCCCACCTCTCTAGACATAACTACCAAAGGTGCCACTACCTTCGGCAACACGTGGCACCTTCGGAGGTTGCGTGTCCACCTCAGCATCAATATTTGCCACCATCCTGGATCTAATGCTATCTTTGGTAATGATGGCTCTCTCTGCATGCATGCGAGGCTCATATCCAAAGAAAATCTATTTAATCTAGTGGTGTTTGGGTGAGCCTTGTCTTTTGGTGTAAGGTGTCCCCTGGAGTGTGGTGCAGAGTCGTCTGGCTTCCCTCCTGGCATGTGTGTTTGTCCTGAATCCATGGCTTCTCCTTATGTCGAGCCGGTTGATCTTTCCCTATGTGATGAAGCCATGATGTTTATGAAGGCCAAGGGTATGCTCCCTTTCCTCCAAAAATTCCAAGGACCCAAAGACGATGTCACCCGTGCCTTTGTGGACTCCTGGAACCGAGGCGAGGTTGTGGTGAGGGGGCTAAATTTTAAAATCTCCATTGAGCTTATGAGTGAGATCACTGGGTTGCCGGTGGTAGGTCGTAACATTCGATGCGATCATCACAATTGGGAAGAGGAATTGGAGCAATTCCCTGACAAAGGATGAAACCTTGGGTGGGATAAGTCGGCCCTCCTTCGCTCGGCCCTCCCTGAACCTTGGAATCTTGCCATCATCCCCATCCTTCAATATGTTACTTGCGATGATACCGACAAGCCTCTCCGTAGTTTCCACATCAGTTTTGTAAACCACCTGAGGGATGCCAAGCAGGTCTGTATTCTCGACTATCTTGTCTACTCCCTTGGCCTCACTATCAAAAAGAGCAAGAAATCATCTTACCCTCCCATCCACCAGGGGTTAATGAGTGTCATCTTCTGCCATGTCACTGCGAATCATCCTCTGCCCCAGGCGGTCCTTCCTATTGCTACCCAAGCCCCGGGTAGTCCTGGTTTTGTCCAAGAGGATGGGACTTCCAGCCCTATCCGTAATAGCCCCCCTAAAATGGCCAATCCTGCATCCCTCCAAAGAGTTTCCCGTAGCAAGCCAGCCAAGAGAGGGCAGACTGACGCCCCGACCCCATCTCGATCATCTCTGTGGCTTAAGAAGGTGAAGAAGGAGAAAGGGACCCCACCGCAACAAATCAACTCTGACACTGAGAGCGAAGCCGAGGGGTTGTCTCCCTAGTTTCTGTTAGACATGACGACCAACATCCTCTCCTCTACAAATGCAATGGTGAGGATCCTCAAGCGCTTCAAGGGGCGTGAGACCCAGGAGGATCAGGAGGATCCGGACGTGTAAGGAATTTTCCTGGGATGGTTTCCTTTTTGTCGTCTAGTGGAAGCGATCTATATAATGGATGGTTATGTGTTTTTTATGGTTTTTCAGCTATTTTTTGACCTCCGTTGGGAGGGGTTGATGTAGCCCTCACGGGCATCACTGTGTTTTTTTTTTTTTTTGGGAAATCTTCATATGGTACCTAATGTATTAGCCCAAAGGGCTCTCTCTAATGGTAAAGGCTACGACCTCTCTTGTTATAAGGTTTTGGGATCCTCTTAAAAAACTCGTTTTGTATATAAATTAATCTACTTACCAAAAAAAAAAAAGGAAGATTTGTTTAGCCATAGGGAAGTTTAAACCAACCATATCAACTCACCCAATCCGTAATGTTGAAGTAGAGAGCCTTGATAGATGGAGTCAAGTCATAAAATGAAATTATGATATTGAGTATAGGAGAAATAAAATGAAGGAAAATAATATAAAGTGGAAACCATCAAAAGTGGAGTTGATAAAATAAAATATTGATGGAGCATCTAAAGGAAATATAGGACTTGTAGGAGGAGGAGAGATGATTAAAATTGACAAGGGTAAAATTTTATCACATTGTGCTTTCAATAGTGGATTTAAGACAAATAATGAAGCTGAAGCTTAGGTGGCTTTGGAAGGGTTAAAAATATGCAGACAAATAAAATGGAACAAAGTATGGATGGAAGGTGATTCATTAATAGTAATAAATACAATTTTGAGGAAAGCAAAGGCTCCATGGAACATACAAGAGATTATTGTGGAAATACAAGACCTTGCTACAGAGTTTGAAGAAATCAAGTTTACATATACATTAAGGGAAGGGAACAAATGTGTAGATAGGCTAGCCAATAGAGGGGTTTTAATAGAGGATCATGAAGTTAAATTATATTTTCCATGGTTAGAGGAAGTACTAAGTTTAGCTAAAGCTGACAAGAAAATATTGACTGCTTGAATCAAATAATGATTAAGACTTATGCTATATTTTATAACATTAATGTGTTTTCATATAAACTATATATTACAATTCTTGTGGCTGCACTTATGCTTCGGGAAGGACCTAATAGTTCAGGTTTGGTAAAGTGGGTTATGATAGCATGAAGTTTTGAAAATATTACTCTACTAAGATGCAGTGAATAGATTATAGAGGTGGAGTTTTGGTATTGTGAAATTTGTTGTAGGAAAATGTCAAGAAGGATGTTGAATTTTGGAATATTTGTATTTACAAAGAAAATTGAAGAAGATTCAAAAAATGAAAATAAGAATTTAGACTTATTATGAAAATAAATATAGGTATCTAGCTATAGCAACTCAATTGAGATGAGAATTGAATTTGTTTGTAAACTCTCAAGCTCTAAAGGAGAGAGTTGTGATTTTTTAAGGGTGGAGGACTTGAGCACAACCCCTTTTTCTCCTGTTAAATAATACTATAATAAATGTATTTATCCCACATATGTAGATAGTAGGTAGTTGAGTATTATATAATGTAGATAAGAGGATCATATGGGGATATATAGAGAAAAAATATTGTGTGTTTGGATCCCATATTGATATATAGTGAGGAGTGGCTTTCTTCCTATAAGGAGCCTTGTATGGTGTTGCTCTACCTCAAGGATTTCATTTATATTTTGAATAAATTGGAGTAATTTGCATATTTTGCTTGCACAATTTTTTTGTATATTAATCTAATCCTTTTCCAAAATATCCATGAATGCTTTTATATTCATTATAAGTAAAGGTTTTAATATTTCTACAGATTGAAATTAATTTTTTTATGGCTGAGAAAAGAGGTTCTTAATAAGATTTAATTAAGGAGGGATCAAATACCTAGGAGGAAAAGTATGCTACATATACTTAGATATATGTTGATATGGATATTTCAAAATATTTATTACAATTCATTAAGATTAAATCTAATTTAAAAGAATGGGATCAATGAGTGGATTGTGAAAATATTGCATCCTAGTGTCACAATTGTTATGAGTCTAGGCACATGGAAAGAGATTACAATGTGAAAAAAAATTAAGAAAGATAAAATTTTGGTCATAAGACAAACTTCAAGATGAAGCAAGGAAGTCATATTGTACAAGAATTTAAATTCGATCAAGAATATTCCACTTTAAAAGAAGAGGCAAAGAAAGCTTGTCTATAACAACAAATGGAAAAGGCCACCAAAGTTCACTTAGATCAATTGTTAGAGTAAAATTAAAGTAGTTTTTGACATCCACAAGGTCAAAGACCACATGAGACGACCCTTATGGAGGATGTTGTGTACCTAATATATGGTTATTTGACCATACTCCGATTATTGAAGCATGGTGTGCAACCCTATACCCCATAGGATTCAATCCTTGGAGCTCTCTTTAGGTTTCCAAATTCTCCATTGTTAGGCCCACTTAGGTTAATTTAAAAAACAAAGAATGATACAAGAGAAAATAAAGTATAATGTGCAAGATTCTAGAAGGAATTAAAGGTGCAAAGAAGATGTGGAGAGATTTTTTAAACAATGGAGAAAAAAGAGGTCAAGTTTATTCCATATAAATTATCTCCTTTTTTCTTAAGTAGTATAAAATCATCTCCTGACAATGGAAATAAAATTAGTACAAAGGTTATTGATTACACTTTAGGATTTCAAGAGAAACATAATAAAGAAAAGAGGATGGGGGATATTCGTAGCAATTTAGGATTTTTAGGGCAACATAAGAAGGCAATTTCTATGGAGAAATGTCCTTGCAATTTAGAATTTCTATGAAAACATGAAGAAGAAAGTGCTTTTGAGGTCATTCCTCACACTTCAAATCCTTCGGGGAAAAATAAACCTATAGATGATAAGTTTCACTATTATCACTATGAAAAATATATTGATGAAGATGAAAATGTTGATGAAAATGAAAAAATAGAGGAAGACCTAAGAAGCAAAATAAAAGAGAAAAGAAAACTTAGAGGGTTATTTATATGGAAAAATAAAAGCAAATATTGTAAGTGTTAACAAGAAGTGGGGTTTTTAATACAGTCACTTCGCAAAGGATTAGGGTTTTTATTTGAAAAGTGCCTAATCTTTTAAGAGCCCATATCTTTGTGAAGGGTTATCTAATTCAATTGATTTTTAGACCAACTTGTGAAAAAATTAAATAGCTTTAAAATGAGTGGTCATATGAAAGAATCTAAGTAATATTGAGGGAGATACGACCCTGTGAATTCAACCATCTAGAAAAAGGGTAGTAACGATTTTCAAGTCGCAAAAAATAAAATTGCAAATATTTGTTAACTAGGGTTTGGATGATGGGAAAAGCAATGAAGGGGTAGGACTTTAGTGAGGCAAGAAATTCTATCTGGACAATTTTTTAGCTAATTTTTTTTCCCTTATTTATCTTAAAAATTTTGCATGCAAATTATTATAAATTTTTTATCAAATATTATATTTGCTATAGGACATTTTGATAAATTTCAATAGATTTTGAGTTTTAGTTTCCTTTCCATGGATCGATTTACAATTAAAACCTTAGAATTATCTCTAGTGGTAAAGGTTATTGAGCGCACCTCAAAGAGATCCTTGTTGCTCCAAGATAGGGCAGTTTTTGGTAAAATTAATGGGTATTGGCCAAGAACTTCAACCTTGAGAAAATGGATTGATAGGAGTTGGAAATATCTAGGAGTGATTCTATTATTTCTTCCCAAAAGTTTCTTCCTAGCCATTTTTTGTTCTAAGGAATAAAGATAAAAATCCTAAAATGGGGTCCTTGGTTTATGTGAAGAGCACGACTATTCCTTACCCGTTGGTATGAAAAAATTTCACCTAAAAATGTAAATCTATCCGTAGTACTAGTCTGGGTTAGGATGTTTGGGTTGCCCATTAAATTTTAGAAAATAAATATCTTCAAGTCTATAGGCAGCACTCTACGATAATTCCTTGAGATTTTAGATACTATGAAATATGGATTCTTGGGTATTTATGGTCGAATATCGGTCATGATTGATATAAGTAAAGTTTTACTAGAATCAATCATTCTTAAATATGGGGATAAGATGTTGAGCCAAACCATAGATTATAAAAACATATATTTTATATGTAGAAGATGTCATGAGGTGGGGCATATTGAGATATCATGCCCTAAGAATAATCATATGTAGAAAATCGTAAGAGAAACTTACAAATGGTTATGGATGAAGATGGTTTTCAACTTCCAAAAAATAAATATAGAAAAACGAAATAAAATAAACAATGGAGACCATTAAGGAAGTATATTGGAAGAAATACCAACTCTTTTGAGGCTTTAGCCTATGAAGAAAAAGTAGATCAAAAATTAGAGGACACAATACAACAGTTTCAACATATTAACAAGGAACCATCTATTCAATATGATCCTGATTTAAGGAAGAATATTCTCGATGAACCTAAGGAATGTGTCTTATCATATTTTGAAGACTCTCTTGAAGTACCATGCACCATTCAAGAGAAAAAAAAATGGTAAATAAAATACAATTTTAGAAGTTAATACCTCTGCCATTAATAAGGAAACACCAAAAAAAGAGTAGGACAAATCAAAAGCTTTTGTAGTAAAACCATGATAGGATAAATATGATGAAAAACAAATTATGAAAGAATATTGAGGAATAGAATAATAATACCTACTCTTGATATAGGCAAGGCAAAAAGAGTAAAAGCCTCAAATTATTAAGCAAGATCCAAGGAAGCAAGACCAAACATAGAGAAAGGAACACAAACTAAGTTGGTTGAACTTCTCTTTACCAAAAAACAAAATGATATTGCTAATACGCACGCGGGGCCAAAAGACCCTAATGAAACATGATTATCATCTCATGGAATATAAGGGGAGCTAATGTCCCCTCAAAGCAGAGGTGTATTAGGGACCTATGTTGTAACAACCCCATTTGTTACCACAAATTATATATATATATATATATATATATTCATCTTTCATGAGGCAAGGGTCATAATCATGGACTAAGATAGAATCATTCCATTTGGATTGTAAGCTATCAAGGTGAATAACATCAAGAGTTATTAAGACTTGATCAGAGTCACTCTTGAGTAGAAGTGATCAGCTTCTACAAAACCCTCATACCACTTGGATATGGGAACGTTGGCCAAGCGTTAGACTTCATCCCTCTAAAAAGGGAAATCACCCTTAACCATATTGTCCGCTAAGACCAGTATATAGGTGAATTCCTTGAAGATGGAAACCCATCATAATGAAATAACCTCAACAATGGTTATTCATGGATCTTAGATCCTACCCACATCTTCTTGATGGGGTAACAAAATCACTACACGTGATTACATAATCCTTGGAATGCCATGATTATATTACCTTATACTTCTTAAGGTTTATTTGTCCACCCTTTTTATTTAGGCAAACCTTCTATTATAAATCAATTAAGTTCATTATAAAAGGATAATATTTGTCCATCATGGGAATGCCCACTCCGAGTTTCCACTCAAATTAATCCACAATTTTGTTATCATAATGTTTTAGGTTATACCAACCATGAATGTTTATGAGGTGGACATAATTTGATTAATACCTTGAGGGTTATAATTCATTACATTATGATTATTGAGATTGTAGCACACATGAGTTATCCAATTGAGAAAAATTTACATTCCATTACATTCTACTTTTTGCATCCATACAACCATTGAATACATCAAGTGCTAATTGTTGAATGGTAAAGATATCTAACTACATCATTCACAATTACCCGATACACTTCAAAAAATAATTGATATAATCGTATATCATTAAATCATCAACATATTAAAGTTAAGCATACATTCCTTGTGTCATAGTACACATGGTCATAATCTAAGAATTGCATAACTGTTTCATCAAGCATTTAACCATCTCATCCACTTAAATTATTTTTATTTTGAAGTAAAAGCAACATGCACAAGAATTAACACATCAAACCACAAATAGAGTGACACATTATTTATCCTGATAACCCTCATGGGGAATAAACCCAACCTCTAAAATATGTACTTTCCTCATATTCATAAACTTAGGATGTCAAATATTACAAATATAGAAGGGCCACTATGGATCCCTTTCCATTCATTATACATGTCAAAGAATACAATCGTTCCTTATCAAATTCATGATGCAAATAGGGAATTTTCCTAATTCCCTTCTCTAAGTCATCATTGTATCATTAAGGTATTTCCCATACCAATAAGGAGTCCAACTACCCCTTTAAACTCATGATGCAATTAAGGAATTTTCCTAATTCCTTTCTCTGATTCTATCAATATATCATTAAGATATTTTCCATACCAATAAGGAATTCATCTGTCCCTTTAAACTCATGATGTAATTAAAGAATCTATGGATTCTAAGCCATCCTAAGAATTTTCATATGTTTATGATAATCATTGGAATCTTATTTTGGAGAAGTCGTATCGATGTTAAAGAGAACCATATCAGATCCCTCAAGAATGAATTTCAAATTCATTCTATGTAATTGATGCAAAGTCAATCCATGAATTAATGTCCCATACCATTAATTCATTAATAAACCATTCTTCCTATATTAATAAATTAAGCTAATAACTTAAATTATCTATCATTTCACAATTTTTTCTTGTTGTAACAACCCATGTCAGCCATCTTTCTCCTTACTATTAGGTTAATAAGAGTAAATCCTTATAGGTTTAGCATGGGTAATATAAATCTCATTGTACTAAAGTTATTTCCTTTGGATTATATACAAACCAATAGGAGTATAATTCCTCATTGGAAACAACATATTAATCTATTCAATTGATTCTCAATTGCTATAAAACTTGCTTCCTAAATTTGATCCAAAATCCATTTCCGTACTTTCCAAATAATATCAATTCTTTTTCCAATTATGAGCTAAATATGCATCAAATATCCTATACAATTCTTATGTTTTGATTCCAAGTTAAGCTCTTAAATCAATTTATTTCCATAACTGGATTCCAATATTCATTCTGTTATTTCATCCTCAATCATAAAGTTTTCAAGAATGTATTTGTAAACTGTTATCAAAATTTTCCCAAATTTTGATCCAATATAATCTCTAATTACCTTGCTAATTTGGTTATCAAAATCCCATCCAAAGAGTATTTCTCTTATCTCCAAATGATACCAAATTTACCTCCAAGATTTTGTTCAATCCATATCTCAAAAGAGGAAATCCCCATAAATTCCCATAAATCATCTAGCATCAAGGTCCATCTCTAAATAATTTACTTTTCTAATCCCAATCAACATGAATGCCATTCCTTTGATTGTCAGGGACATTTGGAAAAGTCCCAGACCTCTTCCTGGATGGACACCAAGATCATCCATTCTTCTAATGGATTTCATTCATTATAAATTTCATAAAAAATATTATTATGTATTTGACATACAAAGTCTAAAATTTCACTAAAATTATTACTTCCATTTACTTCTCATATTTAACATAGAGAATCACCAACCATGAATAAACAATTCATCTATCATAACAAGGATTAATTCTTAATCTCATTCATCATTTATATGCAAACATGCATCACATCTTTGTATATCAAATATAAAGAAATCACCAATCATGAATAGATGATTCATCCATCTTTAATATTTTCATAAATAAAGATTGATTCATAATTCCAACCATAATTTGTTTGGAATATCACCAAACATAGGGAAGAGTCCCATACCTCTTCCCAAGGAATGGACACCAATCCATCCTTTTAAAAGATAGAAAATGTTCTTCCAAACTTCTAGTTGATTATATTCATTCAACATAAAACATAAGATAGTTTATGTAATATCTCTATTCATTAAACACAAATATTTGCATTCAAGTATGCTAAAACTTATGTTCAATTTAATCACTTTTAATTTATTTCTATGAATTATTAATAATCAATTTAACTATGAAAGGTTATCAGAAATCATAAAGTTTTTTTTTTCCAAAATTTCATTTTCACGCATGTGGTAGTCTTTCTGAATATTTCTACTCAATAAACTTAGGACATTGCATTCAAAATCTATAGTTTCATGAGTTCATTCTATATTTACCTAATTAATAGGTTTCAATTCTTTTATCCAAAGAATCCCATAAAACTTAATATCAAAATGTCTAAATCATTCAACCTACTTCAATTAACACAAAGTTGCTTTAAGTAGGAAAGAAACATTTCTTTTACATGGTGAAGCCATTATCTAATCTAAAATCATAAATTAATAAAGTATATAATCTCTTACAAATCTACATAGGGTCTTTCCCCCACTAAATGATATATATATATTTAACTATGTGTATCTTACAAAAGCATCCAAAAGTAGACATTATCGCATAGTCAATGTAAAGGTAATTTTTGTCACATAAATTTCCTAGCCATACCAATGTGAGCTATATTCAATCTATGCGTCAAAGGAGGGATATAGGACGTATCGTCTAGAGTTCATTCCACATTGCTAGTGATGGAATGGTATCTATCACATTGATTTAGTAAACTATAAGCAGATGGAGTATACACTGCAAACATCTTCAAAAAAAAAGCGTTGATCGTAGTGTAGGTAGACAACTAGAGACCTTCCGCATAGTCTCACAGTTTCTTAGGGAATCGAATAAAATCGAGTCTTAAAGTGGAACGAAATTCCAACATATCATGATTTTAATCTTGCTATTCTATAACTATACTATCGATGATAAGATTTTATTTCTTATCGATAGTTCAATGCAGACATCGAAACACAGGGCTGGCGGATAACTGGTTACGAAAACTGACATCAATTTCACTTACCTGATAACAATGAGATTGTCCCTAGTTATCGATAGATTAATATTCCAAAGGCTATATAACCATAAATTAAATCCTTGTATCACACAACGATAGGACCAAGACATTGGTAAATTTTTATCTGTGATGAAAGAGTTTTTGAACAACAAACTTCACTGCAACATCTGTGGCTATACTCATCATGTCAATCATGGCGGATGAAAAGATTTCAAATTTACAAAATTTTATTTATAGAATGGCGACTGTAGTGATTAGTGGTCATCAAGTGCTATTGTGATCCTCCATCGAGGTCATTCTTTTCCAGGTTGAGAATCAAGTTAAAACATAGTCTTCCCGTGTGTAGCATGCTCATTAGAGCCCAACACAGTCAATGGAGGGAGAGACATTAAAGTGAAATGAAATTCCAACATAGGATTATACTATTGAAATCTACTAATGTTGGAAATATATCCCAGCCTGCATAACTTAGGTTCTAAGCTTTGTATTGGATGAGAGTAATGTAAAATAATACTACGTCGAGGTTAAATTCGATGACTTCCCTATCCTATGAATGTGAGGAGAGATTGTTAGGGTCTAAGCCTGATCAAAAGGTTAGAGATATGATGTGCCAGCCCAAAAGTATACTTCACACTGGTAAAAGTTAGCAGATTGGTATATTGAAGAAAACCAGAGATTTATAGTCATATAAAATCCTTCATAACCATCATATATTATGGTAATTTTAGGAGACGACAAAGCAAATCCGAATAATCAGGCATCATACGAGTCAATCCTTAGTTCCCTATTAGGACCATCTGGGCACTACTAGCCTTTCTATTGGATGTACATAAAGCTTACACTTACTTAAACTTACAACTATTCCAGATTGCTTGACATATGTGCATCAACATAATATTATAGTGTAAGTAAGACATTCGCATAATAGAAGCAAACTAAATACGTGAGATAAATTTCTCAGCATTCAAAGAAATAATATGGGTAGGAAAGCCCTAATCTGGACTTCTGCAAAGGATGACTCTACTTGGCTTGTGTATCTTCCGCTCGTCTTCCATCTCCAACATCATATAGCATAACCCTTTTTTCCATCTCAATGGTGATTTATAGCTCTCTTTCTTCTTAGACAAGAAAGATGTTTCTAAATATATATTTATATATATTATATTTATTACTTCTTTGCTTTCTTTCTTTCAGAAAAGATGCTTCTAATTATATATATATATATATATATTAATGGAAAGGAAATCCATAGAGATAAGAGCATAATCTTATCCACTATTTCAACCTTCCCAAAGTAGCCATATGAAGGAAAGATTTATTACAAGGTAGTTTTTTTTTTTAATGTTTTAATCCAATTTAAAATTGAACAAGCTCATAAAAACAAACTACCTAATTTCCTTCTAAAATAGGATCAACTAGATCCAATAAGCATACTCAACAAAGCAAATCCTTTACTTTAGAAATTGCTCAAATTAATATTTCACTAAATCATGATAAATTGCATGATATATATATATATATATATATATAATATTTTATAGAGTAATTTGAAAAATGCAAAATATTATTAATGTGCATTTTAAAGTAAAATTCAATTAAACCAAACTCATGCAAATTAATCATGAAATCAAATATAAAACACACACAAATGGCATACAAGCACTCAATGCATGTGCTTAGTATCCCCCATCACCATTTTTCCTTTGATTGTGTGGGACTTTTTAGAGTAATACTCAAGTAACACCACCATCAGGGAGGTAACTAGTGATGATAGGATTATGAGCTTTACCTGTTGAGTTGTCATAGTCATCATTTCCCTTTGGTGGTCAGTCTTCCACCTATGAAAATAAATGTTCCTACAATCAAGCAACGCAACATCATTTTCTTTTGACAAATACAATGCAACTATATTAAGCATTGAAACCGGCTACCATTACACAAATAGCAACTTAAAAATAGTCCTCCAATGTGGGATGTGACATACTCCCCCTTAGATTAAACACAGTCCTCTGTGTTTTCCTGCATTATTACATAACAAACAATAAAACATAGTTTTTGGCATAGTTTCCACTTTGCATAAGTGGTCCATAGTTCAGCCTGTATTATTACATAGCATCATTAAATAAATAAGGATAGTGTCTTTTCAAAATATTGTGCTTCCTCATAGTCTTGGAGTGAAACTCTAGAATTTTAGTTGATTTCATTGGAATGACTAAGGGATTCACCATCATTCGTGAGTGATAGAGTAGCTTGCCCTTCCAAATTTGGACTTTCGATGGCAACGTGGATTTTGTGATTCATCACAATTTTACTTGTTCCTGCATGTTGTGGGCATATTTTTGCATAATGTTATCCTTTACATGTAAAGCATCCCCCCAGAGGACCTACATGTTTCTTTCCCTTTTCCTACACAATGGAAGATGATTCTTGTAACTTATTAGTCTCGGTTTTTTGGAGTCCCTTCTTGAAGCAATCTTGCTTCTTTTTTCAATTTTGTTCTTGCTCCCACTTCATAAAACCGACACTCTTTCTCTTCCTTAAAATTTGTCATTCGGGTTCTAACAAAATGGCATAATTGAAAATAGGCCTCTTTTCTTGTGAATTGGAATTGCCTCGCAATGTCCCATATTTGCACTTTTGAGCTTCCAAGTTATCTAGCAGTTGGCCCTGTTGGACCAGTTGTTCCTTAAGATCATTTACTTGTTCTTTCAACTCAAAATTCATCGCAAAAAGGTCCTCCACCATTTGGTTTAATATTTTCAACTTTCCTCCAAGACTTTTAGTTTGCTTCATCTTGCGAGATAATGTGTCCTCTTCACTTCCTGCTTTAGGGGTCATTTCTTGATATATAAAGAATAGTGTTAGATTACAATCTTTCCTCAAGTTGTAATTCTAACTTCTATCCCCTATATTTAATGTTTTAATTGATAAAATTCACCTTTGTTCATGGCTACTATTGCTAGTCTATTAAGGCTATAACGAACTAGCTTACTCATGGAATAGTCACTTCTTATATAAAAACACATGTTTACGACCTTCTAGAGTTTAGTCTACTGACACACAGAACATATTGCTTTATGATATATTTCAATGCTTAAATAGCACAAAGCACATTATGACAAAGCAAGATGATATCTTCAACCATGGTAAAGGTTCAGGTTGTGGCTATCTCTGGGTGAACCATTGCTAAACAAAATAGCAATCCACCAGAATTCATCATGGTTGAGATATTCAACTTCTTGGCCAAAGGTCAAATTGTAATGAGAATTAATTAAAGAAAACATTCTTTTATCTTGTCTTGTATACTACAGTATGCCAAATTTAGATATACCCAGAATTTTAATCCAAGAACATCTATAGTTCGATGATGGGTAGTTCTATGACTACGCTCTTTGGACTATATCGAAGATCTTTATCTTCTTTTAGGCTATCTCTAGGGACTAAATTTCAACTCACTTAATTCTTATTCACACAATGTTCCACTTCGAGCCATTTGGCCTAGGCAATTAACAAGTTATCCATAATAATTTGATAACCTTAATTCAAGGGGTCCTTTAGCGGATTTGAACCAACTTATGATCCCTCTTGTTCATACGCACTTGAAAATAAGGAGTAAGTCAAGAAACATAGATGTCGAGTAGTTTTTCAAAAGAGTCTAAGGTACACCGCTTAAAACCCATGGAAGGAGGGTTCGCTTAGCTCTTCCACTTTTAAACGACTGTGGATCTATTCATGGGAGAAAGGAACTCAGACATCGACAATCTCAAGTATTGACTTGTCCTTACCAAGCGTGCATTGTTTAGAATTTTATGTTTTGAGTTTCTCTCATGCTATTATTTCATGCCCAAATATTTTGCTAACCTAGATCTAACTAGAATCTATTAGTTAGCCTGGGCTCTAATACCAACTGTAACAACCCCATTTGTTACCACAATTATATATATATATATTCATCTTTCATGAGGCAAGGGTCATAATCATGAACTAAGATAGAATCATTCCATTTGGATTGTAAGCTATCAAGGCAAATAACATCAAGAGTTATTAAGACTTGATCAGAGTCACTCTTGAGTAGAAGTGATCAGCTTCTACAAAACCCTCATACCACTCGGATATGGGAACGCTGGCCAAGCGTTAAACTTCATCCCTCTTAAAAGGGAAATCACCCTTAACCATACTATCCACTAAGACCAATATATAGGTGAATACCTTGAATATGGAAACCCATCATAATGAAATAACCTCAACAATGGTTATTCATAGATCTTAGATCCTACCCACATCTTCTTGATGGGATAACAAAATCACTATACGTGATTAAAATTACATAATCCTTGGAATGCCATGATTATATTACCTTATACTTCTTAAGGCTTATTTGTCCACCCTTTTTATTTAGGCAACCCTTTTGTTATGAATCAATTAAGTTCATTATAAAAGGACATTATTTGTCCATCATGGGAGTGCCCACTCCGAGTTTCCACTCGAATTAATCCACAATTTGTTATCATAATGTTTTAGGTTATACCAACCATGAATGTTTATGAGGTGGACATAATTCAATTAATCCTTGAGGAATATAATCCATTACATTATGATTCTTGAGATTGTAGCACACATGAGATATTCAATTGAGCAAGATTTACATTCCATTACATTCTACTTTTTGCATCCATACAACCATTGAATACATCAAGTGCTAGTTGTTGAAAGGTAAAGCTAGCTAACTACATCATTCATAATTACCCAATACATTCTAGAAAATAATTGACATAATCGTATATCATTAAATCATCAACATATTAAAGTTAAGCATACATTCCTTGCATCATAGTACACATTGACATAATCTAAGAATTGCATAACTATTTCATCAAGAATTTAACCATCTCATCCACTTAAATCATTTTCATTTTGAAGTAAAAGCAACATGCACAAGAATTAACACATCAAACCACAAATAGAGTGACACATTGTTTATCTTGGGAACCCTCATGGGGAATAAACCCAACCTCCAAAATATGTACTTTCCTCATATTCATAAACTTAGGATGTCAAATATTACAAATATAGAAGGGCCACTATGGGTCCCTTTCAATCAATTATACATGGCAAGGAATACAACCGTTCCTTATCAAATTCATGATGCAATTAGGGAATTTTCCTAATTCCCTTCTCTAAGTCATCATTGTATCATTAAGGTATTTCCCATACCAATAAGGAATCCATTTGTCCTTTTAAACTCATGATGCAATTAAGGAATTTTCCTAATTCCTTTCTCTAAGTCATCATTATATCATTAAGGTATTTCCCATACCAATAAGGAATCCATCTGTCCCTTTAAACTCATGATGCAATTAAAGAATCTATTGATTCTAAGCCATCCTAAGAATTTTCATATGTTTATGATAATCATTGGAATCTTATTTTGGAGAAGTCGTATCGATGTTAGAGAGAACCATATAAGTTCCCTCAAGAATGAATTCCAAATTCATTCTACATAATTGACACAAATTCAATCCATGAATTAAAGTCCCATACCTTTAATTCATTAATAAACCATTCTTCCTAAATTAATAATTTAAGCTAATAATTTAAATTATCTATCATTTCATAATTATATCCTGTTGTAACAACCCATGTCAGCCACCTTTCTCCTTAATATTAGGTTAATAAAAGTAAACCCTTAGAGGTTTAGCATGGGTAATATAAAGCTCATTATACTAAAGTTATTTCCTTTGATTATATACAAACCAATAGGGGTCTAATTCCCCATTGAATACAACATATTAATCTATTCAATTGATTCTCAATTGCTATCAAATTTGCTTCCTAAATTTGATCCAAAATCCATTTCATTACTTTCCAAATCCTATCAATTCTCTTCCCAAATGTGAGCTAAAGATGCATCAAATATCCTACACAATTTTTATATTTCAATCCAAGGTTAGCTCTCAAATCAATTCATTTCCATAACTGGATCCCAATATGCATTCAATTATTTCATCCTCTATCATAAAGTTTTCAAGAATGCATTTGTAAACTATTATCAAATTTTTCCCAAAATTTGATCCAACATAATCTCTAATTATCTTGCTAATTTGGTTATCAAAATCCAATCCAAATATTATTTCTCTTATCTCCAAATGATACCAAATTTACCTCCAATATTTGCTTTAATACTATTCAATTAATCTCTCAAAAGAGGAAATCCCCATAAATTCCCATAAATCATCTAGCATCAAGGTCCATCTCTAAATAATTTACTTTTCTAATCCCAATAACATAAATGCCATTCCTTTGATTGTCAGGGATGTTTGGAAGAGTCCCATACCTCTTCCTGGATGGACACCAAGATCATCCATTCTTCTAATGGATTCCATTCATTAAAAATTTCATAATAAATCATAGTATGTATTTTACATACAAAATCTAAAATTCCACTAAAATCATTACTTCCATTTACTTCCCATATTTAACATAGAAAATCACCAAGCATGAATAAACAATTCATTCATCATAACAAGGATTAATTCTTAATCCCATTCATCATTTATATGCAAACATGCATCACATCTTTGTATATCACATACAAAGAAATCACCAATCATGAATAGATGATTCATCCATCCTTAATATTTTTATAAATAAGGATTGATTCATAATTCCAACCATCATTTGTTTGGAATATCACCAAACTTAGGGAAGAGTCCCATACCTCTTCCCAAGGAATGGACACCAATCCATCCTTACAAAAGATAGAAGATGTTCTTCCAAACTTCTAGTTGATTATGTTACTAATTCAACATAAAACATAAGATAGTTTATGTACTATCTCTATTCATTAAACACAAATATTTGCATTCAAGTATGCTAAAACTTATGTTCAATTTAATCACTTTTAATTGATTTCTAGGAATTACCAATAATCAATTTAACTATGAAAGGTTATCATAAATCATAAGATAGTTTATTTTTTCCAAAATTTCATTTTCACACATATGATAGTCTTTCTGAATATTTCTACTCAATAAAACTTAGGACATTGCATTCAAAATCTATAGTTTCATGAGTTCATTCTATATTTACCTAATTAATAGGTTTCAATTATTTTATCCAAAGAATCCCATAAAACTTAATATCAAAATGTCTAAATCATTCAACCTACTTCAATTAAAACAAAGTTACTTTAAGTAGGAAATAAATATTCCTTTTACATGGTGAAGCCATTATCTAATCTAACATCATAAATTAATAAAGTATATAATCTCTTACAAATATGCATAGGGTCTTTCCCCCACTACATGGTATATATATATTTAACTATGTGTATCTTACAAAAGCATCCATAAGTAGACGTTATTGCATAGTCAATGTAAAGGCAATGACGTTATTGCATAGTCAATGTAAAGGCAATTTTTGTCAGACGAATTTCCCAACCATACCAATGAGAGCTATGTTTAATTTATGAGTCCAAGGAGGGATATAGGACGTATCGTCCAAAGTTTCATTCCACATTGCCAGTGATGGGATGGTATCTATCACATTGAGTTAGTAAAATATAAGCAGATAGAGTATACACTGCAAACATCTTCAAAAACAAAGCATTGATCATAGTGTAGGTGGGATGTGACATATGTCTAAGTAATAAGCCTGATATTCTTTGTATCCAGGAAAATAAAATGACAAAAGAAGAAGTTTCAAAAACTATGAAAGCAGTATGGGTAAGATGTGAATGGGATGCCATGGATACTGAAGGAGAGGCAGGGGGAATTCTAGCTTGTTGGAATCCTTCTAGAACATTTTGTGTAACCATTCATAAAACTAGGCATTGGATAACCTCTTTAGTCACTTGCTACTTTGCAAATATTTGTTTCATTCTTATTAATGTCTATGGACCTACAACTTAGTCAGGTAGATTAGAATTTTAGAGTGGGATTGAAGCCTTTATGAGAAGTAAAGACCAAGAAACCCGATTCATGATCATAGGAAATTTTAATTCAATAACCAAGCTAGATGAACAATTTGGGGGGAATTAGGAAATTGACCCAAAGTATGAAATATTTCTTAGTTTTTTGTATGGGAGGTTGAGTTTGAAGAAGACAACTATACTTGGACCAACAACAGGAGAGACAAAAACTTTATAGAAAAAAAAATTAAACAGATGCATTCTCTTAGACCATTGGCTAGATGAAGGAACGTGTGCTAAAATTAATACCTTAACAAGAATTGGTTCAGATCACTAGCCAATAAGAGTTAAAATGGTGGTAAGTGAATTCAAAAAAATATCATATTTTAAATATGAGCAGATGTGGGAAGTCCATCCTCAATTTGTTGATATGATAGCTCAAACATGGAATTCGTTAAGTAATGGTGCGTTGTATACTCTTCCAAATCAAATTAAATCTATGACATCTAGATTAAAAGAATGGAACAAGAACACTTTTGGAAATATTTTTAAGAAAAAGAACTAAAAGATAAACTTTCAAAATTCCAAAAAGGTGATCTTAACCCAATCTCAAAGGAAAGGGATTTGCTTAGTAAATATCATAATATTTTGAGTAAGGAAGATAAATTTTGGAGATTAAAATCAAGTTAGACTTGGTTAAAAGAAGGAGATAAAAATACAAAGTTTTTTAGTACAAATATCAACTTCTAGAATTAGTAGAATTAAATCAATAGAAGGGTTAAGATTGAATATTAGAGTGAAATAAGAAAAAGGTAAAGTCTTTTTTTTCAAAATATTCTAGGATCAAAGCAGACAAAATTTATTAATGATAAACTTCTTCAAGATGTTCCTTCAGTTATAACGAATGAAGACAATAGGAAACTGATGGAGCCTATTACTCTAGAAGAAGTTCATTTAGCTCTTTCCTCTTTTAACAAGGATAAATCCCTAGGTCTAGATGGGCTCTCTTCAGCTTTTTACCAACATAATTAGGATATAGTGAAGGGTTCCTTATTGGTGGCAATGGAACAATCTAGAGTGAAACAATACATACCTTATAAAATAAATACAACATATCTTACCCCAACTCTATAAAAAGAGGGATATTGAATTGTTTGATTCTTTTAGACCCATAAGCCTATGTAATATGGCATTTAAGATTATCTCCAAAGTGATGGCAAATTGATTAAGGATATTGTTAGACAAATTATTTTAGAATGGCAAGGAGGATTTGTGAAAGGGAGACAAATTCTATATGAGGTCATTGTAGCTCATGAATTTATACATTCAACAACTTCAAGAAAATAGAAAGCAATGATCATAAAGCCTGATATGAGTAAAGCCTATGATAGGGTTAAATGAGATATTTTTTTTGCAATTTTAGAAAAGTTTGATTTCGAGAAAAAATAAGTTAGATGGATTAAAGCTTGTGTCTCTACAGTTTCTTATTCAGTGTTGGTCAATGGGTTAGTAACAAAATCTTTTAAAGCCAAGAGAGGCCTTAGACAAGGAGATCCTCTATCTCCTTATTTGTTCATTATTATGGCAAATGTTTTGAGTAGGAACTTAAATAAGGCTTACAAATATGGGCTTATAAGTGTACTTAAGGTTAGTAACAACATTGATAACCTCACCATCAATAATTTGTAGATGATACAACCCTTTTTGGAAGGTCAAGGATAAATGAGTCCAGATCTTTGAATAACTTTTTAAAATAGTACAAAATAGATTCAAGGCAAAAAATTAATAGGACTAAATCCAAATTTTACTTTCTTAACACTCCTGCTAATATCAAAGCAAGAATTTACAGGTTGCTTCAAATGGAGGAGGCAAATTTACCAACAACTTATCTAGGGATGCCTTTATTTGAGGGGAGAATGAGGATAGATTTATGGAATCCAGTTATTAGTAAAGTTCATAATAAACTTCCAACTTGGAAAGATAGATGGTTATCGTTAGCAAGAAGAGTGCAGTTAATTAAGTCAGTATTACAAGCCATTTAAACATATTATATGTCATGTATTCTATGCCAAAATTAGTTGAACAAAGTTTAATTTATATTATGTGATCCTTTTTATGGTTAGGTGTACATGATAAAAATAATTTTCCTTTGGTGAAATGGAGTAAGTTGTGTGATGATAGAACTAGGGGAGGTCTTGGTTTAAGAGTTCTGTTAGATGTAAACTTAGCTCTTAGAGAAAAATTAATATAAATATTGTATAAAGAAAGTCAAAGACAATGGACAAGAATTCTTCTAAGTATGTTGATACCAATGACCCAAGTTTAATATTTACTGCATTTTCTCTACCAAATGATTATAATATTTGGAATGGTTTAAAAAAATCTATTGATCTTATGATTAAAGGTTTAATATGGGTGATGTGAAAAGAAACACTCAATTTAGATCAATTTTGAAACCTTGGATGGGACTACTTCAAGATAAATATGGTGATAGGGTTTCAAAAATTTTGTACAATGATCGAGAAGAAAGATACAAATGGAAAGAATATTTTTTTACAAGTATACAAGATATTAATGCTAGAAGGCAATTAAGTAGAAAGATAACAATTGTGATAATTCTGAGGGGAGCCAAGGATAAATTAATTTGGGAGTTGAATAGCTCAAAAGAATACACAACAAGAAGTGGATATAATGTACAACACCAAAAAAATAATAATATCACTAGAATATGGAGAGATATTTGGGATAGCCTAAGCATTCCTAAAGTAAAAATGTTTGTTTGGCTAGTAGGTTATAGAAGAATTTTATCTTGGGATAACCTTATGAAAAGGGGTTTTCATGGCCCATCTCAATGTGTTTTTTTTAATAAGGAGGAGGAGAGTATAGACCATCTCTTGGGACATTGCTCATTAGTTTGGAATCTATGACAACGGATTCTCAATATGTTTGGTAAATGCAGGGTGGTGAATAACAAAATTAAATATTGGTTAAAGCAAAGGTAGAGCACTTATAAAAGTGATGCTTTACAGACAATATGGGATATATCAAAAGATATAATTCCTTGGACTATGTGGCTAGAAAGGAATAAAATAATATTTAAAGGAAATGACAACAATTTAGAGGTAATGAAAAAGAAGATATGTTTAGCCATAGAGGAATCTAAACCAACCCTACCAACTCACCTAGTCCCTAATATAGAAGCATAGAGCCTTGATATATGGAGTCAAGTCATTAAATGAAATTATGATGTTGGGTACAAGAGAAGCAAAAAGAAGGTAAATAATATAAAGTGGAAACCACCAGATATGGAGTGGGTTAAATTAAATTTTGATGGAGCATCTAAAGGAAATCCAGGACCAACAGGAGGAGGAGGAATAATTAGACATAACAGAGGAGAGATTTTGTCTCATTATGCTTTCAATAGTGGATTTAAGACAAATAATGAAGTTGAAGCTTGGGCAACTTTAGAAGGGTTAAAAATATGTAAACAAATGAAGTGGAATAGAGTATGAATGAAAGGTGATTCTCTCATAGTAATAAATGCAATTTTGAGGAAAGCAAAGGCTCCATAGAACAAACAAGAGATAATTGTGGAAACTCAAGATCTTGCTAAAGAGTATGAAGATATTAGGTTTACACATATATTAAGGGAAGGAAACAAATGTGTAGATAAGCTAGCCGATAGAGGGGTTTTGATTGAGGATCATGAAGTTAAATTCTCCTTTCCATGGTTAGAGGAAGTAGTAAGTTTAGTTGAAGATAATAAAATGTTGATTTCAATTAATTATTAAGATTTACCTTAATATTTTCTATTGGTAATATCTGCTTTATTTTATAACAATAATGTGTTTTCATTTAGACTATTTATTATAATTTTTGTGGTTGAACTTATGTTTTAGGAAGGAAAATAGCAATACAAATTCGGTAAAGCGGACTATTATAGTGCGATATTTTGGAAATATTACTCTACTAAGATGCAAGGCATAGATAGTAGAGGTGAAGTTTTGGCATTGTGAAGGTTGCTATAGGAAAATGTCAAGAAAGATGCTAAATTCTAAAATATTTGTATTCATAGAAAAATTGAAAAGATCCAAAAAATGAAAATCAAGAATTCAAACATTTTATGTAAAATCATGTAGGTTTCTAGCTATAGCATCGAAGTTGAGATGAGAAGTGTATTTATTTATAAACTCTCAATCTCTAAAGAAGAGAGTTGTAATTTGTCAAGGGTGGGGATCCAAGTACAACCCCTTATTATCCAAAAAAAAAAAAACAAATCTTCCTAATTATTGCTTGGCTTATCTAACACTAAATATGTGCTTCCTTTTGTCTACATATTATTATTCTTTTTTGTCAACATTTTCATATTTTCAAATTTTTTACACAACATTTGATGCTTCTTTTCGCTTGCATATTATTATCCTTTTTTTGCTTCTTCCTTTTGTCTACAGTTTTTTAGTTTATTTTTTTATTTCTTCTATATAACTCTAAAATTTATCTCTTAATTTCTCACCAAATTATTTTATCCGTTCACATGATTCATATTCTTCCTCCTTAGAAAGCTCTTCGAACTCCATGACCTCAAATTCCAAAATGATTCAAAATTTGAATTTTTCAAAAATAAAATTTTGCAAGTATCATTTATGCCTTTGAATAAACAATTAAATCTACACTCAAACAATTGTTAATGACTTGCAAAATGTGTACTTCTAACAATTTGTAGCATGGGTGGCGGTATCCTAATGAGGGGGTGTGATGATAGATTTTGGAAGGTTCTCTTAGAGTTTATTGTGCAAACAAGGCAACCGTATGGTTATACAATCACAATTGTACAACTCCTCAAAACGTACAATAGGTAACTGTATGATTACAAAACATATAATGTATGATTGCACAATCACAAACGTACAACAACCTAGAATTGTACGCTTTGGAAAAATATACAATCTACGAAAAGTGTTTAAGGAACAATCACTTAGTCTTATTGGTCAAATACGACAATCGTTCACTTAGCAGTTCATTGATCTTACTTAGAAATGTACAATGATGAATTCATGCTATAATTAGGGAATAATTGATCAACTATATGATTAGTTAAGCTAATTGTACGATTTGATAAACCCTTAATATGCCAATGGCTTAATCCTGCACTCTCAATTACCTATCGTTCACATAAATACTATGGCCAATGATCATAATTATTGGTAAATTTATTCTACTCGTAATGTACATTTCTAGTAATATTACATAGTTGATTGCATGGTTTATGAATATGCATATTTGTCATAATTGAATTAATCATTAATATCTGCAAGAACAATAAAACTTCACAAATAATATAGTTATGGAAAATACACTCTAATTCTCACATATGCATACACAGATCTAACTCAATTGAGATTCATATTCTTCATGGTTGCTATACACAACAATTGTACAATACAACACGATACATAGTAACACACATACTACAATATTGAACCATTATGCTCATTCCATGAATGTATCTCTAGGGTATCACATGAGCTTTCAACATAAGCTTGTGAATAACCATGAACGAGCACACACATGAATGAACAACCTACAAGAATTGAATGGGGGCCTTATAATACCTGTCTAGGCTATTCCAAAGTGGTTCCTGAGACAACATATCATTTACAACTATCACCCGTAACTTCTCAAATCAACAACTTTATTAAAGTTTTACTAAAGTTTTAATTTAATTTTTTTCTAATTACATTTCATATGTCACTTTATAACATTATGTAAATATATGTACACACATTTTGTCAAACACTTTACGTACAACTACAAAATAACATCAAAATGACAAAACCTATTAACTAAAAGCAAACATGCCAATTTGCTTGCCTATAAAATTGTAATGACTTGCTCTACGAATTTTTTTAGACACTCAACTTAATAACTATTAGCAACTTACATATTGCTATCAAACTACAAACTTTTTTTTTTCTCTTGGACTGCTACCAAACTACGAACCTTTTTAACTAATTGCTACTAAACTGTGGACTTTTCTTTTGGATTGCTACAAAACTGCAAACTTTTTTGGTCTTATAAACTGCTACCAACTATAGACTAGGTCTACTAGGGATTTTCTGCACTTGAAACTTTTTGCTCTATTAAAGCTATGGAATTATCACCGATTGTGGAAATTAACATTGAAATTATTGTTGACGGTTGTATGAATCTTAATAGATGAAACTTTGACAACAGACTGGACCCCACCCTTGAAAAATTATATCTTTTACAAATAAATTCAATTAAGTTAATAACTTTATCCTAATTACTATTTCAATTGAGTTGTTATATATATATATATATATATATATATATATATATATATATATATATATATATATATATATATATATACAACCTGTAAGCTTACTGTAGTGGTAAGGGCTTTGGCTTCTCTTTGAGAGGTCCAAGGTTCAAACCCACTCAATATGAGGGGACCATAACCCCTCATAAAAACATGTGTAAACTCATTGAAAAAATTATATATTACGGTCCGAGGTGTAGACCAATTGGTTCCCCCAAACCATGTAAGGGGTGGAGGTCCAAGTTTCAAATCTCGGGCCTCGTTGGACTAAATGCTTATCCCTTTCCTAGTACTTTCAATGGCGTAAAAGGTTTAAAATGATTGTGGCATGGTGGTTATAGGGGTGGACTGCACAAAGATCTATGTGGCGGCTTTCGGGGTGGACAACGTAGAATACTGTGATGGCCATAAAAAGCTAAACAACCTGCCCGAATTCGTGGCGGCTACTGATTCCACCATGTAAAAAAAATACCTATATATACTATATAAATGAGTTATATGAGATTGAAACAAGCCCCACCCATATTATATCATCACCATATAGTGGTATTACAACAAAACTTGGATATTATCTATGTGTTATTACAACAAAGCTTGGATATTATCTATGTATCGTTTGACAGAGGGTCTCCTCCTTGAAATGTTGAAGAATCTAAATGATTGAGCTATTGCCACTTGATATAACTAAATACCTATATTATTTTCATAAAAAGTGAGAATTTTTTATTTTATTTTATAGGTCTTATTTATTTTTTTAATATAATAGTCCAAAATTTAGTATCTTTTTTTCTTGAACAATAACTTTTACAATATTAAAACTTCACTTCTACTATTTATGAAGTGATATTTCTTAATAGAGTAATATTTCTAGTCTCCAAGCGCTAGGTAGATTGGTAAGTGTTTGTCTGGCCAGGTACTTACCAAGAAGACACATAGGTTCAAACTTTGGAGGCAACTTGTTTGCAAAGGTAGTAGTCTGATCTGAATCCTCTGAGTGCATGCCAATCTGATGATGACGGTACGAATCTCGAGTAACCGATGATCCCCTTCACACTGGTTCAACAATAACAAAGTGAAATAGGTTTAGTGGAAGCATTCCATGTGTTTTGAACCCTGAGCTTGTCAAAAAATAGTGTGGTTGTGACCAAATCTCCTATATAACCGTAAAAAAATATATTTCTAAAACTTTGCACTATCACAATTAGTTTTACCAGATTAATTGCCAATTTTTTTTTCTTCTTCCGAAGTATAAATACCATCACAAAAATTATAATAAATAGTTTATATAAAAATAAGGTTCAAACCAAGGTGTGGGTGAATGTGTGAGGGGGTGGGTGTGTGGTGGCTTTATGTTAAATTCTCTATTGATAAGTATAGCTCCTGGCTTTACAAAAGATCATAGTTAGAGGAGACTCCTCAACCTTGTGCGTGGTTTCTTTCAATAATCCAAAAAAAAATTATATGCAATCATAAACCAAGAACAAAAAAAACATATGAGAAACTGGTAAGGGCAAAAAAAGAAGAATACATTAGAAGAAGGAGGAAATAACTGATTTACTTAGGGAAGCATGAACCAAAGAAATTTTGGAAGGAGCTAAGCATAAAAGGATGCAAGCTAAAAATGGCATAATAGTTAACCAGTGGTTGGAGTATTCAAAACAATTGTATCAACGTAGTAACTAGAAGGAGACACCCCCTATTATCACTGTCAAGAAAGAACTTTTCACAAATGAAGACATTCAAGGGATAAAAAAGTTAGCAACTGGTAAAGCCTGTGACATAGACAATCTTCAAGTAGAGAATATAAAATGGGGGGTAGATATTCTGGCATCGCAGATCAAAGAAATTTTCAATGAGGTCATACAAAATAGTTTCCCTATCGAGTGGACAACTAGCTTGACCATTCCTTTGTTTAAAAATGGAGATGTAAATAACCCCTCAAAGTATTGAACTATCATGATCAACCCTCTCTTTGCAAAGTTGTTTGGGAGTATGATAGAGCTTAGGATCAGTATATGGGCAGAAGAAAAGGTAAAGAGAGCAAAGGGACAAGCAGGTTTTAGGCCCAAGCACTCAACTATTGATCATTGTATCACACTCAGACAAATAGTGGAAAATTTATGGGACAAAAAAGAGGAGGCTTTATGTTGTTTTGTAGACTTCAAAAAGGTATTTGACACAGTGTCAAGGAAAAAATTATGGAGCAGAATGGAAGAGCTAGAGGTTCCAATTCACTACAAGGCAATAGTTCACAAATTATATGAGCATGTAAAAGCTAGAATCAGAACACATGAAGGGTTATCCGAATGTTTTGGTAGTGACATAGGTGTCAAACAAGGTTGTCCTCTATCTCCTACCTTATTTGGGTTGTACATTGACAAGTTAGAAGAATGGATAAACAAATTTGGGGGAGAGGGTGTGCACTTAGCCAAATATGTGGTAAAATTCCTCATGTATGTAGACAATGTAATTCTTGTGGCCAAAACAGCCAAAGATCTAGAAGATCACCTTCGAGCTCTAGAACTCTATTGTAAGGAAGTTGGGATGCAGGTAAACACAAGCAAAAAAAAAATCATGATTTTTTTAGCAAAAAAGAAGAAGCAACAACTCAAATTTCAATTTGCAGGAGAACCACTTGAGGTAGTAGTAGAATACAAATACCTGGGCATATACTTTCATGACAAATTCAATTGGAATACATGTAGGATGAAAAGAACTCAAAGCGATTGGAGAGCACTGTATGCACTTCAAAATAGGTGTAGGAATGTCGAGCTGTGGGACTGGAAGACCACCAGGGTTTTATTTGGTCTACTTATTACACCGATTTTGTTGTATGGTTGCGAGGTGTGGGCTAGTGGCACACCAAAGGCAAAATGGAGGCAAATAGAAAGGATTCAAAAATATCTAATCACAATTTTTCTCAAAATTAAGGCCATAACCCCTTATGAAATTATTTTAGCTGAAACTGGAATGTTTCATTTAGATGCAATTGCTATGACCAAGCTGTTATGTTACTTGAAAAAACAGAAAACATGAAAACGACAGATGGCCAAGTGCAACTAAGGACGAAAAGTTGCATAGGCGGAAGAGCACATGGATGAAACAAAATAAAAAATGGATGAAAAGTTGGGAAATCAACATAAATAAATGCCCAAATTTCAACAAAGACATCAAAAGCTATGTGAATGTAAAGTTAAGAAGTGGAATGTGGAAAATACAAGTAGGAAAAGACAATATTATATTGCAAAGTTTAACCCAACATATGATCACAAGGAAAAAACATATATAGGCGTTGAAATCGAGCGGAAGGAAAAAATCCTCATTGCTCAGATAAGGACTAGCTCTGATAGGCTTAGATGTGAAACAGGAAGATGGACAACACCCAAAGAACAATGGGAAGAAAGGATATGTACTTTATGCAAGAAAGGATATGTACTTTATGCAGCACAGGGGCAGTAGAGACAGAGGAACACGTCATCTATAAGTGCTCGAGTTTTTCAGACATCCGTAGCAAATACAAAGAAACACTTGGAAACGGGTCTATAACAAAGTTATTTGAAGACAATAAAATAAAAAAGTTGGGGAATTGCTAACACAAATCAGCAAGAGAGAATGAACAACCTTCTCAAATATATTAAAGATCATATGATAGATATGATTTGAGCAATTATACTTCCATATTTGAAGTCCCATAGACCATATTTGGGTCTCTCGGATGTAATTAAAATCTTTCATTTCATTTCATAAATACACTCACCCATTATAAACTATAATAATAATAAAATTATAAAAAAAAATTAAATTAAAAATATATAATTTTTAAATGAGAAGTAAATCGACTATAAAAGGTTATGCTAACCATGGTCCATACAAGTTAATATGCGTTCCATCGATGCAAAGTGTAAAGTAACCAAAATTGATTAACAAACATCATCTCATTATTATTGATTTAAGATTCAAATTGTGATGTGGGCCAGTGTAAGGGGTGGGTGTATGGTGACTTGTGTTAAATTTTTATAGATAAGAATAGCTTGACTTACGAGGGGTGTGTGTTAAATCCTCTATTGATAAGCATAGCTTGACTTACGAGGGGTGTCTTATCGATAAGCATAGCTTTTGGTTTTACGAGGGGGCATCGTTAGGAGTCTGCTCAGCCCTGTGAGTGGCCGTTAGTCGTGGTAGTTTCTCGCATTAACCAAATAAAAAAAAATTATAATTTTTATTTTTTAAATGATTTATAATTATAAATTTTTTATTTTAAAAATAGTTTATATAGAATTATTATTTTAATTTTAATTGATTATATATGATTGAAATCTAATTTCTTTATTATAATGGTATTATAATTTATAAATAATATATTGTTCAACCATATTGAAATTTAGGAATTATTTTTTTAAGTTAAATATAATCATAAGTTATAAGAGTTAAGTGGATTGGTAAGTGTTAATATAATTGAATACTTACCTAAATTCAAACTTTAATAGTGACATATAAAAATTATAAATACAACTAAAACCAAAAAAATATATATATAGTCATAACTAAAATCATTTGATTAATTTAACTATTATAATTAAAAAATTCATTTTTTTTATTTTTTAAAACAAATGCAGAAGACCATGGGCGGAAGTAGACTACAGAAGTGACATGTAATTTGAAAACCTAACCCTAGCCGATTCGTCCAGAGCCAAATAAGGGTTTTGGGAAGGGCTTAGTATAAAGTATATGTCTGTTTTGTAGACGAAGGTGGAGCAGCAAAGCAGCAGCCATGTCGAAGAGTGGTAAGAACACCGCCCTCCCGTTCTGCGTATCATTATCCATATCCGAGGCCAAAATGCAAATGTTTTTATCTGATTTTATTTTTTAAACCTCCAACGCAGGGCGCGGAGGAAGCGCTGGAAACAAATTTCGGATGTCGCTGGGTCTGCCAGTGGCGGCAACAGTGAATTGCGCAGACAATACGGGTGCCAAAAACTTATATATCATCAGCGTCAAAGGAATTAAGGGCCGTCTAAACAGGCTGCCGGCGGCATGCGTCGGCGATATGGTAATGGCCACTGTTAAGAAGGGGAAACCCGATCTACGTAAGAAGGTAATGCCGGCGGTGATTGTCCGTCAGAGGAAGCCCTGGAGGAGAAAGGATGGGGTGTACATGTATTTTGAAGGTATTTACCAGTTACATAAATCACATTTAAGATTTGTTGCTTCATACAATTTAAGGGTGTTTTTTTTTTGGGTTTCATTGGATCGAATCCTTTTTGGATTTGCCACAAACAATAGCCAAATTAGTATTCGAATTTACTTCCTCCCTTGTCTTCTTCTTGTAGGTAGATTTCGAAATTAATTGCCTGTTTGAGTTATAGGGGGTTATCTTTGTGTTCTCTTACAGATCTATACCATTATATCTTTTCATAGATTTGTTATGTGTATCACTAGTGTTCAATTTCAGAATTAACTAGGTCTATCACTAGTATTCAATTTCAGAATTAACGAGGGTTTAGAGAATTTGATAGCCAAGTCAAGAAATTTATGGATAATATTTTCTCAGCAATAACTGTGTCCTTGCGTTCATGTAACTCAAAGTTTGCTCAGGAGTTGTAAACCAAGATTATATGTGTGAGTAAAGATAATAATGGTATGTCTGAGTTGCAGTAGTCGCATCAAAATGTAGTTGCAAGTGATGCCTGTTGTTTTTCTGAACTAAATATGACTGTGTTTGAATATGTTAGGGGTTATTTTAGAGGAGTTGTTTTGAAATGACTGTAAATGAATCGAAGGATTTTTTTTAATTGGTTATATATAGTGGTATTACAACAATGGTGGTCTCTGAAAGTTGAGGAATTTAACCAGATGAATTGATGCAAGCGAATGATAGTTGATTTTGTCAGACTTATCAAATATTTTTAACTACCATATCTATATCAAATGGTAGTAGATTAATGGTAGTAGATTCTGTTAGACATGTTGAGATGGCGTGAATTTAGATTATTTTTAAGCGTAGCACTGGAAATCTGATATTGTTAGAACTTTATGAGCAAGACGGTATTTATGACAAACGGAGTGTTTTATTGAGTGTGATGGTTTTGAAGAAAGTATAAAGGGGAAACCAGTTTTGGTAGAAGTTCGGTTGCCTTAGGTACATCGACGGAATCTGCCATTACTGTGAGAATGCTTATTCCCAATTGCCTTCCTGTTAATATGCCATCTTGCCGTCTATTCCTTGTGTATACTCAAGATTAGGATGTGACCAATGGAATGCTTTAATCGGTTATCTATTCTTGCCGTGTATTCCTTATGTATACTCAAGAGTTGGATGTGGCCACTCAAGAGGTGGATGTGACCAATGGAAGTTTTAATCATAGTAACAGAACCGGTCCAGTCCTCTTTTTTTTTTTCTCTTTCTTTTTAATTTTTTAATTTACAAAGTGTTTTATATTAAACATAAGATATAAAATATAATTTATATGTTTATAAGAAGGTATAAAATATATCTGAATATAATAAACAGGGAAGAATTTAATTTTTTCTATGTGTTCTCATATATATAATCTGAATTTTCGGAGTCGAACCTAACCTCCTAACAGAGCCGAACCTAGTAACTATGTGTACATTCACACAGTTAAGTTTCATTTAACAAAAATGGTTAGAAAGTGATGAACAATATTATAAAGAAGTGTAATATAATTTTGTAGTAATAATCCTTTAGCAGTTAATTTAGCCGTTAATTTTCATTTAGCGAAAATGGTTATGAAAGGGTCTCCATGTCCCCTGTTCAACTTGGGGAGTGGGGGCTTGGGCGCTCGCGCGCGCGCGCACACATATATATATATATGCCAGACTCAATTTTTGTGGTGATAAATTCTTGTATATATATCTCACTTTTTTATAGACAATTTTGAGGTAAATTATTGTCATTCAATTTTTATGTTGTTGAATGTTATTGTTTATTGCAGACAATGCTGGTGTGATTGTGAATCCCAAGGGCGAAATGAAAGGTTTGAATTCTTTACCAGTCTTAAATTAAAAAAGATAGGTTCTTTCATGTGTATTTCTGATGAACAATATGATTATACATTTTGGTCACTCGTGCATTTTATTAATTGTCTTCTTGCTATTATTTTTTCTCCGCAGGATCTGCCATTACAGGGCCTATTGGTAAAGAGTGTGCTGATCTGTGGCCTAGGATTGCTAGTGCTGCAAATGCTATTGTGTAAAGAGTCTAATCAAAGTGATGGAATCTGAACATTTGTTTTTGATGTCTTAGCTGTTAAGATAATTAGCATTAGCATAATTTAAGGAGGCTGAGTTTTGAAGACAGGTTCATAATTTTTTGGACCGCAGGACCATAGTGTTGTGGTTTTATTTTTGATCATACTCAAGTTTATCATGTGGATTTTGAGATGTTATTTTATTTTGGTTAATTTTTTTCGACGGTTTTATAAACTTGTATTTTCTCTCACCTAGCTTGATTGGCATATCAGTTGAAGTGGATTTTAGAATTGTTAGCTATATTAGTATATTATCATATATTTATTTAAAAAAATGTGTTTGGCTGAGGATGGGTAGTGGGGTTTAAAATATGTCCATATTCACTTCTATCTTGTTAGTTTTGAAGCCCTTAATGTAATCAGTTTTGGACTCTGAATTGTGTAGATATTGATTTCATGGGGTTTTCACATAAAACAATATTAAATTAAAATAAAATAACCCAATCCAGTTTTGCCATTAGTATATTAGATGCATAGCTCAGGAATATTTGCATGCAAAAGCATTTGTTTGTTAATGTTGTAACAACATGCACATGGATGAAACCTAAATATTTCATAAACTAGATTCTGCAATTTTCTATGGCTCTTGAATTCCTCCACTTTGTCAGTTGAAGACCCATATGGGTACCTTTGCTAGTCGTGTCTTTCTTATGGTAGTTAATGTGGTAGACTGATTGGAAGCAGCCTGAGTGTTAGCCAGCCCATATGGCATCTAGTCAGCCTTTATCTCCAAACCTTCAAAACATCACCTCTTTTGTCATGAGGAGCAGCATGGCTGTTATTTATATGGTATTATAAATACCAACATTTGACAGCATGTATTGCAAAGGTGTCTCGTATCTATAAATACGAGAGCTCAAAGGATTTGAAAGAGGTAGGTATATATCTTTCAACTGGCACATTATTCTTGGCATCCTCCTATTATGGCTGATATTAAGTTTGATGGAACTGCTGCTCTTCACTCAAAATCTTATAGATCCAAGGAGACACACTTGTATTTTCCTGTTCACTTCTATGAGATTCATTGGCCATGCATGGTAGAAGAGTGTTGGGGGCTCAAACTCTAATCCCTCCTGAGTTTATCCAGCCAGACCCACTCCGTCCCAGCCATTCTTATAGGATCATCATCAGATCCTATGTTGGTTCCTTTACCACTCTGCATTCATTTTTTATTACATCTGACCACCTTTCTGCACTTGAGTTCTTTCTTTCCTGGCCCATAGTTCTTGACCACAAACATGTAAATTGTATATTTGGTGCCATACAACATCTCTTCTTTACATGGTCTAATGTCTGCCCCTTTTGGGTCCTAAAAACAACTACTAAGATTTTGCATTAGGCAGTAGTTTAGCTTAGTTTGATTTGGTCTTATTTAGTGACAAGTTATATTTTATATTTATTTCTGATACTTTTTTTTAATAGTTGGCTTATGTAATGCATTGTAATGGATTTTATTTCAATCCCATCTACATATTTTAGTCATTGGACATTAATAGAATTTCTTTGTTCCTTCTTTCCCTTAATTCTTTCTTTGTAGGGTGAATGCTTTTTTTTTTAATGAGATTGTTGCAACAAAATATCCTTTGAGAGGCCACAATATGGACTAACTTCAAGTTTCTTCCAACAAGGAAAGTATCAATAGTTGATAAAATTTAAGCCTTAGGAGACATAATTCCACTTGACTATTTCCTTGAGAGGCAGCATGCAAAATAGTAGAGAGAATCTCTGGAAGTTCTCTGGCGTGCGTGAGGACTGGGGTGAAACTATTACTTTGGTTATTTAGGATGCTTGTATATGGGTCTGACTTAGAATCTGTAGTGCACGAACATATTTAGGTAATAGAAGATCTTTTCAATTCTGTGATATTATTTGCAATGCTGAGGATTTCAAACTTAAGTGGTGACCTCTGCTGAAACAAATTTGGGCAGCATGGCAGATGGTTTGGGGTTTTGCTTCATTGTTACTTGAAAGGTCCGGATGATGCCTGGGATTTGGCTTCACAACTTATATGGACTTGACATTCTCTTAGATGTCAAGTTAGTCTGCTCCCCTTTCTGGCAGGTAATAGACGAGCAACAGAAGGGTTGTATCTTTGGAGGGGCCTTTCTGGCAGGTAATAGATGAGAAACAGAAGGGTTTTATCTTTTGAGGGGCCTTCCAGATCAAGAGTTGTAGCATGGGCATGAGATTTGGATATGACAGATAGACCAGATACCATGTAATTCCAAACTCCCGAGAGTTCTCTTAAAACTACAACTTTGAAGGGTAAATCCTTACTGGAAAGATTGGAGAAGGACATGAGAAGCCTTTCTATAACTATGTCACTAAAGACATATATATATGGGTTAAGGCACATTTCAATCATTGCACCTCTTTGAGAATACAATGGGGAGCTCCCCTTTAGACACAGTTTTGGGGTTGTTGCTACTGCATCATGGTCTAGCTCTTAAAACGCTGTTTAGTAGGAGTGGTGTTCTAAGCTTGGCTTGAATCAAATTTAGGCAAAGATGAGTCCTAAGCACATTAATTTTGGTGACATCCAAACGATTTCCCATAATGGTTTGCAATTCTTTGGATTTAGAGAGAGTGGTACTTACAAATAATAGTGTCCTTAAATATACTCCTTAAGCCATGGATGCATCAACCATTCAAAAGATCCTCATGGTTATAAATCACTAGTACTCCAATGACCAGCTATGCTAAAACTGTTTACCTGATTTGTTGGTTGTGCAGAGCCCACAAAAGCTCGTCGATTTATCTATTTAAAAGCTGTTTAAAAGATAGAACTTAATTGAAATTAATTCATCAAAATGGAGTTCTTTTATCTTAGAACTTGTTTTCTAGATGGATGCTTCCATATTAGTCTTCTATCTTTCTTGTACTTGCTATGAATTCCACCATGGTGCAAATACACCTTTCCAAGAAACATAGGAATGGGCCAACAAAGGTGCCACTAACCCATTAAAAAATATGATTAGATGCATTTATAACCATCCTAATAAAAAATATGAAATAACAATTAGAAGAAACAAATCTTCAAATTTTAAAGATGTTACAACTAATGTAAGTAGCCACCAAAACCAATTAAGCCTTGCACTCCAGTTGGGTTTAATTTAGTTTTAATTTAGTTGGTTGAAAGTCTGTTTAATCTGCTTTTAAGTGATTTTACATTTTATGTTTAATCAAAATCAACTTTTGATTTCATTCCTATAAACCAAGAGATGCATTTATAACCATCCAGTTGGGTTTCAATTTAGCTGGTTAAAAGTCTGTTTAGTTTGCTTTCAAGCGATTTTACATTTTATGATTAAATCAACTTTTGATTTCATTATTATAAACCAAGAGATGCATTTATAACCATCCTAATAAAAAATATGATTAGATCATGAAATAACAATTAGAAGGGACAAATCTTAAAATTTTAAAGATGCTACAACTAATGCAAGTAGCCACAAAAGCCAATTGAGCCTTGCACTCCAATAGGGTTTCAATTTAGCTGGTTAAAAGTCCGTTTAGTCTGCTTTTAAGTGATTTTACATTTTATGTTTAATTAAAATCAATTTTACTGCAAGTTTATATTTTATATAGTTGCAAGTTTACTGCAGTGGTAAAGAGTTTTGGCCTCTCTTTAGGAGGTCCAAGGTTCCAATCCCACTAAGTATGAGGGGATCAGGGCCCTCATAAACTTTGGGAGGTCTAAGGTTCCAATCCCACTCAGTACAAGGGGATCTGGGCCCCTCATAAAAACCTGTGCTTTACTCTAAAGTGACCCACGAGGGATACCGCTACGGTAAGTTCTTAGGTTTTCATTCAAGAGACCTAAGTTTAAACCCCGAGAAGAAGGGATCGGAAACCCTCATAAAAACCCGTGTAAACTTAATTTTTTTTTTTGGCCTACCTATCTAGTAGGTATTTTTATTGTCTTTTTGCTTGGATGAGATCTCATTTGTGTTGTTGTGATCCTCTCTTTGGGAGCCTGGTCCTCTTGCTCCATGGTGGTTACCATTCTCAAAAAATATGCCTGGTGTTTTGCCTTCACCCTTGCTCTCTAAGTTTGGAGTTTTGTTATTAGCATCTTGATGTATTTACTGCTCTTTGAGTCTTATGCAAAAATAGGACATGATTGTTGGTGTCTCTAAAAGAAAGTTGAATAAAAATTCTCTTTTATGCCTTGCAGGGTGGTGGGCTGATTTTTGCTTTTGGATGGGTGTTTTGGTTTAACTTTTGTTTCTTTTGGCCTTGGAGGTTTACCTGTGTTGAATTGGCCTTATCTTTCTCTGTCTCCTCTAACCTAAAAGTTTCTAGGATCTTTCAAAACCCTGTTTTTTCACCATTAATAAAAAAAATCAACTTATGATTTCATTGGTATAAGATCGAAACTAATTGTTTTCTCTTTGAAATATAATTTATAACTTTACCTCTTTAGTACTAGACTTGTTTGGAGTAGATATTACAATTGTTTTTTAATTGATTATATGGGTTTGAAACTTGGTCCACCTGAATTACATCATGACCACATAGGTATTACAACAGTTTGGCAATTACACATGTATTGTTTGGCAAGATTTGAACTTGGGTCTCCTCTTTAAAAGTTGAGGTATAAGTGGTGAAGCTAATGCCATTTGGTAAGTAGGTATTAAAATTGTTATGTTGTATGTTCTTGTTTTTTGTATTTGACCCGGTAATAAACATACAAAATAGAAGGCCAAATTAAGAAAATTGCATAAGAACTTGATGTTCAAAGCCTGTTGCAATGCTCAATTTTTATCATTAGGTGGTCCTAAAAAATTAGAGATTAAAAAGGTGTAGATGCTCAAACAATATCAGAATTGGTACCATTTTTGTTTGAAATGCCGTGTTTGTATATTATTTATTGTTTTATTGTCCGATAAAATTGTAAGTTTTTACTAACTTGTGCAAATTCACTAGTCACTAAAGCTTGGAAGGAAGAGTACCAATTGTGAGATGAGTTTGAGGAAGTTGGTGTAGGCTTCAAACACTGCACCTAACCAAACAAACAAGGACACAATGATTTAGAAGAGAAGCATACTTATGTACCATGCAAAGGAGATGCATTTTATGCTAAGAAGAGGAGATCAATATCCAGGAAGGCATTGAGCTCTTCAAAGTCACTAACTAAAATGCAACTAGGACTTAAAGATCACTACTATAAAAGTAGATTCCAATAAATAGCTATGACAATTTATAGTTTATATTATTAGTAAATGCCAATTATAACGAAGATCTATACCCTTTTAAAAATAACATGACTACCTTGACTACAAAGACCCAATAATGATTGAATGCAATAATTTAATTTATGATTAATAAGACTTAAAGGGATGAAGCTATTGCAGCCTTAGTTCTTGTCAAGGTTTTTAAGATGAATAATAAAGTTAAATTAATATAAAAAAAATAGTAGAATTGCAAGGGTTTATGCCCTCAGATATAGATGCTATAGGAAAAGAAGGAGAAATTTCAAAAGCAAAGATGAGACAGAGATAAATAGAGCAAAAACATGTTGACTATTTAGAAAGGTTCCTTCCATTAAAATGGTCAAGAACCATTCTTTTAATTTTTTTAGTTGTATTCAGGGATAAAGTATGTTAACTAATTCTTTGATCTTGATTAAAGTTCCACTAGTTATAATGGTATTGGATATGTAAAAATGGGCCTAAACTAAACATTATCACAATTCTTGAACTACAAACACAAACTTTGTCTCCTCAAGGTAGATTCCATATTTGATACATAAATCATTTATTAGACAAAACGCGTTTAGTGAGACCTTGTTCTCACAAGATTTTTATATATAGTTTTAGATCCAAACTACCATTACAAGTTATGAATTTGTTAACGTTGCTCAATTGAACTTGCATTTACATAAACATTACATCTATGCAATGAGATGTATATAAAGACCTTAATGAAGTTGGTTATTATGTTGAGAAGCATCTACAATGATAGTGGTTGAGGGAAAATGAACTTGTTAACGTTGCTCAATTGAACTTGCATTTACATAAACACTGCATCTATACAATGAGATGTATATAAAGACCTTAATGAAGCCGGTTATTATGTTGAGAAGTATCTATAATAACCGTGGTTAAGGGAAATATGGGTTGTGTCTTTTATCTCAAAGATATAACCAGAATATTATAATTTTTATTTTTTTTAATTTTATTCGTAAAGCAGGTTTTTTGGCCCACTACCTCTAGGTCTTTAAGCCTTATATTAATATTAAATGAATTCACATAGAGGAAGTACACCCACATGTTTTGTAATTCAACCTTTCTGATATTGTTGGAGCCTATAACAAAGATGACAACATATTAAATTTTGTAATTTGACCTTCATGGGACCGTTGGAGCAAATAGGATTGTTAAAGCCTAAAACAAAGAGGACATTAGTAAAATTTGTAGTTTGACTATGGGATTGTCGGAGCTAATAATAAAACACATCTCAAGGAGAAAGTATTGCAATTGTGGAAGTATGTCTATAGTTTTAATTTTATTAAACATTATTTACCAAAGGAGTGAATAAGATGGCATATAGTGAGGAGCAAAAATTATAATTTTGCAATTCTTTAGTTAAAATATGATTCTGATATTGTTGGAGCCTATAACAAAGAGGACAACATATTAAATTTTGTAATCTGACCTTCATGGGACAGTTGGAGCAAATAGGATTGTTAAAGCCTAAAACAAAGAGGACATTAGTAAACTTTGTAGTTTGACTATGGGATTGTCGGAGCTAATAATAAAACACATCTCAAGGATAAAGTATTGCAATTGTGGAAGTATGTCTATAGTTTTAATTTTATTAAACATTATTTACCAAAGGAGTGAATAAGATGGCATATAGTGAGGAGAAAAAATTATAATTTTGCAATTATTTAGTTAAAATATGATTAGATAAATTGTTTATTAAAAATTATTTAACAGAAAAGTGAATAAGATGACATATAGCAATGTGTGAAAATTATAATGTTGTAATACATAACTGCAAAAAATATTATTTTAAGATCGCTATGTGGGGACTTATTCAACCCCATAACCAATTAAAAATAATTCAATATATTATGTATTATACTATATTATATCACATGAAATCAATCAATTAAACACCTTAACTTTCAAGGAGGAGACCTAAGTTTAAATATTTCTAGATGATATGTGCATAATTGCCAAAAATATTGTTGTAATACCACTATAAGGGACCTATTTTAATCCCATATAACTAAAAAAATACTATATTATATTACAACATTTTTATATTTGTAATATTGACTTTTGGATTACAAGGGGTAAAGAGGAGTTAGGCTGGGAGTGTACCTCATATTCTTTTTTTTTTAGATCTTTAGTAAAGAATAGGGAGAGAATGTGAATAGAGAGCAAGCATGAATAAGGAGCAAACCTCGTATTTTCTTGCTCGAAATGTTTGGAAAATTAAAAAAATAAAGGATTTATATGAGGAAAATCTAGGTAGCATGGAAGGAAAGTCATATTTGAAATCCCTAATTAGAAGTAAGGATGCCCTATTAGAAGTATGGATGTCCAAGTTGGAGACAAGAGGAAGATTGAATATTTAGCAAATCCAATCCCAATAATAGATGTTATAACAAAAGTGGTTATCAAGGATGAGATGATCAAACATGATATAGTGGTTCATAAAAGCAAAGGGTTAATATGTAAGTTCGATAAATACGGGTGATGACTTTTGGAGATTCAATATTGGATAAAGTGGAAGTGTTGATTGGATTCAAATTACTCCATAACTTTTCTTTCTAAAGGGTTTTCTCCTTATTATATTTTTTATTTAAAAATCAAGGATAAAATAATGGGTGGTGGCTCATGGTTTAGGGGAGAGATATCTAATATTTAAGACCATGGACTAATAATTTTTCTATCAAGACAAACTATTAAAAAGCTTCTAATATAGGTTATGATTTTTGGACTTCCATATTAACTTATCAATAAGTATATTTTGAAGAATATTAGAAATACTCTAGGGAGTTCACCCAGGAGGGACTAACTACTAAGGAGAAAAAGTATGTTGTGTATACCTAAATATGTGTTGTTATGAATATTTCAAAACCTTTATCACAATTCATTAATATTAAATTGAAGTCAAGAGAATGGGATTAACAAGTGGATTATGAAAACATTACATTTCAATGTTGTAAATGTTGTGAGATTGGGCACATATAAGAGATTACAAATCAAATATGATGGAGAAAGAGACATGAGACTTTGGTAATGATACATATTTCAATATGAACCAAGGAGATCATATTACAATAGAAGCTAGATTAGATCAAGGTTATTTGACTCCCAAAAAAGAGATAAAAATCATATTTGTAGCATCAAAGAGAAAAGGTCATCGTAGTTCACTCATATCAATCGTTAGAAAAAATGAAGAACGATAGAAGGGATGAGGAAGTACAATGTGCAATTTCACACTTGAAAATAATTAAAGGTGCAAAGGGAGATGTGGAGGAAAATTTTAAAATGAGATAGAAGATATCTATACTAGGTAAAATGTCTTCGTTTTCTTTAAGTAGTATAAAATTCTCTCCTTACAATAGAAATGCAATTAGAATAGAAGTCCCTTGCACTTTGATATTTCAAGAGTAACATAATAATGAAATGAAGATGAAGGATATCCATAACAATTAATTGTTTTTAGAGTAACATAAGAAGGTAATTACTATGGAGGAATATCCTTGCACTTAAGGGTTTCCATGGCAACATAAATAAGAAAGGGGTTTTGAGGTTATTCCTTGCACTTTAGATACTTAAAAATAAGTTAAACCTATAAACTATAAGATGCTATGAATAGCATGAAAAAATCAAAGAGATTGATGAAGATTAAAGTGTGGGTGAAAATGGGAAAAAGAGAGGAATACCCAAGAAGAAAAAACAAAGAGAAAAGGAAGCTTAGAGGGATAGTGATATGGGAAAACATAAGCAAATATCGTAAGTGTTAACAAGAAGTGGGGCTAAATCCACAAATAAAGATAAGTGATGATAAAACTAATATCTTGGAATATTAGGGGCATGAATAAGACCCTTAAAAAGAGGTATTAAGGAATTGATAGATTGTTATAGCCAACACATATATAGAGAAAAATTTTAGTTAGCATATATTTTATCCATTTGTGGTGTTGATTTTCATCTTAGCAAATTTAAACTTTAGAAGGTAATTAGCCAAATGAGATTGTATCTCTTAATAAAAATTATATCAAGAAGTTGAATGCAAAAAATTTGTAGTTCAAGGAATATGAAGAATAACTTTGATATAAAGGAAAATAATTAACATCTTTGATAAAAAGGTGGGTTGGATATGGTTTAATTAACTTTATAGCAATATAATGTTTTGTTATTTTTATGGGAGTGGCCCCTAATGCAAGCCATGCATAGCTTATTAAAAACTAAATATATATATTATACTATATTGTCACACAAACATATTTTTCCTTACATATTTATACTCCTTCCAATGAATTTTGTTAAATTTATAAATTCAATAAATAGTAAAACCTGTTCTTTATAATATTTATTTCTTTTGAATAGATTTAACCAAATAAAATATTTGTCTCAAGAATATATTTTTAATTATATTTTTATATGTTTTAAGACCTAGCTCTACCATTATCCTTGTAACAAAACTTCTTCTTTCAACCAACTATTTTTTTTGTGAATATACATCTATTTTCTCTTGATTTATAGTACCAACTTTAGAATCTCAATTAAAAACCTATTTACAGAAGAAAGTTAGACCCTTATGTCATTTGATAATGATCGTTGCTTTCTAATATGAAATAGATATTTTCCCCTTCAATGTTTCTTTAATCTGATTAAAGGTAAGAATATCTTAAACTATAAGTAAAAATTAAATTCTTATTATTTTATCTTAAGAACATGTAGTTGTGAATATATTGAAATATAGATTAAGTAGTTTCTTATGGTCCACAAACATTATGCATATCAAACCACTTCTTACTTATTTAGGTCCATTACGCATGAGATGAGATATTCACTTTGTGTTATTTTCCTATGAGGTATACATACATTGAATTCATTTGTATTTGAACCTTGGACCTTCCATTTGGAATACTCAAGCCTTTATTGTTAGGTCCACTTAGGCTATTGTTGTTATATCTTAAGAATAAACTTTTATTTTCAAAATATTAAAAACATGTTTTTGATCAAATGCCTATCTAAAATCTCATTGATTTCTTCAAGGAGATACAAACAAGATATAATACCTAAAATGGACTTTAAAAGTGTGTATCATGATTCTATTTGGTTCCAAATTCAATGGTCATAAAGATGACATCAAGTCTAGAGAAGTAAAATATATTCAAATACTTTGTTTGTATGCTAATGGCTCATAAAGGATTCATAACATTGTCAATACAAGGCATAATAATATTTATACAAGCACATAGAAGTAGTAATGTGTTCAAGAAGATCAAACCCTCTTGTTCATGCCTTAGAATAACAAGGCCAAGGATGGATTAAAATTGAAAAAAAAAGAAAATGATGCTCTTATGTTTGTAGATTCGAAACCTAAACCTGCATGAGGGGGATTTGTTGGGACCCTTGCTTCTCCACAAGAAGCCTCTTTCCAAAGGAGGCCCTAAAAAATGGTTCTTCATATCAGTAGGCTCTACCTCATGTATTATAAAAATTTGTGTTGTTGTTTTGATGTTCAAGCTTATACGGTGTTTTATGACTTAATTCAACAAACACCTGAGGTTTTGGATCTCTAATCTAGCTCTTAATCAAGACTATATTAAAAGAAATCAAATAATAATGCAAGAAAACAAGTTGTCTAGCCTAGGATAGCTTTTGGATTTGAATGAAGACTATGCTAGAAGAGATTTTTCTTTTCCAAGGCAAACAAGAGATAATGCATCAAACAAGCTAGCCTAAAATGCAACTATATGACTTTTGATTCCTTGCCTAATTGCTTTTGAAGGAAATAATTTAGGTCTATGCTAAGATTCTTTGATTTTTCCCAAAATAAATGTGATTAAAAGAAGAATTTGAACTATTCTAAGGGTTCCTTAATTTCCCAAAGTAAATGTGTTTTTAGGCAAACAAATTGTAGAAATGGAGATAAAAAAGAAGGAAATGTCAAAAAATAGTGAGCAAGAAGGTGCCAAGTGGTAGGGTTAATTGTTCTAGAGGTTGAACAAAAGTGCCACAAGTTTATAGAAGCACCACTGATTCTTTTGAAAACTGTGAAACTTGAAGCACAAAAATGTTAGGTAGGTCAATTTTTGGGGACCTATTTGATTGTAGTGAAGTAGTAGTCTATCATCCTTAGCTAATTAGAAATACTTATGTAAAATAAAATCAAAATGGATATTATATTTGGAAGTAGAAAGTGAGTTGAAAAAATTTCCACAATTGAACAAAAGCACCATTGGCGCATTTGTTAGTGATTAGCGACCTTGTACTATGTAAAAACAAAGAGCTAAAAGTGTCAACTACTGGGTTGAGTGGCGCTTTTGACCCTGCCACTATAATATAATAAGTTATAGGCATAAATTTGAGGGAATTTGGTCTAAATGGTGCTAAATCATAGAAAGGGGTTATACTACTTGGGGATTTACAAAATCTTAAGAATCTTTTTACAAAATTTCTAGAACTTGAACAAGGAGATGGATATGGTCAAATGGAATGTGAAATGATAGTTGAATGCTTGATTATGCTTCAAATGATGATATGAGGGTGTCTAAATACCTAAAAGGATAGCTAAAATGCTTGTAAAGTGAGATTAAGAGGCTACAAAACTATATGACAGAGCAAGTGGAAAATTTCAAGAGGAGGATTCTATCATGTAACCAAGTTTATGAGCTATTGTTATAATTTAAAAACTACAACAAATTTTAAATGCTATTTTATGCAAAATGAAGAGCATAAAAGTATGAAATATTGGAATTGAAATACTTGATGAAGAATGCTCCAAATGAGAGAAAATGAGAGAATGCAAAATGAAAGAAGCTAGAGAGAATTTTGAGCAGAGTAATGCTAATGCAAATTGTGTTATGGAATGCTCACCCCAAGGGTTGCATTTATATATTTTTGGTGGGCAATTGGAGAGGGAAAGTTAGGTGCAAGATGCCATTAGGGTACAAGACCAAATTTAAATTTCCAAGCCATGATTTGAGACTAGAGCATGCATGATCAGAGAAAGTAGTGGGAAGAAGGAATTTGCATACCTTTGGTTTGTGCCATAGAGATTTCATTCGTGCTGATAAAAGTGCCACATTTGAACAAAAGCACCACTAACACTTTTGTAAATACCGACCACCTTGACCAACAGTCGTTTTAACTAGTCAAATGACCAAAAATGCATGATTTCAAAAGTGTCACACTTCAATAAAATCACCACTGGATTTTTTGTAAGCTTGTGGTAATTTTTTAAATGATATATTTTGATATTTGGGTTGCTTGGGTTGTGATGCTTGATTGCTAGTATGATGCATGTTATCTTTGCTTAGGCTTAATGTCGTTACGCGTATAAAATTGGATGTCTACATTTTGCCCCATTTTGATGTGATTTTTTGTGAAATCGCATAAAAAATAAGTTGTAGGACTCCAATTTTGACATTATGATGTTTGTTGATGTCTTGAAATGACATGTTAAATAAATGGTTGCAATTTGAGTTGATTTGGAAAATTGATGATTTTTTAGTGTCATTATTGCATGTGTGCCTTGAAATTGATAATGTATGACTTGATGATATGATGCGCCATGGGTTCCCCCTCAGGAATTATCACTAAATGTAATTTGGGAAGAAATATCAATGTGTTGGGGTATTGGATCGAATGCCTTAGGTTTGAAAATTTATTTTGGAGGAAAATTGTGAAAGGGTGGGTAAAAGGAGGATATGGGGTGAAAATGGATTCATTTTCACCATGCAAGATTGAGAATTAAGGAGATATTGTGTGTGAGTGCCCAAAATTTGATGGAAATTATTAAGAGACTTACACATCACACAGACTTGATTCGAGGGACATCACCAACATCGAAGTAGGTTTTATAGGTATGCCCTAAAACCAGGATTTTAAATTTTTATTGGATATATTTTTTTTCTATTTTATGCAAATGTGGTGCTTTTGTCACTTGGGGTGATTTTGCCACTTGTGGTGTTTTTTTTCAAGTGAAAAAAAACAAATGGAAGATGCTAATGGGGGTTTATGATTGCTCTTTTTGAAGAGAATAAGGGTTTCGGTAAGTCAAGAACGACGTACAAAGGTATTTGAAAATATAATGACTTTGTTGGATGAGCATTATGTGGATTTGTTGGTTGTGACATGCTTGGATTATGTGGCTGTAGACACCCAAAAATGTCACATTTATCCTTATGTAATGCTAACGGTTGATTAATTTAAAAAAACCATAAAATTTACATAATTTCCAAAAAATAACTATTCATCCCACTTAAGCCCCCTTGGCCACTTAATCCCTTTCCTACACTTAGCCCCTGGTCACCATATGACCACCCCTTTGGCCTAACTTAGGGACACCTCATCCTAGTCTACCCTTTGACTAGTCTACCTTCCACCTAAGCCTAGATCACCCTAGCCTAACCATGGTTAACTCTTAACCTTGGTCAAACTCCACATCATAGTCAAACTCAAACCCATGGTCAACCTAACCATGGTCAACCTAACCCATGGCCACATCACCTAGTCTACCCTTTTGACTAGCCTAGCCTCCATCTCACCTTGGCCAACCCTAAATCTATGGTTAACCCAACTATGGTTATACCTTAACTCTTGCTATCCTCCACATCTTCATGTACATTCAATGTCATAAATGACACTTTAAGACCAATTGCATTAAGGCATTCAAGACATTGAAAGCATGGATGAGTCACCCTCCACCATGCCATAATAGGGAGGAGAATTTCATGCCTCATCGATGCCCTTTTATTGCATATGGATGGGTGAGGACTTCTCTCACCCAACTCCATTTGTGAGACATGGAACCCCATGCCAAATCAAGGGACACTTCACAAAACACCTCAAGCCCCTAGCCTTGGCAATTCTATAAATAGAAGGCTATTTCCACTATTTCAAAGAATCGAACATCCACATACCCAAACTCTGGATAAATCACTCTAGACACTAAGTGCACTCAACCATCACTTAACCATCACTCACCATCAACCACCATTAATTACCACATGTGCTTATTGATAGCTCCTCTTATTTGGTAAGCTACCCCTAATTGAAAGTATAGAAGATCATCCAATGCAGGAAGGAACTCTAGAAACACTAGAAGAACCTCTACAACACAAATTTATTTTGTTTGGATAACACATAGCTAATCATACAAATAGGTAAGATCAAAAGGTTCATACCAAGGAGTACAATCCCCTTCAAGGGCATATTTCAGTCTAAAATCCTGTAGTAGACTGCCAAGCTAGGTAACACTCTTTTACTATTTTATGTCACTTTCATCATGCAATAGGCTAGTTTCATTTGGTCTTTTGTCTTCTATCACAAGGGGTCTGATTGAGACAGGTTCCCAAATGTTACTAACCATTTTTGTAGGGTTGTACAAGTTTAGAGGACCTTCTACAACTAACACTGACTCACATGCAATAAGTCCAGTCCTTTTGAGAATCCTATGAAAGACCCTTGGTGCTATTAAAACCATTCACCAAAATAGGACTCCCTTTTTAGGAGATCCATTTTTTGCCCATGGGGCAATTTTTTAAAAGGACCAATCTTGCAACCCTTTTACTTTCTAATGCAACCAACACATTTTCCATAGTGTTCATTCTGGTGATCACGGTGGGAATCACTCACCTAGTTATTGTTAAGCTAAGTTTTTAGCTTCTAACTACCAAATTTGTCATTTTCTATGTTACAAGTACCACAAAACAAGCATAGAACCCTCCAAAATCCTAAAACACACCTTAGGTCCAAGGAAACAACCTTTCTAGTCTATGAGATAGGATCATATGGATGGGTATGATTAAACAATCATATGGGCCCATATGATTGAAAAATCACTCCAAAAACTAGGTCTCTAACATCCAAGTATTGGTTTCTAGACAATCCACAACAAATCCACTATTGCAGGTAAGTTGGGTGAGAGGTTTTTCCAATAGAGATTGCTATCTCATTTTCCCTCTTGCCTTATTAGGCCAAACCACCTTACAAAATAATGTCTCCTAGGTGAAATCACTCATCTTCCATCTATCTTTGCTTGTCATAAAACTTGATTATATACCATCTTGCGATTATTATATTTTAACACAGGATATTGCCTATTTACATACAACTTTTTATACAAAATTTGACTTTCTAATTTTCTTTGTTGCAAGCAAATTTAGAAAAACCAAGTTTGTAGTACACTGACTACAAATCACTATTAAATTTTCAAAACAATCACCCTTGTTCCCAATCGTAGGGATATGTACGATCAATTTGACTAGAGGGAGGGGAATGATCAAATCTGAGACACAATTCAGACCCTAACAACCATCTAGATAGTATTCCAAAAGTTGGATACCATAGGTAAGCACCAAAAACCATATGACTTTGGTTAAAACTATAAATTTTCTTTTCCAGAGTTAAATATTTTCTCTTGATTTATGCAAGTTTGTATTACAAAACCCCAAAATTGCTTTGGGTATTTTTATAGAATGCGCCTCTTTTTTTTTAATGCTTTACAAAATGCACTAAAATCACTTTAGTCTCTTGCTTAAAATATTTTAGAAGTCCCTTTTACAAGTAGTACCATATAGGTTTTTATGCTTTTATCTTTGCATTAATTTAGCATAAATGAATTTGCATAAGGCATAAAGAAAGCCTCTAAATTTATTTATTTTTTTGAGCCGAGAACATATTTCAATTTGTCTCATACGCAAAGCTCTTACAAGACATCTAGTCATAGCCTTAACCTATCTATCTTGGCCAGTGTAGATATATTTGAAACAAAGCAAATATTAGCCTACATATTTCTCAAAACGAGCCCTTGTTCTTTGCATGCTTCTAACATAAATCTCATTTTTATTTTAGCATATTTTTCAGCTCTTCCTTAACATAAATTTCTTTTCAAAATACAAATTTCATTCCAATCTGGTTAAAAGCATTTTACTTTCACTGCTTTCATAACTTACTTTCCTTTTTGAACTTTATTTTCTAAAAATGAAATTCAACCACACACTCTTGCACATCTCTCACACATTGGTTCAGTTGGACTTCATAACGAACCACCAATCGAGATCAACGATGTTGGATTTCATCTCTAATCGTTGGATCACTCTTTAGACACCATAGTAGTCCCCATGAGAAATTTTTTGGGCTTCATCACCAGAAGGCTCCCTATCCTTGATAATACCTTAGGGTAGGTTAGGTTAAACACCCCTACTCATAGGGCTGCACATAATTAGTGAGTAAGCAACTATCATTTTTTACTAAGCCCGCTTGAGGATGAAGCGAAAGCCAGTTTGGCCTACGCAGGTCTTAGATAGTGCTACCTATTGCATAAGAGACCTATATTCTCCCATTTTGGTTACCCCATACCATATCCATCATTAGAAACTATTCACCTATTTTTGCATAGTTACTCCTTGCATGCCTTTGGGTGTTGTAGGGAAACATATATCGACACACCTTCATAGAGTACATCCATCACCCATTTACTTTATTTTAGGATTTTCATAATCATAAAACACAAAAAAACATCACAAAATTTGACAAGTTGCAAAAACAACATAGAAAACACTCACCAACTACACATCTAGTCAACATCACAACCACAGTAATACCCATAAACATGTTCAAAAACTTACTTGTTGTTTGTGATATTTTAGGTTTGATTAGTTAAGATTTTTGTTACAAAAATGTTACAAAAATATCAAAACAGATTCATACAAAGTCCAAAACCTTCTTGTGTCTATTTTTTCTACTTTTTTACCTCTGTTACCTATTTTGTATAGGATCATACAGATAGGTGCAATCAGTTTGATCATACAAACAAGTATGTTTGACCACACTATAACATAGATAAATATAGTAACATCAAAAACACATAGACAAACACCCCTATTGGCAAAATTATCTTGTCAACCTAGTTTCACAACCTTTCACCATTCATCATGGTCCTCACCTAAAACCAAGCACATGAGCAAGCGTGCCTAGTCATAGAAGCTTCTAGGGTTGTATCTTCACCTCCAACCAACCCACCCACTCAATCTTAGGAAACTACCTCCATTCCACCTCAAGATTTGCTAGCCTATTCACAGTCCAAATGCAAGCAAGATGTCACAACTTGCATCCTTAACCCAAACAAAGCATAACACAAAATACCAACAACCCATGACCTCAAAGTCCTAGTGTGAAGAATCCTCCCACCACTCTTTACCCGCACATCCTAAAAATTCCCAACCTTCCCTCTCCTATCATGAATCATATCTACCTTCTTCTCCTCATTTTCCATATAGTTTCTTGCAACATCATTTTTAGTGCCTTCTTGATGGTGATGATTTTGTTCTCTCTCAAATTTATCTAGACACTGATATTACCTCTCAAATTGTGTCTATGGTGTCCACCACTCGACTCTCCCCTAATGATTGTGGAACGTCTTCCTCCAATGTCACCTCTTCATCATAGAATTATTTTTAAACTTCCCTCCTCCCACCTCTTCACATCCTATCCCTATATTCCTCCTTTCGAGTCTACTATTCCCAACATAACTTTCTTTTTTTCAAATCCTCTATTTCAAAATCCTTTCCAAACTAGTGCATATGGAAACTATTCTTCTTTTCAACCAACTTCTTTATCATCCTCCTCTTATCATATTCTTCAACCTCCTTTTCATCCACCTCCTTCTATTTGTATTTTTTCATACAATCCTCAATATCCACCCTATCTTCAACCTTCTTCTCTATCTTCTACACAACACTCTACACAACCCAATTCTTCTATTCTTCATCCATTTTTTTCTTTCTAGATCAATTCTTTTTCTTCTCCACCTTATGGATAAAATTCTTCTTCCACTCAACCTTCTCCTGTTCCTCATTCAAATCAAGCCTCTTTATTCACCTCTCCTCCTTATTGGTCCTCAACTCCACCTTCTCAATCATATATTCTTCAACATTCAACCCCTCCTCTATAATCACAAATTCCTTCTTAGAAAAAAATTCCTCTTCAACAACAAATTCCTTCTTAGCAATAAATTTATCTTCAACAACAAATTCCTTCTCAGCAAAAAAATCCGCTTCAACAACAATTTTTTTCTCAACAACAAATTCCTTCGTAACAAAAAATTTCTTATAAACCATAAACTCCTCTTCAAAAACAAATTCCTTCTCAGTAACAAATTCCTCTTCAACAACAAATTCCTTCTCAACAAA